>OW240913.1:360805694-360880420 GCA_933207985.1 Pelobates cultripes
AGAGACAGCCCGGCCTGGGGGAGGAGGGAGAGACAGCCCGGCCTGGGGGAGGAGAGAGAGACAGCCCGGCCTGGGGGAGGAGAGAGAGAGACAGCCCGGCCTGGGGGTGGAGAGACTGCGGGGATAGCACACCCAGACCGCTTCAATGAGCTGAAGTGTTCTGGGTGCCTATAGTGTCCTTTTAAGTCATTTCATTTGAAAGCAAATTTGATTAAGAAACCTTTTTAATTCAAAATATATCTTATGTATAACCAATCTTGTATGACTGTAGGTTATTACATAGAAAACAGCATAACCGTTTCAATTCAGCAAAATGCCTCAAGATAGGGGAATCCCTTTTAAAGTTCACCAGGCCATATATAAAATAGTGTACCCGATACTGTCACGACCCGTTGTAAGGCAGTGTACCCCACTCTGTAGGTAAGGGCGGGTTAATCATCTCAGAAGTCACTATTAATCCTTAAACCATCAACCCTCTATCTATTCTAACCTTCCTACTCTTAGTGGTGCCTTTAATAGACTTGTGCACATTGAGAAAATTTGGCACAGCTGAATCTTTTTTTTCTCTCCAAAAATAGAACAGTTTTTGAAAAAAAACTAATTTCAGCCATATGCCAGGTTGGCTCAGCAAAATTTTGAAAAACAGATCAGAAGATCAAATAAGGCAAGAAAAAAATGGGCCAATCAGTGTGCAGCAAAATATCTACATAGTATAATATAATGTGTATCTTTTTGCAGTATACTGATGGGTACATTTTTCTGTGATTTGGTTCACAGATCAATTGAGAAAAAGTAACCAATAGAGGAAAAACAGGGGGAGAATATATATATATTGTGAAGAAAACCCCTGTTTTATGGACTTAGTTTTACTGTTTTGTCCCATACATTTGACCCTGTAACTTTCAAAAACACTATAAAATCTGTACATGGGGGGTACTGTTATACTCGGGAGACTTTGCTGAACATAAATATTAGTGTTTCAAAACAGGAAAACGTATCACAACAATTATATCATCAGTAAAAGTGCTGTTTGTGTGTGAAAAATTCGAAAAAGTAACTTTCCCTGACAATATCATCACCTGTGATATGTTTTACTGTTTTGAATCACTAATATATGTGTTCAGCGAAGTCTCCTGAGTAAAACGGTACCCCCCATGTACAGGTTTTAGGGTGTCATAGAAAGTTATAGGGTAAAATACAGTGCTAGCAAATTAAATTCTTTGGACTTTCTGCCTGGGTTGGCAGGCAGGTCCCTCAAATTGCAATTAATAAAATTACTTAATTTTGTAAAAATATTACCTAAATACGCACGTAGAATTTAAATATATATGCATATTTATATATTTGAAGTCTACGTGTATATTTATATAATTATTTATGTAATTTTGTATATGGACATATGTATATTTCGTGTTATTTTTATTTATTTATATATACATAGATATATATACAATTTCATTCTAAGTGTATTTTAAAATAAATATATATATTTTAATATCAAAATACAGTTAGAATAACATTTCATATAGATATAATTTTTTTTAAAATTTTTATTATTATTTTTAATTTTTTATTTAATTTAATCTACTTATTATTTGTATTTTATAATAATATATATATACATAATATATAGTTATATATATTATATATATACGTGTGTAATTTAATTATAAGTGTATTTTTATATTAATATATGTACATATTAATATAAAAATACACTTAGTATGACATTATATATATGATATATAAACATATATTATATAGATATAATATGTCTATATATCATATATATATATATACACATATAATTATTTATTTTTTTTAATTAACATTAACTTTAATTTTTTTATGTCTCCCCACACCGGGAGCACCGCCGATCGCCGCTGGTGGAACGACGGCGATCGGGTAAGTACAATGGACCGTTAGGATGTTTCAGGACCGTCACCGGTCAGCAATGGAAAAATGCCAATGACGGTCCTGAACCGTCCTCGGTCGTTAAGGGGTTAAACCCTTAATAACTATCATATTTTCAATCTCTGTCTGACCCTTTTTACTGTCATTTTGTTTTTCCTCAGAGCAGGAGTGGTTTTACTGCATGAATACTGTTGCTTTGAGTGCCATTAAACAGAGCTCTACCCAGCATTAAGCCTCGGCTCATGTGTGGAGGGTTGTGCTATGTTTGTCTCTACACTCTGCCTGGAAGGATTATTCGCTAACTACTGGGAGAAAGGGAACCCAAGACGGTCAGAGAGGGCTGGACCGTCACATATATAAATATAGATTTTCCTCTATTGCTCATTTATCATTTGATCTGTGAATAAAATCATCAATCATCTCTTTTCTTAGCGCAATGGGTGGGATTTAAAATCATAAACCTCAGGGAGAAAAAATCTTTTGGCATTGCACAGCTTGGTTAGTCAATGATTTGGGTACATTTTGGCTTGGATTTCAGGAATGCAGCTGATCACGTGATCGGCCCGGCTGGTCACGTGATCGGTTCTTTGCTTTTGACCATCACTATCCAACAGATATCCAGAAAGTTGTCAGCTTCTCTATAGGGGTTTAGGGCACAATCCCTAAAATTGTATATTTATTTCTACACCAATACACACCCCTAATATAGTTCTACCTATACTCCTGTGGCTTCGAAAGTGCATCCCAACGTACGGAAATTTGATGAAAATATATATAAACTTGAACAGCACTGATAGACTG
The DNA here is from genome assembly GCA_933207985.1 of Pelobates cultripes. Lineage (NCBI taxonomy): Eukaryota > Metazoa > Chordata > Amphibia > Anura > Pelobatidae > Pelobates > Pelobates cultripes. Next base: position 360,808,410 of record OW240913.1, read on the forward strand.
ATGGGAGGAAAGAGACAGGTGCGTACTGCGTTAAAACCATTTTATTGCCTTTATACTTTATTTAACTTTGGTTTTATGATACCTTACGATAAGATAACTTACTTTTCCTTGTAATGTTTATATACTGGTTTACTCATTGAAAGGAAATACTGTTTCCTCGCACACTCAATTTCAGGAGAAAAAATGAATAAGCGGAGACAACAACAAATCCTGCACCTTCTGGGTCTCCCCAGTCTTAACACCAAAGGGAAAATACTTTAAAAATAAATGTAACACCATAAAAGAGAAATATATGAACTGTTGATTCATGTCAAGTTATTTTTAGATTGTGAGCCCATCACTACAGAACGTGAATGGAAAGAGCAATCCTGTTATTATCAAACAGAATGATTGTGTGTGGCTCATAAAGACACACACGCACACACACATACACACACACACACACACACACTTTCTCTCTCTCTCTCTCTCTCTCTGAAAAGAAGGGAAGAAAAAATGCTGTCTGGCGCACTCTAGTGTTGGGTTTAAAAAAATTAAATATGCATGTCAACATATAGGATTAGTGACAAAAAATATAATTAAATATCAAAACTATAAAATGATAAAACATTTTAAGGTGTTTACATCATTATAATGTGACACTTAATGCTTCTGTAATCTCTGGATAAATAGAAACATAGAATGTGACGGCAGATAAGAACCATTCGGCCCATCTAGTCTGCCCAATTTTCTAAATACTTTAATCCCTGGCCTTATCTTATAGTTAGGATAGCCTTATGCCTATCCCACGCATGCTTAAACTCCTTTACTGTGTTAACCTCTACCACTTCAGCTGGAAGGCTGTTCCATGCATCCACTACCCTCTCAGTAAAGTAATACTTCCTGATATTATTTTTAAACCTTTGTCCCTCTAATTTAAGACTATGTCCTCTTGTTGTGGTAGTTTTTCTTCTTTTAAATATAGTCTCCTCCTTTACTGTGTTGATTCCCTTTATATATTTAAATGTTTCTCTCATATCCCCCCTGTCTCGTCTTTCCTCCAAGCTATACATGTTAAGATCCTTTAACCTTTCCTGGTAAGTTTTATCCCGCAATCCATGAACCAGTTTAGTAGCCCTTCTCTGAACCCTCTCTAAGGTATCAATATCCTTCTGAAGATACGGTCTCCAGTACTGTGTACAATACTCCAAGTGAGGTCTCACCAGTGTTCTGTACAATGGCATGAGCACTTCCCTCTTTCTACTGATAATACCTCTCCCTATACAACCAAGCATTCTGCTAGCATTTCCTGCTGCTCTATTACATTGTCTGCCTACCTTTAAGTCATCAGAAATAATCACCCCTAAATCCCTTTCCTCATATGTTGAGGTTAGGACTATCAAATATTCTGTACTCTGCCCTTGGGTTTTTACATCCAAGATGCATTATCGTGCACTTCAAACAGAGGAACACACTCTTGACAGGTGTATAGTCGCCATTTTGGGCAGTCGGAATCCAGGACAACCACCCCATAACCCAACCCAATAACGCACATACTAGAGGATATGGGGAAATATGTCCACAGCTTTATTTAGCAAATAATAATAATAACAATAATAATCATAATAATAACTTAACAAGTAAACATGGGTCATTGCCCCCCATACTCCGCCCTCGCATCCTATTCCTTCCATTAACATATAAAGGGCAATGACCCCCATATAAATAAACATATATATATAACATACATCAACATTATTCCAATCGATGTAAAGTGCCAACCATCCATTAACCACGGCAGGGGTATACCCGGATACCCCTACCCCACCAGGTTCTGAGCCACCGACAGGACTCGAAACCTATCAACCACCAATGACCACCACTTGTTTGTCTTCCATTACGTTCATCCTGGGGAGCCTATTTCCTCTCCTTCAGCTCCCCGTCCCGCCATAAGCTCAGACCTTGACCCCTTAAGCCGTCTGAGCTCCGCCACCCCGAAGAAACAGCGCCCGCTGCATACCAACCTGCCAACCCAAGTTGAGCAGATCCCAACCCACCTCCGAAAGGTGAACCCCGTCCGAGCGGTAGTACCCCGGCAACCCCTCCTCCAACTCGCTGTGCCGTACCACCACACCTCCCATCTTCCTAACGAAGCTCGCCATTAAGCTGTTCACCTTTTTCCTGCAGTGATCAATCGCCACCGGATCCCGCGCGTGCCGCCATCGACGCCTTGGGACAATCTCCGACCACACTAACATAACCCCCGGAAGCAGGTCCCTCAATTTGTTGATGTCCTGCTTCATCCACTTTACCAACCGACGTTGTGGCGTGAGGCCCAAGTCGTTACCCCCAGCATGAAGGACCACCATGTCCGGTGTCCTCCCGCCCACCACCATCCTAAACATTGCCCCACAAACCTCCCCCCAGCAAAATCCCCTGTACCCAAACCATCGGACTGTCAACTGGTCCTTCGGAAAGCCCAGCTGCTGGCCCTGCATTCGAGCTGCGGCCCTCCTCTCGGCCCAGAAGACAAAAGAATGTCCCACAATCCAAGCAACCCGTCCTGGGGAGAAGAAGAAAACAAGCATGAGGGAAAGGCAAAAGAGGACTCCTCCGTCCATGTCCGCCCCCGCACCATATCTATACATACACATATATAAACATATACCTGCCTTTTCCCTTTTTTTTATTTTTTTTTTTATTCCAATAAGCCCAACCGCACATATGAGCGGAACCGCACCGACTCCCATCTCCCTATGCGCTTCACGACCTCATCTCCTAATCCCAACCGTGCGGCCTCCGTGGCCGCCCCAATGCGAAAGGAGTGAGTACCAAAACGTCCGGCCGGAAGCCCCAACTTACCTAGCCCGGCCCGAAAAACCTTTGTAAACTGAAACCGGGACAGGGAAGAACCATCCGCATGTACCAAGAAGGAACCCCCCACCGCCGGCCTCCGAGCCATGTACTCCGCCACTGCAGCCACCGGGCACAATGCTGCGCCCGGCAGAGCCCATAGCGTAACGTCCCTACCCACGCCACGGACGTCCGTCTTAGAACTACCCAGATGCACAACCACCTTACCCTCCAAAACACGAACCCCTGAGGCCTGCAGACCCCCGGGCACCACCCTACTGGCACTCACCAGCTCCCCCACGCGGAACGCCCCGAAAAATGCCAAGAGAAAAGCCGCTCTGAACAGAGAGACCTCAAACCCGTTGAAACAAATTTCCGGCAACCGACCCACCAGATCCCCCAATACCCGTACCGACACCGGGCGCCTAGAGTCACAGGTCCTGCGGCCCTTTCGATAACCCTTCAGCGCCTGCCGTACTAGGAAGGTCTTAGTCAGATCCTCCGACCCGCGCCATCGGAACCAGAACGCCATTGCCGCCATGGACCTGTCGACCACTGCCGGGGACGCCCCCTTTGCCAGCAATTGGCAGGTGTACCATAGAAAAGCGTCCCGCAGCGCATCCCCACGTAAGCCATGCTCCAACCCGTCTAATGATCGTTCCCAAGAGTCCCAGACCTTACTGTAGGAGGCCCATGTGGCCGGTGCCAGTGAAGCCTTCACAAGTCCCCCAAGCAGGACGCTCCCAGCTGCCATATCTCGTCCGGGCAAGCCTCCCCTTCCTTCAATGCTCCTGGCGCCATCGACCAAAATCGGGACCACTGAAAACGAGACAGAGCGTCAGCCACCTCATTCAGGTACCCAGGGACATGACGCGCGCGAAACACAACATTCCGTGACATACACATCAACACAAAGCGCCGCAGCAACCTAACCACCGGCTTAGAGGCAGCCGATTGATTATTCACCGCATGCACCACCGCCATGTTGTCCGAGAAAAAGACCACTTTCTGGTCCCGGAGCCCCTCGCCCCATAGTGCCATTGCAACGACCAACGGGAATAATTCCAGAAAAGCCAGGTTGCGCATGACTGGGCTAGACCCCCATGCCTCCGGCCACCGCTCCGCGCACCATCTCCCGCCAAAGTAGGCCCCGAAGCCCACACTACCCGAAGCATCCGTGAAGAGCTCCAACTCCGCCGCCGACTTACCCGCCCGCCTGAAAAACACCGTCCCGTTGAAATCCTGCAGGAAGGCATCCCACACGCCCAAATCAGCCCTCATGGTTGCTGACACCCGTATGAAATGATGCGGGGATCGAACTCCTGCCGTAGCAGCCGCCAGGCTGCGGCTGAAAACCCTCCCCATAGGAATTACACGGCATGCAAAGTTCAGCATCCCTATTAGCGACTGCAGTTGCCGCAGCGTAACTTTGCGCGCAACGGTCACCGCAGCTACCGCCCCCTTGAGCCCCTCCAACTTGTCCCGAGGCAGTCGGCATTCACCCAAGATAGAATCTATTTCTAACCCCAAGAAACTAAGGCACGTCGTCGGGCCCTCCGTCTTATCCGCTGCCAGCGGCACCCCAAAGTGGCCCGCCACCCATTCCACGGTCCTAAGCAGTTGCTGGCATGCCGAGGAGGCAGCCGGCCCCACGCAAAAGAAATCGTCCAGGTAGTGCACCACCGAACGGTTCCCCGCCTCGACCCGCACCACCCATTCGAGAAAAGTACTAAATTTCTCGAAATAGGAGCATGAAATAGAACAGCCCATAGGGAGGCACAAGTCCACGAAATATTTTCCCTCGAAAAAACATCCCAACAGGTGGTGGCAGTCCGGGTGGACTGGCAGCAGCCGAAACGCCGCCTCAATATCCACTTTTGCCATAAGTGCCCCATGCCCGGCCCGTTTAACCAGCTCGACCGCCCGGTCGAATGATGCATACGAGACCGAGCATAGGTCCTTATCAATACCGTCATTCACCGACTCCCCTTTTGGGTAGGAGAGGTGGTGAATGAGCCGGAATTTCCCCGGCTCCTTCTTTGGCACCACCCCAAGAGGGGAAACCCGTAGGTCCTCCAATGGGGGCACCGCAAACGGGCCCGCCATCCGCCCCAGCGCAACCTCCTTGTCTAGTTTCTCCCGTACCACCTCCGGGAAATCCGCCACCGACTTCAGGTTGCGCAACCCCCCCGAACCCCCCCGCTCCCGGAAGGGAATAAAGAAACCCCGCCCGAAGCCTTCCCTAAGTACCGAGGCATCAGTCCTGTTACCGTAGCGGCTTAGCCACGGCTCCATCGCGTCTAGCCTCACCGGCGTGAAGCCCCGGGGCAGGGGAAGCATTCCCTCCGGCCCCGGCAGCCGCTCCGGCTGTTCCCGCCTTCCCTTTTTTGAAACAGCGATTGAGCCCATGAGCACCCCCGCAACCGGAGCACTCATGCTTAAATCGACACGCGTTTCCCCATTTGCACTGGCCCTCATTGTAGAGCCAGCAGAAGCCCTTTTGCAAAGCGGCCGACGAGGCGGACTGCCCCTTCGCGCCGGCCGAGTTTGGAAAGGGCTGCGCCTTCTGGGCCATCATTAGCTTCATCCAGAGGGGCAGATCCATCTGATCCCACCTCATCCCCGGGTTAGCCGCCAGTCGCTGCCTAAACTGTTCATCGTATCGCCACCATGCCAGCCCCCCATAGGTGCGATATGCTTCCCAAATGCCGTCCAGGTAGCAGAACAGGGACGAGCATAATCCCGGCGATTTTTCCCCCAGCACGCTGGCTAGCACGCAAAACGCCCGTAACCAGTTGCCAAAGGATTTCGGAATCTTGCGATACCGCTTCCTCTTCTCCTCCTCCTCCTTCTTTTCATCCTTTTTATCCTCCTCCTTGAGGTCAATAAAGTCCTCCAAGGGGAGCAGGGAGAAGATCTCGCAGAACTCACCTTTCCAGAGCTTCTCTTTCACGTCCTGTTTCAGATGAACCCCCAGGGGGCCCGCAAACGAGACGTATGCGTGCTGCCTGGCTGCATCCGGAATACCCCCGGCCAGTTCCGCCTTGTCACCCCCGGCCGCCATCGCCTCGGGCGCCACCCCCACGTCCCCGCCCGAACTAAGCCCCACGGAAACCCCACTAGGACCAGGGACCTCCGTCCCCGGGGCCCAAACCCGACCAACGCCACCCCCCGTGTCACCCCCCGCCCCCAGCGAGTGGAGCAGTGCTTGCAGTGTGCTAACCAAGGAACTGGAGTGTAGTGACCCACAAGACTCACCGGCCAAGCCCCCTGCAACTGACGCGGCAGGGGCTGCGTCGTCGACTGCCCGATGTCCAGGGAGAGCGACTCCCGCCGATACCTCGCCAACCGGGGAGCCAAACCGGTGCCTTGCCCGTGTCGATATGGAACAGCTCCGTGACCTGGAAAGAGGAGAAGAAGTCCTGGGTAGGGTGCACTGAGTATTCGCATCCCCCCCGTCTCGACCCTGGGAGCGCCTGCCCCTTGCCAAAGCCTCCCGCTGTGCCCCCTGCACGCGCCGCGCGCGGGAGCCCCTAGGGCTACGGCTCCTCCTGTCTTCCCCGGGCATACGTCCCCGCCGACCACCCCTGGGGACGCTAGACCCGCTCTCTCCCGAGCTCCCTGACCTGGAGCGGCGCTGCCGGGACCTCCCCCTCCTCCCCCCCTCCCCCGTGGCTCTACTTCCCGAACCGGAGAGGGACTACCACTACAGGACCCTGAACCGGACCCCCCCCCCCTACTACCCTGCACCCCCAAACGCTCACCCCTCCGGCTAGAGCCCGACCCCCCACCTGAACTGGCTCCCAGACTAAGGGGACCTAGACCCCCCTCAACCAGACTGGCCCCCCCAACCCCTAAACCAGGCCTACCCGACCCTACCCGCACCGGCCTAGCCCCAGAGCCCAAGGAGGCCCCCTTTCCCCTACTGGGGGAGCCCAGCAGTCCCTCCTCACCCACAGCCCCCCCACCCCTACCACTACTCCCCCCACCTATGACCCCTATGCCCTCCCCATCCACCACCCGCGGTCCCTGGGAGGCCTTCCCACCCCCCACTTGGGCCCTCCGCCCTCCGCCCCCTGACAGGACCCCCCCAGCACTTTTCCCGCCAAGAGGGCCCCGGCCGGAGCCCCCTGCACTTGCCTTTGGGGCCGGGAACCGGCCACGTGTCCTCCCGGTCCCGGCCCCGCCGATCTCCGCCTCCGACGGGGCGCGCGCCCTCCCGGGCCGCAGCTCCATGCTGCCCGCTCCTCCAGGGGACCGCCCGGCCACGTCCGACCCGGCAGCCGCGACGGCCCCGTCCCGACCGTCCCCCCGGCGCCGGGCACTGGTCCTAGGCTCCGGCCGCTCGCGGGGAGGCGGGGCCTCTACCACGCGGCTGCCGGGCCTGCTGCCGCCCGCACCGGAGCCTCCCGGACCACCAGGGATGTCTTCACCGGGTCCCACACCCGGGCTTAGCCGCTCCGGAGGCCTCCTGGCCCGAACAGGCCGTCGTCCGCCGCCGTCCTGGCCCTCCGCCGCCGCCAGGGCCGGGCCTAACTGGGCCTTCAGCCAGTCAGCCCCCTGGTGCCTCGCCGCCGACCGGATCCGCTCCAGCAGTCGCTCCACTTCCTCCATCGGCCCTGCAGGGAGACAAAAGGAAAAAACCCTACCAAGCCAAATCTGTGCCCACAGGAGCGAACACAAACTTAACCAGGTAGGAAGTTAAAATGAATTAACTAAAATGGCTGCCCATTTAAATAACCAAACCCACTTACCCATAACTCCACTCCCTTGCTTACTTCCTCCTAGGCCCGCCTCCTAACCCCTGTCAAGGCCTTTTTCCGCTTAGCTGCGCTTGGCTACATGGGGCTACAATAATATGCAAGTAATCTTTACTGAATTCATGCTGTAACATACAACACAAATACTACAAATGTCACCAATGAGTCAGACCAAAACATCCTAAACATCATAACGCACTGTGAGTTGGCGAATAATCCTCGTTTTTGGAATGTCTTTTGGAGAAGTTATTTTATCTAGTATAATGCAGAATTATGGAGTCATTTTTTTATGTTGTAGATTTGAACATTATAGTGGTATTTTCATTGCATAGTGGTATTGCATTTTTATTTTAGGACATTTGGTCTTTTCAGATAGATACTTACATAGTTGTCTAGGTTGAAAAAAGACTAAAGTCCATCAAATTCATCCGAGAATATACTCTACATGTATTTGGGGATTCAGATTTGTAAACATCCTGAACAACAGTGAAACATTTTACTATGTGGCTAAATGATCACATACAGTAAACACAGGTTCGCCGAGTTTACACACCTGTTTAATAACACGGGAGGGAGATACCTGGCAGAACAGAATAACAATGTGCCCTGCGGTGCCGTGTTACTCTTACACAGTAGAAGAAACCGTTGTGCGGCGGTTGCATGACACCTGGCGTGTATACTGGGACACGCTTAACTGACATCCTCACAGCTCTGCATTCATTACAGCTTAATAATGAGTTTAGCTCCAAGCAGAAGTCAGGCCTCCCTTGCTCAGCACGTATATCTTTATTAGATACTTGTAGCCGTCAGCGATCAGACATCAAGGTGGCCACCTGGTTAAAGAGCCTGCAGCAGGCTTATCCGGTGTTATCATATAGCATATCATTCATGATAATTACATTAGCAACCTCATATAACAACAAACAGCAAGGCCTACATTAAACAGAAAAAAAAGGTGAAAGCGCACAAACAGTGGAATATTTTACCTTTAAAATCTTGTATAGGTCCTATTTTCAGCAACAGACAGTAACTGTGGACCCTATATATAATATATACAAGAAAACAACATAGTGTATACTGCTGAAATCTATTTACAATATGTGGAGAATAAAAAAGATTAGGCTCTGGCCTAAAAATTAGGCTCTGGACTGTAAAGGTATTTCATCCACCAAGGGATACACTGGATCTGATCGTCCCCTTAGATGTTTGTAATACGTTTTTCTTAGCAGGAACTCAGGAACAAGGTAAGGTGAAGTGTTAAAATAAACATTTATTTGGTATAAAATAATAAAAGCAGAAATGGCTGACACAGCAGCTAGCACAACGCGTTTCGACCCTCCAGGGTCTTTTTCAAGTGCAGTATATCCTCCCATTTGCTGACCCACCTATATATGCCTCCAATTTACCATATTGGAGACAGGTGTAGCAGCAGGAAATGGTAATTAAATGTCCATATTTGGTCATTGCAGGAAGCATCTCACCACCACTAAGATGGTGGTGCTTCCTGTTTTGACATACATAAATAAAGAGAGGAAAAAAATAAAAAATAAAAAAAATTCCTGTTTTTACAAATATAAATAAAATAAAAAATGCTTCCTGTTTTTACATATATGAATAAAGAGAAAAAAAAAAGGGAAGCGGGGAAGACAGAAAACACATGTTCATTTTAATATGTGGGATACCAAGATGGCGGTGACTTTACTTCCGGTGAGCGTCTTCCGGGGTTCCAAAATGACTGCTCGTCTCCTTCCGGTCGACTTGTTTTGCAAAATAGCCATGCGCCTACTTCCGGTCGGCGTATTTTCATCACGTTTTTCCTAAGTGGTTGGCTCCTCCTTTCTTCGGACTCCACCTCTCCATAAATATTAGTTCAAAGAACAGCAGTCTTTTATGTAATATATATCTGGCAATATGTATATCGTCCAGATCCAATTAAACTCCAACTAGATGCCAGATAGTCCGCAGTATATGTTAATTTAACCATAAAAGAGAGGAAGAATATAGTAAGAATAATTTCATTAAAAAGACAATGTATTAGCAGATACCTATTTCAATAAGAACTATATCATAGAATGTGACGGCAGATAAGAACCATTCGGCCCATCTAGTCTGCCCAATTTTCTAAAAACTTTCATTAGTCCCTGGCCTTATCTTATAGTTAGGATAGCCTTATGCCTATCCCATGCATGCTTAAACTCCTTTACTGTGTTAACCTCTACCACTTCAGCTGGAAGGCTATTCCATGCATCCACTACCCTCTCAGTAAAGTAATACTTCCTGATATTATTTTTAAACCTTTGTCCCTCTAATTTAAGACTATGTCCTCTTGTTGTGGTAGTTTTTCTTCTTTTAAATATAGTCTCCTCCTTTACTGTGTTGATTCCCTTTATATATTTAAATGTTTCTATCATATCCCCCCTGTCTCGTCTTTCCTCCAAGCTATACATGTTAAGATCCTTTAACCTTTCCTGGTAAGTTTTATCCCGCAATCCATGAACCAGTTTAGTAGCCCTTCTCTGAACCCTCTCTAAGGTATCAATATCCTTCTGAAGATACGGTCTCCAGTACTGTGTACAATACTCCAAGTGAGGTCTCACCAGTGTTCTGTACAATGGCATGAGCACTTCCCTCTTTCTACTGCTAATACCTCTCCCTATACAACCAAGCATTCTGCTAGCATTTCCTGCTGCTCTATTACATTGTCTGCCTACCTTTAAGTCATCAGAAATAATCACCCCTAAATCCCTTTCCTCATATGTTGAGGTTAGGACTCTATCAAATATTCTGTACTCTGCCCTTGGGTTTTTACGTCCAAGATGCATTATCTTGCACTTATCCACATTAAATGTCAGTTGCCACAATTCTGACCATTTTTCTAGTTTACCTAAATCATTTGTCATTTGGCTTATCCCTCCTGGAACATCAACCCTGTTACATATCTTAGTATCATCAGCAAAAAGACATACCTTACCATCAAGACCTTCTGCAATATCACTAATAAAAATATTAAAGAGAATGGGTCCAAGTACAGATCCCTGAGGTACCCCACTGGTGACAAGTCCAAGCTTCGAATATATTCCATTAACTACAACCCTCTGTTGCCTGTCACTCAGCCACTGCCTTACCCATTCTACAATATTGGAATCCAAACTTAAAGATTGCAGTTTATTGATAAGCCTTCTATGTGCAACAGTGTCAAAAGCCTTACTGAAATCTAGGTAAGCAATGTCTACTGCACCACCCTGATCTATAGTTTTAGTTACCCAATCAAAAAATCAATAAGATTAGTTTGGCATGATCTCCCTGAAGTAAACCCATGTTGTCTCTGATCTTGAAATCCATGTGTTTTTAGATGTTCATCAATCCTATCCTTTAACATGGTTTCCATCACTTTCCCCACTACTGAAGTAAGGCTTACTGGCCTATAGTTGCCCGACTCCTCCCTATTACCTTTTCGCCCAAACGTATGAAGTAAATAATAAATACATAAAAATATAAGTACATAAAAAATCATAAAATACAGTTAATTTCAAAATCAATATTGAGCCCTCTAGGTGTTAAAGTGCACATTTCAAAGATCCATTTGGTTTCTTGTAAACTAAATTTTTGGTTAAAATCCCCTCCTCTCCAATGCGTAGTAACTTTTTCTATAGCATGGAATTCCAGTTTTTTTGGATCGGAGTTGTGTTTTTCAAGGAGGTGTTTCGATACACTATGGTTAATAAAACCCTTTTTAATATTTCTTATGTGCTCACTTATACGTATATTAAGTCTTCAAATTGTTCTTTTAAAACATTTGCTTGATCAGTAAAAGATGTTAACTTTGAGCAGTTCCTACGCATTCTTAAAAATTGACCTTTCTGTATATTTTCTAACCAAGGATGATGGTGACAGCTATCCATTTGGATGTAGCTGTTCATGTCTACCTGTTTGAAATATGTTCTGGTCTCTATTGCGTTGTTTAAAATATATATTTCTAAATCCCAAAAAAATAATATTTGTTTTACTGCTTTCTTTAGTCAGCTTGATGCTCCATGTATTAGAATTTAAAAAACTAAAGAAAAATTCAAAAAGTTCTATTGGTCCTCTCCAAATTAAAAATATGTCATCAATATACCTCTTATAGGGACCACTATGGGGACCAAGTTTGTGCCGTATTCATGGTTATTATATATAAAGTGCTTTTCCCAAAAGGCCATAAAAAGGTTAGCGTAGCTTGGCGCGAACTTGGTCCCCATAGTGGTCCCTTTCACTTCAAGATAAAAATCACCCTCGAACCAAAAATAGTTATTGCTTAAAATTAGTTTAATCCCCTCCACAATATAATCAAACTGTAATTCAAAAAATTGTTGGGATTCTGTCAGGAAATATTTCACCGCTTCACAGCCTTTTTCGTGATCTATTATCGTATACCAGCTTGTTACATCGCAGGTGATTAGATAAAAATCTTCTTCCCATTTAAAATCTTGTAGTATATTTAAAAGACTCATAGAGTCCTGTAAATAAGATGGGCCTGTCTTGACTAGTGGTTGGAGATGTGCATCAATATATTGTGAAAGTGTGGATAAAATGGAATCGATTCCCGATACTATGGTTCTCCCCGGGGGGTGGGTAGGGTTTTTGTGCAATTTTGGTAGAGTATAGATGACTGGGATCCTTGGGTGTTCTAAAAAAAGAAAGGAGGATTTGTCTTTGTATTTTTTCTTTTTGTTTTGTATGATGGTGTTTTCAATCTTCTCTATATTTAACTCCACTTTATTGGATAAAGTTTCAAAATCTTTAGTTCCAATAAAAGGTTCTAATCTTGTTTGTATTTCTTTAATCATTTTTGTCGACTTCTGTAAGGTCCTCTTTTCTCTGAGTCACGATGATATTAACCATCGTCAGTGAGAAGGATTCCAAAGCAGAAGTCCATATATTTATAAACTTATCTTTCTCTAAATCAAATGTAGGGAATTTAGTAAACCTCAGACCTCTTGGTGTAATTTGGTCTAAGAGGTATTTTTCTAACGTAAAAATTTCCCACTTGATTTTTGTTTCTCAGGCCTACATTACCTCATGAGTGTCTCTATTTAGAGGGACAAAAACACAGCTTTACATTTTACAAGGCTACTTAAAATCACCTACCTCAGCAAACAAATATGGGGATTCAGTTCCACCATATGGCCATATTATGTTAAGCCCACCACTACTTCACAGTACCCCAATATCGGTGGGGCCTACACTAATTACATCACAGTACCCCAATATCGGTGGGGCCTACACTTATTACATCACAGTACCCCAATATCGGTGGGTCCTACACTAATTACATCACAGTACCCCAATATCGGTGGGTCCTACACAGGGCCGTCTTTAATAACGAATGGACCCTGGGCAAGTGTTTGCTTGGGCCCCCTGTGCCCTGCCGCTCTCGCCCCTCACTCCCTGGTATGCAATCACGGCATCCATCCCAACGCAGTGGCGGTACTAAAGTAGAATGAATTTTATTGGGACCCCCAATTGCAAGGTTGGACTAAAGGTAGAACCCCATCTGTCGTGCAACTCCAACAATGCTTTGACAGCTGGGACTCTACCAATTTCCCATGCTTGCAGGGTTGTATTTAGCACTGAGCCATGTTTGTATGTTTGAATGTAAGCATGTGTTTGTATGGAGTATGTTTGTGTGAATGTGTTTGTATGTGGTACTGGAGTTTGAATGCAAGTGTGCATTTATGTGTAGTGTTTGTTTTTGAATGTAGGAGTGTGCTTGTATGTAGTGTTGACGTTTCAATGCAGGAGTGTGTTTTATATGTAGTGTTGAAGTTTGAATGGAGGGGTGTATTTGTATTTAAAGTTGCGGCTCAGAAGCACAGGTACACACTTTGACGCACAAGCAGATACACAGATACATACACTGACTACATACAGATAAACAGGCACATACACTGACAGACACACTGACACAGGTACATATATTGACACACACACAGACACATACGATGGTAGACGTACTGACAGACATACTGACACAGGCACATATACAGAGATACTGACACACAGACACATATACCGACATACTGACACACACACACACACACACACAGACACATACACTGATCAACATACTGACACACATACACTGACAGAAATACTGACACCCACACACTGACAGATATACTGACACCCACATACACTGAGAAATACTGACACACACACACAGGCACATACACTGACACACACAGACTGATATACTGACACACACACACACAGACATACTGGCACACAGACAGATATACTGACACATGCATACACATGCACTAACAGACATACTGACGCACTGACAGACATACTGACACATACACATACTGACACACACAGATATACACACACATATATACTGACACACAGACAGACAGACATACTGACACACACACACATACTGACACACACACAGACATGCTGACACACACATACACATACACTAACACACAGATACACTAACACACAAACACACACTAACACACACACACTAACACACATACACTAACACTACACACATACACACACACTAACACACATACACAAACACACACAACACACACACACACACACATACACACACACACATACACTAACACACACATACACATACACTAACACACACATACACTAACACACAGATACACTAACACACAAACACACACACCAACACACATACACTAACACACACTAACACACAAACACACTAACACACACATACACTAACACACATACACTAACACACATACACACACACTAACACACATACACAAACACACACACTAACACACATACACTAACACACACACTAACACACATACACATACATACACTAACACACATACACTAACACACACATACACTAACACACAAACACCAACACACACAAACACACACATACACTAACACACAAACACACACACTAACACACACATACACACATTTTTTTTTTAAATGTAATCCCCCCCAGCCTCCTTACCTTTTGGAGTGCTGGGGGGGATTCCCTGGGGTCCAGTGGTGCTGCTGGGCTCCTGGGCGGGTGGCCGGTCGGGCAGGAAGGCGGGCGCGCGAGGGAGCACTCAGTGCTTCCTCTTCAGCTCCCTCACGCACCGCGTAGGGATGCCGGCGCCGGAAGATGACGTCATCTTCCTGTTCCGGTATCAGTGCGGTGCGCGAGGGAGCTGAAGAGGAAGCACTGAGTGATCCCTCGCGCGCCCGCCTTCCTGCCCGACCGGCCACCCGCCCGCCGGGGTCAGCAGGGCCAGCCTCGGGGGGCCCTGAGGTGGCCGCCTCCTGGACTCCCCAGGGGAAGACGCTGGCCCTGTGGGTGCATACCAGGGTCGCAGCTGCGACCCTGGTATGTACGCCACTGCCCTAAGTGCATGAGCCACCCGGTGGGACTCAGAGGATGGGGAAAAAAATAAATTGATGAGGGCAGCGGGGCCCACGGGGCAGGTGCCTCGGGCCCCCCAAGAGAAACTGGGCCCGGGGCAGCTGCCCCGTTTGCCCCGCGTTAAAGACGGCCCTGGTCCTACACTAATTATATCACAGTACCCCAATATCGGTGGGTCCTACACTAATTACATCACAGTACCCCAATATCGGTGGGTCCTACACTAATTACATCACAGTACCCCAATATCGGTTGGACCTACACTAATTACATCACAGTACCCCAATATCGGTGGGGCCTACAATAATTACATCACAGTACCCCAATATCGATTGGACCTACACTAATTACATCACAGTACCCCAATATTGGTGGGACCTACACTAATTACATCACAGTACCCCAATATCTGTGGGGCCTACACTAATTACATCACAGTACCCCAATATCGGTGGGTCCTACACTAATTACATCACAGTACCCCATATCGGTGGGACCTACACTAATTACATCACAGTACCCCAATATCTGTGGGGCCTACACTAATTACATCACAGTACCCCAATATCGATTGGACCTACACTAATTACATCACAGTACCCCAATATTGGTGGGACCTACACTAATTACATCACAGTACCCCAATATCTGTGGGGCCTACACTAATTACATCACAGTACCCCAATATCGGTGGGTCCTACACTAATTACATCACAGTACCCCATATCGGTGGGACCTACACTAATTACATCACAGTACCCCAATATCTGTGGGGCCTACACTAATTACATCACAGTACCCCAATATCTGTGGGGCCTACACTTATTACATCACAGTACCCCAATATCGGTGGGGCCTACACTTATTACATCACATTACCCCAATATCGGTGGGTCTTACACTAATTACATCACAGTACCCCAATATCTGTGGGGCCTACATTAATTACATCACAGTACCCCAAAATCGGTGGTGCCGATACTAATTACATCACAGTACCCTAATATCGGTGGGGCCTACACTAATTACATCACAGTACCCCAATATCGGTGGGGCCTACACTAATTATATCACAGTACCCCAATATCAGTGGTTCTTACACTTATTACACCACAGTACCCCAATATCTGTGGGGCCTACACTATTTACATCACAGTACCCCAATATCTGTGGGGCCTACACTAATAACATCACAGTACCCCAATATCGGTGGGGCCTACACTATTTACATCACAGTAACCCAATATCGGTGGGGCCTACACTAATTTTAACATGGGAGACAAATTAAATAGTGTGATAAAAGCCATGTCAAAACTAAAGAATTAAAGTGATAGTGCGCGATGTATATACTAACAATGCATATCATACCTGCTCTATATCATATAAAAATGATTATTAAAGGGGAGCGGGGCTTGACCGCCATGCTGAGTGGTCGCATCGACAGAGTGCTTCTCATATAACTCGACCTGTCTCTTGAGACTGTCTCTTGTTGATACCTGAAAGATTCTGGGAGTATAAAGATACTGGGCATCTGTTGCACCATTTTTGTCTTCTGCTATGAAGGAGCTCCAGTCCTTGCTGTATCGTGGCCTAGTGTGGACCAGACTGGGAGTTGCGGCCAACCTCCTATGTGATATTCCACCTGCTGCATGTCCCGTATTTCCCCCCCCTTTGGAACGGTGCGGGTCATTCCGGTCCCAACCAGTGCAGCACTCATTGCCTTTCCGAATCCTGGGCACATCTAAACCCTGCAGTGGAGTGTTACATCCCGATCTCAAGATGGCGGTGGAAATCATACCTCCATGGGAGTCGAAGCTGTCCTCCCTACAGAGTTGTAAGGAGACCTTCTGCGATGTATTTGATCATCTCTGCGCACAATTCTGGAGCCGTATTCTGGCAAGAGCACTATCAGCCAAACTACACTTGCCCTCCATCTAAACCAGGGTCTGTCCCTCGCATTCTGGGCCTGGAATCCAGAAGGGGCTTCACCCTGATCACTGTTCACATGCCCAAAAGATCTCTTTGCTATGAGGTCCTACCAGGGAACTCAACCTGCTTAAAAGAGTCAGTGGGTGCAGTGCCGTCGTTTCTAGAGCCAACATTTATACAAAATACAGATTACATTTTGGTCTCTCAAGCAGCAGATAAATGCATGTTCTAGGTTTGCCTCCAATTCTCTCCTTTTCCTATTTAGGGGGACAGTCCTTACTGTGGG
Source organism: Pelobates cultripes (assembly GCA_933207985.1). NCBI lineage: Eukaryota > Metazoa > Chordata > Amphibia > Anura > Pelobatidae > Pelobates > Pelobates cultripes. The sequence continues at coordinate 360,825,631 of OW240913.1, forward strand.
ACCGCCCAAGTCACTCTGTCCCTCTTTTCTGGAACAGCTCCTCCCCTGGCCATTCCCTCACTCACCCCCTAAAATTAAAGTGTCCATTTGAAGTGTTGGGAAGTATGCTATATAAATGCAGATATTTCTGACAATACATGTCTATGAAGTGATACATTTGGAAATAGTGTTGCGTTAGGTCTGATATCCCAATTTAATATCTCTGGCGTTTAATTATGATCATTAAAGGGACTCTCCAGGCAGCCTTTTTTACTCACCTGGTTCCAGCGCCAGGAAACTCGTGAAGCCGCGCCCCCTATTTCGTCAAAATTACGAAATAGGTGGGTGCGAGCAGGGAGCAATCAGACGCTTCCATTTGAAGTCCTGAGCGCACTACCGCACATGCGCGCGGTGTGCGCGGCCGCAAGCTGAGCTGACTGACAGCTCAGCTCGCGGTCTTTGCCCGCCCCCTCTCCTCTGCTGACAGGCAGGAGAGAGAAGGTGCGCACACAGGGCCTTCTCTCTCTTGCACACGTCAGACGTATTTTAATAGGACCATATATGATAGGAAGTCCCTTTGGTGGCCGTCTGAGTGACGGCCACTGGAGGTATTCCTATCAATCAATGTAAACATTGTATTTTCTCTGAAAATACAGTGTTTACATTAGATTGCCTGCAGGGAGCTATAGATCTCACCTGAACAACTACATTAAGCTGTAGTTATTCAGGTGACTATAGTGTCCCTTTAACTTTCCAGGTACTGAGACCTTCCTCCACATAAACCATGTCCCTCTTCTATCCCCTTCCACTGTGCCCACTCTACTCTTCTCCACAAACCATGGAGTAATGGTAACTCTGGGCACTCCAATGTCTCCAGACAAGCCCAGATTAGTCTTGGTTAGGGTAGTGGTCCTATATCAGGCACATGTAGGAGGACTCCTCCTCTTCTCTTTGGTGAGATGTACCTTGCATTTTGTTTAACGCAGTTTAACGTAAATGAAATTGGAAATTTAAGTGAAATGAAATTGGACCTCCTCAGGCTCTGCATGAGGACACCCAGCATCTTGCAAATCTCCTTCGAAAAACATTGATTCAATGCTGTCTTAAAAGGTTACAATACAGTGGTGGTCTACCAGACAGCCAATGGGGGCGCTTCTGGAATTGTAACAGACTTTTGGTCCATTATCTGATGCTGGACATCCTCACGCTCTGCACATTCTGGCCCCCCTGGGCCATGTGATCGTGAGGTCCTTTTGAGGCATAGCCGTCCATGTCAGTGCCAGCAGAAAAAAAATGCCTATTTGGTCAGCAACCTAGCCTAAATTTACACAAAATAGAACTAGCTAGGTCTTAGTTGCAGTTTAGCACTGAAAGAAAGGCTTCTATTAACAAGTCTGGGAAAGAGGTGTATAGTATGTCTCTGCAGGCTTTTTACTGTAAACACTGCCTTTTCAGAGAAAGGGCAGTGTTTGCATTGCTACCTAGCAACACCCCCAGTGGCTGTCACTGATGTTTAATGTCTCTACATTTTGCATGGAGTCACTGATGAGTTAACGCTCAACATAGAGTCGCACTGATTCAAAGCATCTGTAACGAAATCCCCTATTTACAGACTATACGAACAAGCCTGTTCGGTTATTTGGAGAATTACAGCGGGATTTCGTGGAAATAACAATAAATGCGAAAGTGGCCGACCCCAGATAGCTATAGTATGGAACTTGCAGTTGGCTGCAAACACATGAACGGCCGGGTAAAGTCAAACTTCGGTCGACGATTATGAGAACTGTGTTCGTGGGATCTGAGCGCTATTCGCCTAGAATATGCCCTCAGATCCAAGCTATCTGGGGATATGTGGAACTTAAAGTTTATGTTGTGTAAAAAGAAAGTTATATATTTTTATTCTGTTTTGCTAAATAAGAAAAGCCATGCTTCTTTCTTCCTGGAGATAATTAAGGCTCTCTTTGCTACCTTAAGTTAATTATCTCCAGGATGGAAAAGAGGGAGTGATTTATGTAAAAGGGGAGTGCTTATGCTATAGCCACTGTGATTGGCTACTGTGTTACTTTTGTCCCAGTCTTCCATCTGGTCCCCTAGGGGAGTGTCCACCAGGTGGAAGACCTGCATAAATACCGGGCAGGTAGCCCACAGTAAATCAGATCGTTTTACCCCTTCATGAAGTCTCGACTCATGTTTGGGGGATTGGGAGCTATAATCACTTCGTTTCAGTTGGATTTCGGGAGAAGCTGCAAGGATAATCGCTGCACGAATGCAAGGATCCTTTACAGCATCTCTATGAGGAGATGTTGATTGTTGCAACGTGGCGTTTTGCTGTCCTATTTGAGAAGTAGCGGGGGCAGAGCCATCCGCGGCAGACTTTTGCAGCACTATAGTAAAGGTGAGTTTTAAGGGGGTCAAGGGGAGACCGGCCACCCAACATGTGTTAACACTATAGGGTCAGGTATAAACGTTTGTGTTTCTGACCCTATATTATTTCTTTAAGGACAGTGAAAACCAGCCAGCCTCTCAGGAATTTAAGGGATTCTACCAGCACCCACACAACTCTCATCTCAGAGGACCTGACATTTTCATCCTGAAATGTGAAACATTGCCTTTTAGTAGAAATGGAAATGTTTTTATTGAGAGGCTAACACACCACTAGTGGCTGTCCTCCTGACAGCCACTACTGCTGCAATGACCAAATCAGACATGATTTTTCAATTAATCTAACAGAGCATTTAACTTAAAGGAACACTATAGCGTTAGAAATACAAATATGTATTCCTAATGCTATAGAGCCCTAGTCACCTAAATGGTGATTAGGCCCCCTTCCTTAATTAACCATTTATTTGCTTACCTTAATCCAGCGCCAGGCTCCCTCCTCCATCGACATCAGCTCCCGAGTGTATTCAAACCCGCCCATAGCCAAACATTACCTAATGCTTTCCTATGGGGATCTTTTTTGGCACTAGAGGTCAGTGAAGAAGTCCAGCGTCAAATAAGTGCGATTTACTCAGTGTAAAGCGGCTCCAGTGGCTATCAGGGAGACAGCCACTAGAGGCTGGATTAACCCTGCAGTGTAAACATAGCAGTTTCTCTAAAACTGCTATGTTTTCAGCTGCAGGGTTAAAACTAGGGGAACTTGCACCCAGAATACTTCATTGAGCTGAAGTGGTCTGGGTGCCTATAGCGGTCCTTTAAGGTGGGCAGTGTTTTGTCATGCATGTGCTTTTCGTCCCAAATGCTTCTCTATTGGACACATTGAATTGGACAAGAAAGCGAAGAGGAGTCAGCATGACATCGCATGAGAGAAATCGGGCAGCTGCAGGGTTGGATTTTGGTGCTAGAAAAAAGGGATAGGAAAAGTATTTTTTAAAATTTCTAGGGGAGCACAGAAATCTAATGCCTAGAACACTATAGCGTTGGGAATACATGTTTGTGTGTCTTTAATAAACCAAACATTCTGCTCGTACATAGAGCTGTTTTCCTCCTTGACTTGCTTGGCTGGGAATTGTATCCATACACGTTTTGGAGCCTGCGGTAATGGAAACATATCCAGCCATAGGTAGGGTTACACCAACCAAAGATAATCTTTTGTTTAACAAAGAGGAGGAGAAGCATGATTAATCTCTGTACATCTCAGCACGATGCCGAGAATGTAATCAGATACCTCGGCTGATGTTGGAGTATTATGTAGGATGATGTCATTGATTAACCCAGTCAATGCCACAGCGGAATGGAATATACTTCAAAGGCGCCAAAAACAACCTTTAGTGATAATTGAGACTCTCAGCAATAGTCAAAGAATGATAACATTATTTTAGTAGGAAGGTATTAGGGAGACATTATTTGTTGCAATAAAGTAAATTAACAGATAATTTAGACTATGGGCCATTTAAAGGGGCTGTCACCAACCTGTCACTTTTAAACATTTCACAAACATATAATGGTTAACTCATACTGACATTGAAATTCCAACACAATCAAACATTTTCTCTCATGGTCAAAGCCTATGTTGACAACATGCTGAGGTTTGTCAGTTGATTAGTGATGTCTGTGGGAAACAAGGGGGTGAGGTGCACATTTACATAGGGGCTACTGGACAGGCAAATTTCTGTTAACCCCTTAGTAGAACTGTAATAACTGCAGAATTTGCTGGCTTTATAAATAACTGGTAGCCATGTTCCAAATCTAGCAGGGTAGGCCTGATTTTGGACACCTGTGCGGTTGTCTTGATGGTTTTTATTTTTTGCATGGTGTCCTGCCTTTGGCAATACTCAAGGTGCCTGCTGCTGAGTGGAACATTCCCTATTATAACTCCGTACATGAGCGACCAATCAACTTGTCACAGGTGTGATAATCCCCCTTATGGGCTTGCACTGGCAAAGCCAAAACAGCCATGGCTTCTTCTTAGTTTCATACCTGTGAAATGTTGACACATCAATGTTTCTGAACCTCAAGGAGTGTGGAGGAATTAGAGAAATGGGGAGAGGGGACATAGGGGAGGACGGCAAGGTGAGCCATCACTATGGGAAAAGGCAGGAATTCTGTTTACAAGTATCCAGGAAGGATAAAATGCTGGGATGGAGTCCAGCTCCCCTCACTGGAATGCCTTGGTGTAATTAATTTAGACATTGTAAAAACAAACTAGAATCTTAAGGTTTAATAAGAATGCACGGTGTGTATTTTGTATACAACGAACGTGAACAGAGTGTTCAAGGCTCGGCTATTCGGTGTAAACAATTCTTGCTGCTACAGGCTTCATGTTCCAGACATTGGGCCAAAATACTATGGCAGTTATTTTAGAAGCACTGGTAGGAAATAGTAATTTTTTAGTAGTAACTTTAAATGGAAAAATGGCCATTTATTTCCCAGATAAACATATTTTCTCATTGGAGGTAACTATCAAAATTCAGAGAATTAACATTTGAATTAAAAATAAATAAATCTTTATCTCCCCATCTCTATATTGAATGTACTTTCACAAATTCACAAATTAAATCTAATTGAAAAAGATGATGAGAAAACAGCAGATACTTTTTTTCTTTTTTTTAAACAGAAGGTAAGAACTGAAACTGGAGAATATATGTATATATATAATCTCATATATATGCAAAATACCAGAGTATTGCAGTATGCAATGATACATTTTTTATTGGACTAATGTAATATTTCAAAGACAAGCTGTCGAGAGTTTTCCTCTCTTCCTCAGGTCTGAAACAATACTAATCAATCTGATAGAGTTTAACACAAAACAACTGATGTTAGAGAAAACTGAAATAGTTGTGTGTGAGTATGAATTCTACTCATCTTTTCATGGCTGACCTAGAAAACAGATTTTTATCTACACAGCCCCACAAATTATATATCTATTATCGTAACAGCAATGATATTTTCATAATAGTAGTAGTAGTTTGTCCACTGTGTTACTGCTTGTCGGTTCGTATACTTTGGCTTTCATGGGATTGCGCTCACCCGTTTGGCAGTTAGTTCGTACGCAGGAACGATACATTCTCACTAACATGTATGTTATAGTGTTTCATTGTCCTGGAGCATTCGGTTGTTATGTGGCTCTTTGCTCCTCTTTTGGAGCTGTTCGTATAATTACAGCTGAATGTCCTATTATAATAATAGGAATTCCTAGAGTCCATGCAGACATTCGGATAATTACACGAATATGCTTGGTAGGCTACTGACCCCTATAGGTCATAGGAGAGTACTGCACATGTTATATATTTTTATTAAAATAATGTGTTTAACAAGTTAAATTGAGCTGTGCTTTGTTGCTATTTTTGGTTCTACCATTTGATACGTTATAACAATATTTTATAGGTTGCCGGGCTTGAACTTTCTTTTTGCTGTGCCTCGGCTGATGTTGGAGTATTATGTAGGTTTTCAAGCCTCATAGGTTCTGGTTGACTCAAGTTTCAATTGTCATATTACTTTAGGTGGGTTCTGTTACATTTTGGTCCATGTTATATATTACAGATTGAAGTCACTCTGCCATATTCCCTATCATCTCCTCTCTTTCGATTCCTACAATATTAAATTGGATAGTGGTTTAGATTTGTCTTGATAATCCACATTCTGTCCCTCACTGCTCGGACAATCTAACTGTTTCCTTTTATGTTACTAGGTGCTAGGCCTTACTAGTTATACTACCAATTATGCTCTACTGGGTTCATTTCTAGGCCTAGTCTATTAGCTGATAGGTATTCCATATTGCTTCATGTTAGTTTACCACTATTTACAGTAATGTTATGGGTACTACATGATGGCTATTTACTCTCGTAGGTATTACTCGGTTCTCATCTACTCTTTCCATCTGATACGACAGATACGTACCTGGGAGTCCCCCCCTCCCCAACTACCACTGGGGTAAGATTTTGTCTACTGGCTGATAGGTTTCAGAGTCCACTTAGTTAGCTTTTCTAGCAGTTTTGCCTAAGTCTTAGTGGTCCTGCGATCCAACACCCATCCTCATACTCGGAGGTACTCACGCCCAAACGGCCAACTCAGTTGCCTTGCATGCTGGTATGGAGAGGGCCTCACCCTGTCACTCCCATGCTTTTTGCTTTACTAGTCACTGAGAGGCCACCACCCGCCACAATCTCAGTGGCCACAAAATACCCTCGGGCCATCACCTAGCTGGAGCCTCTCATGCCACTTGGCAACTATAAGGGCTCCCCTCTCCTGTATTAGATTTTTTTTTGCCACTTGGCATTAGATAAGCTAGCCAGTAAATTATTTTCACTTTGGTTTCTCATGATTCTTTTGTCCTATTCTAGCATGTCTGAACTACCAGAAGCTATTGAGGATTTGTCTATTCCTAGCACTCCTGCAAGATCCATCTCTCCATCTCATGAAGGGGACAATGCCAGCCTCAGGTCCTGGACCATACCCAGGATCACGCGCGAATTAAGGCACAGGAATATTCCCTATCCTGCCACGGCCAGGAAGGCAGAACTTTATAGACTGCTCAATACCAACACGGATAATACCGAGGTTGGCGAGGGCCCCAGTAGTGCCCAGTCATCCGACCTCCATGCCGTTCTGTCATCAGTCTTGTCCTGATGGACCGTTTGGATGCTAATGATAGGCCAGTGGCATCATCTGGATTGGTTACTCCAGAACCTACTGGTCTCTCAGGCACTCTGAATGGTACATTTTTTGGTCCACTACAGAACTCTAATATCATTAACCCAACTCACATGGTAGCAGCAAATATCAAGAAAGATATCTTGGAAGGCAAGGATGTCAACCTAGTTTCGCTGCTGATTGCCTCCCAAGATATTCTGGAGAAAAATATATATTCCTATGGGGATGTCTCAGTCATACTGAATAGGGAGTTGTCAATCCCTGAGTTCGTCCTGGTTTTTGGTATCTATAGGGACATGGTGTGCTCAGTTTATCCTGAACGCAGAGAGGAATTTGACCTATATTTACACAAATTGGTGGACCTGGGGCATAGGTATGGTGGTACATAATTTTATGATTACCACAGATGATTCTCCGCGAAGGCGTCTGTGGCCCTGGCTCAGTTCAGTTTTCAGATGGACTGGAGCCAGTTGGATACAGAGCTGTTTTGCAGGCACTTCGCGGGCCTCAGGTCCCCAGCTTGTGGTAATTGCTCTTCGTCCTCACACACCACTAACCTATGTCCTAATACCCCTGAGCTGGGTGCTGCTTTTCCAACTTCCTCAGCTAAACCTCAGAGAGTGATTAAGGACAAAATCGTCCGTAATATTGTTTTCCTTGGTAAATCCCAGATTTGCAATAACTTCAATGCAGGTTCCTGTGGATTTAGCGCGTGCCAGTTATTGCAGGTGTGATCTTTTTGTTTTAGGGCACATGCCAAGACAATTTGTCCTAATAAATTGTTTCCCAAACCCTACATGGCCTCAATCAATGTGACTTGTTTCGTCAACTTACTACAGAACCATCCCTCACCCCACTTGGTGGAGTTTTTGGTGGCAGGATTCACAGAAAGGGTTCCATACGGGAATCATTTATATGCCATCCGGCATTGTAGAATACAAGAACTTGCTGTCCGCCCTCGCCAATCCAATAGCGGTTAACAATCTGTTACAGATTGAATTGAGTCAAGGTTCCCTACTTGGGCCATTCACTTCCCCACCTTTTTCAGTATGGAGAACTAACCCTATGGGATGGTTTCTGGTAAAAGTTCAGCTAAGCAAAGGTTGTTAATCTACCTCTCTGACATGCCCCAAGGAAGGGGGCATGGCTCAGTAAGACAGACCTCATGAACGCCTTCAAGCTACTCCCAATACATCCTTCTTTGTGGCATCTACACGGTGTTAAGTGGCAAGGTTCTTATTACTTTTTCACTCTTTTCACTTTTGGTGCAAAAAGTAACCAAAGGATTTTTGATACCTTCGCTGAAACTTTATGCTGGCTACTGCTCAATGTCTGTAGATGCCCCACAGTTTTTCACTATTTAGATGACTTCTTGACTATTGAGAGTAACTTATTCCCACCTAGTAGCCAACTAGATCCAACTATTCCAATACCTGGGGGTCCCAGTCTCCCCTAAAAAGACAGAAGGACCCAGCAGCACGTTGATAAATTTCCTGGGTATCACGCTCGATTTGGTTATGCTTGCCAGTTCGCTTAGAGATAAGATTGAGCACATCCTATCCAGCATCGACCTATATCTCTCTGCTGGATCCTGTAGTCATACAGAATTACCGTCTCTACTAGGCTCCCTCAAGTTTGCCATGACATTATCCCACAAGGTAGGGCTTTCATATCTAAACTACTCAATCTGTTTCCCCGCTTTCAGTCTTATTTCCCACATTTCACTGGACGTTCCGGCTACCTCGGATTTACGCATGTGGCAGGAATTTCTCATGAGATAGCAGGTTTATCCTTTTACTTACCTCTGACTACCTTACTATTTTTACAGATGCAGCATCCACCTTGGGCTTTGCGGCTATTTTTGGTGCAAATTAACTTGGGGGTTGGGCCTATAGAAATGTACAATGTACCAGGTTTTTCAACCACTTCTGCCCTATTCGAGCTCTATCCTATTATAGCTGCAGCAGTAGCACGGGGAAGAGTTTGGTCAGATGAGATGTTTTTCGGCCATATAATTAACAAAGGTCATTCTAAATCTCTGATCATCATGAGCTTTCTGAGGAAATTGACTTGGCTGGCGGCTAACTATAATTCCTTCCTGGTATGTGTGCATAATTCTGGCGTTCAGAACGTAGCGGCTGATCATTTGTCTCGCTCTCCATTTCACAAATTCCACAAAGCGCTACCAACAGCAGCCCTGGTGGCTACCCCGGCTCCATCATGGCAAGACATGACATTGGATTCGGAGATCTGTTAACGCATGGCAGACTCCTTTCACAATTAGCTTTGTCTGACAATACTAGAAAGTCATACGACAGGGCATTCCGTGTTTATAACAAATTCTTGTTGGACTTTCAGGTTGTAAATAAATATTCAATGGAAACTATTGTAGCTTTCACTTCTTTTTGCCACCTTAAATTAAAATTATCTTACAACACCATCAAATTATATCTGACAGGGGTACAACACCATATACTTACACTTTGGACAAACAACCAGTTTCCTACCTTCTTATCAAATCGAACCATACTATAAGGCAATTACAATTTCAAAACCCACACCACCATCTTCTAGATCACCTATTCATAGTCAACTTTTCCAATCATTATCGGACCTCATGGATACAACCCCTTTCGAATCACACACACCAAGCCTGTCATTAAACCGCTATCTACTTAGCTTTCTGTAGGTTCCTTAGACCCGGAGAGTTTAACCCCTTAAGGACCAAACTTCTGGAATAAAAGGGAATCATGACATGTCACGTGACCTTAAGGGGTTAAATACTACAAACATCACACCCCAAGACGGCATTAAGAGATCCCAGATTGTAAGAATACAAGACCACTGGTAACATGTTATATGACTGTCATTGTAGGCTGAATAAATCTTGCATGGTATACTCTTTTTGCCCTCTTTTAGTACAGGCCTACCCTATCGTCTGTTTTGGCACACCACGACCGACTGTTCCATGTTTTCTATGTTATCATATGGTATAAGTTATATACTGTCACTACTGCTTTCTATGCCCTGAATATATAAATCTATATTTATTTTTGTTGTTATGGTTGCAGTTAGATCTGTGAAACAACACTGGACACATAGCAAATATAAAATACCTTTTATTTAAAGAAGAGACCGACAGAACATTCTCCACAAAACCAATAAATTTTTTTAGCAATTTCATATAGTTAAAACCAAATATGCATTATAACAACTAAAAATGTAGTAGCATGGCTCACATCAAATGTAAGTTAAAGCCATCTATGGGTACGATATGGAAAACGGATACGGCAAAATCATTAGAATACAGGGTTGGGGAGTTCTAGCAGCAAAGCGCATATAAAATGCAGTACGATAGTGTTCGATCTGAAGGACTCCGTATAACAGCCACAATGTGACTAAGACCTCGCAGATAAACACTGGTTCACAACTTCTAGCAGATGGGAGTTTTCCAGAGCGGCAGCAACGCGCTCCTTGTCGGCAAGCTGTTTATTTACTGTGTGGAAAAAGAGAAACGTGATCAATAGAGCAGGAAGACTTATTTAGTCTAAAAGGTTATACACTCCACGTTTTGTTACAGCTACACTAACTTCAATTTTAGTTTATTTAAAAAAAAAAAAAAAGTCAATATATATATATAAATGATATTTGTCGTCACAGGAACGTTTGAGCACCTGCAACATAATGCTGCAAATCGTATAGTCTTATCTATGGATTATATGTATTCTGATTGGTTGAAAGTAAGGGGGTGGACAATGCTGGACACAAGGTAAGCAATCTTTATTAAACTTTACATTTACAGAGCAAAGGCGTGGGAGTGCTCTACGGTGTTATTTTCTGGACTAGAGGTTTCCTTTAATAGAGACGTCCCATAACGTTTACAAATGCAAATATTTTCGATCATTTTGTATCACAGCTATTTACATTTAAGAGTTACAGTCCCTTTAAGATGCTCTCCCAAGTTCACTTATGACCAAGCCAGATGTTTACAAACTATACATTTATGAGCCAATAAAAAGGTACATCTTTCTATATTAAAGTAGTGGCAGGAAATTTGGTTCCGGGGATTTGTCTGATTAGACTTTATTACTCTGAAAACTGTACACAAGCACCGGGATTGGACAGATAACTGAAGCCAAACTAAGCTGTTTATAATCTGTGTAGTGGAAATCATGAAGCATATAAACTGTTATTTCTATTTTGGAAAAATAAAAACAAACCTAAAACTAGTAGGAGGCATGTCAGATAAAACACTCACTAGATAAATCACTGAAGAGTGAAGGCAGGGTTAGTTCTGCAGGGATAGAAATCTGATGCGCAAAACATGCGCGGTTTGTGCCATTTACTTAGACTGCATGTTTCAGGACAGGGAGAAGTCATTAAATGAAACTTACCTGCATGTTCTGAAGCATGAGTTCCTGGAGTTATGTGAACATCCACCTTAAATACAAGAAAACAAAGCATGTGATATTTGTTTTTATTAGAAATCTCATTTATGCATGAAAAGTTTGAAACAGTCTATATGGCAACAAGTTAAAAAGGTTGAGCAGTGCAAAACAATGCTAAAACAGAATGAGTATTTTAAAAATAAAGATGTAAGATACAACCCTGGCTTGTATTGACACCGGCTTTGTTAAATAAGGACACACCGTACATTTAATGGACACTCCACGTAGGCTAGGATGCATGCTATACCCCGGCCTGCACCTCTATTACGCACAGTAAAAAATCATGTAAATCAAATAATAAAACTCTGGCAACATAACACCATCCCTCACACAACGTACTAGTATGGAATGTGCTTTGTTTAAAACTCTATATGCGTTGCATGCTCACCTTCCCCAACCTATTCCTATTGGCTGTTTTACATAGATATGTGATAGGTAACTGGCTGGAATAGGACACTAACACTACCGCAGCTCATTAATCGACACTGAAAAAGGTTATTCTTGAAAATAGTGTCATTTTTACAATACTGCTTATATGACTTCTGTTAGAGATGAAGACAAATATTAAATAAAACTAACATGGTCAGTGTAAATAATAACATATACAGACCTGCATCTACCTTATGTGTGCTACTACTATAATATTTTTTTTCATTCTACAGGATTTGTGCACATATTTCTAGTTTTCATCAGAACACAGTGACTTAACACAATAAATCCACAACAATTAAACCACCTGCCTAATATTATATAGGTCCCCTTCGTGCTGCCCAAACAGCTCTGATGCGTTGAGGAATGAAATCCAAAAGATGCATACATCCCCATTGAAGGAGATTTCAGTGCTGGTTCGGAGTCATCATGGGTACTCTAACTTAGGGGTCCCCAACACCTGGGGCCACGGACCGGCGCCGGCCTTCAAGAAGTTATTGCCGGTCTGCGAAAGCTTTCACCCGGCTATACTGTCTGGTGAAAGCTTTTGCGGAACGGCTATAAATTGCAGTGAGATATTTCCCCAGTGCTATGAACTTATGATCATAGCACCGGGAAATGTGTCTCATTCTCCCCTGCTGGCAATGCAGGACCGGAGGGAAGATCAGAGATCTCCCTCTCCGGCCTGATCATAGAGTAATACTGGCAGCCGGCAGGGGAGGGATAGAGGCCCCTGCGGCTCCTCTGAGTTCTCCTCTCGCGAGCCCAGAGCATTGCCACGGCTACCACGGAAACGCTCCGAATCTTGCGAGAGTGAAATCTAGTAGCTCCTGAGGCTGCTAGAGTTCACTCTCACCACTGGGACCTCCAGAGATTGCAGGAGATGTCCCCCTTCCAAGTCAAAGGTAAGCAGGGAGAGGGGATATCAAAATACATTTTTTTTTTAAATTAGAAAAGAAAAAAAAATATATAGATTTACTAATCTACCCTCCAACCCTACAGACCCCCAATCATTCCCCCCAATACACTCACAGCCCCCAAACACACACACACACACACACACACTGTCCCCCCACTGTGTGTACTAAAACCTATCATGACCAGCATTACAGTAGTGGACCAGCAATCTGAACTACAGTAGTTCTTCTGTGTGATCAGACCAGGCAGCTAGCATTCGTTCTCCAAGTGCATCAATGAGCCTTTGCCACCCATGACCCTGATGCCGGTTCACCAGTTCTTCCTGAACACCTTTTGGTAGATACTAACCACTGCATACAGGGAACATCCCACAAGACTTGCTGTTATGGAGATGCTCTGACCCAGTCGTCTATCCATCACTATTTAGCTCTTGTCAAAGTCACTCAGATCTTTTCTTTGCCCATTTTTCCTGCTGCCAACACATGAGATTCAAGAACTGACAGTTCACTTGCTGCCTAACATATCCCTCTCCCCTTGACAGGTGACATTGTAACGATATAATTAATGTTATTCACTTCACCTGTCAGGGGTTTTAATGTTGTGGTTGATCAGGGAAGTTTGAACTTTATAATTTACCTGAAACTGATCTTGTCAGTCACATTTGTGGAAGAAAGGCTGTCTTTAACCAGTAAAAGCAGAGCAATGGCATATTTGATTAATAAAAATAATGAAACTTGGGGTAAGGATAATGGTTCTGAGTCAGTTTCCTGAGTGAATAAAACTCCCTCATACACTCACCTTAAACCTATCTGGCAGTGATCGCAGCAGTTTGACTTTAATAGAGAGTCCAATAAGGGTGGCCATGCTGCAGTGAGGGATTGTGGGTGTGAATTCCACTGACACTGCGCTGTCCTCATCATTGACCTGTGACAAGGGATTAAACAGTCAGTAAGTGGGGAGCAATATATAACATGCCTACACTGTATTTGCACATTAGATCCGTGTTACAGCATGACTAAAAGGGGCGGCCATTCAGACAGTGAACTGCAAAGCAGATTTGTCAAATGAAGGCCATTGTAAAGTCTTTGTTATGTTCGTTCTATTAATTGTGAAGTTAGAAATAGTAAAATAAAGCGGTCACACAGGCCCTAGGGTTAACCTGGAGTCAACAAGTAATGGATTGCAACAATCATTCCCAGCCAGTTGGTAAATTAGAAGTTAATCATTTATATTACCATACTGGTTATTCTAGCCTTAATATTGCAAATTATTTATTGAGCCTCTTCAAGATTAACAATCAAATCAAAAGGCAGAAAGTAATCTCTAAAACAAAAAATTAAATGATTTCCTTTGAATCTGAACTAATAAGTCTATGGTCAATTTAAAATGTAGTAATTATGTCTGAAGTGCTCCGTTCATATATTTTAGATCTATTTATCCCTGGTCACCTTATTAAAAGAACCACGCCTCCTGGACCAACGAGTAGCTAAGTCCTATGTTTTATACTTAGCCAGTGGCACAGATCCATTTTAGAATATACCAACATGGACAATGCCTCAAAGAAGGTTATTCATAATAAGAGATTTTAAGGTAAAAAGCCAAAGTAGCCAAACTGAAAGCGTAGGTAACAGAATGATTCCAGTTCAGCTATTTTTGCCTTAAATTTGAAATTCGCTCTGAATTCTCATGATAGTAATCCCATAGTCTAGACTCAGTTTCAGGAATAGTCTTCACATGTATAAGAAAATCAGGTCACATTACCGGATTAAACGCATAGTTTACCTTGACTCTCATTTGTTCCACAACATTGAGCTCTTCCAGGCTGAGTGGATGTTCCGGGTCATTTATTGAACGAATAAGATGTAACACAATAAGGACAACATACAAGAACAATAATGAAAGTCTGACTCATCAAAGGATTGTTAAGTTATCGAATACTAAAAATACTATTGGGAGACGGGTACCCCATTTCCTTTAGCCCATGAGGTGAGACGATGACTGTCAGTAAAACACTGATTTCCCATATCATATTGGCTGTATTAGTGAGAGGTGTCCCAGAACCCCTTATAAGCAGAGAAGATTAGACCCCCTAATCCCACACCATGCGTGTAGGTAGGTAGGAGTTCAATTAAATAGTGAAGCTCCCCAGGGATCCCCATTAACGAGCAGGGTGCTTTCTCCTTTTCGCACAAAAAAATGGGGCTTATGTATAAGGAGTAATTTGGAAGCAACGTTCCTTTAGTAAAGTAATAGCATTGCCACCGAATTAATCTCCCTACATAACCCTGAAAGTTATAATACATTGCACAAAAAAAACAAAAAAAAACTTCATATCACTGTTTAGTAGATATGTCAAACAAAAACGTCTGCATTTAATTATGCATTTTTTTAATTGGGGGTATATCTAAAAACAGTCTGCAAAAGCTACAGATCTCTTTTCTGCAGCATTTGCAATCCCTCCCCTTCTAACCTCGCCCACACTTTGTGGATGTCCAATCACAGACTTCCAAATGCACTTCAATGAGAAGTGTTTGCAAGGCAGGTGTTCTAGGTGACCGCCGCTTCTTGAGATTAGGTCCACTGAGCTAACCAAACCAGGAAGTAACAAGAACGGGTTATATGATTGACAGCCAGGGGGGTTGTAACCAGGTTACTTTATAAAAAGTCAATTTCTAAAACTAGGACACAGTATTCACACATAGAGCAGTTCAGCAAGCTAATGTACTTTAAGGGTCTCTAGTGTTCCTTTAATATGTGGGGATTTATTGCTACAAAAAGGGTGATCTTGCACCTGCTCACCGCCCTTTCCTACTCTTACCTAGTAGAGATGGAGATTGTCCTTAAAGGAACACTATAGTGTCAGGAATCCAAACATGTATTCCTGACACTAGAGTTGTAAAAACAGTTTAGGCCCCAGTTACTTCCCTTTAAAATTTTATTTTACTTACGCTTTTTCCAGCACTGGTCGCAGGTGGCTCAGTCATCAAATTTGACAATCTCAGTCAATCCAAAGCTTTTACATAGGAAGGCATTGGGAGGCTATTGTGAATGTGCAGCACCTCATCATAGAGATGCATTGAATCAACACATCTCTAGGGAGGGGCGTTCAGCAAATGTCAGTGCTGCACTAAACCAGGAAGCACCTTCTAGTAGTTGTCTGTGCGACTGTCACTGCAGGTCTTACTAGGCATTAATGTAAACACTGCCGTTTTCTCTGAAAAGGCAACATGCACAGTTCTCAGTGACCATAGTGTCGTCCCTTTAACATCATATAGATCAACACATCTTAAAGGGACACTCCATGCACCAAAACAAGTTTTGAACTCATTAAGGGATCCTATAGTGCCAGGAAAACAAACCCGTTTTCCTGGCACTAAAAGCTCTTGGAGTGCCCCCCCTCCATTGGCGCTGAAGGGGTTAAAACCCCTTCAGCCACTTACCTTAATCCAGCCCCAGGCTCCCTCGGTGCTGGTGACCTCTCCTCCCACGCCGATGTCAGCTCCCAAGTGGAGCCGAATGCGCATGCGTGGCCAGAGTCGCGCGCATTCAAACCCGCCCATAGGAAAGCATTACTCAAATGTAAATCGCAGGTGGTGGGAGTGTCAGTCAGTAATATTATAAGTTTAGGATGATGGGAGTGACAGTCCGCTCTCAGTAATATTCTAAGCTGAGGATGATGGGAGTGTCAGTCAGTATTATAAGATGAGGATAATGGGAGTGAGTGTCAGTAATATTATAAGATGAGGATGATGGGAGTGTCAGTCAGTCAGTATTATAAGATGAGAATGATCGGAGTGTCAGTATAAGCTGAGGCTGCTGGGAGTGACAGTAAGTAATATTATAAGCTGAGGATGATGGGAGTGACAGTCAGTATTATAAGGTGAGGATGATGGGAGTGACAGACAGTATTATAAGGTGAGGATGATGGGAATGTCAGTCAGTATTATAAGATGAGGATAATGGGAATATCAGTCAGTATTATAAACTGAGGAGGATGGGAGTGTCAGTCAGTATTATAATCTGAGGAGGATGGGAGTGACAGTCAGTAATATTATAAGATGAGGATGATGGGAGTGTCAGTCAGTATTATAAGCTGAGAATGATGGGAGTGTCAGTATTATAAGCTGAGGCTGCTGGGAGTGACAGTCAGTAATATTATAAACTGAGGCTGCTGGGAGTGACAGTCAGTATTATAATGTGAGGATGATGGGAGTGACAGTCAGTATTATAAGCTGAGGATGATGGGAGTGACAGTCAGTATTATAAGCTGAGGATGATGGGAGTGACAGTCAGTATTATAAGCTGAGGATGATGGGAGTGACAGTCAGTAATATTATAAGCTGAGGATGATGGGAATGTCAGTCAGTAATATTATAAGCTGAGGATGATGGGAATGTCAGTCAGTCAGTAATATAAGCTGTGGATGATGGGAATGTCAGTCAGTAATATAAGCCGTGGATGATGGGAATGCCAGTCAGTCAGTATGATAAGCTGTGGATGATGGGAATGTCAGTCAGTATGATAAGCTGAGGATGATGGGAGTGTCAGTCAGTATAAGCTGAGGATGATGGGAATGTCAGTCAGTCAGTAATATTATAAGCTGAGGATGATGGGAATGTCAGTCAGTATAAGCTGAGGATGATGGGAATGTCAGTCAGTATAAGCTGTGGATGATGGGAATGTCAGTCAGTCAGTATGATAAGGATATCGAAGATCTCCCGGCCGTCGAAGCTGTCCGTCACCTCCTCGTCCTCCTCCAGCTCGGTGACCGGCCGCTCCCCGCTCCGCTGGTAGATCAGAGGGTTCGCATTCTCCAGCTGGCTGCCGCCCACCATCTTCCTACACCCAGAGCTCGGTACCCAGCATGCTCTGCCCGCCAACGGAAACCAGCGGCCAAAACTGAGAGATGATTGGCCAGCACGTGTTCCTGACAGCCAATCAGCGCGCTCTGTCTTCTCATTGGTGGGGAGAGGTGCGCTATGTAGCGTGTGGCGGCCACAGTCAGCTGTCTATACCTGAACCACACGGCGTCAGCGCTCACCCCGTCACATGGTCTGATAGGGTGACGTCACGGAGATCGATGACGGCTTGTCCTGAACCGCTATTAGACGGCCATGTTTGAAGCTGGCATGCAGTCTGGCGGCCATGTTTGAAGATGCCATGCAGTCTGGCGGCCATGTTTGAAGTTGGCATGCAGTCTGGCGGCCATGTTTGAAGCTGGCATGCAGTCAGGTGGCCATGTTTGAACCTGGCTTGCAGTCTGGCGGCCATGTTTGAAGCTGGCATGCAGTCTGGCGGCCATGTTTGAAGCTGGCATGCAGTCAGGTGGCCATGTTTGAACCTTGCTTGCCGTCAGGCGGCCATGTTTGAACCTGGAACTGGCCAGCTAATGGATATCAGATTGTGGAAGCTTACTGTATAAGATATCTCTATATTAGAATGTCCCTATAGATAATATATTTGAGTTGTGTTCAAGTGACTAATATGGCATTGCAAGAGCCGTGCTCTGCCTCACCCCATACCAAAGGCAGTGTCCAATTATTAGCTGACAGCTGTAGCTGAGTACACTTACATACCTCCCAACCATTCCAATTTCAGCAGGACAGTCACGATTGTTGGGTAATGTTCCACCGCACCCCTACTTTGTTCACTGTTATGCCACTTTTTGGGACACCAGGAAACTGTCCCCAGAAAGTGTAGCACAAGACACATTACAGACAGCTCACACCAGGACACTAAGAACCTGCGGAGATCAGTACAGAGCTCCCTGCAGGGTCTGCTTTCAGTTGGCTGGCCTGTTTGATTGCCAGGCTGCCTGGTATGCATTCCTTACAGCATGGGTATGCCATCACTCACCCGCCCCCTGTAGTATATTAAAACAGGCACAAAGAAAAGAGAAATGATCGTTTGTGCCTAACCCTTATGCCGCAACTCCCCAAAAAGGATGATGATAAAGAAAGTGCAGACTGTTACATACTATGCCTTATAGATGCACAGTTAGGTTTCTGGCGATGGTTCGAAAGTTCCGTATTATATAATCGCCATAAAGTCCAGAGTAGACCGCACTGACAGAAAACTCAGAAAATTTCAAAACGTTATATCGTTTCAAAGTACATGGTTTATTCATGAAATATACAACATGGTACAAAAAAATGTCAAGACTGACTTCATGTGTGACAAAGGATCCAGATCAAAGCATACCAAAGATACTGCAGAAAGGTAGAAAACGCTACGCATACGATGTAGAAGGGTTTTGGGCGCGTTTTGCATCTATCCTGATATATTATCAACTTTATTGTAACAATATAGTCAGTGTTATTCACTTCACCTATTAGTGGTCTCAATGTTGCGATTGATCAGTGTAGGTCTAACATACTGAAATTTACACTCAAGGAAACTGTGTTCAGAGTAGAAGCAAAGATGCTCACTGATTCAAACATACAGTCAAAAATATTCAACTCCCATTGAAAATCAGGTTTATTGTCAAAATTTTCACTTTCAGCTGTTTGCAATAAACAAATCATAGGGAGGGGTGAGCATGGGGCGCTTTTAAATTCTGAGCATATAGTCACCTGACTTGTAAATCCAGCCCTGGCAATGAGCAGTAGTAGTTCTGTTCTTAGAATGAGTGCCTGTGCTAGAAAGCTAGGGTATATATTATCCACGATGCTACAATACACCCATTCATGAACAATTTACACGATCACCCAGCAGAGGGCGCAAAGTGAACAGGATAGCATTATCAGGAGATGATTCAAAGGTTCTAATAGGATTATTTACTGAATTTAAACGATTAATATTCAGAAAACATAATTGAAACTAAAATAGCCAAGTGGTGTGTCGTGATCATTGGAAGGTTATTTGGACACAGTTGCTTATGACATGATTTTGCCCCTACAGCTGATGATGTTGCCCCAGCTCAATGTTTCCAAGTTGAAAGGTTTTACAATCTCTTCACTTTGGGACTGCGGCTTCCAGAAGTCACAGCCAGCATAGCAAGCGGAAATTCAATGTATAATCAGTACGAAACCATCAGGGTTTGGCATTTAATCGATAGAGATTATATTATTGTATACAATATACATGTACAGTAATTATTACATGTATATCATTGTATGTAATACACATATATTATTATTATTATATAAATTATATTATTGAAGTCAGCAATCAATCCTATCCACCATTATAAACCTTATCTAACATTAAGGGGGAGCCATGTTCATTGTGGAATAAGCATTTATTTTCTATACTATGTACATTTTGAAGAAAAAAAAACTTATTTTTAAATTCTCTATTTTATTTATCGGTGGACATTTTTGGTGATTGTTTTAATTCCTTGATATGCTGTTTAATATTCCTGAATATAAGTCAATAAATTATTGTTTAATACACTTTATTACATATAAAGTGTTGTTTCCATTTTTTACTTGATGAGTCCTGGATTACTGGTCCATTGATTGGAGGGAGCTCAAGAGCACTAATTATATTGGAGAACTTTGGAATTATATGACAAGGGCTACTTGAGTGTCATATTTTAATACATTTTTTTTATTGTAAAATCAGCATATAAACAAATATTTTCCTTGAACCTATTATGCTTAACTACTGGTTACTGATCTGTTATGTTTTTTTTGTATTTGTCTCAGTGTCTTTAATAATTATTTGTTTAAATATTCCTAACTAATGCTAACCTGTAGTTCACATTCTGTTCTGACCTGTGTGTTAACCTGGAGGTCGAAAGAAACAGTTATTTTGAAGAGAGAGAAAAAGTTAATAATTTAACATGTTTTCACCTTTTACTCGGTAGAATATTTAGAAAGTCCACTTTTGACTATTTGTAGGAAGATTTAGTTGCATTGTAATATAGTTTGATAAAAGATATATATATATATATTTTTGACAATCTTTATTTTGAGATTTTACAAACATTGTATAAACAATTTGTTCAGTCGAGGACCATAGCAGAGTGGTTTTGCGCCCAGCCTCCCAGCGTTCGCCGCTGCACCCCACTTGTGCGATGGAGACAGCTGCAGTGGTCAACGCTACCCCTCTCGGGGCTGTTACCTGAGTGGGTACCCTTTATTGTGCTGCGTATTTTGTGCCCCGTTATATGTTCCCCTTAATATACCACCGTACTCCCCAGGACACCCCTACTCTCCCTACTAGCGTCCCTGAGTCACGGTTCTGCTGTGCCCTAGGTGTATGGTTAGCAGGGGCACCGTATAGGCACCCTGACTTTGACCTCTTCATCTATGTGCCCCGGATGCCGGGATTGTGGACTACTTTATGCTTATCCGCGGGAAGGGGCTCGGAAATCCATAGCCTGTGCGATATCTGCTGGGCGCGTAACCATTTATGGGTTATGTGTGACAAAATTCTTCCAGCTCAGGCTAGTGCGTCCTCAGTTCCTGTCGTGGAGGGGATA
The DNA here is from genome assembly GCA_933207985.1 of Pelobates cultripes. Taxonomy (NCBI): domain Eukaryota; kingdom Metazoa; phylum Chordata; class Amphibia; order Anura; family Pelobatidae; genus Pelobates; species Pelobates cultripes. The sequence goes on from OW240913.1 coordinate 360,846,928, forward strand.
GGTGAACTTGGATAAACTTGTATAACTGGAATAGGCACAAGGTGCCCTAGTTCTCATGAATGTGCGTGTCAGTCAGTAAGTAAGTATGGGCTTAATTGTCAAAGTAATGTCCCCCAGAAGGTTAACCTCCCACGTCACTCCCAACCTTCCGATGGGATGGGTTCCCATTCTGGTGTGGCGGTCCAGTAAGTCCGTGTCCGAGGTGGGTAGAGGAGAGAGAAGAAAAAAAAGAAAAGAAAAAAAAAAAAGGGGGAGGGGGCGAAGGGGGGGAAGGTCAAGCCGAAATCCCCCAGGCAGGGGGGTCCATCCCCGTCCTCCGGGCCCGCTGCCACAGTGTACGTCTGTGTGCAGTCTCCACCTACTCAGCCCCTGAGGTCCCCCCACATTGGGGTCTGCGGGCCATGTAGTCTATCCAGGGAGCCCATAGTCTTGTGCATTGAACTGTTGTGTCATGCAGGTCTGCCGTCAGGCTCTCCATTTGATATATTTCCTCCACTTTCTGCACCCATTCTGAGATCGTAGGGGTTGCTTGCGTCTATCACTTAGCTGGTATCAGGCTCTTTGCAGCATTCAAGAAATGTTTCGTGAGGGATCTCTTGTATCTCCCAATGGGCATCGTGGTGTGGTGGATTAACATTGGGAGTGGTTGCAGAGGAATATCGGAGTCCAGGATCTCCTGCAGTTTGTCGTGGATTTGTTGCCAAAAGCAGGCAATGGCTGGGCACGACCACCATATGTGTAAATCCGTACCTTCCGGAGTGCCGCACCTCCAGCAGCTAGACGTCTGGGTGAGACCCATGCGGAAAAGTCGTGTCGGCGTCCTGTACCAACATGTCATGAGTTTATAATTAAGCTCCTGGAGCTTGGCGCTAATCGTCCCTTTATGCGACAGAATATGGATCTTCTCCCAATCCGCCTCGGACAGCACGTGCCCCGTGGCCTGCTCCCAATTCGCCTGGTAGGGTGCTGGCCGGGTCTTTGTTGCTGTGAGAATCATAGCGTAGATCATCGAGATTCCCCTTAGTAGGTGTGTCTCTGAAGTGCATAGCATTTCAAATTGGATTAAGTTCCTGTGTATGAGGTGTTTTCCAGTTATTGTAAGGTACGATTGTCGTATTTGATGGTATCAGAAATGCAGCAGCTCGGCCGCCCGTTCCTGTGTCAATAGGCCCTCAAGAGTTGTCAGCTGTCCGGCAGAGCACCAATCTCCTAGACGCAATCTGTTGGCATGCCCCAGTCCTGTGACATCGCCGCGCCAGGCCTCCCGCTATCTCAGGGTTATAGATCACAGGCGTCATTGGGCTCGGGTTAGTCGAGAGCTCGAGTTTATACCGTATTGAGGTCCATATTCGCAATGTTGCCCCTATTAGTGGGTGTTCTCGCATGGCTCCAGTCTGCAGGGGGTTAAGGAGCCAGACCACCAAAGGGATCCGTCCCTGGGCCTGTGCTCGGTCGAGGTGGATCCAGTGTTTGTCAGATGTCGGCACATGCCAGTCCACAATCCGGAGAAGATGAGTTGCGTGGTAGTAGCATTGTATGGCGGGTAGACCCACTCCCCCGCGGCATTTTGGGAGAGTAAGCTGCGCATGCTTAAGTCTGGCTATACCCAGACTTAATTTATGCAAACGCCGGGGTCACTCACGTGACCCGGCGTTAAAGCAACAGTACCACAATCAGAGTGGGAGGCGTAGATATCCAATCAGAATTAACCAAAGGGTATTTATACTTACCTTTCCTGTCTCTCAGTGCCCTGTTGTGGTCTTGTGATACCTGTATTGCAGTTTGCTCGTGTTTCTCTCTGGTTACCGATTATTTGGCTTGTTATTCCGATTATCCTGTCTTCTCCACTCCTTTGACCTCGGCTTGTTTCTCGTTCTCCCGTTTTCTGGCTCCCTTTACTTGGCTTGTCTCCTGACCATTCTTAGTGTGCTTAGCCCGGCCACTCTAAGGACCGGTATAGCATCTTTCCTCTCTGTGTCCTGTTAGCGAGTTAGGTTCCAGAATCATGACAGTGATTGCTGGATTGTCAATAAAAAAACAGCATGTCATCTGCATGCGCAGCGACTTTGTGGGTTGTGCCCCCGCGTCAATTCCCCTGATATCCCCATCCCGTCTGACCGCCGCCAGAAACGGCTCTAGCGTGAGGGCAAACAGGAGGGGGGAGAGGGGACAGCCCTGCCGAGTCCCGTTTTTGATCGTGAGAGGCGCTGTTGATCCGTAGGCGGGCCCTCGGGGCTGCATATATTGCTGTAATCCATGTAAGGAAATGAGGTCCAAAGGCCATCTCTCTCAGGGTCTCCCTCATAAACTGCCAATACACCCGGTCAAAGGCCTTCTCTTCATCTGTTGAGAAAAACATGCCTCCCTGGGCGGATTTCCGCGTGGCGTGGATGATGTTAAGCGCCCGCACCGTATTATCCTTGGCTTCGCAGCCCGGAATAAACCCTGTCTGATCCAGGTGGACTAGGTCGGTGGCGACCCGGGCCACGCGGAGGGCCAGAACCTTGGTGAATAACTTGAGATCCGCGTTGAGCAGGGAGATGGGTCTGTAGCTAGAGCACGCAGTCGAGTCCTTTCCTTCCTTCGGGATTAACGCCATAGTAGCTAGGAGGGTATCGTCGGGGAACCCCCCGCCTTCCAGTATGGAGTTCAGTCCCTTCAGGAGTTTCGGTTGGAGTATCTCTCCAAAGCTCTTAAGGTAGCGGGCAGGTAGTCCGTCCGGCCCCGGCGCCCTATTCATCTTGGTGGCCTTGAGGGCTCCCCCCAGCTCTTCCAGTGTTATGGGGGCCTCCAGCTCCTTGGCTTGGGCCTGTGTTAACCTCCGGTGTACGTGGGTTTCCAGGTACTCCCGTGTTCTAACCAACCTCTCCCGGGCTGTCCGAAGTATCTCGGTGTCAACAAGTTATACAGTTTGAAGTCATGGAATTCGGCTACAATTTTGTCTGGTCTCATCGTGGGCTGGGATCCTGCCGTCTGTAGCGTCGTTATCTGAGCTAGTCTACGCTTTTTCTGTAGCATTCTCGCAAGCATTCTGCCGCATTTGTTAGAATGTTCATAGAGATGTATGCGCGATTTGCGGAGCGTGTGTGTCAATTGTTGGGACAATATTCGTTTCAAGTCTCGGCGTGCCTCAAGTAGCCTCCGATAGGTGTCGTCCGACTGCGTGGTTCTATGATCGAGCTCGAGTTGGGCCGTCCGCGTGTAAAGCTCCGCGAGGCGCCCGTGGAGTTCCTTTTTGCGTTTGGTACAGGCCTTAATAAAATGACCCCAGATAACGCATTTATGCGCTTCCCATATCGTCAGTGGTGTCACTTCCGGGGTGTGGTTGGTTTCAAAGTAGTGTTTCAGTACCTCTGCTGCTTCTGTGAGAACCAGTGTGTCCCCTAAAATCTGCTCATTGAGCCTCCATTGTCGACGTGGTTTGAATAAGGGGGAGTTCATTGTGACAAGTACCGGGGCGTGATCTGACCACACCGCTGTGCGGATATCACTGGACTGAAGCAAGTGCAGGAATTCTTGGGCCACCAGAATGTAATCTAAGCGACTGTACCCTCGGTGGACTGGAGAATAGTAGGTGAAGTCTTTATCCTCCGGATGGAGGACTCTCCACGCATCTGCTAGTCCGGCAGCGCGGATTGCTTCTTGGGTGACCCGGCGGAACCAGTCCGAGTGCAAGCTGTGGCCTTTAGAGGTATCCATATGGGGGTCAAGGGGAACATTCAGGTCTCCAGCTACCACGAGAAGACCTTCACGGAAGTGATCCAGCAGCTTGAAGGTTTTGGAGATAAAGTGGTGCTGGCTCGTATTCGGGGCGTAAATTGAGGCGAACGTATATCGCCTGTCAGCAATTGTGCCTTTAATAAACAGGTAGCGTCCGTTCGGGTCCCCCTTCGTTTCCAGGCAGCAGAATGGGATGTTTCTGGCAAACAAAATCGCCACCCCTGCCTTTTTTGTGCTTGAGTGATTGGCAAAGTAGCCAGTTGGAAATCTGGAGTCACGTAGCGCGGGGTGATCCGAGCCTTTAAAATGAGTCTCCTGGAGAAACGCAATTGAGGCACTATTGACCCACAGCAGGACCGTAGCAGGTGCGACCGCCTCTCAGGGGCATTGAGCCCTCTGACGTTATTGGTCCACAGGCGCAGCGGAGCTGGATGGAACCCCCACCTCCCGACATGCCCCCTGGCCGAACCATCCTGGCAGGGAGGGTGGGGGGGGGGGAAGGGAGGAGGATTGGAGGGGAAGGGTGGGACAAGTCTAGTCCGTCAAGTGACAAGGTCGTCTGTGGTCGGGATTGGGTTAAGTACTTCGTCCGTGTCCGATGTCAAGTTGTGTAGGGACTTGACTGTCTGTGGAGGGTACCTAACAGGGGTGAATCCCCTGCCCAATATGTGACACCACCTCCTGTGTCCCTCCGCACTGTCTCCCACAGTCTATCCGCGGGGGTCGCGCGCAGAATCCGCGCCTAAAGGCGGTCTGTCTCTCTGTGTGTGCGAGGTACGATGTGTCTTGTCTCTGTCGCCGTGAATCGGCCCCGGGCAACTAAGTGTCTGTGCATGCTGTGTCTTTGTACGAACCAGTTATAATGCGAACTATTTACATTTCAACTACCGCCAGCTCCCCGGCCACCAGGCAAGGCCACCAGGGGTCTCCCCGCCCAGGCATCCCCTCGTCATCAAAGCCTCGGCCCCTGCGGCATCATGCAGGTTCCAGATCATGCAGGTCACATAGTCTCTCAAAATCCTGTAGATACCCATTAATCTCATCTTTGTCTTCACAAAAGATTTAAAAGCATGATGTGGTATCTTGGGTTTTACCTGGCTGGTGACTGAAGCAGCAGTAGATTCTGCTCTGCAGGGTGAATCCTGCGGTCTGTGTGCCATCACATACTCCTGCACATCCGCCATCAGTACCATCAGCATTTCCAGCGTTACTGGCTTGGGTAGGAATTCCAGTCTGGTTCTCATCTCTTTCTAGAATGGGGTCTCTTCCATGTCTGGTGGGGCTGTAGCACTGCAGGCTTTGTCTCCCTCCATCAATTCGGCACAGCTTTTGACTTATTGCTGGCTATCTTACCCCTGGTTTCCAATAGTTCCTTCAACGTCAGCCGTTTCAATGCAGTATAATCTGTCTCCATTCACCTCTGTGTTCGGTTCTTTGTTGCATACGAATTGCAATTCACTTTCCTGTTCGGTAGTTTCAATTACCCGAACACCGCTTTTTCGGCTGTAAGGTTGGATCCCGTCGCTTGCCACCAATTGTAGCGGAGCTGCAATATTAAATCCCAATATCTCCGCTGGTACAGAAAGTAATCCAAGTAAAGCGCTGAAAATGAAGGCAATATCCCAAATCTCCCAGCAACCGGACGAAACACAGTTCTGGGAGTAAACTGACGATTTTATTCACAGCTCCAGTATTTATGTGGTTCCCCATGCAAGGGGTTTCCTTAATCACTTTACAGGGGTTATACAGTAGAGGACTACATGGGGAACTGAATATGCAGGACATTTCTCCCACCATGCACTGCTGTACGAGAGGGATACTCCCACTAGGATATCCTGTTAAGTGGATTATCCCTCCGTACAGCAGAACCGGCTTTTCACACAAAAATCAGTAACTTATATTTTATTCGTGCTATTGTACCGAATGACCGTTCGGCAGATAGCTGGGGTCTGAGCGCACACTTTGTGAAAGTACCGCTCAGATCCCAGCATAAATAACCAAACGCCGCACGAAACACACTTTAATATACATTCATCATAAAAGTCCCGAATACATAATTGAGGAAAAAGTACAGAAAGACCGGCGCTCCCGAACGGCCTGGAGAATCCAAGATGGCCGCCGCCTCGTGGCCGGTAGCCAAACGACGGCCACCCGAGAAATCAAATAGCAGCTGATTGCTACAATGTTGCAATCGGTTAATGGGAGCCACACGACCCCCTGTGTGTGGGCTCCCATTCAGTACTTTATTCGTTTCACGAACAGTGTGGAAAGTCACTGTTCGTGAAACTACCATATAAATGCTAATGGCTTTTGGCCGTTAGCATGCGAATGTTCTTTATTACAGGTATAGACGAATACATAAACTAACAGAATTGAACCAGCTTTTCTAGGACAACCTGTAGACATATAATAACATAATCTGAAGTGGCTAGGTTTGCCACAATCACCACTTCAAATCACTGAGGTGGCCAAGGTGCTTCCTGTAACCCTTTATAAAGGAATTGAGAAAATGACACACTATTATACAAAATAAATCAGTGCTCACCAAAAAATCAACAACAACAAGGCTGTTGTTCTATTTAGAGAAAAAAATGCATGTTTAATGGTTCTTTAAAGAGAATCATCACATAATTATTAAAAGACTGTAGACTTAGGACTGAAACGTTAAAAGTTAACTTTTTTGTTATCTGTGACTATGACAGATTTACGTAAATCAACAGCCTGAAGCGACATGCTTAGTGTATTCACTGTTACAAGTTATGCTCTGTTTGCCCCAGTCAGCTGTTCTGCCTTCACTGTGGTACAGAGTTTAGGTTCTAATCTAGAATGTTGTAGGTTTGGTTTCATGTTATGGTTCCAGAATGTTGTTAACTTAGAGGTTAAGGACTGAGCCAAATGTACACGTTGTGAACGAAACAAATTGTAAACAAAACCTGGCATTTGCGCTACATGTCTGTCCAACCGTAATTCAACTCTTTCATATTAAATGCACCCACCCTTATTATATATCATTTTATTCAGGGGAAACAGGGCTTTCATTTAATATCAAATTTAGCTATGAAACATAATTTAATATGAAAAAATGGGAGAAAATAAGAATTTTTTAATTTTTTTAGTTCTACATGACATTTTAACTGTCAATGTCATAATACTGTTTGCTTTTACTGCAATAAAATACACATATTTGTATTCAGCAAAGTCTCACATGTAAAACAGTACACCCTATGTACAGGTTTTATGGCGTTTTGGGAAGTTACAGGGTCAAATATAGCATGTTACATTTGAAATTGAAATTCGCCAGATTGCTTATGTTGCCTTTGGGACTTTATAGTAGCCCAGGAATTAAATTTACACCCATAATGGCATACCATTTGCAATAGTAGACAACCCAAGGTATTGCAAATAGGGTATGTCCAGTCTTTTTTAGTAGCCATTTGGTCACAAACACTGGCCAAAGTTAGCGTTAGTATTTGTTTGTGTGTGAAAAATGCAAAAAAATGCCAATTTTGGCCAGTGTTTGTGACTAAGTGGCTACTAAAAAAGACTGGACATATCCCGTTTGCAATACCTTGGGTTGTCTACTATTGCAAATGGTATGCCATCATAGGGGTAATTTTAATTCTTGGGCTACCATAGGGTCTCAAAGGCAACGTAACCAATCTGGCGAATTTTAATGTGAAAAAAATGAAACACAAGCCTTATATATGATGCTGTAACTTTTGAAAACACCATAAAACATGTACATGAGGGGTACTGTTGTATTCGGGAGACTTCGCTGAACACAAATATGTTTGTTTCAAAACAGTAAAAAGTATCGCAGCAAAAATATCGTCCGTGTAAGTGCTGTTTGTGCGTGAAAAATGCAAAAAACTTCACTTTTACTGGTGATATCATCGTTGAAATACATTTTACTGTTTTGAAACACTAATATTTGTGTTCAGCGAAGTCTCCCGAGTAGAACAGTACCCCCCATGTAAAGGTTTTATGGTGTCTTGGAAAGTTATAGGGTTAAATATAGTGCTAGCAAATTAAATTCCCTTTACTTTCGGCATGGGTTGTCAGGCAGGTCCCGCTAATTGTAATTAATTAAGATACCTAATTATGTCAAAATATTACATAAATATATATGTAGAATTAATATATGTATATATATATGTATGTGAATATATGTGTATATATATATAATTTTTTTAAAATATTTTTATTTATATATAGGTATATATATATAGTGATATATACGTTTATATTTATGTGTATATATATATATATATATATATATATTAATATCACAATACAGTTAGAACAAAATAACACACATCTATATATTTTTAATGATTTTTTAAAATTATTTTGTTAATTTTATTATTTAACGTATTTACATATTTAATTTTTTTATATTATATATAAATATATATAACAATAATTATATATATATATTTAATCAATATCAGTCTACGTGTAATTTGATATTAATATATATATATAATTATATATATATTAATAGTAAAATACACCTAGACAGTGTATGTGTGTGTATGTATATGTGAATATATATATTTAGATCATATATATAACATATATATATGATCTAAGTATATATTATTTTTTTTTTTACACTTTTTAACTTTATTTTATTTTTATTTCCAGCCAGCAGGGGGACTACCTGTCATTACAGGCAGTCCCCCTGCTGGCAATACAGCAGCCAGCTATCCCGGCCATGTGATTGTGAGGTCCTCACAAGGACCTTACTCTCACATGGCCGGGGGGCTGCCAGGAGGAAGATAACCGCCGGCGACCGGGTAAGTAATGAAAGACCGGAGGGCGTACTATTACTATTTAGGGCCGCCTAAAATAGGGCGTAATAGTACGCCCTCCGGTCTTAAGGGGTTAAATAATAAAGTAAAATAGGTTCATCTGCTAATCTGCAATAGTTGCAGTGATCACACAATGTATCTGATGGCCACTATTAGAGTAAAATAACTGTTATTAACAGCTTCTTTATAACAAAGTATCTGTAGGCAGCAACGTAGAGTAAGGAGTGTGAACAATAAGAAGTACAATGTATCCTGTTGGGATAATAAATACCAATGAAACCCTTGGTAGAGCAACGTGCATATAGTTGCACATATAAATATTGCCTAGTGAGAATAACCCCAGTGGATAAATTCACATTGCTTCCTACGGTTGGGGGAGCTCCAAAATCAATTGTGCGCAAAGGTAGTAAGGGAGCCTTTGGGGAGGTGAGCAGCAGTGTTCAACCAAACTAATTATAAAAGTCAGGATACTAGCCGTCAGAAGAATCATAAACCCCGAATATAACGCTCCATTAGTTAACCAATGCTAAGCACAGATGAGGGTACCTTGCTGTAAGGGCGGTGGGTAGTATGGTTGGTCCGGCCGGACACCAATAGAGGAAAGAGTAAGTCTCTATGATACTAAAGTATCCCCGCAAGAAAAATCAAATTAAGTTAAACAGAAACTTATAGTGTAAACTCGATGCCAAGTACTCAGTGGGAGAGAAAGTGCTCTGTAGGTCAGTGTACCGTACATCGATACACTACACAATTCTCGCCAGCCTATACTAGGATAACTAAAAATCTCAAAGTATAGATAGACGGCTGACTATAAATACGGTTATCTAGATGAACCAGTTCCTAAATAATAGATGAGGAGATCTCCCAACCCCAAATCAAAATGATGAAAAAGAGCAGATGTCCTAAATAGAGTACATAGTGTACTAGGTTATGCTCAACGCGCGTTTCGGCGCCCACGTGCACCTTTGTCAAGAGCTAACCGATTGTGGGGTTGGCGCCACTTTTTTAACCCTCTAGTGCCGGCCCATTTTCCGTGACGTCATAATAGTTTTCAGACGGCACTGTTTATGGGCGGGGCTAAGGGAGTGACGATAACCTGATCTCGGCATGGGGAGGTTAACCCCTTCAATGCCACAGAGTGGTATGACTGCCAAGTATCCCTGAACAGGGAATCAATAGTAAATGTATGTAGTTCATATGAGAAACAAATAAATCTGATCAATGAATGATGAAAGTACCTGTGTATATATAATAAATGGACATAGAGTGGGTGTAAAGAGCTATATATAGGAGTCTAGAATGGAACAGATAGACAGGGGATGATGATAGTAGTGATATTCAAACAGGACACTAGGGTAAGTAGCTATAAGATATATGTATAGATTAAACAAATCCTTATCCACAGTGTCTTGGATAGTAAATATTATTCAAAGTTCCCCCAGTGAGTTCAGTATTATAAGTTGTACTGAATTATTGTGTGATAGATCAAGGCATCATTCTGCTGGACCAGAGATCAATTATCACATATAAACTATAGCAAGTGTAGACTGAACATCTAAGCTGTCTTCTGGATTGAATGATCCATTCTATATGACTACTCAAGTCCATAAGTCATAAAAATTACACAGGTATGAATTTTAAATAAATGGTGCAAATGAAAAGCCTTCATTCAACCCTTTGGGTTGTAGTGTTTTGAGCCTGTAAATCCAAAAACTTTTGCGCTGTTTTAGGAACCTGTCATAGTCACCTCTTCTTTTATCTAGTTACACTAGTTCTAAACCACAGAACCGTAAACCGTGTGATTTACCTGAGTGATGTGCTTTCAGGTGGCGAGCAATAGGAGTTTCAATGCTAAGTTTAGGTGACCTGACATGTTCTTCGATCCTTTCTTTAAAAGGGCGAAATGTTTTTCCTACATACTTGCAATCACATTTGCAGGTAAGTAAATACACTAAACCTGCGGTGTTGCAGTTAAAAAACGAAGTGATGGGGGGCGGGGCCGGACCGCCATGCTGACCGGTCGCATGGCGGAGAGGCTCTGGAGGAACCGGGCCTTTAAGCACAATAAGCAGATAATCTCACCTGAACGGAGCCTGAAAATACCCACACAGCTGTGGGAGAGGTTGCGGATCCCCGAGATCGGGAGTTTAGGACCCCCCATGGGAAGCACGAGACTTCGTGGGCTGTGGCCTACCCTGGAGGGAGAGGGGTGGACGGCCGCTGCCCTGCCTCCCCGCCACACTGCCACACACTAGAAGGATGGGGGCTCGCCGGTCCTCTTCCCCCCCCCTGGGCCGGGGGGGGTCATCCCGGTCCCATTGGGATGAAACCATTGGGATCAAACCGAGCCAACTGAAGAGCCAACTAAAGGGTGCTGAGTACCCAGGTCCCACAAGCAAAGATGGCGGCGGCTCAGAGCATCTAAATTAGAAACAAGCCGCTGACCTAACCAAAGGGCGAAGCAGACATGCAGTGAACCCTGGAGAGCGGAAAGGACCAAGAGAACCACCGGACCCTCTGCCCGCAACACGCGCCTCCCCTGCCGAAATATGCAATACTCACCTAAGATGGCGGCTTGTCAAGACCTCAAGCAACAACCACCATACAGCACAGCAGCAATCTCACCGGAGACCAACTTTTTCTGAGGCAATCGACGCTGAAAGAGACTGGGACTATCAGAGCCTCCTAAACCGCGGCTCGAAGACGCCAGCTACATTAGAGCCTAGAGCTGAAATATATTACCTATGTTTTGCTTCTTTTTGTTCCTTCTTAGTGTTGTATAACGTCCATGCCATGTATAGCCTATTCCTGTTTAAGCATAATTAGCGACTACTGTTTATTTTAAATACTCTAACATAAAGAGAGGATTGTGTAATCTCGTGGCTTTGGACAGCATGTTCGCCCAGTAACAAACTACCACTGTGTTTTCAGCCCTCTTCTATGCTATTTGCATCCAGTGCTATGTCAGCACACTGAATACTCATACTCACGTTATTTAACTTCCTTTAACACAGAGCAATTTTGAAGTAATAATCTCTACCCAGTGGCACTGCCACTGCTAGCTAGGTGTGTTTGGGCATTGGGAGATAGATTGAAGTGCATGCACCCGCCTGTAGATACATTTTGAGATGGGAAGTATCTGTTAACCTGTGCACCTGAAGCATGTTAATCTATGCCTTGCCACCTTACCATATATTCCTGCGTAGCTCTAGCATGTTTATTATAATGTAAAAATGTACAGTTGTATCGAATGCCATACAATTGTCTATTTTGAAATGCGTGCATTAGCTATTGTGGCATTGTGAGTTTGATGTAATTTTTTGCACTACAAAAAAAAAAAAATAAAAAGATAAAAACCCCCCCAAAAAACGAAGTGATATTGAAAAGTTGTTTATTTTCACTGTCAGATACAGTTTTAGAGTCAAGTTTAATATACTTGCAGGCGACACAGTGCCCACATTGAAATGAGACGAAAATGGGTGTATTAAGCCAGGTCTTCGTATTGAGGCGTTGTGATTGAAAATGACTAGGGACAAGAAGGTCTCTTAAATTTTTGCCTCTCCGTGGCGTCATTTCCACTATAGGGCCTAGGATCTTTTTAAGATGGGTATCGCAAGTTATAAGGGACCAGAATCTCTGAATACCAGATTTTACTTTGTCCCATCCTGCGTCGTATGCTGCAATCATACGTGGAGGAGGGTTGGTGGGTGTTGGTGGTTTGTTATTAGTCAAAGGATCTCTCTATCGGACTCCAGAGCTCTCCTGTATGCTTTTTTCAAACACCGATTGGGATAACCCTTGTCCTTGAATTGTTGGCACAGGATGTTAGCTTGGGTTTTAAATTCCTGGATAGTGCTGAGGTTCCTACGTGCCCTTAAATATTGGCCGATAGGTATGCCTTGTTTCAAGGGCTTTGGGTGGAAACTATCCCATGTCAGGAGGCTGTTGGAGGCTGTAGGCTTTTTAAAGAGTGTTGTCTGGATGGACCTTTGATTATCAATTAAAACTGTCAAATCCAAAAAAATTAAGAGATTTCCCACCAAATTCAGAGGTAAATCTTAAATTAAGATTGTTTTCATTGAGAAGAGTCACAAATAGGTCAAAATCATTGGATGTGCCTTTCCATACTATTAAGATATCATCTATGTATCTTGCCCATAGATGTATCATGGAGGTAAAAGATGAAAATGTGGCTGATCCAATGACCGTTTCCTCCCACCATCCCAGGTGCAGGTTTGCATATGATGGGGCACAAGCTGTCCCCATCGCTGTTCCCTGCACCTGGTGATAGAACCTGTCATTAAAGTTGTGTGTTAAAATTAATCTCAATAATTCCAAAGTGAAATCAGAGTGTTTTAAGTGATTCTTCTGACGGCTAGTATCCTGACTTTTATAATTAGTTTGGTTGAACACTGCCGCTTACCTCCCCAAAGGCTCCCTTACTACCTTTGCGCACGATTGATTTTGGAGCTCCCCCAACCGTAGGAAGCAATGTGAATTTATCCACTGGGGTTATTCTCACTAGGCAATATTTATATGTGCAACTATATGCACGTTGCTCTACCAAGGGTTTCATTGGTATTTATTATCCCAACAGGATACATTGTACTTCTTATTGTTCACACTCCTTACTCTACGTTGCTGGCTACAGATACTTTGTTATAAAGAAACTGTTAATAACAGTTATTTTACTCTAATAGTGGCCATCAGATACATTGTGTGATCACTGCAAATATTGCAGATTAGCAGGTGAACCTATTTTACTTTATTATTTAAATATAATTTTTTTTTCTTTTTGTCAATATCACTGTATATACACTTTTCACGTTGGTTATATATATAAAAAAATTCCCCATGAGGGACTATTAAAGATTTATTTTTTTAGTTCTATCTGTGCTCTATGATTAATATACTACCAGAAGGCAATCTACAACACAAAATAATAGAAACGGACATAGAATAGTAACGTAATGTATTGGGAATTTGTAGAAATAAATGATTACACTCACAGACCCAATTTGATTGCAGGCATATCATAAATAACGATGTATGGACTTCTCGATTTGTGGAACGTCAATCCCATGTATAAGAGGAAGAATAGAAAATAATAATAGTGCAGAGTATCTTAAATAAAATTAACAAAATTTATTACAAGGTACACTTACAGAAAAGATGTATCAAAAAGGCACATCAAACTCAGCTGAAGCTGCAAACCAGTCCCAGGATCAGAAGAGCAGAATAACCAAATAAAATAAAATACATTTAAACATCTATAAAAACAAATACTCCGCATATAAGAAACAAGCCCTACGCGTTTCGTTCATAAAATGAACTTCATCAGGGGCATCCAGTCCTCTGTAAACAAAAATACATAAAACACTCGTCTTTTATAACTACAATCAAATTTGCCGCGAAGAAAATCAGCTGTGCGTGTTACTTCCGGGTTTCGGCTTCGGTGTATTTCCGGATACGCCCCTATTGCGTTCACCCTAATTGGCTGAAAGGAGTCCCAAAAAGCCAATTTGTTAGGTTACGCAGGAATTGTAGTGACCTAGATTCATTTTTTATACAAGCTGGGATCCTCAAACAACGTTTTTTAGATAAGGGTTATACTTCTGAGTCTTTAGATATGGAGATTGATAGAGTGAGTCAAATTAACCGTAGCAATTTACTTTTAAATAAAACAAAAGATCTAACAATTAGGAATCCTATTTTTGACTTTTCCTTCAACACTCAATATAATGGTAGAGCTTTTGACATACAAAGAATAATTAAGAAACATTGGGGACTGCTTCTTGAAGACGAGTTTTTAAGTACACAAATCCCTCAAGCTCCGAAAATTATATTTAGAAAAGGGAACAATTTAAAGCAAATCCTTGCACCCAGCACTTTTAGATCAAGAAAAGATCAGACCAGATGTATGGGAGGTTTCTATACATGTGGTAATTGTAAAAGCTGTAGTCATCGATCTAGTGTCGTAAAGGAGTTTACAAGCACACAAACTCAAGTCAAATTTAAAATTAAAAATAAAATATCTTGTTCTTCCTCTTACGTGGTATATCTCCTCACCTGCGGTTGTGGGATGCAGTATGTTGGAAGAACTGGGAGGAAAGTCAAAGTTAGGTTTCAAGAACATAGAAACAATATTAAAAAAGGTTTATTATCTCACTCAGTACCTGTACATTGTAACAAGTGCTTACTATTTAATTTTGACACTTTTAAATGTGTAGCTATAGAGCAGGTAATTTTAAATGAGAGAGGTGGAGATCTGATGATGGCCCTAAGAAAAAGAGAGGGCTATTGGATTCATACATTGCAAACTATGAAACCGAGGGGTCTAAATGTTGATTTTGATTTGGTTTGTTTTTTATGATTTTATTTTATTTTTATCTCTATTTCATTTATTTTTATTTATTTTTTTTATTTTTTTTTATTTGTATTTTTAATTTTATTTTTATTTCATTTTTATTTATTTATTTTTTTTTTATTTATTTTTTTTTATTCTTATTTTGATATTTATTTTTATTTTTAGTTTTATTTGATTATTTTTGTTATTTATTTTTATTTTTATTTATTTTTTATTATTAGTATGTATTATTCCCCTTTTTCTAAATTAGGTGATACCCCCCCTTCTCTATATATTTGTATATATGATCACACATATGTTTATTTCATTTTTTTTATATTACGATGTGCTCTGGGGATGTATGTGTCTAACCCCGAGAATGGAACGCAAAATGGAACGCACATTCGTCTGGACTTCCGTTCAATTAGATGAACTTCAAAGTGAGGCTTGGACAGAAGTTCCGGAACGCAATAGGGGCGTATCCGGAAATACACCGAAGCCCAAACCCGGAAGTAACACTCACAGCTGATTTTCTTCGCGGCAAATTTGATTGTAGTTATAAAAGACGAGTGTTTTATGTATTTTTGTTTACAGAGGACTGGATGCCCCTGATGAAGTTCATTTTATGAACGAAACGCGTAGGGCTTGTTTCTTATATGCGGAGTATTTGTTTTTATAGATGTTTAAATGTATTTTATTTTATTTGGTTATTCTGCTCTTCTGATCCTGGGACTGGTTTGCAGCTTCAGCTGAGTTTGATGTGCCTTTTTGATACATCTTTTCTGTAAGTGTACCTTGTAATAAATTTTGTTAATTTTATTTAAGATACTCTGCACTATTATTATTTTCTATTCTTCCTCTTATACATGGGATTGACGTTCCACAAATCGAGAAGTCCATACATCGTTATTTATGATATGCCTGCAATCAAATTGGGTCTGTGAGTGTAATCATTTATTTCTACAAATTCCCAATACATTACGTTACTATTCTATGTCCGTTTCTATTATTTTGTGTTGTAGATTGCCTTCTGGTAGTATATCAATATTGTTCTAAGGACATAAGAGGAGTCCTTTCATCTACTTCACTTTTGACTAAGGGTAATTTTTTGTATTCTTACATTTATTACCCACTAAGTGTGTTATCTACCTGCACACAGGTGTTTTTGTATCTATATTATATATTGTGCTCTATGATTAGCAATTTATCGCCTCATATTGGTGGAGCAGTTACATTAAGGGTATAGAGACTGTATTTTTCAGTTAACCCATTCCAGTCTCTTCTCTCTTAATCATTTTGTTTAGCTAATTCCATTTTATTTTTTATTTATTTATTCAAATTCTTTACTTACAAGACAAAGCACAAATATACAGAAAACAAAGAGCATGGTGTGTTTAATTTTGAGGTATACACAAACATATTATTCATTTATAAAATATATTTACCAGGAAAGATACATTGAGATTTCTCTCATTTTCAAGTATGTCCTGGGCCCACAAAACATTGCATTGTTACAATAGGATACAATATAAATATATATACACACATACATACACACACACATATATAAATTTAATACATAACAGGTGATAAATATATTCAGCCATGACAGGTGCATTCTGTATTGAGGTATATTGCCATAGATCTCTTAAAAGATTTTAGATTGAATGAGGATTTGACTGTATCCCTGAGGTTATTCCATAATTGCTAATTGCGGTGCTCTGTAGGAAAAGGAGGATCGAGCCACTTTATTTTTGTATTGCGGTATGCTAAATATCGTGCTAGTACTGGATCGGAGGTGATAACATAATTGAATGAAAATCGAAACAGAGACAGAGAGAAGGGAAAGGATATATAAAATGGCGGATTTTAAGTTAGCTAGGATTTTGCTAAGACTCTTCATCTATCCCTTGTAATCTGCTGCTAACCTCAAATGCTAATTCTTTGTAACAGACAAATAAACGTGACACTGAAGATGAAGTTTCATCTTGTCTGACTCCAATTCCTGTAACACCTTCCACTTCCAATGAGGTGGATAGCACTGGCCACTCAAACTCAACCTTATCTTTCTTGTTTTCTCTCTTCTTTACTGTCATAATCCTTCTGATTCTCCTATTCCTCCTTCGGGTGGTGAGAGCAGTATTGTTCTCTTACAACCATTTCCTTCACACTATCTCTTCTTATGAATGCAACATGTTTTCATGGGTTTCACTTGGCTAATGACCACAATGACTCACTAGACATGGTGGCTACAAACATGTTATGCATGTCTCCCTACTTGTGATATTACTTGTTTTGAAGACATAACCATATTTGTTGTAATGCCAACAAATGTCCCATATTAACAGAATCAGGACATTAAAGGGACACTCCAGGCACCCAGACCATTTCTGCCCATTGGAGTGGTCTGGGTGCCAACTCCCATCACCCTTAACCCTGCAAGTGTAATTTCTGGGATTTTTATAAACTGCAATAATTACCTTCCAGGGTTAAGTCCTCCTCTAGTGGCTGTCTATCAGACTAGAGTGATGCTGGACGTCCTCACCCTCATTTTAACCCCTTCAGCAACATGGGATGGGGGTCAGGAGGGAGAGGGCACTGTAGGATTCTCCAGTGCCAGAAAACATGTTCGTTTTCCTGGCACTGGAGAGTCCCTTTAACTGTGTAAATTAGAGATGGCCATGGAGCTCATAGGAGATGTCTACTTGTCTTGCACTCTCTTTTTTAAAATGTATTTATTTTAAAAGAAATCTCGGTTTCCTTATTGCAATTGCAGTTATAACATTATCCCAATAGTCCTAGTCCTAAACTTACATTGTTACCTTTTCCTAGACACTAAAATGAAACTATTATTAATTTGTTATATGACAAATAGATCAGCCAGCAGAAATGGATTGTGTCTTTGTTGGCTATACTGATGCTATAACCCCAGGGTTTCTCCCTATTAAGCAGATATATGTATATTGAAGTAAACTACTTTATTATTTTTAATAGCAATGTCAAAATAATAAAATTAGAAATATATTTTATTTCTAATTGTTATTATTTTCTAATTAAGGACAGAGTAGCTGACTTTTTCCAGCTCAGCTATTTTAATCTTAAATTTTGAAATTCACTTTGAATTCTCACTTTATTGAATAATCCTGTATATATGTAAATTCATATTCAATTATTTCATTAGTTACATCAAACTTTCAGCTCCACGTTCATGAAGCGATAAATCCAGCTCTGTGAGCAGGTAACTCCCTGTCATGGGATGAAAAGTCTTTGGAGAAAATGTATCAACATGTCTGATCTGAAAAGCAGTTCAAAGTTGTAAAAGTCGAGCAGCCACCATGGAAACCAAAAGAATCACCGGATAATTCTACTGGTGATGATTCCACTTTTAAAACTTTCTGCACTTTTCAGATCACGACGCTTTGATAAATAAATTTTAGAAAATCTAGTGCGTTTCGTACTGTTATTATTATTATTTATAAAGCGCCAACAAGTTCCGCAGCGCTGTACAATGGGTGGACTAACAGACACATATTTGTAACCAGATGAGTTGGACGCACAGGAACAGAGGGATTGAGGGCCCTGCTCAGTGAGTTTACATGTTAGAGGGAGTGAGGTATAGTGAGTCAGTAACAGAGGGATTGAGGGCCCTGCTCAGTGAGTTTACATGTTAGAGGGAGTTGGGTATAGTGACACAGTAACAGAGGGATTGAGGGCCCTGCTCAGTGAGTTTACATGTTAGAGGGAGTGGGGTATAGTGACACAGTAACAGAGGGATTGGGGCCTGCTCAGTGAGTTTACATGTTAGAGGGAGTGGGGTATAGTAACACAGTAACAGAGGGATTGAGGGCCCTGCTCAGTGAGTTTACATGTTAGAGGGAGTGGGGTATAGTGACACAGTAACAGAGGGATTGAGGGCCCTGCTCAGTGAGTTTACATGTTAGAGGGAGTGGGGTATAGTGACACAGTAACAGAGGGATTGAGGCCCTGCTCAGTGAGTTTACATGTTAGAGGGAGTGGGGTATAGTGACACAGTAACAGGGATTGAGGATTGAGGGCCCTGCTCAGTGAGTTTACATGTTAGAGGGAGTGGGGTATAGTGACACAGTAACAGAGGGATTGAGGGCCCTGCTCAGTGAGTTTACATGTTAGAGGGAGTGCGGTATAGTGACACAGTAACAGAGGGATTGAGGCCCTGCTCAGTGAGTTTACATGTTAGAGGGAGTGGGGTATAGTGACACAGTAACAGAGGGATTGAGGCCCTACTCAGTGAGTTTACATGTTAGAGGGAGTGGGGTATAGTGACACAGTAACAGAGGGGTTGAGGGCCCTGCTCAGTGAGTTTACATGTTAGACGGAGTGGGGTATAGTGACACAGTAACAGAGGGATTGAGGGCCTGCTCAGTGAGTTTACATGCTAGAGGGAGTGCGGTAATGTGACACAAAAGGTGAGGGTAGGGTAGAAAGGTAGGTTGCTAGGATAGTGTTCACTGAAGGCTTAATGTTTTGTATTGACTATGCTTGCATAACGTGAAAAAACACACATTATACATGGAAGTCATAGTAACATAGTAAATCTGTTCCGCTTTAATAAATTCGATATGAGATGATATGGTGAATGAATGATTTTATTGAGACCATTCTAAGCATTTGTTGTTTATTCATAGACACATTGTAGCTAATGCCTGTATCAGGCTTGTGACAGTGTGTGAAGGGGGAGGAGAGATTTGCATGTCGGAATTGTTCTCAATCTAACTACTGACTTGAAGAAAACACGTACAGCATTATTTACTAAAGTGAGGATTGTCGAGACTTCAAAGTGAATGCAAAATGAGTTTCAGGTTTAGACCACAATAGCCAAAATCAAAACTCTCTAATCCAACTATTAATACAGTTTGGGTACTTTGACCTTAAATTTGAGATTTACTTTAAATTCACTGAGAATTCCTGTCAATGATCAATTCATTATAAAGAATACTACCGAGCAGAGAACATACTCTAGCAAGGAGTACAAAATGGGTTATAGGGGTAGCAAAAAGGGCATAACCCGACATATAGTATAAATTTAAGAATAATAGGAAGAAATCACCTCATACAAGGACGGGGGGGGGAATCCTCCTTCCGGCACCACCCCTAGAAAAACATATGTAAAAGCTTATAGAACAAACAAAAGAAAAGCTAGGTACTATATTGGCTACCAGTCGCTGCTAGGTTAATCTGTGATAGCATGAATAGGTTACCACTAATGTAGCAAACCTATTCATAACATAGTAATAATCAGTAGAAATGCTGTTGCAATGCTAACTCACAGAATAACGGTCTGCAGATATGTGAATAGATGCCAAAGAAGCAGTGTGCTGTGCTCCAGTAGATAAACCAGAGGGCAAAGACACATAAGAAATCCCCCATACAAGTCAAAACATTATCTAGATAGTCTAAAATACCAATATATAACTTCCTATCTGTTAAAAGGAAGGAAATCGAAAGGACAGAAAGATATATTTATAGAGAAAAATAAAGAGGGAGAGAGGTAATCACCAGGGGGGTCCAGAGCAAAAAGAGGAAAGGACACCCCCACTGTAGATACCTCTTATATAGAAACCCAGATGCCCCAACTGGTAAGGAGACTGGCCGGCCAAGGTCTCATGTAGGCCCAGCACAAAATTGCAATGAGTACTCTAGTAGAATGCTAAAAACAAAAGTAACAGCATCAGAATAGCACGACGCGCGTTTCGGCGGTCTAACTGCCTTTCTCAAGGGCAAACAATGGAATTGAGGAATCCCCCCCTCTCGCACATTTAATAGCTCATAACTCCTCCCACCTGTAAATCATAGGCCGTCACTATAGCAGATCTGCCAATAGGATCTGCCTGTCAATCCCTGAGTCTAGCGGGGAGTATGCTACGGTCAGTATGTAGGTCCATACCGGAATATCGGCGCATGCGCGAGGACTTAGTGCAAAAATACACAAGTACACACAGAGCATTGTGCCTATCCGGGCCAGAGTAATAATAACACCTACGCACAAAAGGTACATAGCTAGATTTGTTCATCAGATTGCGTAGACTTAATCTTTGGCAGCATATGTAAATGTACATGAATTAAGTAGAAAACACACCAAAGTCCAGGCATATGTGTGAGGATTTAAAGTCTCACTAATTTAACTCGACAACATATAAAATAAATTAAGCTACTCAGATAGAGAGGTCCATCTTCACAGAAGCCCTAAAAATGCCATATTTAATATGGGCCAGTCAGAGTGTTATTGAATAGGTGTTAGTTAATTTATAGGGCAAGTGTCGGTTAGTATATATATATATATATATATATATATAAAAAGTGAACGGGGCAAAGGAAAAACCCTCGGTCAAGTGTCTTTAATTCATAGATCCACCTAGACTCTCTCTGTCTTAGAATCTTATCAAAATCTCCACGTCTCGGGTTTCTCTTCACCAATTTTAGTCCACAGAATGTAAGATTATTGGGGTCACCATAATGGTGTTCTTTGAGATGTCTTGAGATAGGTGTCTCAAGACGGTTCCTGGGGGACCTTACATGTTCCATGATTCTATCTTTAAAGGCCCTAAAGGTTTTACCCACGTACTTTTGTCCACATGAGCATGACAGCAGGTATACAGGGCCCTTAGTATTACAATTAAAAAACCTCTTAATCTTGAAAGAGCCTTGTCCTGTCGCTAACCGTCTTAGAATCTTTAGAAATGTACTTACAGGCTACACACCTGCCACAGCCATACATGCCACAAGGAGGAGTTCCCAACCAAGTGACACGTGACTGTGGTTTAGTGGTGAAATGGCTCCGTACCAGCAAATCTCTGATATTACGTCCACGTCTGGCTGTAATATCAACCCGTGGGCCTAGGACCTCCTTGACATGTACATCATTTAACAGGATAGGCCAGAATCTATCAAGAGACTTACGTACTTCTGACCAACCTACGTCAAATGTCGCAATCATGCGAATGGTTCCTACCTCCCTATTTTCTTTCTTTGCTGGACGTGTGAGGAACTGACTCTGCTGGGTTTCGAACCCTGGTTTACATGGTGCTAAACCTTTTCCTTACCAGTACACCAGCCTGCCTTTTGCAAATTTACCTGAGATCTGATACTATTGCTTGTAGAGTCAAGGTTATCAGTGACAACTCACTTCAGCTGTGTCTGGTCAGGTGTCTGGTTCTTGGCCTATAAAAGCCACTTCCTGTCTCTGTACCTTTGCCAGATTATTGTGGTTCCTGTACTCTCTAATCCAGCGTGTTCCTGTTTCTCCTTCCTGTTGCTGAATTTGGACTGTTTTGACTTTGCTGCTTCTCCTTCCCACTGACCTCGGCTTGCCTCACTACGATTATCATCTTTCTGTTCCAGTCTCCCATCTCTGCTTAAGACCAGAAGGCCACTCAAGGCTCAGGGGCTCAACCACCTGGGTAACGAGTGGCTACCTCTGGCAGAAAACATTGCTGATCTGGCTACTGGACTCCAAAACTTTGTAACATCAATATCATTACAGAATAATCTGGCCCATTCATGGAGACCGTCGGATCAGATTCTGCATTGGCCCAGCAGGTTGCTTTTAATGCAAGAACTATGCAGAACCAGGCACAGACCATTCAAGTTCTGCAGGATCAGGTAGCTGAACTGCAAAATGAAGTTCGATCAATGCATAGTGAGCTTACCAGCTACAGGGCACATGATGTTGCGGCTGCTGCTACTACTACTGTTACACCTGCACAAGATGCCCGCTTGCCTCTACCAGAAAAATTTGGAGGAGACCGCAAAAAATTCAGGGGTTTCCTAAATCAATGCCGTTTGCATTTCATGATGTTACCTAACCGTTTTCCATCTGAAAGAGAGAAGGTGGGATTTATTTTTTCCCTCTTCAAAGATGAAGCCCTGGCCTGGGGCTCCCCTTTTCTGGAACAGGACAGTCCAATCTTGGGAAATTTAAAAGACTTTCTTGAGGCCATGTGCCTAGTTTTTGATGATCCCAATCTCTGTGCTACAGCAGAAGCCACTCTCCTTCATTTACATCAAGGGAGGCGCTCTGTGGCTGAATATGCTGCTGAATTCAGACAGTGGGTTACTGATACTACTTGGAACCAATCAGCCCAGAGGTTCCACTTCAGAAGGGGTCTCTCAGAAGCTATAAAAGATGAGCTAGCTCGTGTTGATCTTCCTGTTGAGTTTGATGCATTTGTGCGGTTGGCTATCCGTATTGATCGGAGACTTTCAGAAAGAAGATTGGAAAGACAGGGCTCTTTTAAACCAAGTGCTACTCCTACTTTCTATTCAAGAATTTCTACTCCGACCCCACAAACACCTACAGACTCTGAACCTGAGGCTATGCAGGTAGATCTAATAAGAGGGCCATTATCCAATGAAGAAAAACAGTGGCGACGCACTCACAACTTATGCCTGTATTGTGGTAGTGCAGGGCATTATGCCATCAATTGCCCTAACAAGTCTAAAAGAACAATAGCTATGACTGCTGAGGGTGCACAGATTCAACACCAATCCCAGATTTCAGACCAACTGGATTCTGTCACACAACCCTTGTTTTCTCTGGCTCAGGGTGAAGAAGGTATGATGACTCAACATCCTCATTTGGTGGTGCCTATCACTTTGCAATATGGTGATAATAAAATTTCAACTACAGCTATGATAGATTCCGGAGCAGGCGGAAACTTTATGGACATTAAATTTGCAGCAGGAAATAAAATTCAGTCTATCCCTAAATCTTCACCTGTGTTAATGGAAACAGTAGACGGTTCTCCACTTACGTCAGGCCCGGTTACACATGAGACTGTGCCCTTAAAATTGATTCTGGAAGTGAATCACCATGAGTCTATATCTTTCCACCTAATTTCCTCAACACAGTTTCCAGTGATTTTGGGTATACCCTGGCTTGCTCTGCATAACCCACAGATTGATTGGAAGACTAGAACTTTGTCCTTTCCTTCAGAACACTGCTTAATGAATTGTCAACCCTCTAAGGCGACACCTGTTACCACAACAATTAATGAAATGGTTGCTACAAACTTAACTAAGCTTCCGCTACAATATCGGGATTTTGCAGATGTCTGTGATAAGAAGAATGCTGATCAGCTTCCACCTCACAGGCCTTATGATTGCCCCATAGAGCTGCTACCTGGAGCTGCTATCCCATTTGGCCGTATATACTCCCTTTCTGAGCCTGAATTGAAAGCACTTCGTGAATACATACAAGAAAATCTTGCCAAAGGCTTTATTCGACCATCCACTTCTCCAGCAGGAGCTCCTATATTCTTTGTAGAAAAGAAAGATGGCAGTCTACGGCCATGTGTCGATTACAGGGACATTAATAAAATCACTGTTAAAAACCGTTATCCCTTGCCTCTCATTCCTGAACTTCTGGAGAGACTTCGTTCAGCTAAAATATTTACGAAGCTTGATCTACGGGGGGCATATAATCTGGTTCGCATAAGACCAAATGATGAATGGAAAACAGCTTTCAGAACCAGGTACGGACATTACGAATATCTAGTAATGCCATTTGGGCTTTGTAATGCCCCTGCAACTTTTCAGCATCTAATCAATGATGTACTATGGGATCTCCTGGATCAGTTTGTTGTGGCATATTTGGATGATATCCTGATATTTTCTGATAATCTTGAAAATCACAGAAAACAGGTCTGCATTGTTCTTGAGCGCCTTCGTACCCACCACCTATACATTAAACTGGAAAAATGTGAGTTTGAACAAACAGAAATTCAGTTCCTGGGGTATGTAATAACTCCTAAAGGTTTAAGTATGGACGCAAGTAAAATTAAAGCTGTGCTGGACTGGCCCATCCCCAAGAATGAAAAAGATATACAGAGATTTGTGGGGTTTGCCAATTTTTACAGGCGTTTCATTAAGAATTTCTCTGCCGTTATTACACCGATCACTGAACTTACACGTAAAGGGACTCCTTTTCAGTGGTCCAATAAGGCTGACACTGCATTTTCCAGATTAAAGACTCTGTTTACATCTGCCCCTATCTTGGTACATCCTCAGCCAGAATTGCCATTTACTGTAGAGGTAGATGCTTCTGATTCAGCTGTTGGGGCTATACTGTCTCAAAGGACTGGACCTAAGATGTTGTTACATCCATGTGCCTTCTATTCCCGCCAGATGTTACCAGCAGAAAGAAATTATGACATAGGGAATAAAGAACTTTTGGCTATAAAAGCTGCCTTCACCGAATGGAGACATCTCTTGGAGGGAGCCACCCATCCAATTACTGTCCTCACAGATCACAAAAATCTGGAATGTATCCAATCCGCTAAGAGACTGTCAGCCAGACAAGCACGCTGGTCCCTATTTTTCTCAAGGTTTAATTTTTTTATTTCATACCGCCCTGGTTCCAGAAATGGCAAGGCGGATGCCTTGTCTAGGATAGCTGACCCCCTCCATACTACAGTAACCAAGGCCACCATCTTGCCAGAGAGCAGATTTTTAGGAGTTACCTTTCCTTCTGATCTAATGTCTCGCATTAAAAAGGGCTACTCTAAAGATCCAGTTTTTCGTGATCCTCCTCGTGATCTTCATATGACCATGCTTAATGGGTTTTGGATTTTTCAACAACGTCTGTTTGTTCCAGAATCAGTGCGACTGGACGTTTTACGCCTCTACCATGACTCTAAACCAGCAGGTCATCCAGGAATCCGAAAGACACAAGAACTACTTACCCGATCCTTTTGGTGGCCTAAATATTATGAGGATGTTAAGAAGTATGTGTCCTCTTTGTAACGAGAATATACCCCAACACGCAGAATTCAGCTGAACAAAAGACAACACAGAGGAGAGATACGTCTACCGGACCTTAGAATGGCCGGACTCGACGTATATGAGAGGAGACAGAGTCAGGAACAATCCGAAGTCAAGGACACAGAGAGACAGCGTAAACTAGGACAAGCCGGGGTCTGGTACACAGTAAACAACAAGCCGACAACCAGAACAGATAAGGATAAAGAGAAAACATAGTCAGAAACAAAGCCAAGGTCAATACGGAGAAACACAACTGAACACAACAAGCGCTAAAGGGAACTGATACAGAAACCACGATAGGGCAAGGAACAAAGGAAAGAAGGTGAGTATAAATACCTAAACATCTAATTTGATTGGTCCCTGTCACATCCACGCCCCCAAAAGGTAAGTGTATGGGGAGTGTGGCATGACAGGGACCAATGGGATGCCTTTTCCAATTTAGGCACCCACTGTCCCTTTAAGAGCGCGCCCGATACCCGCGGCGCGCTCTTAGAGTAGGTGGAACACGTGACCGCTACTAGTCACAGCGGTCGGCTGAGCCGCGCGCGGCTCGTGCAGCAGCAGGACCGCGCGCGGCTCGAACAGAGGACCCCGGCCGGCCCCTGGAAAGGGTAAGTACCGCTACATTACCCCCCCCTGAGGACACGCCCTCCGGGCGGGGAGGGCCAGGCCTGGCAGGAAAACGAGAATGGAAAGAGCGCACAAGACGAGGAGCGTGAACCGCGTCAGCGGAAATCCAACTATGCTCCTCAGGCCCATAGCCCTTCCAATGCACTAGGTACTGAAGTCGGCCCCTAAGGAAACGAGAGTCAAGAACTGCAGAAACTTCAAATTCCTCATGACCCTCCACAGAAACAGGAGGGGGAGGAGGTGCATGTCGGGTGTAGCGGTTGCGTACGAAAGGCTTCAACAACGAGGTGTGAAAGACATTAGGAATACGCAGATTCTTAGGGAGACCCAAGGCATACGAAACAGGATTAACCTTATGCAGAATACGATAAGGACCAATAAAGCGGGGAGCCAATTTCATAGAAGGCACCCGGAGGCGAATGTTTCGCGTAGAAAGCAGAACCCTGTCCCCCACAACATAAGAAGGAGCCGCCCTGCGATGCTTGTCAGCCTGCACCTTCTGGCGAGCAGCGGAATCCACCAAAGAACGCTGAACCTGCTCCCAAGTATTACGCAAATTAGCCAAATGTTCATCCAGAACTGGCATGCCCTGTGAGGAGAAAGCAGCCGGAAGAACAACAGGATGTTGGCCATATACAACGTAAAAAGGACTCTTGCCGGAAGAATCATGAGTAGCGTTATTCCGAGCAAACTCAGCCCAAGGAAGAAGGTCAGACCAATTGTTCTGATGGTGGGATACGAAACAACGAAGGTACTGCTCCAGAGATTGATTGGCACGTTCGGCAGCTCCATTAGACTGGGGGTGGTAAGCGGAAGAAAATGAGAGAGAAATACCCATTTCCGAACAAAAGGCTTTCCAGAACCTGGAAATAAATTGGCTACCCCTATCAGATACAATAGATACGGGAATGCCGTGTAATCGAAACACCTCTCTGGCGAAAACAAATGCTAGTTCCCTGGATGTGGGCAGCTTGTGAAGAGACACAAAGTGAGCCATCTTGGAAAACCGATCCACTATCATTAGGATAACTGTGTTACCATTCGAGGGAGGTAATTCAACAATAAAATCCATGGACAGGTTAGACCAAGGTCTCTCGGGAATAGGTAACGGATGCAACAGCCCACAAGGAACCCTACGAGAAGATTTCATACAGGCACAAGTAGTACAAGCACCTATATAGTCAGTGACATCCTTGCGTAAGGAATCCCACCAAAAATACCGAGAAACTGCTGACACCGTTTTGGAAATAGCAGGATGTCCAGCAGTCTTAGTGTCATGATACAACGACAGAATCTCCCGTCTCTCGGGAACATCAACGAATAGTTTATCAGTAGGTCTCTCGCTAGGTGCCATGTTTTGTTTCGCTTGTATGGCCTGCAAGAGGGACGAAGAAATAGACAAAACAGTGGTAGCGATTATCCTTTCTGGGGGAATCACAGGAGTAACATCAATCTCCTGTTTGTCAGCAGTTTCGAACTGTCTGGACAGAGCGTCTGCTTTAGTGTTGCGGTCACCTGGCCTATAGGTGATAATGTAATTGAAATGGGACAAAAATAGTGACCACCTAGCCTGCCGAGAAGACAGTCTTTTAGCCTCACTAAGGTAGGATAAGTTCTTATGATCCGTAAATATGAGAATAGGATCTTTAGTTCCTTCTAACAAATGTCTCCATTCTTTCAGTGCTAAAATAATAGCAAGGAGTTCGCGATTACCCACATCATAATTCTTTTCTGCTTTGGACATTTGTTTGGAGAAGAAGCCACAAGGATGCAATGGCTTTTCAGGCGACTCTCTTTGGGATAAGACAGCACCTACCCCGATATCAGAAGCATCAACTTCAAGAATATAGGGCAGTGTGGGGATAGGGTGCTGTAAAATAGGTGCAGAAGCGAATGTGGTTTTAAGAAACTCAAAAGCCTGAAGTGCCTCGGGAGACCAGACACGAGTATTGCCTCCCTTTCTTGTCATACGGGTGATAGGCGCTACAATAGAGGAAAAACCTTTAATAAAGCGTCTATAATAATTAGAGAAACCAAGAAAACGCTGAATGGCTTTCAAACCTTGTGGAAGAGGCCATTCCATGACAGCAGAAAGCTTCTGGGGATCCATACGAAAACCTTTAGCGGAAATTAAATACCCCAAAAACTGGACTTCGGATTGGTCAAATAGACATTTTTCCAGTTTACAATAAAGACCATTAGCAAGAAGGGTCTTCAGAACTGTCGTAACATGCCTGTGATGAGTGTGTAAATCTGTAGAGTATATTAATATGTCGTCTAAGTACACAATTACAAATGTGTGAATAAAGTCTCTTAAAACGTCATTGATAAATTCTTGAAATACTGCTGGGGCATTGCATAGACCAAATGGCATAACAGTATACTCGTAATGGCCAGATCTAGTGTTGAATGCCGTTTTCCATTCGTGGTCTTTCTTAATACGTATTAAATTGTATGCACCTCTAAGATCCAATTTAGTGAATACAGTAGCATGTTTGAGTCTGTCAAATAATTCTGTGATTAAAGGTATAGGATATGCATTTTTGATGGTGATTTTATTTAGACCTCTATAATTGATACACGGTCTTAAATCACCTTCTTTCTTTGATACAAAGAAGAACCCCGCTCCAGCCGGAGAAGAGGATCTCCTAATAAACCCCTTTTCTAATGATTCCTTAATATACTCCTCCATGACACGGTTTTCTTGAACAGATAAAGGGTACACCCTGCCCTTTGGAGGTATTGTGCCAGGCAATAAATCGATAGCACAATCGTAGGGTCTGTGAGGTGGTAATTTGTCAGCCTCCCTTTTATCGAAGACAGTTTTGAGAAATAAGTACTGAGAGGGTATAACAGTGGACAAAGGAGGAGTTGTAGGGACATTAATAGAATTCA
The DNA here is from genome assembly GCA_933207985.1 of Pelobates cultripes. Lineage (NCBI taxonomy): Eukaryota > Metazoa > Chordata > Amphibia > Anura > Pelobatidae > Pelobates > Pelobates cultripes. The sequence goes on from OW240913.1 coordinate 360,876,130, forward strand.
AAGGGGTGACTTCAATAGTACAGGACTCATGGCAGGCATCGCTCCATGATTTTATTTGCCCTGACTCCCAATCGAAAATGGGATTGTGAGTACGTAACCATGGGTACCCTAACACAATGTGAGAAGAGGGAGATGTGATAACCTGGAATCGAATGGTTTCAAAGTGTAAAACCCCTGTATACATGTGTAATGGTACAGTTTCATGAGTAACAATTGGAGAACTTAATGGTCTACCATCTATGGCCTCAATGGCCAAGGGTATCTCCCTTTCTCTGACGGGAATGTTATTTTTCGTAACAAACTCAGAGTCAATAAAGTTCTCAGCAGCCCCAGAATCAACCAAGGCTAATATGCATTCTGCTATACAACTCACCCCCATATGAAGGGAAACAGGGAGAAGCAAACGATTAGGAGGCAATTTAGGAGACTTAGAGATCACACCCAAGGCCAGTCCCCTATAAGGTCTTAGGTGCGAGAGTTTTCCGGACGCAAAGGACATTCCCTTACCATATGGTCTCGCCTACCACAGTATAGGCAGAGTCCATTCCTTCTTCTAAGTAGTTTTTCAGTATCCGAGAGTTTGGCAACCCCTAATTGCATGGGTTCCTCCTCGGGTACTTTAACACTCTCAGGTTTATCAACTCTAGGGTTAATAGATGTGACCAGACGTCTATTCCTGTTTTTGGTATAGAGCCTGTCGCGAATTCTATTATCTATATCAATGAGGTAGTCAATAAGATCCTCTAATGGAATAGGAAGCTCCCTTGCCGCTACCTCATCTAATATAGTGTCAGATAAACCTTCCATGAACGCAGTAGTTAACCCATTATTGGTCCAATCTACCTGTGAAGCAAGGGTACGAAACTGAATAGCATAATCCGCCACAGACCTAGACCCCTGTTTAATCCTCATTAATGCTCTTGCGGCATTCTTTGACCTCTTTGTTGTGTCAAAAGTTCTACGAAAAGCCGCAAGAAAACTATTGAAATCATGAACCATAGGTCCATTGGCCTCCCAAATAGGATTTGCCCACTCTAGTGCTTTGTCAGTAAGTTGATGCATCAAAAACCCCACTTTAGACCTATCAGTGGGAAAGGAATGAGGATACATCTCAAGGTGGAATTCTATTTGATTAATAAAACCTCTGCATGTCTTGGCTTCCCCTCCATACCTAGGAGGAGGTGTTAAATGGGGCGAAGCATTGGTTGAATTGGATACTTCGGGAGGATGAGGTGTAGGAGGGTTCGGTGCGGTTGCAGGAATGGTTCTAGACAAGAGCGTCTGGAGAGCCTGTGCTATCTGATCCATACGGTGATCCTGCTCTACAAACCTTGCCTCGTGAGAAGCCATTTGCTGAGCCAAATCTGCGGGGTCCATGGCCCTATCGTAATGTAACGAGAATATACCCCAACACGCAGAATTCAGCTGAACAAAAGACAACACAGAGGAGAGATACGTCTACCGGACCTTAGAATGGCCGGACTCGACGTATATGAGAGGAGACAGAGTCAGGAACAATCCGAAATCAAGGGCACAGAGAGACAGCGTAAACTAGGACAAGCCGGGGTCTGGTACACAGTAAACAACAAGCCGACAACCAGAACAGATAAGGATAAAGAGAAAACGTAGTCAGAAACAAAGCCAAGGTCAATACGGAGAAACACAACTGAACACAACAAGCGCTAAAGGGAACTGATACAGAAACCACGATAGGGCAAGGAACAAAGGAAAGAAGGTGAGTATAAATACCTAAACATCTAATTTGATTGGTCCCTGTCACATCCACGCCCCCAAAAGGTAAGTGTATGGGGAGTGTGGCATGACAGGGACCAATGGGATGCCTTTTCCAATTTAGGCACCCACTGTCCCTTTAAGAGCGCGCCCGATACCCGCGGCGCGCTCTTAGAGTAGGCAGAACACGTGACCGCTACTAGTCACAGCGGTCGGCTGAGCCGCGCGCGGCTCGTGCAGCAGCAGGACCGCGCGCGGCTCGAACAGAGGACCCCGGCCGGCCCCTGGAAAGGGTAAGTACCGCTACACTCTTGTGATGTATGTGCCAGACATAAGACTCCTCGCTCATCCCCTGTTGGCTTGCTTCAGCCTCTTCCGATTCCTCATCGTCCCTGGGGATCTATATCCATGGACTTTATTGTGGAACTACCTCCCTCTAAGGAACACACTACTATTCTTGTTGTTGTGGACCGGTTAACCAAGATGAGTCATTTCATACCAGCTCGTGGTCTCCCTTCAGCTAAACAGACTGCTGACCTTGTTATTCGGGAAATATTTCGCTTGCATGGAGTGCCTGATGAAGTAATTTCTGACAGGGGAGTGCAGTTTACATCTCATTTTTGGAAATATTTTTGTTCTATTCTAGGTATTAATGTAAATCTGTCTTCAGCTTTTCATCCACAAAGTAATGGACAGACTGAGCGAACCAACCAGACTTTAGAACAATATTTGCGGTGCTATATAAGTTACCTGCAGGATGACTGGCTGGATTTTCTACCCACGGCGGAGTTTGCCTATAACAATGCCCAACACTGCTCCACTTCTCTGAGCCCATTTTTTGCCAATTATGGTTACCATCCAACCTTTCTAGTGAGTCTCCCAATTACTACTCCCATTCCTGCAGTCACTGACCGGCTAACCGCCTTACGAGATTCCCAAGAACTGTTGAAGGAGACTCTTTCGGAGGCTCAGGAATGTTACAAAAGAGCTGCTGATAGGCACAGAAAGGAGGCCCCAGTTTATCATGTTGGTGACAAGGTTTGGCTGTCAACAAAGAATCTTAAGCTTAGGATTCCTTCTCATAAATTGGGTCAAAAGTTCATGGGCCCTTTTAAGATAATCGCTCAGATCAATGCAGTCACCTTCCGTCTGCAACTTCCGGATTCCATGAAAATACATCCGGTGTTTCACGTGGCACTGCTTAAACCTTTTCATGAAAATACTTTCCCTGGTCGAGCCTTGCCTGCCCCACCACCAGTCCTCGTGGATGGTGAAGATGAATACGAGGTGGAAAAAATTCTTGACTCCAGGATCTTCCGCAACAAGCTTCAATACTTGGTTCATTGGAAAGGCTATGGTGAGGAGGATAGATCGTGGGAACCAGTGGACAATATTCATGCTCCTGATCTTCTTCAGTCTTTCCATGCACAGTACCCTGTTAAACCAGGAAATAGGGCATCCAGAGGCTGCGCCTGTAGAGGTGGAGGTAATGTGAGGAACTGACTCTGCTGGGTTTCGAACCCTGGTTTACATGGTGCTAAACCTTTTCCTTACCAGTACACCAGCCTGCCTTTTGCAAATTTACCTGAGATCTGATACTATTGCTTGTAGAGTCAAGGTTATCAGTGACAACTCACTTCAGCTGTGTCTGGTCAGGTGTCTGGTTCTTGGCCTATAAAAGCCACTTCCTGTCTCTGTACCTTTGCCAGATTATTGTGGTTCCTGTACTCTCTAATCCAGCGTGTTCCTGTTTCTCCTTCCTGTTGCTGAATTTGGACTGTTTTGACTTTGCTGCTTCTCCTTCCCACTGACCTCGGCTTGCCTCACTACGATTATCATCTTTCTGTTCCAGTCTCCCATCTCTGCTTAAGACCAGAAGGCCACTCAAGGCTCAGGGGCTCAACCACCTGGGTAACGAGTGGCTACCTCTGGCAGAAAACATTGCTGATCTGGCTACTGGACTCCAAAACTTTGTAACATCAATATCATTACAGGACGATTACATAACAATTCACTCCTCTCGGCTTGGAGTGCTCTTTGGACGCCTTCTTTAGGCAGTGGTTCGGATAACCTTTCTCTTTAACGTGTATCCTAAGCTGTCTTGCTTTCATTTTAAAGTCTTGGATGTCACTAAAATTCCTCCGAAGGCGAAGGTACTGGCCAACCGGAATACCCTCCTTCAGGGGACGCGGGTGGTGACTCCACTAATGTAGAAGGGAATTGGTGGCTGTCGGTTTCCTAAAAAGAGTAGATTGAAATGTACCATCCTCTTTAATACTAATAGTCACATCTAAAATTGATGGAGCATCCTCCATATTCAGATGTAAACCGAAGGTGGATCATCCTCCATATTCCGATGTAAACCGAAATTGATGGAGCATCCTACATATTCAGATGTAAACTGAAGGTTTTCATCGTTCTGACTGAGTAGTGCCACCAAATCAAGAAATGGGGAGTGGGGTATAGTGACACAGTAACAGAGGGATTGGGGGCCCTGCTCAGTGAGTTTACATGCTAGAGGGAGTGGGGTATAGTGACACAGTAACAGAGGGGTTGAGGG
>OW240913.1:360880520-360946000 GCA_933207985.1 Pelobates cultripes
GAGGAACCCGGCGGAGCTGCCGGCAATAGCTCCGCCGGTCCTCTCCTGCCTCCCTCCCTGCATGTGGGTCGGTGGGGAGGGAGGCTGAGAGCAGAGCCGGCGCTCGGATAGCGCCGGCTCTGCATGAGCCGACAGGGGAGATCCTGAGATCTCCCCTGCCGGTCTCAATATGCATAGGCGTGCCGCGGGATTAGGGTGTGCCCAGGCACACCCGGCACACCCCGTGCGCACGCCTATGATATAACCCCTTTCTATGTATATATGTATGTAAGTGTTTTGACTAAGTCAGGGCCGGACTGGGAAAAAAATTAGGCCTGGACATTTTTCAATCACAGCGGCCTCCTGAGAAGAGGGCGGGGCCAGAGAGGGTGTGTTTTGTTAGAGAGCATGTTGGTTCAATGCGCAGAGCCCGCTGAAGAGCTCTAGCATGAGAAAAAGGCCCTGTATTTGTTCTGCGCAGTGCAAGCACACTTAATAACATGCTTGCGCTGTGTTTGCTTTTAACTTGTCTCTGGTGTCTCCATAAGTGGGATACCAGAGGATAAAACGGCAAGGAAAGCGTATGGTGTATGTGTTTGGAGCCTGCTTGTGGGATTGCATATGTGTAGAGTGTGGTGTGGTATTGTGTAAATAGGTTGACTTAATTCGTTTTTGTGGTGTAATATGTGTGGCTAGGGGCTATAGAGAGTGTGTGTATAGGGGGCATAGTGTTATAGGGGATGTAGCAAGTATGTGCATATGGGCTGTAGTGTGTATAGGTCACGTAGTGTGTGTAGGTGTTTTAGAGAGGGTGTGTTTAGAGAATGGTGTATGTGTTTGCTTACAAGGAATGTAGTGTGTGTAGGTGGTGCACTGTGTGTAGGGGATCTAGTGTGTAAAGGACCCAAATTGTGTATAGGAGATTGTGTGTGTGTGTGTGTGTGTGTGTGTGTGTAGAGGATTAAGAGTGTATATAGGGTAATGGATCTAGCATGTGTCTGGAGCGTAATGTGTGTAGTGGTGCAGTGTGAGGGGTGCTGTAGTATATGTATTTGGACATATTGTATGTGTGAGGGGCACAGTTTGTTGGGTGTGCTGTGTGTATTTGTGAAGGGTGCAGCGTGTGTATGAGGGGTGCAGCGTGTGCGTAAGAGGGGTGCTGTGTGTGCGTCAGAGGTGTGCTCTGTGTGTGAGGGTGTTCTTATCTGCCATCACATTCTATGTTTCTAATTGTTTTTGTTAACTTACTGAGGGTTATTTTATATATTATGTGTGGACATATTTAATTGGCTGGATATTGCTCTGTCAACTTTTACGAACTTTATTTGGAGAGGGAAAAAACCCTGGATGAATACAAAGGCTCTGGCAAGAAGGGGATATCATGTGGGGATTGGTTACCCCTTAGTAAAAGAACGATATCAAGTGAATATTATTGCACACATATATAAAGTACAACTTAAAGAATCAGTGAATCAGCCATAGTGTATTATAGAATCTAATAGAGCAGAGATAAAAAAAAAACTGGCATCCTTTATATGGTGTGATATAGGTAAATCAAAATATGTATTATCAGAGAATAATTCTTTGGTCATACAAAAAACTATGACCGAATGGTATAAAATGAGGGGGCTGTGTGAGTGAGGGTGCTGTGTGAGTGAGGGTGCTGTGTGAGTGAGGGTGCTGTGTGTGTGTGAGGGTGCTGTGTGAGTGAGGGGGCTGTGTGTGTCTGAGGGTGCTGTGTGTCTGAAGGTGCTGTCTATGTCTGAGGGTGCTTTGTGTGTGAGGGTGCTGTGTGTTTGTGAGTGTGCTGTGCATCTGAGGGTGCTCTGTGTGTCTGAGGGTGCTCTGTGTGAGGGAGGGTGCTGTCTGTGTGTCTGAGTGTGCTGTGTGCTGTGTGTGTCTGAAGGTGCTGTGTGTGTGAGGGTGCTGTGTGCATCTGAAAGTGCTGTGTGCATCTGAGGGTGCAGTGTGAGTCTGAGGGTGCTGTCTGTGGGGGCTGTGTGTAACGAGAATATACCCCAACACGCAGGATTCAGCTAAACAAAAGACAACACAGAGGAGAGATACGTCTACCGGACCTTAGAATGGCCGGATTCAACGTATTTGAGAGGAGACAGAGTCAGGAACAATCCGAAATCAAGGGCACAGAGAGACAGCGAAAACTAGGACAAGCCGGGGTCTGGTACACAGTAAACAACAAGCCGACAACCAGAACAGATAAGGATAAAGAGAAAACGTAGTCAGAAACAAAGCCAAGGTCAATACGGAGAAACACAACTGAACACAACAAGCGCTAAATCGAACTGATAAAGAAACCACGATAGGGCAAGGAACAAAGGAAAGAAGGTGAGTATAAATACCTAAACATCTAATTTGATTGGTCCCTGTCACATCCACGCCCCCAAAAGGTAAGTGTATGGGGAGTGTGGCATGACAGGGACCAATGGGATGCCTTTCCCAATTTAGGCACCCACTGTCCCTTTAAGAGCGCGCCCGATACCCGCGGCGCGCTCTTAGAGTATGTGGAACACGTGACCGCTACTAGTTACAGCGGTCGGCTGAGCCGCGCGCGGCTCGTGCAGCAGCAGGACCGCGCGCGGCTCGAACAGAGGACCCCGGCCGGCCCCTGGAAAGGGTAAGTACCGCTACATTACCCCCCCCTTCGGGCGGGGAGGGCCAGGCCTGGCAGGAAAACGAGAATGGAAAGAGCGCACAAGACGAGGAGCGTGAACCGCATCAGCGGAAATCCAACTATGTTCCTCAGGCCCATAGCCCTTCCAATGCACTAGGTACTGAAGTCGGCCCCTAAGGAAACGAGAGTCAAGAACTGCAGAAACTTCAAATTCCTCATGACCCTCCACAGAAACAGGAGGGGGAGGAGGTGCATGTCGGGTGTAGCGGTTGCGTACGAAAGGCTTCAACAACGAGGTGTGAAAGACATTAGAAATACGCAGATTCTTAGGGAGACCCAAGGCATACGAAACAGGATTAACCTTATGCAGAATACAATAAGGACCAATAAAGCGGGGAGCCAATTTCATAGAAGGCACCCGGAGGCGAATGTTTCGCGTAGAAAGCAGAACCCTGTCCCCCACAACATAAGAAGGAGCCGCCCTGCGATGCTTGTCAGCCTGCACCTTCTGGCGAGCAGTGGAATCCACCAAAGAACGCTGAACCTGCTCCCAAGTATTACGCAAATTAGCCAAATGTTCATCCAGAACTGGCATGCCCTGTGAGGAGAAAGCAGCCGGAAGAACAACAGGATGTTGGCCATATACAACGTAAAAAGGACTCTTGCCGGAAGAATCATGAGTAGCGTTATTCCGAGCAAACTCAGCCCAAGGAAGAAGGTCAGACCAATTGTTCTGATAGTGGGATACGAAACAACGAAGGTACTGCTCCAGAGATTGATTGGCACGTTCGGCAGCTCCATTAGACTGGGGGTGGTAAGCGGAAGAAAATGAGAGAGAAATACCCATTTCCGAACAAAAGGCCTTCCAGAACCTGGAAATAAATTGGCTACCCCTATCAGACACAATAGATACGGGAATGCCGTGTAATCGAAACACCTCTCTGGCGAAAACAAGTGCTAGTTCCCTGGACGTGGGCAGCTTGTGAAGAGACACAAAGTGAGCCATCTTGGAAAACCGATCCACTATCATTAGGATAACTGTGTTACCATTCGAGGGAGGTAATTCAACAATAAAATCCATGGACAGGTTAGACCAAGGTCCCTCGGGAATAGGTAACGGATGCAACAGCCCACAAGGAACCCTACGAGAAGATTTCATACAGGCACAAGTAGTACAAGCACCTATATAGTCAGTGACATCCTTGCGTAACGAATCCCACCAAAAATACCGAGAAACTGCTGACACCGTTTTGGAAATACCAGGATGTCCAGCAGTCTTAGTGTCATGATACAATGACAGAATCTCCCGTCTCTCGGGAACATCAACGAATAGTTTATCAGTAGGTCTCTCGCTAGGTGCCATGTTTTGTTTCGCTTGTATGGCCTGCAAGAGGGACGAAGAAATAGACAAAACAGTGGTCGCTATTATCCTTTCTGGGGGAATCACAGGAGTAACATCAATCTCCTGTTTGTCAGCAGTTTCGAACTGTCTGGACAGAGCGTCTGCTTTAGTGTTGCGGTCACCTGGCCTATAGGTGATAATGTAATTGAAATGGGACAAAAATAGTGACCACCTAGCCTGCCAAGAAGACAGTCTTTTAGCCTCACTAAGGTAGGATAGGTTCTTATGATCCGTAAATATGAGAATAGGATCTTTAGTTCCTTCTAACAAATGTCTCCATTCTTTCAGTGCTAAAATAATAGCAAGGAGTTCGCGATTACCCACATCATAATTCTTTTCTGCTTTGGACATTTGTTTGGAGAAGAAGCCACAAGGATGCAATGGTTTTTCAGGCGACTCTCTTTGGGATAAGACAGCACCTACCCCGATACCAGAAGCATCAACTTCAAGAATATAGGGCAGTGTGGGGATAGGGTGCTGTAAAATAGGTGCAGAAGCGAATGTGGTTTTAAGAAACTCAAAAGCCTGAAGTGCCTCGGGAGACCAGACACGAGTATTGCCTCCCTTTCTTGTCATACGGGTGATAGGCGCTACAATAGAGGAAAAACCTTTAATAAAGCGTCTATAATAATTAGAGAAACCAAGAAAACGCTGAATGGTCTTCAAACCTTGTGGAAGAGGCCATTCCATGACAGCAGAAAGCTTCTGGGGGTCCATACGAAAACCTTTAGCGGAAATTAAATACCCCAAAAACTGGACTTCGGATTGGTCAAATAGACATTTTTCCAGTTTACAATAAAGACCATTAGCAAGAAGGGTCTTCAGAACTGTCGTAACATGCCTGTGATGAGTGTGTAAATTTGTAGAGTATATTAATATGTCGTCTAAGTACACAATTACAAATGTGTGAATAAAGTCTCTTAAAACGTCATTGATAAATTCTTGAAATACTGCTGGGGCATTGCATAGACCAAATGGCATAACAGTATACTCGTAATGGCCAGATCTAGTGTTGAATGCCGTTTTCCATTCGTGGTCTTTCTTAATACGTATTAAATTGTATGCACCTCTAAGATCCAATTTAGTGAATACAGTAGCATGTTTGAGTCTGTCAAATAATTCTGTGATTAAAGGTATAGGATATGCATTTTTGATGGTGATTTTATTTAGACCTCTATAATCGATACACGGTCTTAAATCACCTTCTTTCTTTGATACAAAGAAGAACCCCGCTCCAGCCGGAGAAGAGGATCTCCTAATAAACCCCTTTTCTAATGATTCCTTAATATACTCCTCCATGACACGGTTTTCTTGAACAGATAAAGGGTACACCCTGCCCTTTGGAGGTATTGTGCCAGGCAATAAATCGATAGCACAATCGTAGGGTCTGTGAGGTGGTAATTTGTCAGCCTCCCTTTTATCGAAGACAGTTTTGAGAAATAAGTACTGAGAGGGTATAACAGTGGACAAAGGAGGAGTTGTAGGGACATTAATAGAATTCAAAGGGGTGACTTCAATAGTACAGGACTCATGGCAGGCATCGCTCCATGATTTTATTTGCCCTGACTCCCAATCGAAAATGGGATTGTGAGTACGTAACCATGGGTACCCTAACACAATGTGAGAAGAGGGAGATGTGATAACCTGGAATCGAATGGTTTCAAAGTGTAAAACCCCTGTATACATGTGTAATGGTACAGTTTCATGAGTAACAATTGGAGAACTTAATGGTCTACCATCTATGGCCTCAATGGCCAAGGGTATCTCCCTTTCTCTGACGGGAATGTTATTTTTCGTAACAAACTCAGAGTCAATAAAGTTCTCAGCAGCCCCAGAATCAACCAAGGCTAATATGCATTCTGCTATACAAATCACCCCCATATGAAGGGAAACAGGGAGAAGCAAACGATTAGGAGGCAATTTAGGAGACTTAGAGATCACACCCAAGGCCAGTCCCCTATAAGGTCTTAGGTGCGAGAGTTTTCCGGACGCAAAGGACATTCCCTTACCATATGGTCTCGCCTACCACAGTATAGGCAGAGTCCATTCCTTCTTCTAAGTAGTTTTTCAGTATCCGAGAGTTTGGCAACCCCTAATTGCATGGGTTCCTCCTCGGGTACTTTAACACTCTCAGGTTTATCAACTCTAGGGTTAATAGATGTGACCAGACGTCTATTCTTGTTTTTGGTATAGAGCCTGTCGCGAATTCTATTATCTATATCAATGAGGTAGTCAATAAGATCCTCTAATGGAATAGGAAGCTCCCTTGCCGCTACCTCATCTAATATAGTGTCAGATAAACCTTCCATGAACGCAGTAGTTAACCCATTATTGGTCCAATCTACCTGTGAAGCAAGGGTACGAAACTGAATAGCATAATCCGCCACAGACCTAGACCCCTGTTTAATCCTCATTAATGCTCTTGCGGCATTCTTTGACCTCTTTGTTGTGTCAAAAGTTCTACGAAAAGCCGCAAGAAAACTATTGAAATCATGAACCATAGGTCCATTGGCCTCCCAAATAGGATTTGCCCACTCTAGTGCTTTGTCAGTAAGTTGATGCATCAAAAACCCCACTTTAGACCTATCAGTGGGAAAGGAATGAGGATACATCTCAAGGTGGAATTCTATTTGATTAATAAAACCTCTGCATGTCTTGGCTTCCCCTCCATACCTAGGAGGAGGTGTTAAATGGGGCGAAGCATTGGTTGAATTGGATACTTCGGGAGGATGAGGTGTAGGAGGGTTCGGTGCGGTTGCAGGAATGGTTCTAGACAAGAGCGTCTGGAGAGCCTGTGCTATCTGATCCATACGGTGATCCTGCTCTACAAACCTTGCCTCGTGAGAAGCCATTTGCTGAGCCAAATCTGCGGGGTCCATGGCCCTATCGTAATGTAACGAGAATATACCCCAACACGCAGAATTCAGCTGAACAAAAGACAACACAGAGGAGAGATACGTCTACCGGACCTTAGAATGGCCGGACTCGACGTATATGAGAGGAGACAGAGTCAGGAACAATCCGAAGTCAAGGACACAGAGAGACAGCGTAAACTAGGACAAGCCGGGGTCTGGTACACAGTAAACAACAAGCCGACAACCAGAACAGATAAGGATAAAGAGAAAACGTAGTCAGAAACAAAGCCAAGGTCAATACGGAGAAACACAACTGAACACAACAAGCGCTAAAGGGAACTGATACAGAAACCACGATAGGGCAAGGAACAAAGGAAAGAAGGTGAGTATAAATACCTAAACATCTAATTTGATTGGTCCCTGTCACATCCACGCCCCCAAAAGGTAAGTGTATGGGGAGTGTGGCATGACAGGGACCAATGGGATGCCTTTTCCAATTTAGGCACCCACTGTCCCTTTAAGAGCGCGCCCGATACCCGCGGCGCGCTCTTAGAGTAGGCAGAACACGTGACCGCTACTAGTCACAGCGGTCGGCTGAGCCGCGCGCGGCTCGTGCAGCAGCAGGACCGCGCGCGGCTCGAACAGAGGACCCCGGCCGGCCCCTGGAAAGGGTAAGTACCGCTACACTCTTGTGATGTATGTGCCAGACATAAGACTCCTCGCTCATCCCCTGTTGGCTTGCTTCAGCCTCTTCCGATTCCTCATCGTCCCTGGGGATCTATATCCATGGACTTTATTGTGGAACTACCTCCCTCTAAGGAACACACTACTATTCTTGTTGTTGTGGACCGGTTAACCAAGATGAGTCATTTCATACCAGCTCGTGGTCTCCCTTCAGCTAAACAGACTGCTGACCTTGTTATTCGGGAAATATTTCGCTTGCATGGAGTGCCTGATGAAGTAATTTCTGACAGGGGAGTGCAGTTTACATCTCATTTTTGGAAATATTTTTGTTCTATTCTAGGTATTAATGTAAATCTGTCTTCAGCTTTTCATCCACAAAGTAATGGACAGACTGAGCGAACCAACCAGACTTTAGAACAATATTTGCGGTGCTATATTAGTTACCTGCAGGATGACTGGCTGGATTTTCTACCCACGGCGGAGTTTGCCTATAACAATGCCCAACACTGCTCCACTTCTCTGAGCCCATTTTTTGCCAATTATGGTTACCATCCAACCTTTCTAGTGAGTCTCCCAATTACTACTCCCATTCCTGCAGTCACTGACCGGCTAACCGCCTTACGAGATTCCCAAGAACTGTTGAAGGAGACTCTTTCGGAGGCTCAGGAATGTTACAAAAGAGCTGCTGATAGGCACAGAAAGGAGGCCCCAGTTTATCATGTTGGTGACAAGGTTTGGCTGTCAACAAAGAATCTTAAGCTTAGGATTCCTTCTCATAAATTGGGTCAAAAGTTCATGGGCCCTTTTAAGATAATCGCTCAGATCAATGCAGTCACCTTCCGTCTGCAACTTCCGGATTCCATGAAAATACATCCGGTATTTCACGTGGCACTGCTTAAACCTTTTCATGAAAATACTTTCCCTGGTCGAGCCTTGCCTGCCCCACCACCAGTCCTCGTGGATGGTGAAGATGAATACGAGGTGGAAAAAATTCTTGACTCCAGGATCTTCCGCAACAAGCTTCAATACTTGGTTCATTGGAAAGGCTATGGTGAGGAGGATAGATCGTGGGAACCAGTGGACAATATTCATGCTCCTGATCTTCTTCAGTCTTTCCATGCACAGTACCCTGTTAAACCAGGAAATAGGGCATCCAGAGGCTGCGCCTGTAGAGGTGGAGGTAATGTGAGGAACTGACTCTGCTGGGTTTCGAACCCTGGTTTACATGGTGCTAAACCTTTTCCTTACCAGTACACCAGCCTGCCTTTTGCAAATTTACCTGAGATCTGATACTATTGCTTGTAGAGTCAAGGTTATCAGTGACAACTCACTTCAGCTGTGTCTGGTCAGGTGTCTGGTTCTTGGCCTATAAAAGCCACTTCCTGTCTCTGTACCTTTGCCAGATTATTGTGGTTCCTGTACTCTCTAATCCAGCGTGTTCCTGTTTCTCCTTCCTGTTGCTGAATTTGGACTGTTTTGACTTTGCTGCTTCTCCTTCCCACTGACCTCGGCTTGCCTCACTACGATTATCATCTTTCTGTTCCAGTCTCCCATCTCTGCTTAAGACCAGAAGGCCACTCAAGGCTCAGGGGCTCAACCACCTGGGTAACGAGTGGCTACCTCTGGCAGAAAACATTGCTGATCTGGCTACTGGACTCCAAAACTTTGTAACATCAATATCATTACAGGACGATTACATAACAATTCACTCCTCTCGGCTTGGAGTGCTCTTTGGACGCCTTCTTTAGGCAGTGGTTCGGATAACCTTTCTCTTTAACGTGTATCCTAAGCTGTCTTGCTTTCATTTTAAAGTCTTGGATGTCACTAAAATTCCTCCGAAGGCGAAGGTACTGGCCAACCGGAATACCCTCCTTCAGGGGACGCGGGTGGTGACTCCACTAATGTAGAAGGGAATTGGTGGCTGTCGGTTTCCTAAAAAGAGTAGATTGAAATGTACCATCCTCTTTAATACTAATAGTCACATCTAAAATTGATGGAGCATCCTCCATATTCAGATGTAAACCGAAGGTGGATCATCCTCCATATTCCGATGTAAACCGAAATTGATGGAGCATCCTACATATTCAGATGTAAACTGAAGGTTTTCATCGTTCTGACTGAGTAGTGCCACCAAATCAAGAAATGGGGAGTGGGGTATAGTGACACAGTAACAGAGGGATTGGGGGCCCTGCTCAGTGAGTTTACATGCTAGAGGGAGTGGGGTATAGTGACACAGTAACAGAGGGGTTGAGGGCCTGCTCAGTGAGTTTACATGTTAGAGGGAGTGGGGTATAGTGACACAGTAACAGAGGGATTGAGGGCCTGCTCAGTGAGTTTACATGTTAGAGGGAGTGGGGTATAGTGACACAGTAACAGAGGGATTGAGGGCCCTGCTCAGTGAGGTTACATGTTAGAGGGAGTGGGGTATAGTGACACAGTAACAGAGGGATTGAGGGCCTGCTCAGTGAGTTTACATGTTAGAGGGAGTGGGGTATAGTGACACAGTAACAGAGGGATTGAGGGCCTGCTCAGTGAGTTTACATGTTAGAGGGAGTGGGGTATAGTGACACAGTAACAGAGGGATTGGGGGCCTGCTCAGTGAGTTTACATGTTAGAGGGAGTGGGGTATAGTGACACAGTAACAGAGGGATTGGGGCCTGCTCAGTGAGTTTACATGTTAGAGGGAGTGGGGTATAGTGACACAGTAACTGAGGGATTGAGGGCCTGCTCAGTGAGCTTACATGCTAGAGGGAGTGGGATATAGTGACACAGTAACAGAGGGATTGAGGGCCTGCTCAGTGAGTTTACATGTTAGAGGGAGTGGGGTATAGTGACACAGTAACAGAGGGATTGAGGGCCTGCTCAGTGAGTTTACATGTTAGAGGGAGTGGGGTATAGTGACACAGTAACAGAGGGATTGGGGCCCTGCTCAGTGAGTTTACATGTTAGAGGGAGTGGGGTATAGTGACACAGTAACAGAGGGATTGAGGGCCCTGCTCAATGAGTTTACATGCTAGAGGGAGTGGGGTATAGTGACACAGTAACAGAGGGGTTGAGGGCCTGCTCAGTGAGTTTAATTGCTAGAGGGAGTGGGTTATAGTGACACAGTAACAGAGGGATTGAGGGCCTGCTCAGTGAGTTTACATGCTAGAGGGAGTGCGGTAATGTGACACAAAAGGTGAGGGGAGGGTAGAAAGGTAGGTTGCTAGGATAGTGTTCACTGAGGGCTTAATGTTTTGTATTGACTATGCTTGCATAACGTGAAAAAACACACATTATACATGGAAGTCATAGTAACATAGGAAATCTGTTCCGCTTTAATAAATTCGATATGAGATGATATGGTGAATGAATGATTTTACTGAGACCATTCTAAGCATTTGTTGTTTATTCATAGACACATTGTAGCTAATGCCTGTATCAGGCTTGTGACAGTGTGTGAAGGGGAGGAGAGATTTGCATGTCGGAATTGTTCTCAATCTAACTACTGACTTGAAGAAAACACGTACAGCATTATTTACTAAAGTGAGGATTGTTGAGACTTCAAAGTGAATGCAAAATGAGTTTCAGGTTTAGACCACAATAGCCAAAATCAAAACTCTCTAATCCAACTATTAATACAGTTTGGGTACCTTGACCTTAAATTTGAGATTTACTTTAAATTCACTGAGAATTCCTGTCAATGATCAATTCAGTAAATACTACAGGGAGTGCAGAATTATTAGGCAAATGAGTATTTTGACCACATCATCCTCTTTATGCATGTTGTCTTACTCCAAGCTGTATAGGCTCGAAAGCCTACTACCAATTAAACATATTAGGTGATGTGCATCTCTGTAATGAGAAGGGGTGTGGTCTAATGACATCAACACCCTATATCAGGTGTGCATAATTATTAGGCAACTTCCTTTCCTTTGGCAAAATGGGTCAAAAGAAGGACTTGACAGGCTCAGAAAAGTCAAAAATAGTGAGATATCTTGCAGAGGGATGCAGCACTCTTAAAATTGCAAAGCTTCTGAAGCGTGATCATCGAACAATCAAGCGTTTCATTCAAAATAGTCAACAGGGTCGCAAGAAGCGTGTGGAAAAACCAAGGCGCAAAATAACTGCCCATGAACTGAGAAAAGTCAAGCGTGCAGCTGCCACGATGCCACTTGCCACCAGTTTGGCCATATTTCAGAGCTGCAACATCACTGGAGTGCCCAAAAGCACAAGGTGTGCAATACTCAGAGACATGGCCAAGGTAAGAAAGGCTGAAAGACGACCACCACTGAACAAGACACACAAGCTGAAACGTCAAGACTGGGCCAAGAAATATCTCAAGACTGATTTTTCTAAGGTTTTATGGACTGATGAAATGAGAGTGAGTCTTGATGGGCCAGATGGATGGGCCCGTGGCTGGATTGGTAAAGGGCAGAGAGCTCCAGTCCGACTCAGACGCCAGCAAGGTGGAGGTGGAGTACTGGTTTGGGCTGGTATCATCAAAGATGAGCTTGTGGGGCCTTTTCGGGTTGAGGATGGAGTCAAGCTCAACTCCCAGTCCTACTGCCAGTTCCTGGAAGACACCTTCTTCAAGCAGTGGTACAGGAAGAAGTCTGCATCCTTCAAGAAAAACATGATTTTCATGCAGGACAATGCTCCATCACACGCGTCCAAGTACTCCACAGCGTGGCTGGCAAGAAAGGGTATAAAAGAAGAAAATCTAATGACATGGCCTCCTTGTTCACCTGATCTGAACCCCATTGAGAACCTGTGGTCCATCATCAAATGTGAGATTTACAAGGAGGGAAAACAGTACACCTCTCTGAACAGTGTCTGGGAGGCTGTGGTTGCTGCTGCACGCAATGTTGATGGTGAACAGATCAAAACACTGACAGAATCCATGGATGGCAGGCTTTTGAGTGTCCTTGCAAAGAAAGGTGGCTATATTGGTCACTGATTTGTTTTGTTTTGTTTTTGAATGTCAGAAATGTATATTTGTGAATGTTGAGATGTTATATTGGTTTCACTGGTAATAATAAATAATTGAAATGGGTATATATTTGTTTTTTGTTAAGTTGCCTAATAATTATGCACAGTAATAGTCACCTGCACACACAGATATCCCCCTAACATAGCTATAACTAAAAACAAACTAAAAACTACTTCCAAAAATATTCAGCTTTGATATTAATGAGTTTTTTGGGTTCATTGAGAACATGGTTGTTGTTCAATAATAAAATTAATCCTCAAACATACAACTTGCCTAATAATTCTGCACTCCCTGTAGTGATATTGTCATTGAGCCATTTCCTTACTCTCTCTATTGGGGTTGACTTGACAACTGAATTTATTTCAACTCATCTATTTTAGCCTAGATTTTACAATTTTGTTATTGAAGGAGAACCACAGCCTGGAATTGACCGATGCATAGTATTGTTCATGGAAGTTAAGGATTGTGATAATCTTGAAGAAGCTGGTCTTCAGAAGACTTCTTATAATTCATAGATGGTCTCCTAATCACCTCGCAGCTTCCTATTTACAAAAACAGTTATCCGAACTACAACCCCCAGAACCCTTTATTGTGTGTCCTGTTAACACACAATCAAATTATTTATTGGACCAAATGCAACACTTCAGGTTCCAATTAAGAAACAGAAAAGATGTTTATGGAGCAAAACGATATATTCTTTATAAAAAAACAAAAACAAAACAACAAAAAAACCCATTAATGATGTATAATAATAATAAAATGAATTAGCCCCAAAACACCAGACATAGTTAACTTTAAGCCAATGTGCCTGAATTGCTTTTTTGAAGGAAAACTGTATTTTTCTCTTTTTGCAGAAATATAAAATGTTACATGCAATATAGCCTTACTGTGTCTATTTTTATAATGAATACATATAAATGAATACCGAGTGAATTTCCTGATTAATCCCTGGGGATCATTAATCCTCTTTGTTTGAAAGCACTGTGTATCTTCTAAGACCATGCACAGTTTAAAGGTATTTAACTTTCTCTAGTGAATTTTTTGAAAAGCTCAGCGCTTGCACATTATGGTTGGATCCATGTGCCAACAATAGTTCTTGATCATTTGTAGCTTCTTTGGTTGGTTAAGCTGGGCTTAAGAGGATTTAAAAAATATCTGTCCTCATAGAGTAAAGGTAAAATAGGAGATGTAAAGAAGAAAAAGATCTTTTGCGCAAGTGTTATAAAGCAAAACACAGACAGACACCAGGAAAAGAGATGTCCTCCAGCTTTTATGGTGAATTTCTGTGGTCTAGCACTGGTCCCTGTCAGTGAATTAGTGTTGATCTATCAGAGGTTTTAGAATAATGCTCAGTGCTCCTATTGCAAACAGTGGGATTGACTCTAAATTCTCAGCCACTTCCAGATCCCATAAGAAGCTGATTTTTTTTTTTTAAATTGTATTATTATTTTTTTGGGCAGAGAAGGGAAATTCGCAGTAAAGTATTTTTTTTCACTTTATTAAATCCATCAATTCATTACAAAATATAAATGTGTTACTAAATTGCAATAAATAATTTTAGTATAAATTATAATCTTCCAATTTAGCGTGTTTGCAACTTCCTGGGCATTGAAGTCAGGATAATTCCTGTAGAATTGCAGGAAAAAAAATTGTTTTTAAAATTGAAAGGATGTTAAGATTTTAGATATGGCCAGCTGCCATGTGATAAGATGACATGCTACAGAGAACATGTGCCCCCTTCATCGTTCTCCACGGTAATAATTCAGGTGTCAAGTGCAAAAATTATGGAAGTCCCTCATTTCTGCTTTAAAGTGGCAGCGTGGATTTTGGCACCATTTGTACCTTTGTTTTAAAAATAATTTGAAAATTATATTCTTATTACAGTTGCACAAAGAGGCAGACTGATCATTAACAAAACCACACTGAGGTTATTTACAAAGCTCTCCAAGAGAGTGCATTTTTGAAAAAAAATAATTCATGACAATTCACAATTTAGAGTCAAAATAATGAAGGAGGTTATAAATTTCTCAGTCTGTTAAAGGTCCCATTTAAAGTGGTCCAATTTTGCCCGGCGTTATATCCAATTCAAGTTCATCTGAATTGGCTCTAAATCGCTGCCGAATAAACTCCAAAACTATTAACTGAATAAATATCCAATTTAGCATGTTCGCTATGAAATTAGCTAAAGGTAACAAAAATAGATGTATGGGAAGGGTATTTTGAACACCATCTCCAGTGACTAACTCCATTCCTTCTCCCAATGATTTAAGGGTATTATGTTTATATAGTACAGACTGGACTTCCCTCTCATCCAGGGATGTGTGCGTGGTTGATCGGGTTGATAGTGTAATGGATTGAGACCTTAAATTCATACAGTGTTGATCCCACAGAACTCATATTAAACCAAGTGGATGAAGTAAAGAATATTCATGTGCTTAACCACTAGTTCCCCTAATATATGGACCCCCACAATTCCACAGCCTTAAACTAAAAATATTGGTTAAAATGTAAGCGGTCTTTTTTATTCAAATGATGAATATTCATTGGAAATGAAGTGAGCATCTGATAAAATTTGAAGAAAATAATTATGCATTTTTAAAGGAACACTCAAGAGCACTGTAGTGGTTATGGTACAAGGAGTGGCCTGGCGCCACTCCCCAAGCTAAGTCGACAAACTAATAATCCAATAACGAGTAAGCGCTAGGAAAATATGCTATTGATCACTACAGCTGCACTCTAACCCAGTGACACAGAGAAGTATACACAAAAATAGACAATATTACCAAAATAGTGCGCTATTACTAGAGATGGTAAATCTGTAAATAAGCAAACAAAAATATAGTGCAGATGGTATAAAAAAGCAGTATATAGTAGTGGGTGAGGGGAAAGAACTCACATGGACCAGAGCCCTATATCACCCCTGGCTCTGGGCTTGCAAGACTCCACTTGAGAGGTAAAATCCCATAATTGGAAGATGAAGGCTCTATGCTGGATACTATAAAGCCAAAATGATTCTGTGTGATACAGGATAGAAAGGCAAAAGACCCCTAATTGAATAGTATCTTTAATGTTTAATAGTAAAAAAAGTGGTTACAAACTCTAACTTATTAAGTTACTTATTAAGTGGTGGGTTTTAGCTGGTAAAGCTACCCACATAAAAGCGTGTGTACAATCAATAAAACTCCACAGTCACAATCACTACCGGGTTCCGAATATCCCGCTCACATGACGACTTCCGGGTCTGCCTTTCTGATGACGTCTGCGTGACGCGTTTCGGCTGCCTTTCTGGGCTTCCTCCGACCAAAGTCGACAAACTGTTTGCTAATGGTTTGACAACTTATTTTGGGTGCCCCAGTCACTGAGAGCTGGAAGCTACTGCTAGGATCGGGCCCCCAGCATCTATTTATAGCGAGGAAGCCAAACTTCTGTATTAGTTGAGTGGTAGCAGGGGGTTGTGGTGTGCTGGGGTAACCCCACTTGAAAACAGTATAAGAAAAACTGGGGGGACAGCAACTTTTTGCACCATTATCACTACTATAAACTGAAACTTTTTGGTGTGTAGTGTCCCTTTAAGAATTAATCAGTATGGTGACTGAAGGTGTTTTGTAAGAGAGGGAGTCTCAGTGATGGCTAACATTAACATGGCATGCGTTTCTTATTACTCTTACCCATAATGCTCAGCCAGCCTTCCAACTATAGATTTGTAATTGCCAAAGGCATGAAGTGGATAGCCACCCCAGCTCCATATAAAAGTTAGTCATTTTGTTCCCAGATGTTTTCATGGTGTCTTTAAAAATAATGCCAGAAAAACAGATCGTGTCACTGATTACACGTGGTGTTAGTACATGCATTACATAATGATACAGAGAAACACTTTACATGATGATACAGAGAAAATGAGAAGGTGTAAGAAGTAGGTGGCAAGGAAGATCGGGTTATAGAATACACAACAGCAATTAGATTTCAGAGGAGGAATTCCCATTCAATAATCAGAATAAACCCTAACTGTTCTAAGAGAATGCAGCCCATTGCATCCATTTGCTATAGTCCCTCCTTATCTCCATTTGCTAATTTACGGAGACAACCTGCCTGTAGGCAGATATAACGTGGGGTATTATTACGTTTTATGTTTATGGGATAAAAGCATGTTTTTTTTCTAAGGCCTGGTGACAGTTTATCTATGGATATTCAGCAGGGAAGGGCCATGACGTAATATAGCGTTCACCACAAATGACAAGTGGGGGCCAGGATGTCTAGAAAGGTTGACACACAGCACTGCTGGCCGGCCTGGGCTTGCTTTACACAGTCGGATTTGAAACGGTATTTACATGGTAGAAATCTCCTGTTATGTCCTTGCCCACTGCAAGTGTAATTCATGAATGTTTAGGAAATTTTGTCAGGTGTCTCCCAAACGAGAACACCAAAGAAAAAAATCCTAACCTGTGGGATGAGAGTTGCAGATCAGGACTGTTCCCACCAAATCCAGGACTGTTGGAAGATATACTTTAGTAATATCTCTGTGTTGTATCTCTGACAATATTAATATTTGAGTACACCCGAAGAATATGCCAATCTGTTGTTTGTAATGGCGCAAACGTAACCGTGGGTGTGCATGCATGCCTGCCATGACATGTTCCCCTTTCATGGGCATTATTCTTATATAATAATGGCAGAGACATAAATTAAAGCTTTAACTCATATATCTCACATTGTAAGCTTTCCATTTTTATTGGATTAAATAATGTGCAGATTACTCTGTATTCTAAGTTGAACTTTTCTAATTTTGCTGAGTTAAGTATGAAGTTTCACGTTGTTAGGCACATGTATTAAGCAGCTGTAATTGGAAAAAGTAGAAACGTAGTAAAAACGAACTGTGTAATTAGAAAGGTCGTAATAATAAGCGTTACCTCTGATTTTTATTTCCCCCCATCATTAAAAACCAAGATCGAGAATATAATTGAGCTACTATGATAAATAACGAATAAAAACATGCACAATAGATATAACTTTTACACGTCGCCTTTTTGTTGTTGTTTTAACCGGGTTTTATTATAGAGAGGATAAATTATATACACAAAACAGTCAGACATTCAAAGACATACAGGATAACAGGCCTGCCAACCGCCCTGATTTCCTGTTCCTGTCCTGCCATCCTGATTTCCTTTTCCTGTCCTGATTTCCTGTTCCTGTCCTGATTTCCTGTTCCTGATTTCCTGTTTCTGTCCCACATCCTGATTTCCTGTTCCTGTCCTGATTTCCTGTTCCTGTCCTGCTGTCCTGATTTCCTGTTCTTGTCCCACCACCCTGATTTCCTGTTCCTGTCCAGCCGTCCTGATTTCTAGTTCCTGTACCGCTGTCCTGATTTCCTGTTCTATTTGATTGGCAGGTTGTCTTGCTGATCTGTCAATTCTATGATAGGCCCATCCAATTTAACATCACTGGCCTGCCCCCTTTTACCCCTCCCACCAGGACCATAGGATGCTGAAGTTGGGAGGTATGGTACAAGTTTGACTGCTTAACCTAACTTGCCTGTTGCTGTGAGTGCTCTATGCTCTCTGTGTGGACCTGCACTGGCAGGCCAGTTAGCTCTACCTACATCAAGGGCCCCAACATTGTGCACCAACCATCTTGTGGGACACAAGGTATCATTTACCAAAGCCATTGGTGGAAGGGGGTTGTATGCTGAGTATATACAGACTGTGTTGGTGGTGCTGTAGGAACCAGAGAGGACTGAGACATTACAGCAGCAGAATTTATCATAAGATTTTGTGTGTTTATTGTAATGCAATATATTATCTGCACTTACATATTTTATTTACCCTCTGAATTTAAGAGTGTTTATTTAGAGTGTGATCCCAATCTACTCATTCGTGTGAGTTTCTGAGCTCTAGATTTTGGTGGAAACTCAGGCTCCCTGTTAGCGTCAAAGTTGAATGTAGCCGCTACCTACACTTATCTTCTTCCAAATGCAGGTAAGGAAGGGGACACAGGTGGAGGCACTGCTGAGATAAGTCAGGTCACATGTAGAATTTTTAGTAAAATTGCATATCCAAAGAATTGAGGGAGTGGGCAACATGGAATTCCATTCCTCCCAATCAAACTGTGGCCATATGCAACATACCTATCAACCTGGAGAGAAGACATTTTGATTATGTCATCTATCAGGTACATGGGTTGCAGCGGTTTCACCTAATTCAGACCAAGAAGGATAAAGATGCAGAATTAGTTGCAGCTGTAAAGGGTTATGGTCCCCTAAATAAATAAGATGGCCTCATCTTTTCTCAGTTTCCTGGCACACCATTCCCAGGCAGACCCATAATGTATGTTTATAGAAGAGACTGATTATGACGAAGACTCTAGTGATAGAGACAGTGATCACATATTATGTTCACTACCAAGTGAGGAAGAAGATAGTGATAAAACCATCAGACAGTGTCATCAGACTGTTAATTGGAAACAAATCACGTCAGAGGCTTCCCTCAACCCCCCAAAAAGAAGAATTTCAGTAGAGCAAGTAGTAAAATCCCTCATAATAAGAACCCGGGAATACTTGGTAATCTTAGAACAGGCCCTAAATGACTTATAAGCCTTATGATCAAAGGGATTCGTGCCGTGGACTTGTTGGACACTGTATCCAAAGTAGCCATAGACTTTCGATTCTTTTATGATAAACACTTGAGTCACAATATCACTGGTAGATGATGTGAAATTGTGGGGATTGGGTTCCCAGGCCTACCCTGTCGAAGGGACAATGAAAGTACATCTTGTGATACCTAAATTGGATACTGGAACTGCGAGTCCCATGAATGTGGAAGCTTTGGTGTGCCCTAACCTAGGATGATCTGAGATTCCCATCTTATGGGATGTGCTTCAAACCTACTTAAGAGGAGTTAGCGACAATTCTTTAAATCAAATAGCAGAATTAGAAGCTGCCCCAAGGAATGAATGATATTAGTTAGCTTTGCAATCCGGCATACTAAATTTTATAGTGAGTGCTCACCTTAATAAGGGTAGTGGTATGATAAAAAGAACCAGGGTGCTATATGGAAAAATCTGTTCCACCACCAGATTCATGCATATAATATTGAAAAATCCGAAGCACACCAAGTTAGTCTTGCACATAAAAAAGATTTTATTAAGTAGAAATTTGATAAGAATAGTACAAGTAAAGTGCAAACAGTATATAAGGCATGCAGATGAAGAATGAGATACCTATTGTACACATCAAATGGATAGATAAGTGCTCCATGGAATAACCCGCATAACCATAATAGCATAGGAATACTAACCCAGAGACGGAGATACAGCAACCCCAACGTTTCGGCAATAGCCTTCCCGAAGGGGGATCTTAAACCTTACGGTTCCTATTCCTATTTATATCCCATTAACTAAAATTGTAGGGTAATAATTGCCTAGTAATTTGCAGGAGTGTTAGGGGAGCCGGGAGTGAGAGTGTGATAGGTCTATTTTGCACGTAGGGAAACTTACAGGTTTTCAAAGACATCATTGCGGATGCGCGACGTCTGATGTCATTAATGTGATTTTAAGTCAACCCTATAACCTAGACTTGGATGTGTGAATGAATTGGCCTTCATAGCATTGTTACAGTTGATACACCTCCCACACTTGAACATTCCTTTACGGGGAGTTACCCATGTTCCTGTTCAAATTGTTTCAGGTTTGCTCTGGCATGTATTTTATAAAGATTTTTCCTTACATTCTTAGCGTTTTTGAAAGCCATTATGGGGACATTCCCAAATAGATCTTGTAAACCAGTATCCTCACTCAAAACGTGCCAGTGTTTTCTAAGTATGTGTGTGATCTGTTTAGATCTAGTTCACTTAATTCCTTGTTTAGTTTCACATCTAAGAAATGTATCCGTAAAGGACTGTACTCCAGAGTCAGTTTGATAGTTGGGGGGGATTGACTGAGACTCTTCCAAAATTCCAAAAGGGTATCAACAGGTCCGTGCAATAGAAAAAAAATATCATCTATGAAACGGAATCATAATTTAACAAAACGGAAAAGGGGATAAACATGAACAAAGTCCTCCTCAAAACAAGCCATAAAGAGGTTGGCGTACGATGGGGCAACATTACGTAATTGTTTGTAATAACTATCTTTATATAAAAGATAGTTCTCATAAAGTAACTACCTGAGGAGATCCATGTCAAACTCATTGTGCCTCATTGATCTCAAGTAATTTCATATGTCGCCTAACAGCCTGGATACCCCCATTATGTAGGATGGAGGAATACAGGCTGCGAACGTCCATTGTACACATAAAGGACACCTCGCTCACTTCATCAAATTGATGTAATTTAGACAGCTAATCAGTTGTATCCTTAATAAAGGATCGGGTATTTGATACACATGGCTGTAGTAAGGAGTCTAAAAATATAGACAAAGGTTGAAACACTGATTTGGTGCCGGCAACAATTGGTCGACCGGGTGGGTTGTTTAGATCCTTGTGGACCTTTGGTAGCACGTAAAATAGAGGGACAAAAGGATCGGTCTTAATTAGAATTTTTTTTAGTTTTTTTTTATCAATTATTCCCTGTTTGTTAGCTTCCTCAACTATACTAATGATGTCCTGTACTATCTCATCTGTTAATCTAATATGTATCTACATCAGTCAGTTGTCTAACAATTTCTGCATCATATTTGGCTGTGTCCATGACCACCAAAGCCCTGCCCCTATCAGCTAGCTGGATGGTCAAGGACACATCGTTACGTAATTCACCCAACGCAAGTTTTTCAACTTTAGTAAGGTTGGAACATTTGTTGTGTCTTCATTGATGTGGTACTTGTTCCACAAAATAATATTGTAGATGGCTACGAGCTATTGACGGGGCTTGTTTGTCATTCTGCCTTTTGAAACCTTACATTGTATCACAGTCTCTATGTCATTGTATTGTTACCGCAACTTTGTGACTGTGATCATCATAATGCAAAAATAAAAGAAATAAAGACGTTAAAAAAAAAGAAAGAGCCCCTATATCTGCTATGACCCTAGAAATTAAAGGAGAGTCATCTAAAGAACTGAAGGTTCAAATTTGCCAGAAGGGTGGGAAGAAAGATTATTGCAAGCTCCCCATTTAACAGAGGGGGTTTTCTCTACAGGGGATATGGATGTGGGTTGTGCTAAAAGTGCTCAGTATACCATTCGGCTTAGTGACCCTACTCCTCTTCACGAACGATCTAGAAGAATTGCTTTGTGAGATGCTGAAGATGTGAGAAATATACTTTATGAAATGGAGGAATCTGGGATCATTCAAGAGTCCAGAAGTCCATATGCCTCACCTATAGTGGTGATGAGAAAGAAGAATGATTCAGTAAGAGTTTGTATCAATTATAGAAATTTAAATAAGAGAATGTTTTCTTAATTCATGTACTCTGCCGTGAATAAAAGATCTGCTTTGTCTGGAAGCAAGTCGTTTAGTGTATTGGTCCTTTAGCTTGTAAAGTGCTTTATGTATGAAGAGTGTGTCCTCCTATCATTTTACATAAAGTATAGATTTCAATAGTAATTGGCACTTTTATTATTTAACCTTGTTACATCCTCCTGGCTGTCAATAAGACAGCATATCACATTACTTCCTGGTTTGGTTAGCTCAGTGGAGATAAACTCAAGAGGCAGTAATTGCTCAGAGCACCTACCTTGCAAACACTTCTCATTGAGCTGCATTGGGAAGTCTAGTTTGATGAAGAAGAAAGGGGCAAAGCTTTCATACAAGAGTTCTGCAGCTTTTGCCAGCTGTTTTTAGATGAATCAGCTTGAATACATACATTTCTATATATTATATTTGTGAAATATTCTATGACGTTTACTTTAATCTTGCCACAGTTTTCAGCCCATTACATCTCCACGTCACAATCACGTGACCATGACACCATTTTGGCACAAACTTTTTATTTTTCATTGTCTGAATAATAGAATAGATGCCAGGGTACTTTAGACACTCTGTGAAAACCTTTTATTAAGGTGAAACGGGTTAGTGAACTTTTTACATTTTTTATTATTTTTGTATAGTACAATAATGTCGTTTTTAGCTTTTATATCACACTGACCTATACCTCCAGAGACACTGTATTACTGCATTTTTTTTTTCATGTTAACACAGATTATTATCCTTGAGTGGGGATTACACCACTTCATGTTGTTTTATTTGAGCCACATTTAGCTCATGAACATGTGAGTGCATAAGCAAGGGCATATATGAATACAAGTATCCATATATTGAAACACACAACACTATATCATTCTTGTTCTTTTTTGCCATCTCTAATATTAATATTATTATTATTATTATTATTGCCATTTATACCCTACTAACGTGAAGTATGCCAAGGAAGGGATTGTACCACGCAAGATTAAACCCCAGAGCTGGCCTGAAGCTCTGTAAAATAGAAGTAAATCCTTTTATTTGTAATATTTAGTTTCCATTGGATCTTTTTGATTTTGCTTTGCATATATTTCCCAACTACTGGAAGTACTACTCCCAATTATTTCCAATTATTTAAGTTCCCCCTACATTGTCCGGGAAGAAAAACTTCTGACAGAATGTTGCTGCTATTCAACATGACACACTGATAAAAAAAAATGTTTTTTTGTGCTTGATCATTCTTGTTGTCATATGTATAATTTGGCCTTTAGCAAGTAAGTTTAGGTTTATTCACTGTACCAGGAATTATCTGGATGGTAAACATTTTCCATGACAGACGCATAATCACCATATGGGCAGGTGGAATTACCCCCATAATACCTAACCCAATAAAACAATGACACTAATATATGGGTCAATTATGTCCACAGCTTTTATTAATAATAATAAACATAATATAATTAAAATCATTACCCCCCAAGCCCCGCTATATAACACCACATGTCCCCGTATCAAAAGGCAATGACCAATTTTTGAACAGTAAAAATAAAAATAACATAAATAACAATAATAATAATCATCATAAACATAATATAAAGTGCCACAACTTTGTTAACTAACCACCCAGATATCTCTACCACCCACCTGGTTCTGAGCCACCTACCAAAAACGAAACCTACCAAAGTTCATAACGAACCATTTTAACCAACCTCTTAAAGGGACAGTCCAGTGCCAGGAAAACAATGTCCCTCGCCGTTGCTTCTTGGTCCGCCCACGCTCCTCCCCGTCCCCGCGCACGAGCATTAGACCTCCCTATAGGAAAGCATTGAAAATTCTTTCAATGTTTTCCTATGGGGATTTTAGCGACGCTGGAGGTCCTCACACAGCGTGAGGACGTCCAGCAACACTATAGCACAGAAAAAAATGAAGTGCCCTCTAGTGGCTGTGTAGTAGACAGCCACTAGAGGAGGAGTTAATCCTGCAAGGTAAATATTGCAGTTTATAAAAACTGCAATAATTACACTTGCAGGGTTAAGGGTAGTGGGAGTGTCCCTTTAATCAGCAGCCTAACTGCCCTATTCTATTTGAACTAACCCAGAGCCTTTTTTGTCCCCTAACTTTCTGCTCTCTAGCCCCGCTGCTGTGACTAAACGGGAACTAAGCACCTCCAAACGCCCTGCTAACTTGGGAGGGCCAAATTAGGCCAAATTAGGCCAGGCAGATTAAAAGTGCCTTATCTAAAATGGATACCTATTTATCCTAGGACAGCCCCTTACAATCCAACTCAAAAACCCTGGGGGTCTTCCCCCTATGCCCGCCTCCTAGCTCTGTCAAGGCCCCTTTCCACTAAGCTGCGCTTGTTCCATAGGGTTACAATTCATCTATTTTGACCTATAATCCTGACAGGTTCTTCAGTAAACTGAATTGTGGTGTATTTAAAAATAAATTATATAATAATTTATTTAGTATTTTTGCTGTGCATTTGATTATAACATACATGCACAAGGTACCCCAACGGCATTCCTCAGGCAAAATAACATGCTCTAGATTTGGGGTATTAGAAAGATTTCACAATTTTATAATAGATAGATTCGGTAAAACATGTAGGTTCATATGGGTTAAATGTGGCGTGCTCATTATGAGTGGGTCTAATACGAAGCAACATGGGCTAACAATGCATAAAATAATATGTGAGAAGATATAACTGGCTATGATGAATAGTAGGTTCACTGTGCTCTTGAGTTTTAGCGAGAAGGCCTTCTGCTCCCTATGTTTTCCAGTCATGGTGGTGTGTGACAGCCTAGCTAATATAACATGAAATAACATAAAATCACATGTAGTAATATGAACTAACGGCATGATGGCCCAGCAGAGAAAGTGCTGGAGGCGTGAGTCAGAGTGTCTCTGTTATCCTGCTGGAAGGCCGGGGGAGACAGCTACTGCACAGGAACTAGCGAGGGTATCCCTCCAGCCCCAGTTTGGTGAATAGGCCTGCATTTCCTGGCCACAACCTCGGTGACTTCTGGAGCACGAGGTTCCTCCACGTGTGGGAGTGTCGGAGGGTTTGGTGGTGTTCTGCCACTTGCTGCATGCGGACCTCAGTAATTGTAGGCGATGTTTCTGGGTTTTCACCCTCTTGGCCTTCAGTCCGAGTGGGCTAAGAAGAGTAGGAGTGGTTGGTTGTACCAAAGCTATGCCCGAGGGTACCTCCCTCACTCCTCAGTGCCTGCGGTGTCGATAGTTTTTGTAGCTCTGTCTGGGTTTCCCGCTGCTGCTCCCAGAGCCTGTTCCAGAAGCGAGTAAATATTGTGTCCAGACGCTGCATGGTGTCGCTGTGGATCTTTTGATTAGGTAGCAGACTCTGCTCGCGTAGTGTGATGACCGCTGCCATCTTAAGTTTTTTTCAAATTTCTCACAAGTAACAGTGTAATTAAATCCTAGGAAAGGGAAGATTTAGTGTGTGTAAGATGTCATCTCGTACAGGTCACTTGTGCATCCATTGTACAGTGCTACGGAATCAGCAGTTAACCTCATATCGAGGCCTTAGTTTCAATGCTTCTCTATGGAAAGCAATGTTGGTGCATCTCAGTGATGGCTATAGCTGTGCTGTGTGTCACAATGCTTCTCTACAGAACCATCTGATCGGTAATAATAACCTCACAGGTTTTCAAGAATGAAATGAAGCATAAAGAATACTGCCTGTTTGCTACCTGGCCAACATTGCAATACCCCAGCACTAATCTTTATAGCAGTGCATATATCCATTATTTTTCCAACATTAGCAGCCTGCACTTGCAGCGGTATACAAGGCACGCTCTGCCTTACCTCCCAAGTGTCCCTATTTAGGAGGGACAGTCCCTGTTTCAGGCCTTAATCTATCTGTAACTCTTTTCTATCCTAATGTCCCTCTTTTCTATGAGCTCCATACTGTTGGTGTGTCTGAGTGTATAACAGAGCCCCACAGCTATAATACTCCCAGTAATGTGTCTGAGTGTATAACAGAGCTCCACAGCAATAATACTCCCGGTAATGTGTCTGAGCGTATAACAGAGCTCCACAGCAATAATACTCCCAGTAATGTGTCTGAGTGTATAACAGAGCTCCACAGCAATAATACTCCCAGTAATGTGTCTGAGTGTATAACAGAGCTCCACAGCAATAATACTCCCAGTAATTTGTCTGAGTGTATAACAGAGCTCCGCAGCAATAATACTCCCAGTAATGTGTCTGAGTGTATAACAGAGCCCCACAGCTAAAATACTCCCTGTAATGTGTCCACAGAGCTCCACAGCAATAATACTCCCAGTAATGTGTCTGAGTGTATAACAGAGCTCCACAGCAATAATACTCCCTGTAATGTGTCTGAGTGTATGACAGAGCTCCACAGCAATAATACTCCCAGTAATGTGTCTGAGTGTATAACAGAGCTCCACAACAATAATACAAACCAAGTAATGTGTCTGAGTGTATAGCAGAGCTCCACAGCAATAATACTCCCAGTAATGTGTCTGAGTGTATAACAGAGCTCCACAGTAATAATACTCACAGTAATGTGTCTGAGTGTATCACAAAGCTCCACAGCAATAATACTCAAAGTAATGGGATATAACAGAGCCCCACAGCGATAATACTCCCAGTAATGTGATATAACAGAGCCCCACAGCGATATTACTCCCAGTAATGTGTTTGGGTGTATAACAGAGCTCCACAGCAATAATACTTCCTGTAATGTGTCTGAGTGTATAACAGAGCTCCACAGCAATAATACTCCCAGTAATGTGTCTGAGTGTATAACAGAGCCCCACAGCTAAAATACTCCCTGTAATGTGTCCACAGAGCTCCACAGCAATAATACTCCCTGTAATGTGTCTGCGTGTATGACAGAGCTCCACAGCAATAATACTCCCAGTAACGTGTCTGAGTGTATGACAGAGCTCCACAGCAATAATACTCCCAGTAATGTGTCTGAGTGTATAACAGAGCTCCATAGCAACAATACTCCCAGTAATGTGTCTGAGTGTATAACAGAGTTCCACAGCAATACTACTCCCAGTAATGTGTCTGAGTGTATAACAGAGCTCCGCAACAATAATACAAACCAAGTAATGTGTCTGAGTGTATAGCAGAGCTCCACAGCAATAATACTCCCAGTAATGTGTCTGAGTGTATCACAAAGCTCCACAGCAATAATACTCCCAGTAATGTCATATAACAGAGCCCCACAGCGATATTACTCTCAGTAATGTGTCTGAGTGTATAACAGAGCTCCACAGCAATAATACTGCCAGTAATGTGTCTGAGTGTATAACAGAGCTCCACAGCAATAATACTGCCAGTAATGTGTCTGAGTGTATCACAGAGCTCCACAGCAATAATACTCCCAGTAATGTGTCTGAGTGTATAACAGAGCTCCACAGCAATAATACTGCCAGTAATGTATCTGAGTGTATCACAGAGCTCCACAGCAATAATACTCCCAGTAATGTGATATAACAGAGCTCCACAGCAATAATACTCCCAGTAATGTGTCTTTAAACTACTAAAATCAGTCTGTGTAAATAAAATACTTTGTTCTTGTTCTAAATTACATTTTAGCTCTATAAATTGTTATTATTAAATTACCTAAAATGTCTCAGAACACCCCCCTTGACCCAAAAATTAAAGTGTCCCTCTTTTTCAATTAGAAATTTTGGGAGCTGTACGCTGAGAAGGAAGAGGCAGTAAAAACATAAGGGTTCGAAATTCTTAGTCTCAGAAACAGTGTTAGATTTTAGTTAAATGTAACCAAATAAAAGTTTGCTCTGTACGACCCTGTAAGTATAGCGAGCCTAGGGTGCCTCAAGGATACTACCTGCAAAGGTTTATTTTAGGCCCCCCTAAATGTTGCTTAGATACTACAACACCCATGATTCTGTAGGCCAGCGTTCAAGGTCCCTCGTTCATACAATTATATTTATCCCAAAGAGCCCAGTTTAAAATGTATAAATGTTTTCTGTAGTGATATATGAGTATTATGTACATAATTAATCAGCAAAAGAGAGAGAAAATAAAATTAGAGCTGTAACAAAATTAATCTGCCTGAGTGGATCTGACAGGTATGCTCTGTTATCTGTGAGGATCGGCTGCATATTATGTGCCTGCAGCCAGATCAGCTGTGACGTACAAAGCTGTGAGTGTCAAGCAGGGTGTATCTGCATAGAAACACATCATTATTGGACCAGACTGGCTACATTTTTCTTTTAAAAAATCAGTGTCACTTTAAGGGATTGGGCAATACAGCCTCTGGTGACACTATCACATGCGCGCTGTTCGCAGTGCACTGGAGTGTGGTTACACAACATGCGCCTATTTATTTACTTCCTCCAGCCTTTCTAGGAATTCTTCAAACACCAGTCCCATAGCATTTCTTTAAATATCCCAGAAGGAGTCTGTCTAATGTTTATCTGCAGAAAACAACTTCACAAAAAGAAGAGGACCGACTTAATCTTCTCCTAAGCAAAAGTAGTGGACATACCCAAAGAATTAGTCAATGGCGGGCTCAAAGAACAATGTATTATGTTCATTCTTTGAATGTACCATAGCGTTAAAACCTCTAGCCACTAGAGATGTCGCGAATATCTATACACACACACACATTCAGATTTACACACACAGCTGCACACCTCTATATAGATATATACCCATACACATAGCTACACACTCCTGTATATATATATATATATACACACACACACACAGCTACACACTCCTATATATACACACACACATAAACTTCTATACACACACACACACAAATCTGCTTTAAAGATGGATCTCCCTGCCTCTCTATCTTTTTCTCAAAATCTTAAAACCGGAATGTTCTTGTAGAATTGGGCTGTGCCGCAACCAGTGGTGTACACACAACCCACGGGGCCCCGGTGCGAAAACGGATCCGTGGCCCCTCCCCCCCTGCGCACGCTTACTCTGCGTGGGCTGGGGCCGCAACACATGGCGGTATGTACGCCAGTGCATGCAGATACACATACACTTAAAGGACCACTACAGACACCCAGATCACATCAACTCAATGAAGTTGTCTGGGTGTCAGGTGCCTCTAGTTTTAACCCTGCAGCTGAAAACATAGCAGTTTCAGAGAAACGGCTATGTTTCACTGAGGGTTAATCCAGCCTCTAGTGGCTGTCTCATTGACAGCCGCTAGAGGAGCTTCTGCGATTCTCACTCTGAAAATCACAGTGAGAAGACGCTGAACGTCCATAGGAAAGCATTGAGTAATGCTTTCCTATGGGCGGTTTGAATGCGCGCACCGCGAATCTCTCGGGGCGGAGAGATCCCCAGCGCCAAGGGAGTCCGGCGCTGGAGAAAGGTAAGTGCTTAAGACACACACACTCTCATGAACAGACGCATACACACTAGCTAACAGACACACATATTTACTGACAGACACACAGTAGTTTCCAGGGCCGGCGCTACCTGTTAGGTGGACTAGGCAGCCGCCTAGGGCGCCCCTTGGGAAGGGGCCCCGCCAGGAGCACCAGCCCCCCTCATGCTGCAGCCGCCCGAGCGCTCTGCAGAGAGCCTCAGTCGGCTGCAG
This sequence comes from Pelobates cultripes, assembly GCA_933207985.1. Lineage (NCBI taxonomy): Eukaryota > Metazoa > Chordata > Amphibia > Anura > Pelobatidae > Pelobates > Pelobates cultripes. The sequence goes on from OW240913.1 coordinate 360,910,022, forward strand.
CTTTGCCCGGGCTGGTGCGTCCATGAGGGCGCACCGCCCGGGCGCAGCATGAGGAACTGTTCCATCAATTTCCAGGTGAGTTTTAGCATGTTGAGTGACATCCATGTCTCGGTAGTTTTGGAAAAATCTGTAAGAGATCTTAGCATCAGTTCTTAGCAGATCAGTTCTTAGCAGATAACTCTGTACCTGGGGAACAAGCCCCTTTGTATAATTTACGTTGGTCTACATGGACTGACTTGTATAGACCTCTGCATTTTTACAAATGTTTTGCCCAATGTTTCTAGGATTACATAGGGCTCTTCCCAATTTGCATCCCAGGGATAATTTTGATCTTTATTAAGCCTACCCCCCTTTCTCAAACAGAGTTTGAGGAGTAGATCAAATTTTACAATTTGTTGGGGCCATATATGAGACCTCCCTTGGACAGTGTAAGTGCACCTATGAAATCATTCTGTATTGACTTCCAGGGGCTGTCTTCAACCGGCACTCTTTGATGCATAGGCCTTTGTTGCTTAGGGCATGGATATACTTTAACATAACAACCCTTCTTTTATAGAATAACCACTTTGAAATGTTTGATGGTTCTGTAATAAAAGAGAAAGATTAGGATTCCTATTCAGTTCTGCTTTTAAATCTGGCACTTCTGAACCTTGATTAACTATTTTGGCTATCTGTAATTAGTTCTTTGCATGCGAAGTGCTCCTCCCATGCTTCAGAAATTGACAGATTCTCCCTCCCCTCCCTGTCAATTTCTTTCTCCCCCCTCCCCGTCAATTTCTTTCTCCCCCCTCCCCGTCAATTTCTTTCTCCCCCCCCTGGCTTTTCTCCCCTCCCCCCGCCACACTTTCTTTTCCCCCTCCCCACACTTTTTCTCCCCCCCCTGCAATTTTTCTCCCCCTCCCCCCTCTTCTCCTCCCTGTCTTTTTCTCCCCTCTCTCTCCCCTCTCAATTTCTTTCTCCCCTCCCGCCAATTTTCTTTTCTCTCCAATTTCTCCCTTCAACTCTTTTCTCCCCCTCCCCGCTTCAATTTTTCTCCTCCCTCAATTCTCTTTTCCCCTCCCGTAATTTCTTCTCCCCCTCCCTCGTCCTCCTTGCCAATTTCTCCCCCCCTCCCCGTCAATTTCTTTCTCCTCCCTCCCTGTCAATTTCTTTCTCCCCCCCGTCAATTTCTTTCTCCCCTCTGGCTGACAATGAATATAGTTAAAGGGACACTATAGTCACAAGAACAACTACAGCTTATTGAATTTGTTCTGGTGAGTAGAATCATTACCTTCAGGCTTTTTGCTGTAAACACTGTCTTTTCAGAGAAAATACAGTGTGTACATTACAGTCTAGTGATAACTTCACTGGCCACCCCTCAGATGGCTGTTAGAGATCCTTCCTGGGTCATGGCTGCCTAAAATGCATCCAAACATTCAGTATCTCCTCCCTCTGCATGCAGGCACTGAACTTTCCTCATAGAGATTAATTGATTCAATTCATCTCTATGAGGAGATGCTGACTGGCCAGGGCTGTGTTTGAATCATGCTGGCTCTGCCCCATATCTGCCTTTTTGTCGGTCTCAGCCAATCCTATCGGGAAGCACTGTGATTGGATCAGGCCACCACTTCTAATGATGTCAGCAGACTGCTTGTTTTTCTGAGTCTAACAGCATGCAGAGTTACAGCTTCAGGCTTAAATACAGTAAGATTTTTACTATATTTATGGAGGCATGAGGGGCCCAGGGGGGTTAGATGTTGGTGTTAACACTATAGGGTCAGGAATTCACGTTTGTGTTCCTGACCCTATAGTGATCCTTTAAGGTAATGCTGACTGTGGTCGCTCTAACACTGTGGCATGTTCCCTTTCTTCTACACTCACTACATACAGCTCTGTCCCAGACTATATACCAGGAGCGTCTGCCTGCTAGTAAGAAGGTAAGGAGACAAGTGGACCAGCGAGTGCTAGGGGACAGTCCTTAGAAAGCATTGAGCGAGAGCATCATTAGATGCATTTATGCCAAGCTCAGGGTGCTGTCTGCATAGTATGCCCTTAGTTGGCCAGCTGCATGATTGGCAGGCAGCCTGACATGCATTCATGCCAGGCTGGCCTTCTAATTCTTTGGGCAGACATGTCCTCTTTTTGGGCATGTTCGCCCCTTTTGGCAGGTTACATGATTTGTGTCAGTGGCACACCCATTTACTTGCTGCTTGACTGGACACTGCTGTTAGGGGTTATGGATTTACTTGAAAGATAAAAACATAAATTAGAGATTAGATTAGCATAGGGTATGTGTTTTCTTATAGCTGCCGTTTTCTTTCTCTCCAGCACCATCTCCATCAGATACATGACGCTTGGGAGTGTTTTACTGTTTTTGGGCGATATGATTCTGTAATTAGGCCCATCATAATTGTCAGCACCAGGCCCAATGGGCTCCTAATCTGGCCCTGGCCACCTACAGCCACTGGGGTTTGTGCAGCTAAACCTGTTCTAAGCGATGAAATTAGCTCTCCTCTCGCTTCATAATTGTCCTCTAATGTACTTACATAGTCTGCATTTAAGCCACATGTTGGACAATCACTATATTTCTGAGTACTTACACAGGCCACAGTAGTGTGCCCCAAAAGTATCTGATTTAATTGATTTCTTAATAACATCAACAATTTCATGCAATTTTGGATTTTGTGTTTATCCTTATTCAAACACCATTTTTTATTCTACTCTCATGTTCTCTTTTTCGCATTGTAACCACACGCAATGCATTTTCTTAAATTCATTTTCATTATCAAACATTAGTGGATCAAAACTGCTAGACGCCGCATACTCTGCTACAATTTCCATTCTTAAAATAAAGCTAAAAGGACTTACACGATTTGTGTCTTCAGACTGCAGGCAAATCAAATGGTGTGCACCCCACTTTGAATCCTTGGTCTGGCTATCTCTGATCCTCCAGAAGTGATGGCTGGCTTACAAACTGCATCTCACTCTGGTTGCCTCTGTTGGATCCCGCACATCCTGGCCCTGGACGTATTGCCGAAAACACTCACAAAAAATAAAACAAAAATTGGTTTGGTTAATTTTGGCCCCTTTTATAGTTCACATGTATCTGGAGAAGACTGGATTGTTCCCCCCTTGCAAGTGAGCTTAAAAGGTGGTAGAAAATAATAACATGGCTTGCCAAATGTAATAAACGTTTAACTCGCAATTTGGAATAAACGTGGAATTAATAAAACATTAACTAAAAATAATAACATAAAATAATAACTTAAAAACTGAGTGTAAAGTCAGAGTCCACACTCCTTGCTTTTGGCAATTCAATAATATTTATTAATAGAGGCTAATCAAACAAATAAACAATACATATACATTTGAAATAGGCTAGTATATGTTGCTACTAAAACTAATCATTCACTGAATGGAAAGTAGGCTAAATTAACATAGTAAAACAGGCATAGACACGTGATACAGCTACCACTCCATTGATCGTCAGCTGAGAGTAAGAGCGAGAGGGTGTGTATAGTGGGGAGAGGGGAGAGAGGGAAAAGGTGAGGAGGGTGAATTTAAAGAGACAGAAAACAGGGCTTTAAACAGGTTAGTCCCTCCTTCTGCTGGACACACCTCCCTTAGTCAATCCCTTAGGATGTAACAGAACTAGAGTGCCTCCTGTGCGAAGGGGATTGCATTGGAAGGGAACGGAGGAGGGTTTATCAACAACCCAACTGGTTTTGTGCTTCACAGAGGACTCTATTATTGCCTAAGGGTAGAATGGGGGCTTGAATCCCTGTATTAGAACATACTAACACTTCATTGGCATACAGTTTGGCTGTTAATTACTCCCCCTACTTATTACAATTACTCACACAATGCATTACACACACACAGACACACACACAAGCAATGCAACCCTTACACACAATGCATCCCTTACACACACACAAACACACAATGCATTCCTTACACACACTCAATGCACCCCTTACACACACTCAATGCACCCCTTACAGACGCACACACTGCATCCTGTACATACACAGAAACACACCTTGCAGCCCTTACACATACAAACACAGATTCACACAATGCATTCCTTACACACATATCAGGACATCCCTACACACTCCACCCCCTGTGAACAAACTCATTGGTGGAACATGAAGGTGGACCCTGGGACCCAGACCTTGAGCTGTGTAAAGGGCCCCCAAAAAATGCATCTGCCTCCCGTTCTCCCAGAACATTTATTTTTGTGACCACAGTTACAAACCGCCTCCAGAGAACCTGTTCTACACCAGACCAGTGGAGCCAGACTGCAGCCAGAGCCCATCAGCATCCTCATCTGGTTGTAAGTGGGCAATCTAGTATATTATTCGTGGCACTAATCTCTAATTTACCTCACATTAAAGAGACACTATAGTCCCCAGCTTAATGTAGTGGTTCTGGTGTCTATAGCCTGTCCCTGCAGGCCTTTTAATGTAAACACGGCTTCACTGCAGCACTGGCGTTAGTTAACATGGCAGATCATATGGGTGGTGCATTGTGATGTCACATGGGGGGGCGGCAAACTTTACTTTTGCCTAGGGCGGCAAAAATCCTTGCACCGGCCCTGAGTTTAACACTAAATAAGGGTCCTCGGCTTCCCACAGCCCAGATACCCGTGCACAACATAGAAACATAGAATGTGACGGCAGATAAGAACCATTCGGCCCATCTAGTCTGTCCAATTTTCTAAATACTTTCATTAGTCCCTAGCCTCATCTTATAGTTAGGATAGCCTTATGCCTATCCCATGCATGCTTAAACTCCTTTACTGTGTTAACCTCTACCACTTCAGCTGGAAGGCTATTCCATGCATCCACTACCCTTTCAGTAAAGTAATACTTCCTGATTTTATTTTAAACATGATTGCCAAACATCTCACGCATGACCGACGGACAAAATAACGCTTTTTCTTCAGTCCTGAAAATCCTCTCTACAGAAATAAAAAGGGTGACTGATGTTATAGTAAAACAAAGGTTAAAAAATTGAGGGTGTGAATATTCATATTTTAACTATCACAAACTGAGCAATGCAAACTAATAATTAGAGCATTACTAATGAATTATCTGTTTGAACTTTCAGAGCTCGAGTTAAATACAGTGGTGTACACAGATAAAGATTCTTTCTCTTCATTGGATTTAGAAAGGGCTGGGTTATACCTCCCTCCCCAACAGTTATTACAGAATCCAAACTTGTTCACTTATTAGCTCAAATCTTACTCTCTGCTGAATTATTGATGATCAGACATTGGCCTGGAAACATTTTAGTGCCTCAAAAGCTAGTGTAGAGCAAAGGACGTTTTCATCTGCGGAATCTGTGACCATTTGCTCAACATGGACTTAGAGAAACCTGCCGATGAATTGATTTTTTTTGTGAATGGTAAAAAGGTAAAAAAAAAAATTTCTTTTCATATTGTTAATTGCTTTCATGCAGCTCGAAACAGTAGAATTTTTTTTTTAAATATTAATATTTTTTCTCTACATTAAAAAAACTTTTTCAAAAAGTGCTGCATTTTCTGTAAGAATCAACTCATTAGAACATGACGTTTATTTTACAAATGTGTTTAAAGATGCATGTTATACATTTGCTTTTTCTTTTTTTTATATCTGTCGTTTTACTTTTTCATGCAACAAGTATTTTTTTAAGTATCAGGTTCCTTACATAAGTAAGCAGTTACACGTCTCCTCAATGTGCAGTATATTTGGTATTTTCTAAAGTAGTTATGCAATGCATATTGCTGTTATAAACATGTTTAGTAACTTTTGTTCATCTTTATAAAAAGAAACAAGACTTTTAATGTTTATCCATTTTATTTAAATAGTCCAATAATAGATATAGTTTAATAATAGATATCTTAATACATACTATACAATTGCAAAGTTCAAATGGACTGTTGCAAGCTAGTAGAAATATCTGTCTAGTTGTTCCCTCACAGATAGCGGAGCTGCTGCTCTGTGAGATCCAGGGGCTTTGAACCCACATTACCGACTTTATACACCTGAAGTTATCAGCTAAGACAGGCTCCCCTTAAAAGCCCCTAGAGTCGCGCATGGCCTGAACGGGGATGTGGTTGACATTGGCAAGCTAGAGCAGTTGGCGAAATAATTTGTGTTCAACGTGGAAGATGATATCAATGTCCTTCTGCATATATATTTTATGCAATTCATGCACTTATAATTTACTGCTGAAGTCAGCATTTCATACCTTTCAGTTTGCAATTATTATTCTTACAGAACTTGTGCTTCATGTATTCACTTGTTACTCATTGGTTCATTTTGTTAGTTTTTCCTGTGTAGGAATTGAATTGTCTTTGACGCTCACAATAAAAACCTATTTAAAACAAAATAGGGGAGGTGTAAAAACATTTTCAGTTTCTAAATCAGCTATTTTGGTGTAAATGTTGAAAATAGGTCTGTAGCTTGTTGCAGTTCGCCACTAACTAAATAGAATGCAGGAATATCAGAGGTGGCTTGTTAAATGCCTTTTAATAAGTAGGATATCTTACACAGGACATTTTATATAATGTGGTGTTCAATGCTCGTCAATTTTCTGCAGCGCTACAGCTGTGGGATCCTTATACATTAGAAATAATATTTAACTATAATATCTGTCTATTTGCATATCCGGTTATGTATATTTGCTGTAAATTTAATTAAAACATGTTTTTCGTTACTGTCCCATTAGCTCATGTGGGGATTTTGATAGTCATTTAAATAAAAAATAGGTATCAAATGAGAGAAACTCCCTGGGGCTAGATATAGGAAAACAACCCAGTTTTCTAGATTTCAGTGATAGGAGTGATGCATAAACCAGCTCTATAGCTCTCTCAAGGACAGGTTTTACGGATGTTGGGCATAGGAATGGACGAAAGGCCATTATTTTTTGGGGAAATTAAAACTTCAATTTGAATGATTTTGTTTTTTAAATAAAAATGTAAGCAGAAAACAAAAACAAACTTGGGGCAATGTTACCAGATTGAAAATAGTGAGAAAGATATCTGGGCATTCCGCAAATAATATGTAGATGACAAGTTCACATTTCAAGGGACTCTTTAAGCACCATAACCACTACAGCTCATTGTACTTGGACAGATTATGAAAAAGAGAAATTCATCATTATTGCAACTTCAGCAGAATGGAAAATGCTCTCAGTACTGATAGTAAACCATGTTTTTTTGTCTCACTGCTTAGAGATGGTTTGACAAATATCATTGGGACTGCATCCAAAGTCTCCACCCTCTAAAACCATTATAATACGATGTACAATAATATGCAGTGGTGATGGTACTTTCAGCCTTCCTTAATCCCGTGAGTAGCTTAGCTGGATGTAGGGATGAATATTTGAAGAGATATAATCAATAGAACCATTCTATTTTATAACCATTATACAGTTCTATCTGCAGTTCTTCTGGTTTCCACGGTGACTGTACCGCATGGCATTGATGTCCATTTTTGCATGGTCTTTAATAGGTCTTAGTACATTCTCAATGCATCAGGCACAGGTCACACTGCTTCCTGTGTTGTGGATCTTGTTAGAAATTGAGGCTTTATGTTAAATAAACTACAAACAAGATGCTCAAAATACCAGATATATAAGTATCAACTGGAAATCTAGTTGCTGAAAAATAATAAATATAAATAAATAAAAGTGGTATAGGTGGATAAGTTCAAAAATTAATAATAATAAATGGTCAGACAAAAGGGTAATACAAGCCAAATGGCTAACCTCCTGTCCTAGTGTCTCTAGAATAGTCTCTAAAGTTCTCAGACTTAGACTTTGATATAATCCTGGTTTGGTCAATATCTGAGATTCATATGGGCTATAAATCAGAATAGTTATAATGAGAGACCTAGGAAAATGCCTTAACCCTGTGGTGTTCAGAAATACTCAGAGCAGCATAAATGTAATCATAGTATACGCCACTATTAGTGGTCTGAGAATATGGATCACCTTAATGGGATAAATAGGAGTATTGTGCAAAATTAAAAGCTATGTCAAAAATAATAACAAACCATCAACTCAATAAGGCTATACATAGGATAATTAGTAGTCAGTTTTATCAAAAAATGATAGCAGAACAGCAACCAAGTATGGCTATGCACTGGATAGTTTGTAGTCACCTCTATCCAAAAATGATAACAAGACAGCAGCTCAATATGGCTAAGCGCTGCATAGTTTGTAATAGGATTGATAAAATGTATCCAAAAGGCCTTTAGTTGCAAATGAGGGAATGTATTAGAAGAAAGCAATAATAGCAAAATGCTCGAAGAACTCCACTTAAATAAAGTATAAGGCAATAACGGAGGTAGAAAGAAACAGTGTTAAAATAAAAGCGAGCTATTGTGCAGAACCATACTTAAAGTGTTGGTTGCCTGCACATAGTGATAGAGTGTCCTGTGAAGTGAGAAAGTGAGGGAAAAGACCCCTCAACCCGACGCGCGTTTCGGTGCCTAAGTGATGCACCTTTCGTCAGGGGCTGAATCCGTACTGACCAGCGGGTCTCTCTTATAAACACATATCCTTGCTGGGACATTAGACATCAACCAATCAGAAGTCAGAATATTGGCGCCAGAATACCGATATCTCATTATTCAAATGAGATTTTCAAATGGTACAATCCGGCGGCTACCCTCATTCTTGAGCTTTCAACTGTCGATTGATGGCGAAATTAACCCTATGATGCCCTAGGCATCTTTGTTGGAAGGTTTGTATTCTGAAACTATTATTATGGATGTATAAGGTATTATAAATAGATGATGGTGTGCGTTAACCCATTATGGCAGTAGGTAACATATCGTCATAGAGGTAAATAGCATAAAATAAACCCTAATCTTACCAATAAAGGTCTTCCTTAGAAGGGGTCAAGCACACACAATATGGAAATAAATATATATTGCCACTATACATTATCTTAAAAGAAACGGTGTAAGTGGATGCCGAGCTCTCTATGCATTCCATAAAGGAATCAAATACACACCGTGTGGAAATAAATAAATATGTATTACCACTATACATTATCTTAGAGAGAACGGCATAAGTAAATGCCGGGCTCGCTATACATTCCATAGATAACCACTACGGGTGACTTGGACATAGATATCAGAAGTAAATTTAGAGCCGACCTGGAAGAAGCAATGAACTAACCAGATTCAAGGTATCGGTATATTCCTAAGAGACAAGGGTTTAATGCTATTAGTAATAGAACTGAAAATCTGATAGAATTAATGCTTCACATAAATATACATAGTTAACATTATTTGCTACAATGATCCCTCTAAGGTGCCATTTTGCACTGAGTCTAGGGATCCAGTGAAACTCGAAAGACCCCATTTGATTTACGACAATTTTGGAAATCAAGTCTACATGATATTATCTTATCGGGGGATAAACTTATTCATCCAAATTAATTCACATTAATATTGGGAGATGTCATCCGTGGACATAGAATGGAATGCGAATATAAGACTGTAACCAACCTCCACTAGGGGTCAGCAAAGGACATTTACAAATAAAAGACCTGTTACGATAGCCCCCGGTCTAGCAGGAGGGTTGATCGCTTGGATGTCCTGGTTCCCGCTGCAGAGAGTTGAACGGAGGTCCTTCGGTAGTAAGCTGCAAATGTAGAATATTCCCAAGCACAATATAAACATCAATATCCCGGATCCCTACAACGTGAGTCGAGGTTGCAAGTTGAGGGTCAAAACGAACTGGCTTTACTGGCACATAGCATGGCAATTTATGTGATTCCTCAGGTCCAAGGACAGCCCCCTGTGGACCTGATGGAATACAGGTACAGTACAGACAAATATCCAATCACAGTACAGGCATTATTTGAATTAGTACCCGCCCAGCTTGGAGATAATGAGGCCAACGGTTATACAATCTAATTATCTCCAAGCGCACAAAAGACCACGTTTTATTATGTCCCAGAAAACTGCATAAAAATCCATAACTTTTATATTAATACAGGGAAACCGCTTATTCTACCATTCATCTGAAGGCTCGCGTTCGTGTATATAAAACAGGCGAATGGCGCTCTAATCCACGAACAGACTGGACTGTTTCTGCCGTATAAAGTCCGTTCGGCATTTTGAGATTGTTAGTCTTTGTTGGCGGCCATGTTTTCTGCTGGGTTAGCGGGCAGCGGGACTTCGTGTCTAACTCATGGAACTAAACTCGGTATCAGTTCATGCGAAGTCCCGCTGTCTGTCTGGTAGTGGGGCTCGTTCGGTAAGGGAATGAGGACCACCTGGTAACAGGATACTTGACCTGCGGTTAACCGCAGAAACCACAAGGTAATGACCGCCACGCGGCCCGCTGTAGGGGGTCGTTGTTCGGTTAATAGTTCGGTGGATTCCGTTCGGTATTTGGATGCGAACGTCGATGCCCCCAGGCCTCTCAATTACGCTGAGGGTAACCGCAAACCGCAGCTGCCTGGGTGGTTAATGGCTGCCACACGCCGCTGGCTGGGTGGTCGAGCGTTCGGCAGTTTGCGGGGTGACGGGGTTAAGTGGCGGCACACGGCAATTCTGGGGGGTCCGCTGTTCGTACCACGAATAGGTCTGTTATAATGGTTCGGGTAATCCATTCGTGCGTCTTTTCGTTTTAAACTTATGCAGGGACAAACAGTATCAATCGGTTATTAAAACAGTAACATAGTTATTTCCAGTCTTTTGTAACAAGACCCTAAATTAAATATGTGAACTTAAGAAACCAGATAACCTATATACATAATTTACAAATATGTAAATGAATAACGTGCTCGTTTTATATAAGGGCGATAGCTAATCAGAAATAAAAAAGTTAATGAAAACCCCTCATTTAGACCTAAGGGGGATAATAAAAAACAGAGAGTAGAGTCAGCGCTAATATATCAGAAAGAGATACAAAAGGCAGCAATCCCAAACAAGGACTCCCTCAAGTGTCCTTGAGATAAATACAGAAAGCAAACAGAAGGATGGGACTGCGCCAGTAAACAAAATAAGTAAAATAAAAAAGTCCTGGTTGAGTTAGAAATATTAAAATAGAGTCCAGTATAATGAAACTTTGGTCTTATGTTGGTCTCTGAAGTTGTAAAATTTTGCTCCTTACAGGTATATGGAGGAGGGCGATGGATGATGGAAATGATGGTGGTAAAGAGTGATCCAAAAGGTATCCAAATAAAAAAGAAGAGATAACACTCACTTTTTGTAGAGCTTAATCCAGCTCTGGTATGAATAGCTTGCAGCGGTATTATCCCCACTTATAGGATATGCGGTGAGTCTCCTCTTCGGTGTAGTGAAAGACAATCAGGGGGAAGATAAAACGAAAAACAGTGATGGTGTAGTATGTTCCAAAAGTAGATAAAAAGTATTAAACTAATTCTTTAAGACGGTAACAGGAGCTCGGGGAGAATATAATAAAACAGCAATAGTGCTCTCAGTAAAATAATGCTGGTATATAAAATATAATAAAATAAACTCACAATGTATAGGGCAGGCTAACTGCTCTATGGTATAGGCACGGGTGGTGTAATCCCCACCTCAGGATTCTTTGGAGTATAGGAGATAATAGGTAAAAAGCCAGGTAGTTATAATAAAAAATAAAATAAAAAAATAAATAAAAGATAATGGTGCAAAAGAATAATATGACCAAAATCTATTTATTAACAGTAATTAAAAAACAGTACAATATCCAAACGCGTTTCACCAATATAAGCTTTATCAATGGATTAAAAACATGTCAACCTGGCTAGTTGGGGTATATATAGGCTTGGGACAACTATGCTAACCTCTTTATGGCAGATTGGGAAACCACTGCCATTTGGGCCGAGCATGCCTGGCAGGCAAACCTGGTTGCCTATTTTAGATATATCGATGATCTTTTTTTATATGGGACGGCTCTGAGGACCTACTCAATTCATTTATTGACCATCTCAACACTAATAACAGAGGAATTATTTTAACTTGTGAATATAGCAAAACTATTATTAATTTTTTAGACTTAGAAATTTTCATCAAAGATGGTATTTTAAACACCAAAACGTTTTTTAAAAAGTTTTGCACAAATACAGCCATTGACCGGTCGAGTTGCCACTATAAGCCTTGGCTGGAAAGTGCACCAAAAAGTCAATTTTTAAGATTAAGGAGAAACTGCTCTCAGATAGAAGATTTTAATCAGCAAGCAGAGATTTTGAGAGAGAAATTCACGGAAAAAAATTACCCGTTGGATAACCTTAACAATACTATAGATGTTATTAGAACTAAAGAAAGAACAGAACTTTTAAACTATAAAGAAAAAAATTCCAACAACCACCCCAGTCTCCCCATCATATTTAATTTTAACAATAAAAGTAATCATCTTAAAAAAATAATAAAGAAACATTGGCATTTGCTTAAACAAGAAGATATTTTAAAATAAATCATACCAGAAAGACCTAATATTGTATTTGGGGGAGCTCCCAGCTTCAAATCAATCCTAACTTCTAACTTTACTAGGGAGGATGTTGCAAAACCCCAATCCCGCCACTTACCCAATACCAAAGGGTTCTTTAAGTGCAAACGCTGTAAGGTTTGTAAATGCACCAACCAGTCCACCAAATACAAACCACACAATTCAAATCAAATAAAACCAACAAAACATATAATATTAAAGCTTTTATCACTTGTGTATCTAAGAATGTAATTTATCTCCTGGAATGCCCATGTGGTTTGCAATACGTAGGCATGACCACAAGGAGCCTAAAAACGAGATTAGGCGAACACTGTCGTAACATTACCAATGGATACCAAAACCACACTTTTCTATCCATAACAATGATCCAGGCCATTTAAAATGTATTGGTATAAAAAAATGCACTATTCCATGGAGAGGAGGCAATTTAAAAAATATTTTGGGAAAATGTGAAATGGAATGGGTTTTTAATTTAAAAACCTTAACCCCAAATGGTTTAAATTGCTGACTTTGAGTTATTTAATTTTATATAATATTGTATTTTTACCATTTTTTTAATATTTTTATATTTTGTTCTTAACTCTTTCTTATCCTTATCTACTCTATGTACCAATTTTAATTCTTTTATACTTATTGCTGTTTATTATTATGCCACATTCCATTATGTTACAAGTAACATGTCTTTTTCTATTTATGTGTTCCTATAATTGTTCCCTTTTTTTTTACCCTTTCTTTTTGTGCAAAAATGCTTATTTACCACTAATATGTTTTTTGCCACCTCCAATATGGCCGCTGCTATGTTTTTTACATAGCTTTATGGTGTCTATTCCCCTACCAAGATGGCCGCCACACCCATTTCCTTTTTTACCTAGCCGTTTTCCGGCCATTACCCATTCCTCTCCCCTCCTCTCCCCTCCGGTCCTCGGCCACTCCCCTCTTTTGAGCCTATCATATGGCTCCACAATTCTCCCAGAAGTAAGCTTGGGCATGTAGTTTATGATACAACTACATGCCCCAGAATACCGAGCGACCAAAGTGACACGCGTCACATGATTCAGTTAATAGTAAGAAAATTCTTTCTATAATCTCCTCGTTTTTACACTATAATTATATATTCCATATCCTATCAGTTATATCTATGTATTTACAAAGGTTTATAGCTGTTATTTGTGAGTAATCGCAATCTGCTCTGTGATTGGTCGGAGCAGTTTTGGCGCAATTTTCAAAGTTGTCTCAAGCCTATATATTCCCCAACTAGCCAGGTTGACATGTTTTTAATCCATTGATAAAGCCTATATTGGTGAAACGCGTTTTGGATATTGTACTGTTTTTTAATTACTGTTAATAAATAGATTTTGGTCATTTTATTCTTTTGCACCATTATCTTTTATTTATTTTTTTGTTTTATTTTTTATTATAACTACCTTGCTTTTTACCTATTATCTCCTATACTCCAAAGAATCCTGAGGTGGGGATTATACCACCCGTGCCTATACCATAGAGCAGTTAGCCTGCCCTATACATTGTGAGTATATTTTATTATATTTTATATACCAGTATTATTTTACTGAGAGCACTATTGCTGTTTTATTATCTTCTCCCTGAGCTCCTGTTACCATCTTAAAGAATTATTTCAAAGAACGCTCACCATATATCCCAGAGGCAGGGATCATACCGCTGTATGCCTACTATACTAGAGCTAGTATAAGCTCTATTAAATGTGAATGTATCTACTATATTTTAAAACTTTTTATCTACTTTTGGAACATACTGCACCATCACTGTTTTTCGTTTTATCTTCCCCCTGGTTGTCTTTCACTACACCAAAGAGGAGACTCACCGCATATCCTATAAGCGGGGATAATACCGCTGCAAGCTATTCATACCAGAGCTGGATTAAGCTCTACAAAAAGTGAGTATTATCTCTTCTTTATTTGGATACCTTTTGGATCACTCTTTACCACCATCATTTCCATCATCCATCGCCCTCCTCCATATACCAGTAAGGAGCAAAATTCTACAATTTCAGAGACCAACATAAGACCAAAGTTTCATTATACTGGACTCTATTTTAATATTTCTATCTCAACCAGGACTTTTTTATTTTACTTATTTTGTTTACTGGCGCAGTCCCATCCTTCTGTTTGTTTGCTTGGCGCAGTCCCATCCTTCTGTTTGTTTGCTTTCCGTATTTATCTCAAGGACACTTGAGGGAGTCCTTGTTTGGGATTGCTGCCTTTTGTATCTCTTTCTGATATATTAGCGCTGACTCTACTCTCTGTTTTTTGTTATCTTTGTCTCCCTCTCGAGTTAGCAGCTTCTTTATCTAGTATGTCTTTATTTGACTTCAGAAACAACTATACAATTTACATCAACGGTGCATTTAATACAGATACTATTAGCCCTGTTTTTCTAAGACAAACCAACTTTAGCCAACAAGAACTATTTACAAAGTTGGAAAAGGTCCTAAGCACAGAGATTAAATTAAAATGGGAAATTGCTACCCTAAAAAAATACATTGACGAACGTATTACACCTAGAGGTAATAAAAGTAATCATCTTAAAAAAATAATAAAGAAACATTGGCATTTGCTCAAGCAAGAAGATATTTTAAAATAAATCATACCAGAAAGACCTAATATTGTATTTAGGGGAGCTCCCACCTTTAAATCAATCCTAACTTCCAACTTTACTAGGGAGGATGTTGGCAAAACCCCAATCCCGCCTCCTACCCAATACCAAAGGGTTCTTTAAGTGCAAACGCTGTAAAGTTTGTAAATGCACCAACCAGGTACACCAAATCCAAAACCACACAATTCAAATCAAATAAAACCAACAAAACATAAAATATTAAAGATTTTATCACTTGTGCATCTAAGAATGTAATTTATCACCTGGAATGCCCATGTGGTTTGCAATACGTAGGCATGACCACAAGAAGCCTAAAAACGAGATTAGGCGAACACTGTCGTAACATTACCAATGGATACCAAAACCACACTGTATCCAAACACTTTTCTATCCATAACAACGATCCAGGCCATTTAAAATGTATTGGTATAAAAAAATGCACTATTCCATGGAGAGGAGGCAATATAAAAAATATTTTCATAAAATGTAAAAAATTGAATGGGTTTTTAATTTAAAAACCTTAACCCCAAATGGTTTAAATGCTGACTTTGATTTATTTAATTTTATATAATATTGTATTTTTACCAATTTTTTATATTTTTATATTTTGTTCTTAACTCTTTCTTATCCTTATCTACTCTATATACCAATTTTAATTCTTTTATACTTATTGCTGTTTATTATTATGCCACATTCCATTATAAGTTACAAGTAACATGTCCTTTTCTATTTATGTGTTCCTATAATTGTTCCCTTTTTTTTACCCTTTCTTTTTATGCAAAAATGCTTATTTACCACTAATATGTTTTTTGCCACCTCCAATATGGAGGTGCAAGCTATTCATACCAGAGCTGGAATAAGCTCTACAAAAAGTGAGTATTATTTCTTCTTTTTTATTTGGATACCTTTTGGATCACTCTTTACCACCATCATTTCCATCATCCATCGCCCTCCTCCATATACCAGTAAGGAGCAAAATTCTACAACTTCAGAGACCAACATAAGACCAAAGTTTCATTATACTGGACTCTATTTTAATAGTTCTACCTCAACCAGGGCTTTTTTATTTTACTTATTTTGTTTACTGGCGCAGTCCCATCCTTCTGTTTGTTTGCTAAGGGGGATAATGTCTTTAATTTATAAATCCAAAAACTTTCTCGTTGTAGGAGTTTTTTATCTAGATCTCTCTTTCTTGGGCCCATTTTGATTTTTTCAATGCCATTGAACCGTAACCCCTGTGCCGAGCCACTATGTTGAGTTTTCAGATGTAGCGAAATTGGTGTATCTGTCTGTCTAGATGGATTAACAGAGTTTA
This sequence comes from Pelobates cultripes, assembly GCA_933207985.1. Lineage (NCBI taxonomy): Eukaryota > Metazoa > Chordata > Amphibia > Anura > Pelobatidae > Pelobates > Pelobates cultripes. The sequence continues at coordinate 360,926,412 of OW240913.1, forward strand.
CATGTTCTAAAATGCGGTTTTTAAATGGTCTAAAAGTCTTGCCCACATATTTCAAATTACAGCTACAGGTAATGAGGTATACCAGTCCTTCTTGCTATCCCATGGTGGACTATTTTTATGACTTTACCACATTGAGTGGCTTTTTATCAGAGACTCTTTTTTTTGTATTCTGAAGTTTTACCTGTATTTTATGTGAAATTTTTTTCATTAAAAGAAGAATTGTCTTCTCACCTACCTCAATGGTTATGGTTTTCCTTTACAAAACCATCGAGGAATCCAGATACAGCTGCTGCACTTAAAGGTAGTGGGAACCCTTATAATCATCCCACAGGCATTTGAATTGAGCCATTTACCTTTGGCTCTACTTTTGTGAGTACTGAATCACATATTCTACATTAAGCTATTTATGTACTTTATGGTACTGCACTAGATGTTGTCAATTTTGCATCCACGAACCAAGACACTCCACCTACTCTGTATGTATTTATATACCAGTCCTTCTGTCTGACAATTTAAGAAAGTTTTAGTTGTGTATGTTTCTGAATTTACTGAGTTTGAAAAAGTTTTTGATTGTTTCCTGGTATATTTACACGCTTTACAGCGACCACACTGATAAGTACCCACTGCAGGGGATTTTAACCATGTATTGGTAACATTTTGTGTGGAAAGATGGCTGGGTACCAGGATATCTTTGAGATTTCGACCCCTTCTTGCTGTAAGAGAAACAAAGGTAGTCAAGACCTCTTTAAGATGTGAATCCTGGTAAAGTAGTGGCCAAAACCTTTCCATTGTTTTTTTAACCCTGTTCCACCCCAAATCAAAGGTCCCAATACATCTAATGATATTTAGATTTTTACTCTGAGAGAGACTGTCAGTTAACAGATCAGTTCTCTCTGTAAGGAGTGCCCTTTGATGTGCTTTTTTAAGACATTTATTTGGGTACCCTTTAGATTTAAAATGGGACCTGAGGGTTTGGGCTTTTATCTTAAAGTCCTCATGAGAGAAGCAATTCCTTCTTAATCTGAGGTATTGGCCTGTTGGTATCCCTCTCTTCAATGCGGGGGGATGATAGCTCTCCCAGTTAAGAAAATTATTAGTTGCTGTAGGTTTTTTATAGAGTGTGGTAGATATATAGTTGTTATGTGTGGTCTCTAGGGTAATATCAAGAAAATTAAGTTTATGTCCACCAACCTCATGGGTAAATCTAAGGTTGATGACATTGACATTTAGTTCCTCCACAAAACTATTGAACAGGTCCTCAGGGCCTGTCCAAACTATCAAGACATCGTCGATATAGCATTTCCAGAGGTTGACATATTCTGTATATTTGGTAAGTTGTGGACTGAAGACCACATTTTTTTCCACCAACCTAAGTGAAGATTGGCATAAGAGGGGGCACACGTTGTCCCCATGGCAGTGCCCTTCACTTGGTGGTAGTACTTGCCTCTAAACAGGAAATAATTGTGTGAAAGAATGAAGTGTAGAAGCTTTAGAACAAAATCACTATGTTCCTTTAGTGTTGAATCCCTCATATAGAGGAAGCTTTTCACATGTCTGATGCCAACTTCATGAGGGATTGAACTATACAGACGCTCCACATCTAGGCTGCAGAGCCTAGCATTAGTTGGTATAGTCGTATCATTAAGTATGTTGAGAGTCTGCTTAGTGTCCCTCAGGTAGGAAGGGAGAGTCTTGACAAGATCCCGAAGGATAAATTCCACGTATGCCCTACAGTTCTGCGTAAGATTATTATTGCCTGATACAATTGGTCTTCCCGATAAAATATGTACTCTTATCATTCAATATTCTCTGTACCATTTGAATGTAGTCATTCTTATTCATGATCACAATATTTCCCCCTTTATCTGAGGATTTAATGATAATAGAGTCATTTTGTTTCAGAGTGTCTAATGCTTTTCTCTCAGGTTGATTCAGATTATCATATTGGCTAAGGGGGTATGCGTTTCTACCCATGCCTTCAATTTCTTTGCAGGTGAGTTCTATGAAGAGATCAATGTATTTGAATTCATGGATGCACGGAGTGAATTTACTTTTTAATTTCAGGGTGGTGAATGGTGCTTCTACTCTATTAGGAGGATCATTACTGTTGAGAAGATCAATCAGGTTATCAAGGAGATCCATGTCCTGAGTCTCTAGGCCTAACCTAGAGGCCCGCTTTGTTTTTTGTATACAATGAAATTTGTGAAGTGCCAATTTGCGTGCGAAGAGATGGATGTCCTTTGTCCAACCAAACTTTGGGTGTAGGGACAAAATTGGGTGTAGGGGCAAAGGACAACCCTCTTCTAAGCACTTGGTTTTCCAATGGCTTAAGTTGATAGGAAGACAGATTTATAATCTGACTTTCCTGTATTAATAGGCTTTTCTCCGCTTGTAACCTCGTGTTGTGGATTTGCTCCTTGTATTTCGCTGGACTCTCCTATGTTTGTCTTTCTAAAAAATTAAACCCTTTCTTAAGGATGCTCTTTGGGTTGGAATCAGTAGATGTTGATGGACCTTCTGAGCTCAATTCTGGCTTAGAACCACTGGTATCATATTTGGAAGTAGAACATTAATCAAAATCTACTTTCTTATTTCTTTTGAATTTTCGATATATGTTACCAGTCTGAAAATCTTTCGTATCCCTCATAAATTTGGAGTGTTTTGGTGTTTTGATTGAGGTCTGGAATCTATCTAGTTGGTTTTTCAATTTAATTTCTAATTGTTCAAAATTGGATTAATTTTTATATATTTGAATTTTTACGATCTCCTCATCTACCTCTTTATTGACTTTTTCTAGCTTTTGATTCTCATATCTACATAGAATGTCCATGAATTTCCATGAACATGCTCCTGGCGCTTCTTCCCATTCTTTAATGAATTCAGATTCCTCAATATATGGGGTGTACTCTTAGCCCTCTTGTGATAAGCTCTTTACTTAGATATTTTTCAAGTGAGGCTATTTCCCATCCCGCTCTTATTTGCTGTTTAAAAAGGAAAGTCAAATGATTAAAGGCTGAATTTATATTTGTATGAGTAATGTTTTCCTGCAAGTGTCCTTCAGAAAATACCAAATCAATATCTGAATACCATGCATCTCTTGATGTCTTGTCTGACAGAAAACCGGCCATTACAGAGCAACGCTGAATAAGGTGTACAGGTACTTAAACCTGTGCTATCCTCTACTGGTTTAGTCTGGTTTTAGAGTGCTATCCTCTACTGGTTTAGTGGATTACATAGAAACATAGAATGTGACGCAGATAAGAACCATTCGGCCCATCTAGTCTGCCCAATTTTCTAAATACTTTCATTAGTCGCTAGCCTTATCTTATAGTTAGGATAGCCTTATGCCTATCCCACGCGTGCTTAAACTCCTTTACTGTGTTAACCTGTACCACTTCAGCTGGAAGGCTATTCCATGCATCCACTACCCTCTCAGTAAAGTAATACTTCCTGATATTATTTTTAAGCTTTGCCCCTCTAATTTAAGACTATGTCCTTTTGTTGTGGTAGTTTTTCTTCTTTTAAATATAGTCTCCTCCTTTACTGTGTTGATTCCTTTATATATTTAAATGTTTCTATCATATCCCCCTGTCTCGTCTTTCCTCCAAGCTATACATGTTAAGATCCTTTAACCTTTCCTGGTAAGTTTTATCCCCAATCCATGAACCAGTTTAGTAGCCCTTCTCTGAACCCTCTCTAAGTATCAATATCCTTCTGAAGATACGGTCTCCAGTACTGTGTACAATACTCCAAGTGAGGTCTCACAAGTGTTCTGTACAATGGCATGGCACTTCCCTCTTTCTACTGCTAATACCTCTCCCTATACAACCAAGCATTCTGCTGGCGTTTCCTGCTGCTCTATTACATTGTCTGCCTACCTTTAAGTCATCAGAAATAATCACCCCTAAATCCCTTTCCTCATATGTTGAGGTTAGGACTCTATCAAATATTCTGATTAGTTTGGTTTTAGACAGCCACTACCTGTAGACGTTGTTTCTTTTGTATTTTATGTTAAATAACTCACATCACGCTTATTAAATAATAATGTAACGCAACATATATTATTAAAGCAATACTCCAGGCTGGAATAGACCTATTATTTTGCATGCATTGTGTAGACAATACCTTAAAAATATACAAAGCAGGGGGCGGGGCCTGGCCGCTGAGCTGAGCGGACGCAGGCAACATCAGCTCCTGCCACAAATGAGAAATGAAACCAAATTTTTTCTGCACAGCCACCTAAACTAGACACCCACGAGCTGATATTCGTCAGGGGAGCCTGAGACCATCATAATGATGCCACACAAGTGGAAATCCCGCTTGATACCGCTCGGCCATCACATGCGGCCTACACGCACGGGCGGCCCGGGGGAGACGGCCGCTCTCCCGCCGCCACCACACTCGGCTGACAATCGGCAGAGCCCACGTTCCCCCCCCTATGGACCGGTGGGGGTTATCCCGGCCCACACCGACCTGGCTTACAAGATGCCACACACATCGATGACACCAAGCGGCCTACTCCCTGCTTGCAACATGGTGGCGGAGGACCACGCGCCCAAGCTTGCGCCCTACCAGCCACTGCAAAAGCGGCTAGACGCCTTATTTCAGCGCTTCTGGGAGACACTGGAACGGCGAGCAACCCAACCACCGCCTCCATGTGAAGGAGATGTGGAGAGGAGCAGAGAGAAGAGGCGGAATGGACCCTCCCCGGGCGCAGCTACACAGCGTATACCCAACGGCACGAGCCCATCTGGGCCAAAGGTCGTGAGGATAACCCCTCCGAGGCACAGGCCACAATGCCGGAAAGCCACACGCCGCTGGCGGTGGAAGAACACCAGGCTCCTCCGTAGCGCCCGCAGAGGAAAAGACCCGGCCTCCCAGAGTATCCGAGTCTGTGGTCCAAAGGTGCCGACCGTCAACAAGGCCTGGAGCGGAGGAGGGACCCCCCGCCACACGTGCGCCCGTTCCGCTTACCGGTACCCCCAGGTGCCGCCTCCCAGCAAGCCCAGCAAAGGTATCGGCTGACTCCATCGACCTAACAATCAGCCACACTCCCCGTTCCCACACTCCACCATATGCTGCAACTGCACTGATGACTCGATAATGGAGGGAGATGACACCTCAAACCTACTGCCGGTGGCCATTTTAGGCATTTGAACTTGGACTTACCCTCACATGTGGGACGTTGGACTGCCAAAATTATGGACCTAAAAGCAATGAGTAAGCTATCCTCTTGTCCCCCACCTAGGTTCACGTTAATGGCATCCGGCGAGCCTCCCTTTACCTAGTCTTACCGCTGCACAGGATGGCTCTGCAGGGAAGGGAGATAACCAGCCACTATATTAACCTACACAGTTAGCTTGCCCATCGCCAGCTCGGTGTATATGCACCTGTACGTTTAGATTCAACCTGTTATCAGCTTAATGTGTTTGTTTTTGCTACTAGCTAAAGACAGCTGACTCGTATCTTATCTCAACCTGTTTATAAAACGCTAGCGTTACTTGACATACAAAAATAAAAAATGAGGCATTAATTTTCACAAAAAAAAAAAAAAATATACAAAGCAAGTTATCCAAATTAAAAATTGATAAGACTATGTTTCAATGTTACACCACCCCTGTTAAATTATGTAGAATGCATAAGATCCCCACAGATTTGTGTTGGGGAGGGTGCGAACAGAGGGGGACTTATCTCCCATGTGGTGGGAATGTCCAGACGTGCAGGGGTATTGGATAAGGATTAAAGATTTGCTGAGGGATGTTCTAGGTAAAGAAGTTCTGTTAGACCCTTGGGTGTTTTTGTTAGCTAGACCCTTGGATGACTGGCCGAAAACGGATCAAAAACTATTAAACAAATTAAATTTGGCAGCCAGGAGGGCGTTAGCACAAGTTTGGCTTCAGAGGGAGACTCTTTCAGTGGAAGCAGTAGTCCAAAAAAATCAAGGGTACTTGTCTAATGGATAAGCTAACGGCCCAGGTGAGGGGCACTATGAAGACATTCGAGAAGGTCTGGGGCCCTTGGATGGCTAGTGATGTAGGCGGCTGAGGGATGGGCAGGTTGGGTTCAGTCCCCCACCTCAACTGCTCTTCACGCCTCATAAAGTCGCTGGTTTCATCCTCTTATCCCCTACCAGGGGGACTTTAAGGATCACTCCGGGGGATTATTCTTCTACCTCGAATTCTTGTTGGAGAGGTCACCTTTGGGTGACTTCAGGGATCTCCTGCCCATGCCAGCCCCTCTTCCCCTCCTTATTCATTTACTCACGGCGGCTTCCCCTCCCCTTTCTGACTTTTGCTTTCGTTTTTCCTGTCTATGGTGCCTACTGCCTCTTGGATGGGGCCTATTGTGACAGTGGGTGTGTGTCCTTCCCAGATGCCTACAAACTGGCGGGTGGATATTGGGGCTGGTGTGAAGGAGGTAACCTGTACCTTACTTTTACTTTTTAGCTCACTGGTGTAATTAAGCTAGGCACCGAGATTTTCTATTTCTTTCTTCATGTTTCTATTGTCGTATTTTATTTTTGATAAAACACCTTGATGAGTCGTCTTCCGGTCTGAAGTGGTGGCAGGAGTGGGATGGCTTCCTAGCTATTGGAGAGATCCCCAACATACCACGAGGACCCCTGCATGCCTTCTGGAACTGGTGGCTATGGAGAGCGCTCATAAATGTGCAGTGGTTTGATGTGAAATTCCAGCAGCAGCTGGTGACTACCATCACACAAATTTTGCTCCAGTAAAAATAGAAACATAGAAACATAGAATGTGACGGCAGATAAGAACCATTCGGCCCATCTAGTCTGCCCAATTTTCTAAATACTTTCATTAGTCCCTAGCCTTATCTTATAGTTAGGATAGCCTTATGCCTATCCCACGCATGCTTAAACTCCTTTACTGTGTTAACCTCTACCACTTCAGCTGGAAGGCTATTCCATGCATCCACTACCCTCTCAGTAAAGTAATACTTCCTGATATTATTTTTAAACCTTTGTCCCTCTAATTTAAGACTATGTCCTCTTGTTGTGGTAGTTTTTCTTCTTTTAAATATAGTCTCCTCCTTTACTGTGTTGATTCCCTTTATATATTTAAATGTTTCTATCATATCCCCCCTGTCTCGTCTTTCCTCCAAGCTATACATGTTAAGATCCTTTAACCTTTCCTGGTAAGTTTTATCCCGCAATCCATGAACCTGTTTAGTAGCCCTTCTCTGAACCCTCTCTAAGGTATCAATATCCTTCTGAAGATACGGTCTCCAGTACTGTGTACAATACTCCAAGTGAGGTCTCACCAGTGTTCTGTACAATGGCATGAGCACTTCCCTCTTTCTACTGCTAATACCTCTCCCTATACAACCAAGCATTCTGCTAGCATTTCCTGCTGCTCTATTACATTGTCTGCCTACCTTTAAGTCATCAGAAATAATCACCCCTAAATCCCTTTCCTCAGATGTTGAGGTTAGGACTCTATCAAATATTCTGTACTCTGCCCTTGGGTTTTTACGTCCAAGATGCATTATCTTGCACTTATCCACATTAAATGTCAGTTGCTACAATTCTGACCATTTTTCTAGTTTACCTAAATCATTTGCCATTTGGCTTATCCCTCCTGGAACATCAACCCTGTTACATATCTTAGTATCATCAGCAAAAAGACATACCTTACCATCAAGACCTTCTGCAATATCACTAATAAAAATATTAAAGAGAATGGGTCCAAGTACAGATCCCTGAGGTACCCCACTGGTGACAAGTCCAAGCTTCGAATATATTCCATTAACTACAACCCTCTGTTGCCTGTCACTCAGCCACTGCCTTACCCATTCAACAATATTGGAATCCAAACTTAAAGATTGCAGTTTATTGATAAGCCTTCTATGTGCAACAGTGTCAAAAGCCTTACTGAAATCTAGGTAAGCAATGTCTACTGCACCACCCTGATCTATAATTTTAGTTACCCAATCAAAAAATCAATAAGATTTGTTTGGCATGATCTCCCTGAAGTAAACCCATGTTGTCTCTGATCTTGAAATCCATGTGTTTTTAGATGTTCATCAATCCTATCCTTTAACATGGTTTCCATCACTTTCCCCACTACTGAAGTAAGGCTTACTGGCCTATAGTTGCCCGACTCCTCCCTATTACCTTTCTTGTAAATGGGCACAACATTCGCTAACTTCCAATCTTCTGGGACTACTCCTGTTAACAATGATTGGTTAAATAAATCTGTTAATGGTTTTGCTAGTACACCACTAAGCTCTTTTAATAGCTTTGGGTGTGTTCCATCAGGTCCCATTGACTTATTTGTCTTTACTTTTGACAGTTGAAATAGAACCTCTTCCTCTGTAAACTCACGTGTAATAAATGACTCATTTATCCTTTTTCTCAACTGAGGTCCCTTTCCTTCATTTTCTACTGTAAATACAGAACAAAAATATTCATTGAGGCAGTCAGCCTGACCTTTATCCTCTTCTACATACCTTCCTTCTTTTGTTTTTAATCTAACTAATCCTTGTTTTACTTTTCTTTTCTCATTTATGTATCTAAAAAATGTTTTATCCCCCCTTTTTACTGACTGTGCTATTTTCTCTTCTGTGTGTGATTTGGAAGCTCTTATAACTTGCTTAGCCTCTTTCTGCCTAATCTTATAGATCATTTTGTCTCCCTCACTCTGGGTTTTTTTATAATTCCTAAATGCTAACTTTTTGTTTTTAACTATTTTGGCCACATCTGCGGAGTACCACAGTGGTTTCTTGAATTTTTTGCTTTTACTGACAAGCCTAATGCAATTTTCTGTTGCCTTCAATAGTGCAACTTTTAAATAATCCCATTTCTCTTGGACTCCATTTAAATTGCTCCAGTCTGATAATGACTCCTCTACCCATATTCTAATTTTAGAAAAGTCTGTTTTCTAAAGTCTAAAACTTTTGTTTTTGTGTGGTGTGACTCAGTCACTGTTCTTATATTAAACCACACTGACTGATGATCACTGGATCCTAAACTTTCACCTACAGTAACATCTGATACCAAATCTCCATTTGTTAACACTAAATCTAGTATGGCCTCTTTACGAGTTGGCTCCTCAACAACTTGCTTTAGAGACAACTCCAGTAGGGAGTTTAGAATATGTGTGCTCCTGGATCAAGTAGCTAATTTTGTTTTCCAATTTACATCAGGAAGATTAAAGTCACCCATGATGATAACTTCCCCTTTCATTGTCATTTTAGCTATTTCCTCAACTAGTAGATTATCTAACTCTTCAATTTGTCCAGGGGGCCTATAAATCACACCTACACGAGTTACTGTGCGATTACCAAATTCTAACGTAGCCCAAACGGACTCTATGTTTGCCTCACTAACTTTTATTAGGCTAGATTTTATGCTATCCTTCACATACAAGGCCACCCCTCCCCCTTTCTTGCCTTCCCTATCTTTCCTATATAAAGAGTACCCTGGTATTGCTACGTCCCAGTCATTTTTCTCATTGTACCATGTCTCAGTAACAGCGACTAAATCTACACTATCAGTTGCCATTATTGCCACAAGTTCATGGATCTTATTCCCTAAACTGCGAGCATTTGTAGACATGACTCTAAGCTTATCATTTTTTAACACACTTGCTACAGGCACCTTCTGTCCTTGTTTTGGGGGACAATTGGATTGATGTTTTATCACCCTTTTGCCCCCCTCCTAGTTTAAATACATCCTAGCAAAACCTCTGAACTGCTCACTGAGAACATTTGTTCCCTTTTGAGAAAGATGCAAACCATCTTTTTTGTACAGCTTATCTCCATTCCAAACAGAGCTACCATGAGAAATAAAGCCAAATCCTTGCTCCCGACACCATTCACCAAACCACAAATTAAAGTCCCTAATACGCATCCGCCTGTCGTTCTGAGTGTTATGCACAGGCAGAACTTCAGAGAATGACAGTGTGGAAGCAACCTGCCGTATATCATTGGCAAAAACACTAAAAACTTCCTTAACCTCTGAAACCTCATTGCAAGCCAAGTCATTTGTCCCTAGATGGACAAGTACATCCAATTCCCCTTCCTGCTTTGCTTGCTTAACAATATTACAGATATGTCTCCTGTCTCTGTGAGCAGTAGCTCTGGGAAGACACCTCACAAGACCACCATTGTCCATCTCCACACCTCTTATAATGGAATCACCCAACAACAACTGCTTTCTATTAGGCTTCACCATACTCTCCAAGCCGGTCTCCACAACACCACTAGTCTCAGTGCCTCTCTCCACAACACCACTAGCCTCAGTGCCTCTCTACAACACCACTAGCCTCGGTGCCTCTCACCCACAACACCACTAGTCTCAGTGCCTCTCTCCACAACACCACTAGCCTCAGTGCCTCTCTCTACAACACCACTAGCCTCAGTGCCTCTCTCTACAACACCACTAGTCTCAGTGCCTCTCTCCACAACACCACTAGTCTCAGTGCCTCTCTCCACAACACCACTAGCCTCAGTGCCTCTCTCCACAACACCATTACACTCTGAAAGTGCAGAAAATGAATTATGAAGAGCAACAGACTGTGCAAAATGCCTTTTATCCACAACTCTAAGTCTACCAGATCCTACAGTAATCCATCTGCCTTTCCTAGCATGTCTCTGCGGCAGTGGCTTTGCAGCAGTTCCAGTCTGAGTTTCTTCACCAGATAATTTACAAATCTCAGACTTCAAAAATACAATCTCCTGCCGCAAGATAGAGAACTGTCTACAGATTAGACAACAACCAAACCTCCAAAAAGTGGAACGTGAAACAAATGCATAGCAATTGTTACACTGAACTAAACCTGCCATTCCAATTATAAGAATAATATAAATCGAACAAATCTTAACTTTTGTATTTATCCTCCTGAATACCTCAGATTACCTCCAGGTTATCTCCAGAATATCTCCAACGACACACTTAGAAACAGCACTCTCCAGAATATCTCCAACTACACACTTAGAAACAGTACTCTCCAGAATATCTCCAACTACACACTTAGAAACAGCACTCTCCAGAATATCTCCAACTACACACTTAGAAACAGCACTTAGAAGTAGCACCAAGCTATATTAGACAAGCTAATGACAACAAGCCTTATATAACTCCTAAAATCACCGCCCACTAGGAATGTTTAACACCTGGGTAGGCCTCTGCTTATTTGCAAACAATAGCTAATTAACCAGCAATCAACAGCAAGTAACTAGCTTAATCAAATCAAATGCCTTATAATTACCAACAGGAATTCAAACCTTGTGCAATCAGTAACCTTTTCCTACAGATGAATCTTACCTGTAACAGTAGAAAAGAAAGCTCTTAGCACAACTCTTAGACAGTTGAAGCTTCTGTAAAACTCTCCAGAATATCTCCAACGACACACTTAGAAACAGCACTTGGAAGTAACACCAAGCTATATTAGACAAGCTAATGGAACCAGGCCTTATATAACTCCTAAAATCACCGCCCACTAGGAATGATTAACACCTGGGTAGGCCTCTGCTTATTTGCAAACAATAGCTAATTAACCAGCAATCAACAGCAAGTAACTAGCTTAATCAAATCAAATGCCTTATAATTACCAACATGAATTCAAACCTTGTGCAATCAGTAACCTTTTCCTACAGATGAATCTTACCTGTAACAGTAGAAAAGAAAGCTCTTAGCACAACTCTTAGACAGTTGAAGCTTCTGTAAAACTCTCCAGAATATCTCCAACGACACACTTAGAAACAGCACTTGGAAGTAGCACCAAGCTATATTAGACAAGCTAATGGAACCAGGCCTTATATAACTCCTAAAATCACCGCCCACTAGGAATGTTTAACACCTGGGTAGGCCTCTGCTTATTTGCAAACAATAGCTAATTAACCAGCAATCAACAGCAAGTAACTAGCTTAATCAAATCAAATGCCTTATAATTACCAACAGGAATTCAAACCTTGTGCAATCAGTAACCTTTTCCTACAGATGAATCTTACCTGTAACAGTAGAAAAGAAAGCTCTTAGCACAACTCTTAGACAGTTGAAGCTTCTGTAAAACTCTCCAGAATATCTCCAACTAGACACTTAGAAACAGCACTTGGAAGTAGCACCAAGCTATATTAGACAAGCTAATGGAACCAAGCCTTATATAACTCCTAAAATCACCGCCCACTAGGAATGTTTAACACCTGGGTAGGCCTCTGCTTATTTGCAAACAATAGCTAATTAACCAGCAATCAACAGCAAGTAACTAGCTTAATCAAATCAAATGCCTTATAATTACCAACAGGAATTCAAACCTTGTGCAATCAGTAACCTTTTCCTACAGATGAATCTTACCTGTAACAGTAGAAAAGAAAGCTCTTAGCACAACTCTTAGACAGTTGAAGCTTCTGTAAAACTCTCCAGAATATCTCCAACTACACACTTAGAAACAGCACTTGGAAGTAGCACCAAGCTATATTAGACAAGCTAATGGAACCAGGCCTTATATAACTCCTAAAATCACCGCCCACTAGGAATGTTTAACACCTGGGTAGGCCTCTGCTTATTTGCAAACAATAGCTAATTAACCAGCAATCAACAGCAAGTAACTAGCTTAATCAAATCAAATGCCTTATAATTACCAACAGGAATTCAAACCTTGTGCAATCAGTAACCTTTTCCTACAGATGAATCTTACCTGTAACAGTAGAAAAGAAAGCTCTTAGAAAACCGCTATTTCTCTGATCTTAGAAGAAAAAGAGCGGCTTTCCCTGTGCATGCCACAATTAGTGACCTTATTAAAGAAGAATGGTCCAGGTCTGACCGGAGATCATCTGCAAAAGGGAAGTTCTCCAGATTATATCCGTTTCATTCCAAAGATGCTGAAACATGGGATTTTCCACCTAAAGTTGATGCTGCAGTGGTCAGACTAGCCAAGCACACTACCCTTCCTGTAGACGATGCAGGTTCCTTCAGGGATCCTATGGATCGTAAGATGGAATACTACCTTTCCAAATCCTATGTAGCCTCAGGCACAAGTCTCCACCCTGCCGTTGCTCTCACGTCAGTTACAAGAGCTATGAAGGTTTGGATACAGGAGCTGGAAGGGGACATCATGAGTGGCAGAAGCCGTTCTTCCATTGTGGAGGACCTAAGAGATATGCGTCTAGCAATTGATTTTTCATCAGAAGCTGCAGTGGATCTAGCCTTGCTAGAAATATGTCCTTCTCGATTTCCTCTAGGCGAGCACTTTGGCTCAGATCTTGGGCAGCCGATGCTTCCTCCAAGAATAGTTTGTGTTCTTTGCCATTTCACGGGAGTATGTTATTTGGCAAGAATTTGGACGAATGCATTAAGAGGGCGGCTGAAGGGAATAAAGCCTTTCTACCTCAGGAGAGGAAGTATAAAGGATCCTTTCGTGCCCGGAAAGAGTACCATTCCTTTCGTGACAGTAGGTCCTACAAGCCGGGCAGAGAATATTCCAGATTTCAACCTGGGAGAGGAGCCCCATCTGGAAACAGAGGAGGCAAGTCACGCGGTTCATCTTCCTCTAAAAACCCGAGGAATCTATGACTATATAATTCCCAAATCCGAAGGTGTCGGGGCTTGTCTTCTCCAATATCTACCGATATGGGAAGTATCCACAAGCGACGGTTGGGTACTGGATATTATTCGGAGAGGTTACTTGATAGAATTCCTCGAGCATCCTCCAAGCAGGTCCTTTCACCTCACAAAGTGGCCAGGGGACAAGGAAAAGTGCATGGCCCTACGAGACTTCATCCTTTCCTTGCAGAAGGAGAAGGTTATCACCAAAGTGCCAGCTGGCGAAAGAACTCAAGGGTTTTACTCCCACATCTTCTTAACGAAGAAATCCTCAGGGGGATGGAGACCCATTCTGGATCTACACAGGCTAAACAAGCATCTGCACATTCGCAGGTTCAAAATGTAATCCCTACAGTCTATAATAAAAGTAGTGTCACCCAACCAATGGATGCTGTCTATAGATCTGTTAGATGCATATTTTCACATACCCATTGCCCAAACTCATCAAAAGTTTCTGAGGTTTGCTGTGGAAGAAGGTCACTTCCAGTTCAGGGCCCTCCCCTTTGGACTGAGCACAGCTCCGAGGACATTTACAAAGGTCCTGATTGTTCTCATTGCAGAACTCAGAAAGCAGAACATTGCGATTTACCATTATTTGGACGACATCTTGATCTTAGGAAACAACGTAGATTCTCTGACATCCCATGCTATTACCAGCATTCAGTTTCTGCAAGCTCACGGCTGGAAGATCAACACCAAGAAGAGCCACCTCCACCCAACGCAATCTATGGTTTACTTAGGTGCTCACTTCGACACTCTAAAGGGCACTGTTCAACTTTCATCAGCAAGAATACGGAAACTCAAGATGTTATTGAGAAGAATGCTGATATCCAGGGTGGCCCCTGCAAAGGCCATAATGAGCCTCCTTGGTTCCATGTCCTCCACAATAGGACTGACCAGGTGGGCACAGTGGAGAATGAGACCATTCCAAGCCAATTTCCTTAGACAATTCTCCTCCGGGAACCTGCACCAACCCATCAAACTTTCCCTGAATGTACGCCATTCTCTAATCTGGTGGTTAAACAGGGAGCACCTATCAAAGGGTTTTCCACTAGGAGATATCGCGTGGATAACTGTGACAACGGATGCCAGCCAGTGGGGATGGGGCGCTCATTGTCTCCACGACTTTGCGCAGGAAGAATGGAGTTTCAGGACAAACAATGTTCATTCCAATTGCCTAGAGCTTCTGGCTGTCCTCAAAGCATTGAAACACTTCTCGATTCATCTCAAGGGGCAATGGGTGAAGATAAGGACGGACAACTCTACCGTAGTATCCTATGTCAATCACCAAGGGGGTACCAGGAGCTGCAAGATGATGGAAATCATGAATCACCTGATGTGGTGGGTTCAGAGAAACCTGGCGGGCCTTACTGCCATCCATCTACCAGGGAAACGGAATCAACTGGCGGATTTTCTCAGCAGATCCAGGATAGATCCGGGGGAATGGTGCCTCTCAGACAGTGTATTCCGCATGATTGTGGACAAATGGGGTCTCCCTCAAGTAGACCTTCTAGCCACTCGGGCCAACAGAAAAGTAAAGCTTTTCTTCACGAAAGAAGACGACCGCCTAGCACTGGGGAGGGATGCTTTATCAAGCCCCTGGAGGTTCAGGATGGGCTATGCATTTCCTCCGTTTCCACTAATTCTCCCGCTCCTGAGGAAGATGAGAACAGAGCAGGTGTCTCTCATCCTGATTGCGCCTTATTGGCCTCGAAGACCCGGGTTTCCTCAAAAGTCTTTTGGTGGAACCTCCTCTCCCACTCCCCAGAACTCCGGATCTTCTGTTCCAAGGTCCTGTGTTACATCCAAATCCTGTCTCTCTCAATCTCATGGCTTGGAGACTGAAAGGAACCGGCTTTTGAGCAAAGGATTCTCCCAGGCCGTTATAGGCACTATGCTGAAGGCGCGTAAGCATTCCACTTCGGCCACTTATTATAGAGTGTGGGAAGTTTTCTCCGACTGGGCCCTTCACAGGAACATTGATATTCAGGATCCTTCCTCCTCTAATATTTTGGAGTTCCTGCAGTCTGGGCTTGCTAAAGGGCTGAGCTATAACACTCTCAAGGTGCACGTCTCAGCTTTGTCCGCTCTAACCAATCATCGATGGGCACTGGACTCGGATGTCATCAGATTCATCAAAGGAGTCCTTCAGATAAAACCTCCTATTAAACCATTTGTTCCATCTTGGAATCTCCCTTTGGTCTTGAATGCTTTAAAGTTGGAACCTTTTGAACCGTTTGAGACAGTTCCACTTCATGCTCTCTCTATTAAGACTGCTTTGCTGATTGCCCTAGCTTCCGGCAGGAGGGTTTCTGAGCTCCACGCTCTATCCATTAAGGAGCCTTTTACGGTCTTTCACAAAGACAGAGTCGTCCTCCGTACGGTTCCCGAATTTCGACCTAAAGTCACCTCCTCCTTTCACATCAACGAGGATATTGTTCTTCCATCTCTGAGGTCTGACTCCCAAGAAATGGAGAATTCTACTAACCTATCTTCTCTGGATCTAGTAAGATGCCTCCAGATATATATTGATAGGACTTCTGCTTGGCGTACTTCTCACAGTCTTTTCGTCCTTCATTGCGGCTGTAAAAAGGGCTCACAAGCTCCCAAATCTACCATTAGCAGGTGGATAGTAGCAGCTATTATTCTGGCTTATCAATCTGCTGGATATCCGGTCCCTGTGGGTCTTAAAGCCCATTCCACGAGGGCTCTCTCATCTTCCTGGGCAGCCGCTGCTAATGTTTCTCCTGAACTCATTTGTAAAGCAGCTACATGGTCTTCCTCTAACACTTTCATTAAGAGCTACCAAATTGATGTTAGAGCAGGTCTATCTGATCAATTTGCTAAATCAGTTCTGTCTGTATCCGAAGCCTGATTTCTATGTTTTCACTTGTTGTGGTGTTAATACACTTTGCATTCAAAATTTTGGAGTCTGTGTCTCTTTCCCTCCCTGGTTTATTGCTTGGGTATTACCCAATGTTGTGTTGCCATGGATATGGCCAGGAAAATGGAAAATGTATTCATACTTACCGTAATTTTCTTTTCCTGGCCATATGCCATGGCAGCACAAGGGTCCCACCCGGGGCTATTGCTGGAAAACATGACTGGGGAAGGAGGGGTAGGAGGTGGTACTTATACGGCTTAGTAATTATTCCTGTCCAATGGGGATAGGGAGGAGCTACCCAATGTTGTGCTGCCATGGCATATGGCCAGGAAAAGAAAATTACGGTAAGTATGAATAAATTTTCCATTATATATATATATATATATATATATATATATATCAGTTAATACCCAACTAGATCCAGCAGGAGCCTCATGTTCTGATTGAAAATGAAACCATTGTTTTTCATGCAGGCTGTGAGTAAGAACTGAGTATATTATTTTTATAATAACTACGATCTAAGTGTTTATATCTAGAGTTGAGCAGACACATGGATGTTCGGATCCGACGGGTTAGGCCGAACTTCGGAAAAAAGTCCGGGTTTGGGATCGAACTTGACCCCGAACCCGAACCCCATTGAAGTCAATGAGGAACCGAACTTTTGGGCACAGAAATGGCTCTAAAAAGGTCCTGGAAAGGGCTAGATGGCTGCAAAAGGAAGTAAAATGGGTATAAGAGTAGGACAAGTGCCCTGCAAACAAATGTGGATAGGGAAATCACTTAAAATAACATGAAATACATCAAATAAGCAGCCGCTTAGTAGATAACTTCCTAATTTCCACGGTATTAGGGAGCTATCAACCAAAAGGCTGAAAGACCTAAATTGGTATTTCAGCCAAATTTACTAATACTAAGTTAAGATTACTTAGTATTAGTAAATTCAGCCCCTACTCGCTATACCGCGAGTAGGGGTGTGTCTAGTAAACAGTGAGCAGCCAGCCAGCGGGTGGGGGCCCTAAATAACAATAAGGGGGGGACCTACTGTCCTCCCCCCCGGCCCCCACCCCTGAGTGGTGGGTGGGGGCCATAAATAAAAATTGGGGGGGGGGACCTAATGTCCTCCCCCCCGGCCCCCACCCCTGAGCGGTGGGTTGGGGCCATAAATAAAAACGGGGGGGAACCTACTGTCCTCCCCCTAGCCCCCACCCCTGAGTGGCTGGTGGGGACCCTAAACAACAATAAGGGGGGACCTACTGTCCTCCCACCCCTGAGCGGTGGTTGAGGGCCCTAAATAAAAATGTAACCACCCCCCAGGTGACTAGGGGTCCCCAAACCACTAGTCACCCCCCACTCCCCCAAAAAATAGCCCCTACCTACCTCCCTCATCCTAAAAATAATGAGGGGGGACCCTTATCTACATACCTGTAAAAAAATAAAAATAGACTTACCATTTGATGTCTTCTTTCTTCTAAACTCTTCTTTTTTCAGCCCCCAAAAAGGCCAAATAAAAATCCATAATAACCGACATCGGAGTGCTGTGACAGGTAAATGTAGAGACTTACCTGTCAGTCCCTTCATTTGCGTCGGTTATTATGGATTTTTATTTGGCCTTTTTTGGGGCTGAAAAAAGAAGAGTTTACAGGTATATAGATAAGGGTCCCCCCTCATTATTTTTAGGAGTTTAGAAGAAAGAAGACATCAAATGGTAAGTCTATATTTTTTTTGTTTTTTTTTACAGGTATTTAGATAAGGGTCCCCCCTCATCAATTTTAGGATGAGGGGGGTAGGTAGGGGTTATTTTTTTGGGGGGGGGAGAGGGGTGACTAGGGGTTTGGGAACCCCTAGTCACCTGTGGGGGGTTACATTTTTATTTAGGGCCCCCACCCGCCGCTCAGGGGTGGGGGCCAGGGGGGAGGACATTAGGTCCCCCCCCCAATTTTTATTTATGGCCCCACCCAACGCTCAGAGGTGGGGGCAGGGGGAGGACATCAGGCCCCCTCCCAATTTTTATTTATGACCCCCACCCACTACGCAGGGGTGGGGGCCAGGGGGAGTACAGTAGGTCCGTCCACCAGATTTATTTATGGCCAGATTTATTTACTTATTTATGGCCCCCACCACTCAGGGGTGGGTGCCAGGGGGGAGGACAATAGGTCCCCCCTTATTGATATATAGGGCCCCCACCCACCGCACAGGGGTGGGGGCCGGGGTGGGCAATAGGTCCCCCCTTATTGGTATTTAGGGCCCCCACCCGCCGCTCAGGGGTGGGGGCCGGGGGGGGCAATAGGTCCCCCTTTAGTTTAAAAGCCCCCTCTCGCATGTCGCGGGTGGTGGCTCAGGAGGGGGAATTTTTATTTTATTTTTTTTTAACAGTGAGCAGCCACAGGCTGTTTAATAGACATGCCCCTACTCGCGGTATAGCGAGTAGGGACATAATTTTAATAATACAAAGTAACCAGCTTATATAGAGGCTGGGTCACATGCTGCACTGGCCAATCACAGCCATGATTGTGATGGCTTCTAAGGACACACGAGTCAAACGCTTGTTGATTGGCTGCCCTGCAGCCTTTCAATACGCATCATTAAATCGCTGAACACCAAACTCCAACCCGAACATACTGTGATATGTCTGTGTTCGGGTCCGGGGTCCAAAAAAACGTAATGTTCGGTACGAACTTCACAGTCCGGGTTCACTCAACTCTATTTATATCTTGGATACTACTTGAAAACTAAGTAGGTTATAGGGTCAATATTGGGGTGTGTGTGCGTGTGTGTGTATGTGTATATATATATATATATATATATATATATATATATATATATATATATATATATATATATATATATATATATATATATATATAGCTATATATATATATATATATGTGTATATGTGTGTGTGTGTGTGTGTGTATATATATATGTATATATGTTTGTTTAAGTTGATGCTTTACTTGTCCACTGGATTAATCTGCATCATAGCATGTTTTCAGCTTTGCGCCTCCAGTGATCCATTATACATATGCATGGTTAAATTACTATAATAATGTCATATAAAAACATCCTTTTGCACATACTTTACACATACACACATGGTAGGACATTCCATGGCATCTTACACAGTGTGGCATTAATTCC
>OW240913.1:360946100-361021996 GCA_933207985.1 Pelobates cultripes
TCAGGGGTAAACAAATTGCCCAAATCCCACTCCCAGCTGAGCATGCAGGGACATTTCATTGGAGCCACGCATCCTGTCACAGCAGAATGACAGGGAGAAATTGTTGGGTTTTTTTTTTTTACATTTTCTTAATAATAGTTTATGACAGTGGGAAGCATGGATATTGTGTAATGCAAAATCTAGCCATATAAATGTATTTATATTTTTCAGTGCACTGATTGGTCAGTTTCCGCACCTTTTCGGTTTGCCCAAATTGTTTTCCAGAATCATTTGCATGGTTGAAATTCACCTGAACCCAAGATTAATTATGGACCACCCAAACCAAAAATATTAATTCTGTACACATACAATAGTCATGAAAAGTCAACTAACTCCAAAAATGTTATTCACTGAAATTTTAATAGAAGTTATTACATAAAATTATTCATGCTGGTTAATTGCAGCTTTATAAGCTACATCTTCCATTACCATGGGCGTTTTAGGAATTAAATCCAATTTAAACCCAAACATCACATTTATAGACAGTGCTGCTCATTCTGAAACACACTGTTGTTGCAGTTTCCGTTCCTGACCTGCAGGTGGCAGTGTGACACTAACACGGCAGGGATCACCCACATCACTGCAGCACTCAGGAGCTTGTCAAGGCACAGCGCAGTCTGCCGCACCCGTCAACATGGCTCCGCCCTCTCCGGCTTCACCCCATGCTGACAGCCAGGATGCCTTGCCCGGAGATGGGAACTTCCGGTGTCTCTGGTTTCCTGGGCTGCTGGCATTTAAATCCTAGAGGAGAGCACTGATGTGAGGCTGTGGACCACTTTCCTTAAAATATCACAGAATCAGGGGGGAAGCAGCTGTGTGTCTCTCTGTGAAGCAGACATTGCCCTTACTGCCTGCACTGACTCTGATAGCAATAGTAATAGTAATAGTTAGCTGGAGGATACATTGTAACACATTCTGTTAACGTTCCATTTGTCATTACAGAAAGCATCCAGCAGCTGAATAGGGAGGGAAAACAAAATAACATTTTAATTTTGTTTTGTTTTTCTGTTGCTCATTTTTGCTGTGCACTTTTTAGATTTCTATATCTGTCCTTTTTTTTAATAGATCAGGTGTAGCTTAGTATCTGAGATAAAACCCAGATTTGTGCAGTCTGCAGGGACAGGGCTCATTGGCAGCTGTTTTTTTGTTGTTGTTGTAGACACCATCACAATGTTTAGCTGGCTGGGTAATGATGATAGGAAAAAGGATCCTGAGGTTTTTCAGACAGTCAGTGAAGGTTTGAAGAAATTGTACAAAACTAAACTTCTCCCCTTGGAAGATTATTACAAATTCCACGAGTTCCACTCCCCAGCCCTGGAAGATGCTGATTTTGACAACAAGCCTATGATCCTGCTGGTGGGACAGTACTCAACTGGGAAAACCACTTTCATTAGGTAAGTACCTGGGCATGGAATGAGGGTCTGAAAGGACAGTAAGTACACTCTCTATGTGAGCATTAACATTCTTAGAATGTTCTGTTTCATGGTTAAAACTGTAAATATATGTATCAACGTTTTTGAAACATTTTGTTTTCTGTTTCGTTTGTGTGTGTTTGTTTTTTTATTTGTATCAATTGTTCTGAGATTTGTTTGAAGAATTGATTTGCAATGTTATTGTTTTACTGAATGACTACATGGCAGTAAGTACATGTTTGTTTGTTTGGTTTTTTTGGGGGGGATAGTCTTTGTATTTTTACATCTTGTGTATTTTTGGAAACACAGAGAAGAAAATGTATAAAAATAAAATCAACATGGATTCTAAAGTTATATCCATTTATCTAAACTTGATATGAATATGCATCTCCTCAATATTTTGCAGTTGATAGTGTTACCTTTTCTTGTGGGATGATGGGTGTAGTGTAAATAATTGAGGTCCAATTCATGAAGGTTATAGAGCAGGACTGGGAATGACCCCTTTTATAGACCCTCTATTCTCAGTCCCTATAAACCAGCTTGCCCTCCCTATAAACTGTGCCTGCCCTCAACCACCTCTTTACTCCATAATATTCATTTTCTAGTGATGAGGGATCAAGAAGACCTCATTTATATCATAGAGCGGGAAATGGGTCACAAAAGGGAAGAAAACATGTCCTGGGGTGCAGCAGAGTTGGCAATCAAATAGCAAAATGCATTTTTCAAAAGAAGAGTATATTGAATGGCCACTGAGGGCCGTGAATTTCTCAGTCCTGATGTGGTGTTGAGCCGCCATGGGGTTTCTATACATGTTATGGAAATTACGGAAAATTGGAACCAGAGTGAAAATTTTAAACCAGAATAATCCATTTGGAAAAACAATCAACTTGGCTATTTTTCAAAAGCCTCTGTATTCACACGTGACAATGTGACATGTCCTTGTTTAGTGAATCCCCCTCATGAATACAGAGACATTTCTGTAATTGTAAAGCTGACTCTGGCCTTCTGCACACTGTAGTGGTTATGGTGCCAGGAACTCCCTGGTGTTCCCAGAGCAAGTCACAAATTGTCTGTGAACAGTCTGACCACTACATGGGGTCCACCAGCCACCGTTCTTTTTATTTTTCATATATGACCTTATTACAATTACTATTATTTGTATAATTTGAATCTGCTGGTTATGCCATTACTTTATTGCAGTTTGTGGGTTTATTTGTGTAGAAATACTCTCGACTCAGAATTATGAAAAGTTTTGACACACATACAGTATGAATAGACTGTCTATAATTGTTACACTATGGCGCAGATTATGTGACTCGGTGGGGAGGCTCACAGTTAAAGACTGACCTTGCCTGGACTTGATTCACAGTGACTGCATGCATGTATCTAGTAAAGTCTCCCAGCGTTGATGAGTCAGCTGTAATAGTACTCCCATTAGGAAGTCAGAGGATATCCCACTAAATGCAAAGGGAAACAAAGCTGGAGTCGATATAATGGGGGATATATTGCATGGTAAATGTCGGTGTTTATGTATGTACCTGCCAAGAGCCCCTTAAGGACACATGACATGATTCCCTTTTATTCCAGAAGTTTGGTCCTTAAGGGGTTAAAAAGGATTATTTATCAATTGCCTATTAAGTATTTCTCTTTTTTTATCTCAACGGTCTATTTGGATTTAAATAGATACAAGAATTGTGGATATAATTTAGTTTAAAGAAACACTCCACCCAAAAACAACTTCATCTCACTGAAGCTGGCTGGAGTCCCTGGGCGCCGTCTTACCGTAAGGATAAATCTCCAGGCGCCCGTCTTCACTGTCTTTTGACTCCTCTGTTTGGCCATTTAAGAAGCACAATACGTGCCGGTGGTAGACTGAGGGCGTGCGCTAAGTGCTTTCAGCCAGCGAGCGTGGTTCTGCATTGCAATGCGCTAACCGAATACTTCTGCAGGGGAAAGCCATAATGGCACCAGGCTGGTTCTAGTGGCTTTGGTGCTAGAAGTATGCCTGTAGCACAGTTTTCAAAGTTTTTATTTAGTTGTGCGATTTCCAGAAGAGTGACTGTTCTCCTTTAAAACCGCGTGACCTATCACTTTAAATATGATCAGCAAGTTGATGTGTAGCTCTGTCAACAGGGTGGCCTGCAGTTAAATGCCAAGAGGGTGATCGTCCGCAGCGTCGTTATTACGCTGAACAATCTGGCATTAAGCAAATTTTCACAAGCAATAACCGTTATTTAATAAAGTGTGCATTCAAAGTTAAAAATCGTCAAACTGGCAAAATTGTCTAACTCAACTGTGATTCCAGTTCAGATACTGGGCCTTAAATGTCAACTTTCACTTTGAATTCTCACTGTAGAAGATAACTCTGTAAATGTTCAATGTCTAGTAGAACGTTGTTTGGCTAGTGATGGCAACGTTGGCATCCCATGTTTTTGAACAAGTGTGGAGTTCACAGATTTCTGGGTTTCCAGGATAGCCATCACCCAATACAACGGCGACTATGGAGGGTTCAGCTACCAGATCCAGAAAGACCAGTCCCTCACTGTGTGGGTCGGAAGCTCAGAAGGCGCCTTGTAGCTTGTACTACTTGTACTACCAATGTCTCTCTTATGACGTATGTCTTTATAACTCTACTTCATATAGCAGTTAGACATGACTGTTTTACTCTCGATGTTGAATTTACACAAAAAGTGCACATCTCTCTCAAGTTGACCTGTTTTATCACTGCAATTTATATACATTGACTATCATTATGTTGATGCAAGCTTGTATTCTTAAGCACTACAAAAAGAAAGAATTATAAAAAAAAAAAAAAAAGTGCCCCTGCTGCAGATTGCTGGAAAATGCATAGATCGAATGTTATTTTCGGTTTAAATGTCTGTGGCGCAGGTAAAAAGGTGTAATACTGATGGCAGTCTGATTAATGTTACAACCCTGAAAAGCAGATTGTACAGAAAACGGAGTTAAATGGTGACATATTAAGGTGCTTTGGAATCACAAGGTGTGAAGTTCACTTGTACCACACCTCGTGACCTGATGGTGTAAAGCCAGAGAAGGGAAACTCCCATTGTTGTGTTTTTTTTTTGTTTTTTTTTACATTTGTTTATTGGTTTATGAGATCAATATGTCTGCTGTCTTGTATTGGATACATGCAGCCTGCATTCAGTGTTTTTTATTTTTTTTAATTGTGCGGATGTAAATAATGCATTTATACTGCTAAATGGAGCTCATTAGTTGCCATTAGATCCCATCTCTAACCCTGTTCTCACTCCTGATTTTTGCACCAGATATAAATCATATTGTACTGAAAGCTAGCAGGCAGACAGGAAGAAGAGGCCCGGTGCATATATTTATTTTATGAGGCCTTTTTAAAGGTAATCCTGTCGTTATGTATGTTTGCTTGATTTCATCATTTTTAGCATTATTGGTTGAATCACATTAGCCAATTTGCTTAACACCTTGTGTTATAGAATGAAGGATGATGTGATTGGATGGAATAACCCAGCCAATCACTTAATTCTTGTAGCAATAACACTGGGATATAAATCATCTGAATTACTGCCGTAAAAAAAAACCATATTCAAAACCACCATCAGGTTGTCAGGATCTACTTTCAACTCATGACAAGTATGTATTTATTTTCAAGGATACATGTTTAATTTAGCAGAATAATTTAAATAGTCAAAGGAATGCTCCAGGAACCATAACATTTACAGCACTCTGTAGTGGTTATGGTGTTGAGTGGTCCATTTTAACATGTTTGACAACTTACCTGGGTCACTGGGCGCCTGAGCTACATCAGCCATATCTGGTCTGCCAGCAGCAGAAACCCAATGTCTCTGTAGATTACAGCTCTACCAATGCAGGATGGTGCCTGCCATTGAGCTTGGTCCTGCATTGCTTTATAGAGCAATCTGTCTTCTGCCCGAGAGGACCAAATATGGACCTGGCAGGTAGCTTGTCAACCCATGCAACAATGGTTGGACATTATACTGCATGAAGGCACCGGGGTATTCTTGGCACCGTAACGGTTACAGATGCTTTGAGTGTTCCTTTAAAAATGAATAGTTTGCATTGCTATACCCTCATATATTTGATGGAACGGTGGAGAATAAATGTAACAGTTCGGTAGAGCACATCGAGCCCTGTTAGGTTCTCACAGCATTTCATGGGGAGGTATAATTTATAGTAATTGATGCCAGGTGTGAGAATTGCAAGCATTAAATGGTGAGGCCAAGGTGGTAGTAATTAGTGTCAGGCACTGGGCACCCCTTGGAGTTCAATATAAAGGTGGTTCTGCATATTTCAGGAGGATGATAAATTCAGTGACATGCCTCTACATTTCCAAAATTAGTTTCACTATTCTGAGCTCAGTAAAGAGAATCAATACAGTTGGTTCCTGCTTCCATTAAAAAAAAAAAAAGGAAATAATAATCGCTGTAAACTTTTAAACTCCTAACATACAGCAATTTTTGTATCCAAACTGTTTACTGTTATGTGCCAAAAAATATGAGATCAGGATCGAGGGCAGGATGGAACGTGCCACCTGCGAAGAGGCAGCTCCGATAACAATAATAAAATCTACTTGGGAATGTTTCCAGGAGAATCAAAAACTAAACCCAAATGGGCCGAGAGGTTGTTCATAAATTACTCTCATCAAATGCTGCTGTTAAAAACAGCCCTGCTTAGGGCAAAAATATAATCAGTAGAAACTGGCGCTTTAGCTGTGCTGCTTGGCAAAGTCTCATCTAAAGCTTATATTAGAATTCCAGACGCTTTCCTGCCATAGTTCTATAATTAAATAAACCTATTCGTTGCACAACCAGTTTAGAACCCCACCCACCGCTAGCAGCAAGAGCATTCGGAGATTAGAGACTCTAAGGCACCATAACCACCACAGTGTATTGTACAAGTATCTGTAGTGCTTATATTGCAAGGACTTCCTAAAATTTTGGTCTGTTTTTTGAATTTGTGGTGGTCATCCACCCCCAAAAGCCTGCTCCTCCTGTCATTGTACTCCCCTACTCTGTTAGCACTATCCCATACTGATGATTAGCTCCTGGGTTGGGAAGTATAAATTGTTGTGTTGCGTGCAAACCTAGGTGTTCGCTAAACACATTATTGAAAAATGTACGGGAAAAATCGCTCATTTGGAAAAAAAAAATTACTTCAAACCAACTTTAGTCACAGCTTGGCTATATTGGTATTATGCTGGAAATCCGGTTTAATACATGTCCAGTTGTCTGGGGTGGAGATCATTGGGGGGGGGGGGGCTGTGTGTGTGTGTATGTGTGTGTATATATATATGTATGTATGTATGTATGTATAATTGTTTTTTTTTTTTTTTTCATCTGTTACAACTCTGGTCTGTAATTGCTTTTATGAATAACTGTTTGGCGTGAGTTATTCGATGGAGGTGTAACTCTTGTTTTATGTGTGAAGTTTATACATAAAGTGTAACTGGATTCCATCATTGAGGTGCTAAATGGAAAGCAATTTGCAAAAATCTATTTTATGTAACTGTAATGTACGCTGCATTCATCCCTACCCCTCCGAATCTGTAATGTCTAGACTCAAGCTTTGGTGTAAAATCTGTATCTCTTGGTGATAATTAATGGAATAGAAATGATTAAAAATAAATGTTTTTAAATTCTCAACATAATGCTTGCTTCTGCCATCCCTTAATGACCGGTTTAGGAAAATACAATTATGTAATTCTGCCTGTGCTGGTTAGTGTTTACTTGTTCAGCTGGCTTCCTGACTTAACAGCATCCTTAAAGAGATATTTTGAACACCTTAAACACTGCAGCTTATTGTAATAGTTATGGTGCAAAAATACTTTTTTGATGCAATTCCTAAAAGTTTTGTCAAAACATTTTAAAGCAAAATGACAACTGTTGAAAGTTTCCCTGGTTTCCATAGCCAACCCCCCTCTGCCCCTGAGGGTGTAGAGAATCTGACTTCAATCATTTTTGCAGTGCCGAAAGCGTTGCCTGCAATTTGGCGTGACCAACCAGTACAAATCCTGTGGCTAGAAAATGCAGAAGAGAAACTTTCTCATTACCAAGTTAGTGGCAATTTGACAAAGAAAATAGGATGGGAGGAAACCTTGCATAATGACACCCTAACTATTACAATAAAATACATTGGATTTGGTGCTTGGAGTGTCCCTTTAAATGCAATATGTATTGAGTGTTTCTCACTAAAGTAGCCATCAAGCACTATTTAGCACTTGGGACTCAAACTATCATGTGTACTAATTTAAAGTGGAACTGTCACCACCTGGGCACTTTGCAAATTATACAAAGACCCCAGACAATGACATCGCTGCTGGGGGTCCGGTTGCCTCGCGGCGCCACCATCCTCTTCTGCTCCTGACACTTCATGCGCAAGAGCACAGCATCAAGATTTGTGGAGAGTCCTGCTTTACCGCGGGATCCTCCATAGATGTAGCTGATTTACCGTCGGGGTGGTATTGACACTTGTTGATGGTGTGGTAGCTCTGCCCAGTGTCTGGAAGGGTCAGGCGTAGAAATAAATTCTACTTTGCTTTTTGTCTGGGTTTTTTTTTTTTTTTTCAGGGCAAGGTCCTCTGCTTATAGATTTGAAACCAAAACCAATTTCTGATCTCTATTATCCTATCTGTTTAAAGGGACAAAACAAGTACTCCATTTACATCTGCTTATTGTGCAGGTTACTTGCAAAGAAGTTGCCTTGTCCCCCATCTTCCCCATATTTTGTGACCATAATTTGTACTGTCTACATCCTCTCTATGGAAATCCTGTGCTACAGCTTTAAATAGTTGCTTCTGGGAGATATACTTACACACAATACACATTTTACAAAGAGTTTTTCACTAAAACCTATTCCCTGGCACATGTTCTCTATTAATCCATTATCTTTGTCTCTAGATATCTCCTGGAACAAGACTTCCCTGGCATGAGGATTGGCCCAGAACCCACCACAGATTCCTTCATTGCGGTGATGCAGGGTGATGTGGAGGGGGTTGTCCCAGGCAATGCACTCGTGGTGGATCCCAAAAAACCTTTTAGAAAACTGAATGCTTTTGGAAACGCCTTCTTAAACAGGTCAGTGTGACGTTAGACTCAGGATGTTATGATTCTAGCTTTATTTAAGGGCTCCTGGAATGGGCATCAGCTGGCAGGAAGGAAAACTCAGCGTTTATGGTAAATGCCGAATGACCGTAGACTCTGTCCCCTGCCTGCCTAATTATGGTTATGGTTGGCAGTCTTTCTTTGTTTTATATGATCTATTCTCATTAACTGTATACTCCACAGACCTGTATTAAGGGGCATAATACCACTGAACATGTTAAATGGCCAATAAGGGAAACGTTTGGTTAAGGGGCGCATTGTGGGTTGCACTGACATGGACGGTTTTAGCTAGTGATGATTTATGTAACTGAAAAGGTAATTTAAAAAAAAAAGAAGATAATTTACACCAACTTCTTTCTAATAACATTTACCAAAATGTCCATTGTGAGCGCAAAGGAAAAGAGGAATAGAAGGGTAAAAAAGTGACAGAGGGGCCTGGGTCCCAAAGAATGACTATTCTTCCTGTGTAGGGAAACTTGGGAGTTATTGAGGGGTTAAAAAGGGGAATGGGATGCTCCAATGGGAACTGCCTGGTGTTCTAGAACCGTTCATGATTTCCACGTAGATCATAGGCTGAGGGTTTTTTTTATTTTATTTTTTATTTTGTCAGATCAAGGATTTCTGTGAATAATTAATTATAAGATGTTGGCCATTATTAGATGTTAGATGTTTAACATTCATAGGTGTAGACTTTCCTTTTTAACCACTTTTGTTTTCAGAATATGGTGTCTGAATCACGGTTATTTACTAAAGTGAGAATTGTCTTGAATTTAAGATTGGCTGAATTGGAAAAATCCTTGAAATCAACTATTATTCCAATTCAGCTATTCTAGTCTAAAATGTGAAATTCAGGGTGCAAGAGAATACTGAGAACGGACACCTCAAGCAGCTTGCCCTTCGGTGGGTCCCGGTCAGGTCTTAAGCTGGTTTTAGCTCCTCTTGTGAGATCCTGAACCCTTTGCATATCAGACTTATTCTTCCCAAAAGGCGTTCCCTATGTGAAATGCAGGCTGGCTCTTGCTGCACGAGGGCACAGTAACCCCAGACGATAGTTTCAGTCTTGTTCGGCTTCGTCAGGGAGGTATAGCCAATACTCCTTCAGGCACCGTGAGGAAGAGGTCCACGTCTGGATCACCCTTTTATCTTACTGCTCTTTTGGGTGGGATCCATCTTCTACGCAAAGGGTTTAGGTTCTCTCTGTAATAGCACAAGATGAGCCTAAACCAGCTTGAGATCTGAGCAGGGACCCACCGAAGGGTCAGGTAATAAAGCTTTTGTCTGTTCTCAGGGTATTCTCTTGCACACGGTCTTTTTGCTCTCCCAAACTTTATATCATATAGTAAATAGCCTTGCATGCCAAACAACTTTCCTATTTTTGGAAGGATAGTGCTGATTTCTGGGTCCTGTCTCTCCGTCCTAACTTTGATCTATGATGTCCCCAAAAAGCAATGTGCAAATGCATCATTAGAAGCTTTTGTGTTTTGCTCAGGGTAGAAGGACCTTGCAGAGATCACTGAACCAGTGTCTCCTGCTTGTTCCACCCTTGGTGGGTTGGCCTGTTTCTTCTGTTCTCTTGTCAGTACCTACGATCGCTTTTGTTTTTTGAAAACTTACGACAATGGTATTTGAAGTGTATACATTTGTGCACTGCGTGCATTAATTTGCTTCATTCTATCTGTTTTTAATATTTGAAAATTCTTTACAGCAAAACATACCAGGTCATACCCCCGAACAAAGGAAGTGGGTCAGTGACACAAATAGCGTTACTGGAACCACTTAGAGGAGGAATTATCCCACCCACTGGCACCATGCTTTATGGGATGCCGATGTTGGTGGCATGACCCTGTATGTTTCGCTAGAAAGAATTCTCAAAAGTTAGAAAACAAACTACATGAATTCATGTATATAATGCACAAATACTTACAACTGAAATATTACTGTCTTGTGTTTTCTCAAAAAACACTGTAGGTACAGACAATCCGAACTGACACTATAAATATAGTGCGGTATGAATAATGTTATCAGGCTAGATCTGTTGATGAGCTTAACTGCACACTGACTCTCCTGACTTGGACTATAGGCAGTGGTAATCCTATTTTTTTTAATTTTATTTATTTTTTTGCCTTTAACTGGTTTCCAAATATAGATCTACATGCTGGACAAAAACACAATGATAGTAAATAGAATAAAACACATTTGATAAAATGCTTTTTGGCAAGCATTCTTAATATGTCAGCCTGGTTACTATTACGGTCTTTAGCAACATGGTATTCACATGCTACCCTGTACAAGGTATGGGCAGGCCCTCTTAGGATTCCCAGGCAGCCATGCCATGAGCAGTGTACTTCACAGTAGCTGGATGGCAGCATCTTTGTGGACCAAGTAGGCAGTATTTTTATTTAAACTTTTACTGAAAATTAGGATTCCACAAAATTAATGAAAACTGTACAGCTACTGATAGATGCTGGCTGACAGCCAATATGGAAAAAATGAAATGTTGATGAGTGGGAAAAAATCTAATGTTTGCCTATTTGCTATTTTTTTCAACTAGACTTTCTACAACATTAACGCTCTGGTAGAGTTTATACCGCTCACATGACGTGTTTCTAAGATCTGGGTCACTGTTCGGACAGGCTGATGAAAGGTCTCTCTGAGAGGAGAACTGTGGCTAGTTTCTAATGGCTTAAACTTGTGTTCGAATCCCGAGAGACATGTATTCTGGGAAAACGCTTGCTTCCCCTGGCAACCCTTCTTCAGCGCTGTGACAATGTAACTTTTCGCACTCTGCTCATTATTAATCGCAGTGAAGTGTGAGGTCAGGGTTATAGAAATCTCTGCTGTGGGTTTCCTGGACACAGCCTGGATACTTGTAACGGAACTGCTAATTGCACTTTCATAAAACATATTACAGCAGGATATACTGCAAGGTAAATCTAATATTAGTAGGAGTTATTACTCAATGCCTCTTATATAGGGGAATATTCACTAAACTGTGAAACTCACAGCCACGTTAACCCAAACTGTCTGCTTTGTTCAACTGTTTCCAAGTCCACCTCAAAACTTCTCTTCTTAAAGAGCCCCACAATTCATTTAATAAACTCCTTAAAGTGCTATAATTATCTGGAAAAAAAACGACCCTGCTTGTATCTTCCATTTCCACCTGCCATGCTAGTCTTCCACAACCTCATATATCTGCCTTGGGATCCTCCCCTCCACCCCCATCTGTTAACCCTTTACTTTGTATGTGTGCTGATGGGAATCTGGAAAAGGAGTGTTTGCGTTTTTTTTTATTTTTTTTTTTACATTTTGGCACGGCCTGCCAGTTCCCCTCGAAGGTCCTCTCCCCTTCTAAACAGCAGCCATTGGTGTAATGTTTTAGAAATGTAATCAGTTCCTTTTGTTAGTAATATGTTCCACAAGCAATGCTTCTGTGAGAACAATAGGATATTTGCAGAGTACTTATTTAACACGGTTCTCATCCGGTATGCTGGAGACAGCTTTAGTTACAATTCAAACATTAATCCTAACATTCCGCACGTATTTGTTATAACTATGCTGAGACTAATAACTTGTGATTGACAAGAACGTTGATTTAAAGGGACTCGATCATTTACAAAATGTGGATATACCTTCCAGTAGGTAGATTTATATTCAATACACGCAGGCGATCAGTTTACATGCAATCTACATATACGTACTTACCGAATGTAAAGAATCCTGCAATGTCTGGTACACACATCAACGTACATTCATTACCAGCATCTGCCCTTCTATTTTATACATGACCTATATACTGGTGCATTATATAAAATAATTCATTTTAAATTATCTGCTCTACAGAATGGGACATTGTAATGTGTCCTGGCAGTCTTCAGTTGCAATGAAGTATTTGGTCTAGCAGAAGGATAGCTCCGCAGTATCCTCTCTAAACTGATTTAGTGCATTGCTCTTGGGTCAGAATACAGAGGATTTAGGGGTGAGGTGTGGTTGTAATCAGAAATTCCTTACACCCAGCCAGTAACTGGTCATTTACACATTTCAACCTATTTTAGTAGCACAATCAATTGATGCACATTTGTATCTAATGTGCTGTTTAGAGATCTGTTTTTTTTTTTGTTTTTTGTTTTTTTTAAATGGGCATTAAATGTACAATTTCTTCCAGTTATGCTTTTCATTTCATGTCTTTTCGTTCTCTGTTTGCAGGTTCGTCTGTGCACAGCTACCAAATCCTGTACTCGAGAGTATCAGCGTGATTGACACTCCTGGGATACTTTCTGGGGAGAAACAGAGGATAAGTCGAGGTAGGATTGTGTTTTGGCATTTATAAGCCCAGCACATATCTGCAATAGCCACCATGACATCTCTACGCTTACAATGTCTGACTGTTAGGAGCTGCAGTCTGAACAGATAGTCCCATTACTGAATCTATTATAAATCTGTAAATTCTATTCTAAAACCTGTTAAATTCCTTCTAGAAGCTGTTCTGAATTTGGCAAATTAATTGATTATGACATCTGACGGAGCACATAAGGGATCCTAAATAATGTTGTGTGTTTTTTTGTTTTGTTTTTTTTGTTTTGTTTTGTTTTATGGAAGCTTTATGGAATATACTAAGATGATGACCCTTGTTCCAAAAAAAAAAAAAAGCCTGTCTTTTTGTAGTGTGCTAAATTTGTCAGATATAACAGCCGTTCTGGGGAGGCTTGAGTCTCCCAAACCCCGTCTTTCAGAATGTGTGTGCAGTACGAAGACTATAAGACCTATATTCAAAAGAAGAAAAACTACCACAACGAGAGGACATAGTCTTAAATTAGAGGGGCAAAGGTTTAAAAATATCAGGAAGTATTACTTTACTGAGAGGGTAGTGGACGCATGGAATAGCCTTCCAGGGACTAATGAAAGTATCTAGAAAATTGGGCAGACTAGATGGGCCAAATGGTTCTTATCTGCCGTCACATTCTATGTTTCAGAATTCTTCCATAAAGCCTGTATGGAGGTCTGTCTTGGGTGAGAAGCTAACTAAACATGACCTATACTACTTTTTATTGCAAGAATTGATCAAATCCCTAAAGCACAAAATCTAAACCTAGACAATTTGGATAGTTCTACATAGAAGCTGTTTGCCATGCTTCCATCCTCATATTTCTCCACCTACACTGTACATCTCCAGTACAGTACTACTAACACATCCGTTAAGTTATAGACCATTTTTCAAAGAGCTTTATAAGGATATGTAAAGTATTTCTGATGACCGAGCCGCTACAATCAGTCTGTGACACCTTTAACTTGGAGTAAAATTTCCGCCAAGAAGTGGGCAATCTATAGTGGAAGACTTGATTTGCCCTCTATCGTTGATGCTATAGGAATGGCTCCTTGGAGAGGGCAACGTACCAAAACAAACAGTAATTTTAAACCAACGTTCTAAAATTGGAGTAATTACCAGGGGATATTTTCACTTCTTAAAATTAACTCTGTGTAGTTTGGTTTAGCTGAGGTAATAACCAGGCTTTAAGTGGAGGTATATGGTTCAGTGTTGTAACGGACCGTTTCTCTCACAAGGGGATAAAATCCGTTTAGGCGATAATCCCCTTTCCCATAGACCAGCAGCTATTGCAATCACCAACCTCCCGAACTCCAAACTGTACGAATCCCCAACTCACGAACAAGAAATACACGAACTCTGGAAGCAGCCGAACAGGAAAAGCAATACGAGCTGCTTACACTCCTGGCAGTCAGCACACAATCCAATTCCCCCAATAACGAGACGACACTTCGTTTTGAGGGTTAAGCAGAATCTCCAGATTTATTCACACAACCTCCTTTTAAGACATTCTCCCATGCAAGGGAGGGATCCACAACAATTAGTACCCCAGCCAATAATGTACCAGTGACCTCCCACACATCTCCTCCCCTTAGTGTGACACATAATCCCATTAGTACAGACACAAATTCCCTGGGATACTGGATGTACCCCTAAACATAGGAATACCCCTTTAAATGTTACATCCCCTGGTAACCCTGATCTGGGTGAGACACATATCCAAAAATCACCCAGATCGGACCAGGGGTTCAGGAATTATAAAGGGTTAAAGTTTTGACCGACTGCATGGCAAAAGTATCCGAAAATAGTTCCATGTACTTTGGCCCTGCAGTCGGTCACAGAAAAGGGAATGAATCACACGAATTGCCTGGGTTATAGAGCTTGGGGAGGATTCGTATGAATCCCCCTGTTCGTGGGATCCTTTCTACCGAACGGCGGGCCGTTCGGTAGTTTCTGCACGAATTGCTGGAAGTCTGGAGGTCTCAGCGGTGTTTGCTTAGTCAGTGTCCGATTTTAGTTCCAGACACTCGACGGCAAAACACCGCTGTTCGGGAGTTTAAGATGGCCGCCGCCACGTGTTCGTTTCCCGAATGGCGGCCACCCAGAGGACACAACACACATTACACATATTGCCAATTACCCATTTGCAACATTGTTGCAAACGGTAATTGGAGGCACACTTACTCCCGGGTGGTCTGGTTGTTCGGTAGTTTCACCCAATATAATGAATGAAGTGATTCTACCGAACAATCAGGGGAATGCTGCATTCACCTAACACTTTATACCGAACATATACTATTAAATACAGCCTGAATGCAATTTGCTACACAGTCTTAAAAAGGCATTATTCCTAACAGGCAGAATATGTTCACGGATGGCCCTTAAAGGGCCAGTAGCAGCAATATAAGAATGTCACATGCCCAAATATTGCATACAAAAGTACGAATTCACAAGGGGGCCATAGTCAGATGGCAGGAGGCTGGCAACCAGGCTTCTCCAGTGCATAGTGGCGAGGTTGGTTTCGCCACACTTCTCCCCTTTCCCAATCAGACTAACAGGGTATCTGACCTCCTGCCGGTCAGTGCCCTCGTTAGTCCAGCAGCCCACCCACAAAACACAATCAGTAATACAGCCCACCCACAATAACTGGCTACTACACCTGGGTAGCGGAGAACTTTGTCCGTGTCCAGGTGCCTCACCATGGCTGCGTGGGTGACTGGTCAGCGTACTGGGTGGGTTGCTGAGTGGGCAGAGACCAGCGGTACTCTGTCCTGGTGCCAGCACTACCATGGGAGCAGTCTGGTTGGAGCCTGGTTGCTGGAGGAGAAGACAGACTGTCTCCCCTTTGCCTAAACAGTCCTGCTGCTGGGTGACAGGACCGACTGTCCCTACCCCCGGTGGTGCATGTGCAGCGACTACTGTCCCATCTGCACTGTTGTGGAGATCACTGTCTCCCCTTGGTGGGCTAAGCTGCCGCTGGGGAGAGGGTGTAACAAGCTCCTCTCCCATACATACTTCCAGCCGCTGGGGAGAGGGGATAACAAGCTCCTCTCCCTGACCCACTCTCTGCTGTTGAAGGGGGAGACTGACTGTCTCCCCTTTCAATAATTCGTCCTGTTGCTGGGGAGAGGTGATAACTGGTTCCTCTCCCTGGAACACTCTCTGCTGTTGGAGAGGGGGACCAACTGTCTCCCCTTTTAATATATTGTCCTGCTGCTGGGGAGCGAGACCGACTGTCTCCGCTTCCTGCAGGACACACTGCCGCTGGGGAGGAAGGACGGCACCTTCTGCTCCCTGGAACACACACTGCCGCTGGGGAGGACGGACGACACCTTCAGCTCCCTGGGACACACACTGCCGCTGGGGAGGAAGGACTGCACCTTCAGCTCCCTGGGGTACACACTGCCGCTGGGGAGGAAGGACGACACCTTCAGCTCCCTGGGACACACACTGCCGCTGGGGAGGAAGGACGCACCTTCAGCTCCCTGGGACACACTGCCGCTGGGGAGGAAGGACGACACCTTCAGCTCCCTGGGATACACACTGCCGCTGGGGAGGAAGGACTGCACCTTCAGCTCCCTGGGATACACACTGCCGCTGGGGAGGAAGGACACCTTCAGCTCCCTGGGATACACTGCCGCTGGGGAGGAAGGGCGGCGCCTGGGGAGCTGGGGAGGAAGGACGGTACCTTCAGCTCCCTGGGATACACACTGCCCTGGGGAGGAAGGACGGTACCTTCAGCTCCCTAGGATACTGCAGCTGGGGAGGAAGGACGGCACCTTCTGCTCCCTGGGGTACACACTGCCGCTGGGGGGGAGGAAGGACGGCACCTTCGCTCCCTGGGGTACACACTGCCGCTGGGGAGGAAGGACGGCACCTTCTGCTCCCTGGGGTACACCTATGAGTCCCCGTAACGCACTCTGCCTCCGGATAGGGCGGCTGATACCTTTGGCTGGATCTGCCATGAACTCCAGGTACTCGTCTACCTGGCTCCTTACGAACTGCACGTATTTCTCCGGGGGGTTGGGTCCAAAGAAAGCCAGCCGCATAGCAAACTCTCTGTCATACTGCTCCTGAGTGTACCTAGGTGCCATGCTTGCGCTGCTGAAGTTGGCTCTTTTGTCGATAGGGTCGCTGTACGTGTACTGGCGTTGCCCTCACTTTGTAATCCAAGGAATGGTGTTGCCCTGTAGCTGTCTTTCTGGTTGTAGGAACGATCCCACCGCTGCCACCAATTGTAACGGACCGTTTCTCTCACAAGGGGATAAAATCCGTTTAGGCGATAATCCCCTTTCCCATAGACCAGCAGCTATTGCAATCACCAACCTCCCGAACTCCAAACTGTACGAATCCCCAACTCACGAACAAGAAATACACGAACTCTGGAAGCAGCCGAACAGGAAAAGCAATACGAACGGCTTACACTCCTGGCAGTCAGCACACAATCCAATTCCCCCAATAACGAGACGACACTTCGTTTTGAGGGTTAAGCAGAATCTCCAGATTTATTCACACAACCTCCTTTTAAGACATTCTCCCATGCAAGGGAGGGATCCACAACAATTAGTACCCCAGCCAATAATGTACCAGTGACCTCCCACACATCTCCTCCCCTTAGTGTGACACATAATCCCATTAGTACAGACACAAATTCCCTGGGATACTGGATGTACCCCTAAACATAGGAATACCCCTTTAAATGTTACATCCCCTGGTAACCCTGATCTGGGTGAGACACATATCCAAAAATCACCCAGATCGGACCAGGGGTTCAGGAATTATAAAGGGTTAAAGTTTTGACCGACTGCATGGCAAAAGTATCCGAAAATAGTTCCATGTACTTTGGCCCTGCAGTCGGTCACAGAAAAGGGAATGAATCACACGAATTGCCTGGGTTATAGAGCTTGGGGAGGATTCGTATGAATCCCCCTGTTCGTGGGATCCTTTCTACCGAACGGCGGGCCGTTCGGTAGTTTCTGCACGAATTGCTGGAAGTCTGGAGGTCTCAGCGGTGTTTGCTTAGTCAAGTGTCCGATTTTAGTTCCAGACACTCGACGGCAAAACACCGCTGTTCGGGAGTTTAAGATGGCCGCCGCCACGTGTTCGTTTCCCGAATGGCGGCCACCCAGAGGACACAACACACATTACACATATTGCCAATTACCCATTTGCAACATTGTTGCAAACGGTAATTGGAGGCACACTTACTCCCGGGTGGTCTGGTTGTTCGGTAGTTTCACCCAATATAATGAATGAAGTGATTCTACCGAACAATCAGGGGAATGCTGCATTCACCTAACACTTTATACCGAACATATACTATTAAATACAGCCTGAATGCAATTTGCTACACAGTCTTAAAAAGGCATTATTCCTAACAGGCAGAATATGTTCACGGATGGCCCTTAAAGGGCCAGTAGCAGCAATATAGAATGTCACATGCCCAAATATTGCATACAAAAGTACGAATTCACAAGGGGGCCATAGTCAGATGGCAGGAGGCTGGCAACCAGGCTTCTCCAGTGCATAGTGGCGAGGTTGGTTTCGCCACAAGTGTTATTTAATCTTAAAATGTGTAGACGCTAGAGATTTTCTTCTGCATTACTGACTGTCCTGCATCAGTTTAGCGTGGAAACGTTCACAAGAATTCTGGTTTCCCTGTAATGTTGACTCTATTTGAGCTGTTAAATTACCATTATTATTATTATTATTATTATTATTATTATTATTATTATTATTATTATTATTACAGTTTACACATTTTTGGAAAAATTAAAGATTTTGTTTTTTATGAAAACACCTCTTATTTAAAGGGACACTTTAAGTATCATAACTACTACACATGATTGTAGTTATGGAGCAAGGAGTCTCATTGGTTGGTTTGTTAAATAATTAGCATTTTTCAAAAAGCTGTGTTCTCCATGCACTTAAAACCTATCCCATCTGCTGCCACCAATTCATCCAACCAATTAGGCTACACCCCCCAACACTCACAGACTCAGTGCTCCAAATGTGTATCCTTATTTGTTCTTGGTGGTTATGGTACTTAAAGGACCGCTATATGCACCCAGTCCGCTTCATCTCAATGAAGTGGTCTGGGTGCAGTGGCCCTTTGATGTAAAACATTGATGTTTTGTAGAAACCGCTTTGTTTACCTTGAAGGGTTAAATACACTTCCAGTGGCTGCCAGACTAACAATAGGATTGCTTCCTATGCAACAACGAGTGAAACTGTCATTAATTCAAAGCTTTCTTATGAAAATTATTTGATTGGAGGCATGAGCAGCACTTATAGTGTATGCGTAATCACGTCCTCAATGCTTCTCTATGGATAGCGTTAAATTGGACCACCGCCAGGTGATTGACACCTCTAGGATGACATCGTGGGTGGCGGAGCGGGTAGTAGCTCTAAGGGAGTCACTGCACTGGAAAAAGGTAAGTATCACTTTAGTAATTATTTTTATTGCAGTTGGTGGGGGCTATAATGCAAATAGGGACATTATGCTATGCTGTTCCTCTAATGTGCCTTTAAGCGTGCTTTATAAATGAAGATGGCTTGAGATTTCATTACTGCGCAATGGGACAACATAATGTTTAATGTGTAATGTTTTAACAATGAATTCTAAAGAACTGAAAACCAAATTGCATAAATCGCCAAGTTGTGATTTATAAATTGGAGAATTTTTCCAAATTATCTATTGCTAAACACAATTTGCAATTCTGTTTTGGCTACACAACATTTTATTATTTATTGAATGAACCCCATTCGTATCAAACTGTTTTTGGTACATATTATGACAGCTGTTCTGTCTGACCTATTCTCTGATTTTGATTCCTTGTTATGTAAATACATATCTAATACTTGCTCACACAGTGCCCCATTTTATTGTGTTCATTTGTGTCACAGTATACAGTTTGTTTTGTATGTACATTTTCGAGTGTAATAGCTAAACTGCGATCAAATGCAGAGAATAAATTTTTTTTTTTCTTGGCTATATATCTATGCTGCGCCTTCATCAGGCAGAAATAGTACCCGCATACCCTAATGTTACTGGAAATAAAGTACTTTTGCGTAAGTGGATTCGGGCAAACCAGCTTGTGTCAATCATGGCCACCAACTTAGAACAAGCATTATTTATTATGTAGAATTTTCCATCAGATTCTATAGATTTATTCACAATCTTCAGCTTTCTGGGTATATTTGCCCAGAATTTAATTTTGACCGGGAAAGAAATGTATTATTTGAAGAAATCTAATCTAAGTGGTGTTCAGGCGTCCAGATGTTGCTCCTTACATATTGAATTCTCTCGTGTATTATCAAATTGAAGAATTTTCTGTTATCTTTTGTGGTTGTGGGAGTGTGACATCTTATCAGTTAGGCAACATTGTACCATGTGGAGACCGCTTCAAAATCTGAAACTCTTTCTGATGAAGGGGCAAGCAAGAGAGTTTCATACTTGACCTTTTAAGTGGGAAAGTGGATAATTGAGTTGTGATGTAATTCAGCCCAGGTTACGAATGGAAACTTGGCTGATTAGAGATGCATTTAGGACAGGCCAGCTCGTGTAAATATATAATCCTGGGTGCAGATACAGGTAAAGGTGTAGTTAGAGTACATCTCAGGATAGAAAACATGTATTGTATGTCTGCAAAATCACTCTGCATACATGGTATTTAACCTCTTAAGGACACGACATGTGTGACCTGTCATGATTCCCTTTTATTCCAGAAGTTCGGTCCTTAAGGGGTTAAAGCAACAGTCACCCCCTCCTGAAAATGAGTGTTTGATATAGATAAAATCTTTATGAAATACTTGTTTAAAATGTTTGGAATTTCACTAAAATTCAAAACCAATCGAGAGATATACAGAGACATAATAGGGGCCATCTCTGTATTTCTGCTCAACCTGACTTTTAGTCCGTCCCGACAGCCACCACCATTGATGGCTGCAGGGAATTTGCTCTGTTTCTGGAGGGTCTGCTGGGATCCCTCATAGACCTCAATGCTGAACTCGCAAGTAATGTTGGCTCCTGGCACTATAGAGAAGCTGAGTAAGAATGCTTGCACTGCCCGCGAGGGACATGTTTTGGTAAGTAATCTCACCATTATCTGCTCCCCTGCTGGCCACCGGACCACCAGCGATGATGTCACGATTGGGGGACATTGTGAATTCAGCAAAGCTGTCAGACTGTGAAAGTGCAGTTGCAACGCAGGTCTGTTGTATTCTTCTTTGCTAATAGTTGGTAGGCAGTTATTTGAAATGTTGGAAGGTGTTTTATTCCATTTACAACCAGACCAAGAGGGACACTTTCATTTTAGGGGTGTGGGTGTGGGCAGGGGCTGTTCTGAAAAATTTTAGGTGACTTAATAATAATTTTATACAACTAAAATGTGATTTTAAAAATAGGAATGTATCTTGGTTACACTGACTGACTTCTAAACACATTTTTTGGAATATAACAAATATGTTTTAGAAATTAGAGAGGGTTTTACTTTGGGATCACAGTAATAATTTAAATCTGTCATTTTAACCCCTATGATATGATATTATTTATATATATACAGGGAGTGCAGAATTATTAGGCAAGTTGTATTTTTGAGGATTAATTTTATTATTGAACAACAACCATGTTCTCAATGAACCCAAAAAACTCATTAATATCAAAGCTGAATATTTTTGGAAGTAGTTTTTAGTTTGTTTTTAGTTATAGCTATGTTAGGGGGATATCTGTGTGTGCAGGTGACTATTACTGTGCATAATTATTAGGCAACTTAACAAAAAACAAATATATACCCATTTCAATTATTTATTATTACCAGTGAAACCAATATAACATCTCAACATTCACAAATATACATTTCCGACATTCAAAAACAAAACAAAAACAAATCAGTGACCAATATAGCCACCTTTCTTTGCAAGGACACTCAAAAGCCTGCCATCCATGGATTCTGTCAGTGTTTTGATCTGTTCACCATCAACATTGCGTGCAGCAGCAACCACAGCCTCCCAGACACTGTTCAGAGAGGTGTACTGTTTTCCCTCCTTGTAAATCTCACATTTGATGATGGACCACAGGTTCTCAATGGGGTTCAGATCAGGTGAACAAGGAGGCCATGTCATTAGATTTTCTTCTTTTATACCCTTTCTTGC
This sequence comes from Pelobates cultripes, assembly GCA_933207985.1. Classification (NCBI taxonomy): domain Eukaryota; kingdom Metazoa; phylum Chordata; class Amphibia; order Anura; family Pelobatidae; genus Pelobates; species Pelobates cultripes. The sequence continues at coordinate 360,968,141 of OW240913.1, forward strand.
CAGCCACGCTGTGGAGTACTTGGACGCGTGTGATGGAGCATTGTCCTGCATGAAAATCATGTTTTTCTTGAAGGATGCAGACTTCTTCCTGTACCACTGCTTGAAGAAGGTGTCTTCCAGGAACTGGCAGTAGGACTGGGAGTTGAGCTTGACTCCATCCTCAACCCGAAAAGGCCCCACAAGCTCATCTTTGATGATACCAGCCCAAACCAGTACTCCACCTCCACCTTGCTGGCGTCTGAGTCGGACTGGAGCTCTCTGCCCTTTACCAATCCAGCCACGGGCCTATCCATCTGGCCCATCAAGACTCACTCTCATTTCATCAGTCCATAAAACCTTAGAAAAATCAGTCTTGAGATATTTCTTGGCCCAGTCTTGACGTTTCAGCTTGTGTGTCTTGTTCAGTGGTGGTCGTCTTTCAGCCTTTCTTACCTTGGCCATGTCTCTGAGTATTGCACACCTTGTGCTTTTGGGCACTCCAGTGATGTTGCAGCTCTGAAATATGGCCAAACTGGTGGCAAGTGGCATCGTGGCAGCTGCACGCTTGACTTTTCTCAGTTCATGGGCAGTTATTTTGCGCCTTGGTTTTTCCACACGCTTCTTGCGACCCTGTTGACTATTTTGAATGAAACGCTTGATTGTTCGATGATCACGCTTCAGAAGCTTTGCAATTTTAAGAGTGCTGCATCCCTCTGCAAGATATCTCACTATTTTTGACTTTTCTGAGCCTGTCAAGTCCTTCTTTTGACCCATTTTGCCAAAGGAAAGGAAGTTGCCTAATAATTATGCACACCTGATATAGGGTGTTGATGTCATTAGACCACACCCCTTCTCATTACAGAGATGCACATCACCTAATATGCTTAATTGGTAGTAGGCTTTCGAGCCTATACAGCTTGGAGTAAGACAACATGCATAACGAGGATGATGTGGTCAAAATACTCATTTGCCTAATAATTCTGCACTCCCTGTATGTATGTGTGTATATGTATATGTATGTATGTATGTATGTATATGTATATATATGTATATATATATATATATATATATATATATGTGTGTTATTATTATTCAGATCGGCTGTATATGAATGGTTTAGCACCCAGATCTGTTTAGTTGGCACCTGTTTGCCCACTTGTTCAGAACTCTTGTTGGCAGTGCCATATATGGCATGTCTGGTGTCCTGGGGTAGAGTCACTTGGCACAGAGCTTCTAATTATTTGTTTATATAGAATATGTGGTTTTGTTCTCGTGTTAAAAACTGGCAGAATTTGACCAATATTTGCAGTTTTTCACACATTGCTGACTTGTTTTGGAATTAATTTTCAAGTCGTGTAATGTTGCTGCATTCTTTGGTCTTTAAAGGCGACTGATAAATATTTATGCAAGTGTGACATTTTTACCCAGTTAGTCTCTGGCCTCGGAGATCTAACGAGAGCCTGGTAACCCTGTGACTTTGCCCTCTGTCCACATTCTTGACTCCGTGCAGTTAAGAGTAGATTAACTGATTTTAACTATGAATGCATTTTACTTAATTAAAGAGGAACCATCACTTTACTCCTTTCAAGAAAACATAGAAAATCAGGTAGAACAGGCGCTAACAGATTTTCATGTGATGCACCGATTTATTTATTTTTTTGTCAGATTTATATTAAAGATTTAGACAGGGCGACTGTTTCAAATCAGTAAGACACAGAAACACAGTTGTTTCTTTTTTTGTTTTTTCACACAGTACATATACATATTTGTTAACTATAGGGAAAATCCAAGTTTAATAATATTGAAAATCTAAGTTCTTTCCTCTGGTTTTTTTTTTTTTCTCGCATTTTTCTTACGAAGTAAAGCTATGTAATATGTTTTTATTAAACACTATAGTCACGCAGTCTAGACATATGCAATTCGTTTCGGTTCAAATTTAAATTTGGACATTCGGGTGCTTCCGAAGTGCTTCGGATTTCTGCAAAGTGGCAAAACAGTAGAGGGAGGGAAAATTAGGGAAATGATAACCGGAATCTAACCCTACCCATAACCCTAGTATCTTTGGGGGTTGGGTTTAGGTTGGGGTTTAGGTTAGGCTTAGGGAATTGCTGAATTTCGGAAGTCCCGAATTTCAGAAGTGCCGTGCTGAACCGAACTGAATTTTTTGCCCATGCACATCCCTAACCCAGACCACATTATCTTAGTGAGGTGGTCAATCATCCCATCACCTGTGCTGAAGCAGGGATATTATACATTTCTGGTGTTTTGGTGGGTCCTGTGGACAAGTTGAAAAAAGTTTAGAGAATACCGGATTAGACTTATTTTAAGAATTGGTGGAGTTCAAGCCACCAGATGCCGAGCTTGTTAAACTGGTGAGAAGAACGTTTCAATTGATGACTGTGGTGACTGGGTATATTTTGCACATTTATCGATAAACCTGGTCAAATACCCTTACAATCATTGCAGTGTTATTTTGTGGCTCCATAATGTGCGTTTACTCAGAGCTACTTTCTGAAATGTTTCAAATATAATTTTGCTGCGAAACACAAGTTAAGGAATAAACACATATTATAGGAAACTCAATATATTTTCGCGGGCGAAGGTTATTGTAATACCCAAGAAATCTGATAATATAACCTTTTCAGTCAGGGTATTTGGCTTGTTCTGTAATTTTCCATCCTGGGTTCATTTCTCATCAACGCATTACTGCCTTCTGTGCTGGCAGTAGAATTCGCCATCCAGGGCACAATTAATTATGTGCGCCTGCTCTGTTGCAAACTACCTTTTATCCTTCAGCTGTGTTTACTGTCCTGGGAAGCAGAACACAGACACCAGACCTGATCTTAATGTTATTGTTGCACCTGCGGAGAACGCAATCTGTGGATCAAAGGACGGGTGCAGAGAGAAGCTGGGATTTGTTGCTACATCAGAATGTGCCCTTTAAAGACCCCATTGTGTTCTACAGTGCTGTTAGTGTGTCTTTCTTCTTCATTTGAATTAATGTTACTTGTAGTAAGCATGACAGTCCTGGTTGCACGCACTCTACCTGAAACCTAAAGACTAAAATTCCCATTATCCGGCTTCAGCTAGTTTGTAAGAATGTATCTATGACTTCATTAACTCCCTGAGTTTATTTCAGAAATTATAGCTGGAGAACATTCTAAAAAAAAAAAAAAAATTCAATGATTGTAGCTGGAATAAATTTATAAAACGTATTTTTATTTTATATCCAACTATAAACTACGATAAGCAAACTATCCATCTCAGTATGTGGGGAAAAAACATTTGCTGCAAGTATACTCCTTGAACAGAAAGGGGTTTTTTTTTGTTTTTTTTTTGTATAGGACCTCAGTAGACTCACCTAGTACTCATTGCTTGATACGAGTCGTCATATTCTCGTCTCTCATTTATACTGTATATTCGATATCCAGGTAATCGACATTTTCCAGGTGTCTACGTTTTAAATGGAAACTATAGGATGAAACTCTTCTATTTTTAATTCCTGATATAAATATATATACTATTAACAACGACCCTTGCAGATGCAGCACTTAATGAGTCTGCCCACAGCTAGAGGCTGGCAACTCCCTAAGCAGGATCAGACCTAATGTCTGGAGCATCTCATTATGGTCTATGGGATCCGGTCTTCTCCAATAAAGCCTTGTCAAGCAGGGGTGTGAGGGATAATGAGCAGTTCCATTGCAATGTCTCTAAACACATGTTTGCAGGGAGAATGGTGCTTAGGGTGAGCCTTTAATAGAATGTCACTGTCAGTTTGGATCTGCAGAGCTTGAGCAGCAATGGCTAGTCTAGAACGGCCGATGTTTGTGCAAAAAACTTCCCATGATGCTCGGACAGTTATTCCATCAGTTATTCTCGGGTTAACCACCATTCAGCTACAAGTCACAGTTGATGGTGGCAATTGAAGATATCAACCCTGATAGACTGGCTAAGAAAAGGTATTTTGTTTTCTTCCTCTGAATGTGTCCTGTAAGTTGTGAAGTGGGCCTCCATGGACCGGGTTGGTTGCTCCAGCACATCCCACAGAGGCTCATAGAATAATAGTCTGGGGAATTTGGAATCCAAGGCAACAACGTTAACTGTTTGTCATCTTCCCCAAACTGTTCCTGACCCTTTTCTCGCAGTGTGGCAGGATTCGCTACACTGCTGAATAAGACCATTGCCATGAAGGGGTGTACATAGTCTGCATAAATCTCTGGGTAGGTGATATGTGTCAAAGTAACATCCACATGAATGGCAGGACCCAAGTTTTCCCAGCAGAACATCGCCCAGAGCATAATACTGCATATGCTGGCTTGTCTTTTTTTACATCCTGCTGCCATCTCTTCCCCAAGTAAACACACCTGCACCTACCCATCCACCCGTTCTAAAAGAAGATTTGATTCATCAGACCAGGCTAGTCCAGTTCTGATGCTCTCATCCACATTGAAGGCGCTTTCAGCAATGGACAATTGTCATCGTTCAGACTCTGACCCGTCTGCAGCTACACAGCCACGTACGCTGCAAACTGTGTGTTCTGACTCCTTTCTACAATGGCCAAAATAAGTTGTTTGTCTTTTTGTTTTTCATCAATTTCAGCTACAGTAGCTAATCTGTGTGATAGGACCATATGGCTAGCCTTCACTTCCCACAACCTTTACTCCCTTGGGTGCCCATGACCCGGACACCGGTTCACTGGTTGTCCTTCCTTGCACCACTTTTAGTAGGTACTAATTTTCACCTGCCTATTTTTTCTGTTTCCAACAGATGAAATCCAAGAACTGACTGTTCACTTATTGCCTAATATATCCCACCCGTTGACAGGTGCCATTATAACCGTATTATCAATGTTATTCTCTTCACCTGTCTGGTTTTATTGTGGCTGATCAGTGTTCGATCTATATCACAGTGTAAAATAAGCTTGGGTTAGTAATTACAGTGTATCCAGAAAGGGATTGCCAGATGGGTAATTCATAACTTCAATGCAATAATTCCAGAACGCATCACATCGAATTGTAGAATAGTTAGAACTTAATAATTGGAGGACAAGTTGTGGAGTAAGACCTCTATATTCTGCTACAGTCAGAGGGGTTAATAGGATAACACAGATAAGGCAACCAGTGAGAAAGTCCTCTAAAGATTGCAACTAGGGCGAGACCAGAATATAGTAAGATAAATGTGTTTTGTATTTATTTATTCGAGATATGGAGTTTGGTGGATGTTGTGTACATTTTTAGTGGATGAGGAGTGCAATGGTTCGAAATAACTGTAAAGGATACCAGAAGACTGCTGACAGAGGGATGAGGTGTTGGGTTCGCCTGCAGCGGAATTCAAACACTGTGCCAGCTTATCTGTGCTTCACTATCTAGATAAGAGATGACTGTCCATCAGGATTCAACACGCGCATGAAGACTGTGCATGGTTTATCTAGGCTTTTTTTAATGTGGAAATATTTCAGCTATTCCATTTATTTTAAAAATTCCACTGCAGAAAGCGATCTTGTCCAACCTTATGTAGTATTTTATTTCCTTTGCTAGAATGTTGATGTATTATAAACTGGGATTATCTGGAGTGTTAATTATTGCTCAATTATATTTATACCTCCATATATTTAGTGCTTATATTATTGATAAACCTCCAGTTATTTCAGCTAATGCCAAGCTGAGTCGGTGCATTTTTTTTTTTTTTTCTTTCTAAGCTAGTTACATGCATCTTATTTCATTTACATCTATTTACGTTTTCCAACTATAAAAGGCAACAGTTGGAATTGCGATGTTCCTGATTAATGTACAAATCATAATAAATTAATTGCGGAAGCTGCTGTATAGATTTTATTGTATAATATTTTGATACTTTGCCGTGTGTGTGGGGCTCACCTCTAGTACTCAAATAATTAAACTGTCACTTTACCATAAAAATGACCTAATGCCAATAGTTTGAGAATACCTGCAACGAGAAACAGTGTATCCGTGTGTGGTCGATGTACGTCTGTGTTGTCCCTTGTACACTAGTTTCTCCTACAATATCATTGTCCTATCATTGCTAATTGATACAAAGACAAAGTATGCAGTCATGAAACAGGAATTTTCTTTCAGTGGTATACTTTGCAAGTTACACGCAATTTGCACAGCGTATTAAAACCTCTGATAAAATTGATGTACAGCTATTCTAGCTTAGTGCACCACCCACAATCTATTTTATGTTCTGAAGCATTATTATTATTACTTTTATGAAAACTCTTTCTAGAGCATCAATATCCTAGTTATTAATTAAAAACACTGCTATATCACACAGTATATATTACGTAGTACGGTTAGCCATTCTCCAGTTAATGATCAGATCACCTGGCCTTGACATGTCAGACTCTGAATGCCTTGCATGCTTCACCCAATTTGTCTTTATGTGTGTGTTTTTGTATTTTTTTTATTTTTTTTTCTTGTTCAGAGCGAGAAAAAGACAGTGGTTATAGTGATCGCCATCGATGTTCATATGGAGGTATTCAAAAGCACTAAAAAGGCTTTTGCGGCTTTTCAAATGCTTCCCTCTGTGTGTAGCCCCGAAGCTCTCATCAACCTCCCTCGGTCTGTTATGATGAGAGCTTATTGTCCATCAATACAGATTGCCCAATATATGCATGAACTTTATGGTTAACACCTGAAAATGTAACCTCTACTGACCATTTGCTGAAATTCAATAATACTACCTGGCTACTTTTCCCAATGCTATATTAACTTGTTTTATAAGGCTTTTGGTTTTAAAGAAGTTAAATATAAGATCTCCATCTTTTCTTATCCAGTGGCAAACCCAGGGTGCCCTGACCATATTCTCCATCACAGCTCTGTGAAGTCACACTTTTGGGAAACCCCTAGGTCACCTGTACATCAATATATATAACCCACATGAGCTTACAGGAAGTTGATTTTCTCGAATCAGTGTTGTGAGGTAACCAACCGAAAGATGGCCGCCTAATTAACTAATCTGCCCTTTTCTTACAAAATAGTGGCAGGTTTTGGTATCTGGTGGTGGTTTATTTTTGTTTGTGTTTTTAAAAAAAATTTTTTCAATATTTCAAACTGATTGCACTCCCAGTAAAAAAATTATTTATTTATTTATTTATTTTTTTTTTATTTTTTTTTTTTTTTAAATAGCATGGTACAAGAGAGGTACAAAATTATATGATTCTCAGACTATCATTCATAAATAGGGACACTTGGGAGGTATTATAAAGCATACTGAGGGCAGGGCCGGTGCTAGGATTTTTGACTACACAGGCGAAGATGCATTTTGACGCCCCCCTCAAAAAAAAACAATGCATCTTCACCTCTGTGTCTCGTAGCCCCCTTTTGAATTTCTTACCCCCATTAGTGTTGCATATCCACTCTCTTGAATGTCTTACCCCTTTGGCCCCTTTGTGCCTTACACCCCCCTTTAGTGCGTCTCCTACAACCCCTCTTATGTATTTCTTACTTCCCCGCCAGCCCCTTTCTGTCTCTTTCTTCCCTCCAATCCCTATCTATCTCTCTTTTTCTCCCACATAGACATAGATACAGGCAAAAATACATACATGCACAAATACACAAACATACAGACACACAAACCATACAAGCACACAGACATAATTTTTCAGGCACACAGTCACAAAGATATACAGACACACAGTCATAAAAGGCACACAAACAAACACAGTCATACAATCTACACATACAAGTACATTGTCGTACAAACACAGACATACATTCATACAGACACAGGCACTCACAGAAATACATACACAGACATAAAGAAACAGAGATAGGCATACAGAGACATACATACACAGACAAACAAAGAACCCTGCACACTGACACTGTGTAAATGCTCCGGCCATCTACAGAGGTGGATGCTCCATGTCAGGCAGACATTGCTGGATCCACCAGTAAAGTCTTCAAAAGGAATAAACGCAGGCAACACTCCAATAGTAAGGATGGTATATTTATTGGTAGATGAACCACCCCATAGAAAGTGTGATGTTTCAGCTCATGCAATAAGGCTCTGCTGAGCCGAAACGACGCACTTTCTTTGGGGTGGTTCACCTATCAATAAATATACCATCCTTACTATTGGAGTGTTGCCTGCGTTTATTCCTTTTGAATACATTTACACAGTCATACAGAGACATACATGGTGTATGTCTCTGTATGACGGTCTGTGTATGTACACAGGATGGCTAAAAGATAGACCCCCATCTGTCGTGCAACTTCAACAATGCTTTGAAAGCTGGGGCTCTACCGATTCCCCATGCTTGCAGGATTGTATTTAGCATGGAGCAGTATTTGTGTGTTTGACTGTAAGCATGTGTTTGTATGGAGTATGTTTGTATGATTGTAGCGGTGTGTTTGTATGTAGTGTTTGCATTTGAATGCAAGCATGCATTTATGTGTAGTGTTGGTTTTTGAACGTAGGTGTGTGTTTATATATAATTTTGGTGTCTGATACAGAGGTGTGTTTGTATGTAGTGTTGACATTTGAATGCAGGGGTGTGTTTGTATGTAGTGTTGACGTTTGCATGCAGGTGTTTATTTGTGTGTAGTGTTGTGTTTGAATGCTGAGATATATGCACATATACACATACACTGCCACACACGCACACACTGTGATACACATATACAAAGATACACACACTGACACATGCAGATATACATATACACAAACTGATACACATTCAGATAGACACACAGGTACACACAAACACTGACAGACATACAGATAAACACACAGTGACAGACACACATACACAATGATAGGGAAGAAGACATACTAACAGACAGACACACACACTAACAGACATTTAGATACACACAGACACACGGACAGAGACATATACATACACACACACACTGACAGACATGGATACACACACACACTGACAGACATAGATACACACACACACACACACACTGACAGACACACACACACACTGACAGACATAGATACACACACACTCACTGACAGACATATACACACACACTGACAGACAGACATATATACACACACACACACTGACATATACACACACACACACTGACAGACATACACACACACTGACAGACATATATACACACACACACACTGACAGACAGATACACACACACTGACAGACATATACACACACAGACACACTGACAGACATACACACACACACTGACAGACATAGATACACAGACACACTGACAGACATACACACACACACACTGACAGACATATACACACACACTGACAGACATATACACACACAGACACACATAGATGCACACAGACACACTGACAGACATATACACACACACTGACAGACATATACACACACAGACACACTGACAGACATATACACACACACTGACAGAGATACACACACACACTGACAGACATAGATACACACACACTGACCAACAGGTTCAGAAGGGGGGCTTACCTGGGATCCAAAGTGCTGCCTGAGGTAGTTGGGAGTTGGAGGAGCTGGTCCTGCCCAGCCCCCTCCTCTCTGCCTTCTGCTGCCCTAGTCTTGTTGGGAGGACTTCCTCCCATGCTGATTAGAAGGGGGCCCGTAGCTCCGCCCCTGCTGGGCGCCAGCCGCGCTGTGTGCTACAGAGGGAGCAGGGATATGACGTTCATATCCCCGCCCCCTCCACACAGTCCGCGGCACTGCAGGGTGGCGCTCGGCCACGCTACAAGAAGTGACCGGCAGGAGAGGGGAGCGGTGCGCTTCTCTCCTGCCGGCCACCCGGACATTTGCGCCCCCGGGCCGGTGCGCCCTAAGGCGGCCGCCTGTGCCGCCTTATGGACGCGCCGGCCCTGACTGAGGGACACATACCCTTTTCAAGCTGGTTTTATGAATGGCAAGTCTCTGGCTAGTGTGTCAGCTGGCAGCTCTCAGCCAATCAACATGCCCCTCCCCAATGTTGCCTGAAGGGTTTCCAGAAATTGAGCAAACAGAAGGACACAGAGATTCAGTGCTGGAACATCGATTTGGGGGTTAAACCCTAAAAAGGAGTCTCCTAGCACCATAACTTAATTTTGCTGAAGTTGCTATGGTGCCCAGAGTGTTCCTTTAAGGGGAGAGAGGGCACTCTTGTAACTATACTTTCCCTAGTTTCAGGATATTCTATTACAGCTGTTCTATCCCATAGCCAGGGCCGGCGCGTCCATAAGGCGGCACAGGCGGCCGCCTTAGGGCGCACCGGCCCGGGGGCGCAAATGTCCGGGTGGCCGGCAGGAGAGAAGCGCACCGCTCCCCTCTCCTGCCGGTCACTTCTTGTAGCGTGGCCGAGCGCCACCCTGCAGTGCCGCGGACTGTGTGGAGGGGGCGGGGATATGAACGTCATATCCCTGCTCCCTCTGTAGCACACAGCGCGGCTGGCGCCCAGCAGGGGCGGAGCTACGGGCCCCCTTCTAATCAGCATGGGAGGAAGTCCTCCCAACAAGACTAGGGCAGCAGAAGGCAGAGAGGAGGGGGCTGGGCAGGACCAGCTCCTCCAACTCCCAACTACCTCAGGCAGCACTTTGGATCCCAGGTAAGCCCCCCTTCTGAACCTGTTGGTCAGTGTGTCTGTGTGTATATATGTCTGTCAGTGTGTGTGTATATGTCTGTCAGTGTGTGTGTATATGTCTGTCAGTGTGTCTGTGTGTGTATATGTCTGTCAGTGTGTGTGTATATGTCTGTCAGTGTGTCTGTGTGCATCTATGTGTGTCTGTGTGTGTATATGTCTGTCAGTGTGTGTGTATATGTCTGTCAGTGTGTGTGTGTGTATGTCTGTCAGTGTGTCTGTGTATCTATGTCTGTCAGTGTGTGTGTGTATGTCTGTCAGTGTGTCTGTGTGTGTATATGTCTGTCAGTGTGTGTGTATCTGTCTGTCAGTGTGTGTGTGTGTATATATGTCTGTCAGTGTGTGTGTATGTCTGTCAGTGTGTGTGTGTGTATATGTCAGTGTGTGTGTGTGTATATATGTCTGTCTGTCAGTGTGTGTGTATATGTCTGTCAGTGAGTGTGTGTGTATCTATGTCTGTCAGTGTGTGTGTGTGTCTGTCAGTGTGTGTGTGTGTATCTATGTCTGTCAGTGTGTGTGTGTATCCATGTCTGTCAGTGTGTGTGTGTATGTATATGTCTCTGTCCGTGTGTCTGTGTGTATCTAAATGTCTGTTAGTGTGTGTGTCTGTCTGTTAGTATGTCTTCTTCCCTATCATTGTGTATGTGTGTCTGTCACTGTGTGTTTATCTGTATGTCTGTCAGTGTTTGTGTGTACCTGTGTGTCTATCTGAATGTGTATCAGTTTGTGTATATGTATATCTGCATGTGTCAGTGTGTGTATCTTTGTATATGTGTATCACAGTGTGTGCGTGTGTGGCAGTGTATGTGTATATGTGCATATATCTCAGCATTCAAACACAACACTACACACAAATAAACACCTGCATGCAAACGTCAACACTACATACAAACACACCCCTGCATTCAAATGTCAACACTACATACAAACACACCTCTGTATCAGACACCAAAATTATATATAAACACACACCTGCGTTCAAAAACCAACACTACACATAAATACATGCTTGCATTCAAATGCAAACACTACATACAAACACACCGCTACAATCATACAAACATACTCCATACAAACACATGCTTACAGTCAAACACACAAATACTGCTCCATGCTAAATACAATCCTGCAAGCATGGGGAATCGGTAGAGCCCCAGCTTTCAAAGCATTGTTGAAGTTGCACGACAGATGGGGGTCTATCTTTTAGCCATCCTGTGTACATACACAGACCGTCATACAGAGACATACACCATGTATGTCTCTGTATGACTGTGTAAATGTATTCAAAAGGAATAAACGCAGGCAACACTCCAATAGTAAGGATGGTATATTTATTGATAGGTGAACCACCCCAAAGAAAGTGCGTTGTTTCGGCTCAGCAGAGCCTTATTGCATGAGCTGAAACATCACACTTTCTATGGGGTGGTTCATCTACCAATAAATATACCATCCTTACTATTGGAGTGTTGCCTGCGTTTATTCCTTTTGAAGACTTTACTGGTGGATCCAGCAATGTCTGCCTGACATGGAGCATCCACCTCTGTAGATGGCCGGAGCATTTACACAGTGTCAGTGTGCAGGGTTCTTTGTTTGTCTGTGTATGTATGTCTCTGTATGCCTATCTCTGTTTCTTTATGTCTGTGTATGTATTTCTGTGAGTGCCTGTGTCTGTATGAATGTATGTCTGTGTTTGTACGACAATGTACTTGTATGTGTAGATTGTATGACTGTGTTTGTTTGTGTGCCTTTTATGACTGTGTGTCTGTATATCTTTGTGACTGTGTGCCTGAAAAATTATGTCTGTGTGCTTGTATGGTTGTGTGTCTGTATGTTTGTGTATTTGTGCATGTATGTATTTTTGCCTGTATCTATGTCTATGTGGGAGAAAAAGAGAGATAGATAGGGATTGGAGGGAAGAAAGAGACAGAAAGGGGCTGGCGGGGAAGTAAGAAATACATAAGAGGGGTTGTAGGAGACACACTAAAGGGGGGTGTAAGGCACAAAGGGGCCAAAGGGGTAAGACATTCAAGAGAGTGGATATGCAACACTAATGGGGGTAAGAAATTCAAAAGGGGGCTACGAGACACAGAGGTGAAGATGCATTGTTTATTTATTTTTGGGGGGGGGGGGGCGTCAAAATGCATCTTCGCCTGTGTAGTCAAAAATCCTAGCACCGGCCCTGCCCATAGCTCTCTGGGAGGAACTATTGGTCAATAATTTAGCAAATGGGAACGAAATGAGAAGTATTGCTGCGTAAACATTTTAGGATCAGGATGTATAAAGGTTATTAATCCAGCTGTGCACGGCACTAAATCCAGGCAATGTGCCTATTCTTTTATGTAAAAAGCCAGCAGGACTGTATTATCTCTGGCTTTGTTTAAAGTGATCAGGCTCTGACCGTTTACACAGTTGGATTGTAGAGAACCACTTCTGGAACACTAACATAACTCGTGTTCTCACCCCAATGAGGGCGCGAGCGGCCAAACAAAAGATTTTATCTACAGCGCTCGCTCTGGCCAGAGAGCTCCAGCTATTATTAATGGCTGATATTGCCTGTCGTTCAGTTCTGAATAGTTAAATTGATTGTATAAATGACTAACACGCTAAAAAATAAAACTATTTTACTCTGCACACACGCACAAAAAAGGAAAAGGCTGCTATTGTATAAACATTCTCAAAATATCTACCTGGTTAAAAAAAAAAAGTGTCAGAGTAATTTTTATATTTATTATATTTTAAGAAGTCCTAATAATCTTAGTTTGTATTTATAACTGATATTATATTCGGATTTAAAAAGTAGTGGGTGAAATTTTATTTTTTTTATTTTTTTTTTCTCAGTTATTTTTGCCAAAAATTATTTTGTCATGTCTTCATCTAAACATATATAATTGCATGTCATTCTTGGTTGTATATAATAAAATTGTGACATCCTATATAAATGTTAAAGACTTTAGATGGTCATTTCCTGAAGTGAGTACACCGGTTAAAAATAAAATATTCCGTTATAAAAATGTCAGAGGTTCCTGTTTAAAATCTTTTGCGGAGTTCTATCGGCAATTTGTGAACCTTTCCTCTAGATGTTTAGCTAGCAGTGACTCATTTGACTTATATACTCCATAATTCCCTTCAGTGAGCTTAGATTACATTTTAATACTGCGCCGGTATGAGCTAAATCCCACCAGCTAGAGAGCCATATGTTCTCGGTCTGTTTAATCTATCCTTTATGACAAATGAGCAGTCTGAAGCAGCATAATACTGCAGTGGTTCTGGTACAGCGACGTTACCGTACCCCATTTTTAAAAAGAATATTTGGGAATGGCATGAAAAACCCAAAGCCAACTTCACCACGCTGAATATAAACCTCTAAATTATCCCTAACTTGGATAATTATGACAGGCTGAGATCCCCAGATTTTGTCAAACTGCTCCTAATTGGTTTGACAAAATCGCACCATTATTTGGCGCCACACACCGGTTAATCCATTTGTTGTCAAATGGCAGCCATGTTGTGTCTCGGGTTGGCAATGGCCTGCAATATAATGGCACCAAAACAACATTATTTTATCAAAATTATGTCAACTTCAGGTATGTATACATATCATCATCTATGGTTACCAGAAAATTTATAGATTAAAAGATATGTTTCCTTTCCTGCTCCTCCGATATGGCCATTACTACGAATGCTAGTTCAAGCCTATGGTGATCCTTCTTATAATTCACCGTCATATGGGGACTGACTGATACCTAGCATGTTAAGTCGTTATATTTACTAGACAATGTCCTGCGCTCAAACTCCCATCACTCCTGGGCGCCAGCAACGACCATAGTGCACATCAGCACTAGAAAAGTTACCTGTGCTCTTCCCAAATCCCTATGTGTATTTAAACACATGGAGGTTTTACAGTTACTCCAATGGCCATGAGAGACTTTAGCCCACCTGCCACGTCAAGGCAAGACTCTCAGGTGTGTCCTAGACTAACCTTTCACCTTGCTTCCTTGAGCTTCTGGCAAAGATATCTCTGAGACAGAGAGGGGTATTTTTTATATACACCCCTATATACTTATTGACCCCTAATAAGGAACACATGGGATGGGCGGCAGCATTGTAACATAGCTGTGTGATACAAAAGTGAATGCAAAGACAAAAAACAGGTCATGCACTCAAACTCCCATCACTCCTAGGCGGCAGCAACGACCATAGTACACATCAGCCCCAATACATACAGTAAAAACCAAAGACAGCTCTTTGACTGTACATTTGCTAATTGTTTCAGAATGTTGAGATATAATTAGCAGGATATTAAAACAAGGCACAATGTCATTTGAAGAGTATCCGAGGGAACGAGAGGGGACTCCCTGCCTTGACTCAGGATAGTCGTATATACGCCAGATGTGAGCATCAGCTGTAGCAAAAAATTAAAAACAGAGTGGGGAAAAAAGTAGAAAGTTCTGCAATGAAACCACACGGAATGGACAGATTGTCACATTCTTATTCTTCGAATGCTGACCGAGGAAGTGTTCTGGATAAGAGAAGGGAAGTGTTAGAGGCAGGGCGGACATTCGTTCATGTGATCTCAGAGCCCTGACCTTTCCGTATCAGTAACCTTGGGATTCGAGTGATTGATTGGATTTTGATTTCTTTAATTCTAAATAGCTCGAACTTGTTCGTTTTATTTTTATTTTTTTAACCAGCCAATGCTGTGCTTTAATAAAACCTGCTTCAAGTTAACATTCTATTAAATACCACTAATGGTTTAAATTAGAAGTCAGTTTTAATAATTTATTTTATGAACATTAAAACCAGATTGTTTGTTTGATTATGGAGGTCTGTTCTGTGGGTAGAGCTGTTTTTATTTGTATTCATACAGTATATCCAAAGTTAGAATGGGAAAAAAAATGTGTGTGTATATGTAATTTTAGTGAAATCGTTAAACTAGGATTAAGATTTTGTTGTTTTGTCTCCTTAAAATGCATTTGATTTCTGTGACTTAATTTCATCCATATAACCAGTTTAACAATCTCTTAACCGGAAATTCAGCCAAAAAGCATATGCCGTACACATTGAAATGTTTCATTTTTAATGTTTGAAGTTGCATCAAAATCAGATTGCAGGGCGCAATCATGTTTTCTGTTAACCTTTTCTGCTAATATCAGATCCAGAACCTTCTAGGACCCCTTTAGGGTCTCCAGCCGCTGGCAACACCCCCTCACCCCTTGTAACGCCCGAATATTGCAGGAAAGTTTAGGTCAGCGGTGTCAGGAGCTGAAGACCCAACTTTGGGGTTAAACAATTGCAATATTAAATGAGCTTAAAGGGATAACCCAGACCCCTACAGCACATAAGCTTTAATGTTTTAATTTATTTTCATTTTACAAAAACCTCAGTAAATAGAATCTGGCACGTTTATAAATTAACCTTGTTACACCCCTCCCCAGGCTGTCAATCAGACAGCTGGTCCTGTTACTTCCTGGTTTGATTAGCTCAGTGGAGCTAAACTCAAGAGGCAACAATTGCCCAGAGCACCTGCCTTGCAAAGACTTCTCATTAAGCTGCAATGCGAAGTCTATGATCTGCATCTTCTACAAGTATTTTTATTTATTTTTTATTTACCCCCAATGAAAATATTGCATAATTAAAGGCATGCTTGTTTTCATTTAGACTGTATCTTCTAAACCGGGATTTTTATTTATTCAGTGGAGTGTCCCTTTAAGTTGCTGTGGGGGTGGTAGTGTTTCTTTTAATAAAAATATTTTACCATATTTAAATGTCTAACCTGACTTATTTGGTGCATTTTGCCAACACTTCTTTTATAACCCAAGATGACTTGGTTAGCATAGCTACGATCTGAAGCAGTTTGCCAAATCCTTTTTCATGATGAGGGAAAATACTTTTATGGATTCTAACATCTGCTTTAAACAAGAAATGGACAAGATCTCTCAGCCAATCTATGGCCTTCCATTGCATGTCCTGTATTAACTGTAATGTGTCTGGACTAAAAAGAGTGTCGGAAAGAAAGGCATATGAGTAAAGTTAGAAAACTCCCGCTCCCCGGTTCACACACTTATTTTCTTACCAATAATTTTGAAGGTTATTCCAATATTTCTGTAAATATTGTTTACTCATTATAAATGGTAATAATTTGGAAATGTCCTGATTCATTTTTTATCTTCTTTTTATTTCCTAGGCTATGATTTCGCTGCTGTTCTTGAATGGTTCGCTGAGAGAGTTGATCGAATTATTCTCCTCTTTGATGCCCATAAACTGGATATCTCAGACGAGTTCTCAGAAGTCATCAAAGCCCTTAAGAACCATGAAGACAAAATGCGCGTCGTCCTTAATAAAGCCGACCAGATTGAGACCCAGCAACTGATGAGAGTTTACGGTGCACTTATGTGGTCTTTGGGAAAGATTGTGAACACTCCAGAGGTGATCAGAGTCTACATTGGGTCGTTTTGGTCTCACCCGCTTCTCATTCCTGACAATCGCAAACTCTTTGAGGCTGAAGAGCAAGATCTGTTTAGAGATATTCAAAGTCTTCCACGAAATGCTGCCCTAAGGAAACTTAACGACCTGATAAAGAGAGCACGCCTCGCTAAGGTAAGGCGAATCACCGGTCTGAGGGCCGCACATTAATATTTTTACCAATTGGAAGTTTAACTATGTACTAGTTCTCAAAATCATAACAAGAATTGCTTACAAAGACTCAAATGGTCTCTTCAAGGTGCATTTTATAACACATTTTAAGCACCTATATGGCAGATGTTTTTTCAAGGCATCCTTAAAGGGATTTGCCAAACCAAAACCTTTGTCATAATTAGTTTTAACCCCTTCAGCCCCATGGGAGGGGGGCCCCGAGGGACAGGGTAGGACCTATTAACTCTATAGTGCCAGGAAAACTGCTTTTTTTTTTTTTTTTTTCTGGCACTACAGGATCCCTTTAAGCATGTTGTGTCTTCAGTTGGCTTTCCAAAGCTAATTAATTTGGTGTCTGGAAATAGTCAAAGGAATATGGAATTACTTGTGTTGTAACGCAACATATATTTCTATTTTTACACGTCTGTTCCAAAAATATACCTCGTATATTTGGATGCTACAAACTAAAATATAAATAAGATCAAGTTGCCGTTTTCAGCAGCGAGAAAGCAGATGTGACCGGCACTAGTGACATTATTAGTCAATTCCAAAAGTATAATGTAAACAAACCTAAAACATACTTCTTTCAACACTTAAACACTTTAAAACGTATATGTACAAACAGACAAAAAATGTTTTCCCAAAATAGCATCCTTTCTAAACGAATGATGGGTGAATTGGTGTCAATCAGAAGTGCATGATCAGGAAATCAGCGAGATTCTGTTGATTAGGGAGTAAGGTCAAAAATTCACGGGGGGGGGGTATGAGGGCTGTTTAATTTTTTTTTCTTGTATAAATAGTAACGTCAAATAGCTGCTATTTTTAAAATATTTTGACTTGTTGGAGCTTATGCACATTACCCATTATTTGTGTTTGGTATTTCCTGAATACATTACTAAATTCAGCCTTTCGTGATGATCTCACCCCTTCAGTTAGTTGCTGGAAGATGTTTAATAATAAATTAGACAGTGTCATATCATTATTGTGGTGCATATGTGTATTAAATATTCATATGCCCTTATATTGACTCCATTACCTTGATTCAACTGTAATTGAATTAAATGCATAACACACCAGTTTGTAGTAGGTTTAAGATTATTACAAAAAAAATAATAATTAATTAGAAAAGATTTATAGACCTCAGTTGTATTGTTATGCATCATCAACACCTATGTTAACAAGGATACAAGTAAAACTTTAAACATTGTCGAAAGAACATGACGGTTAAAACATACGTTCTGATTACAGACCGCAATATGTAAATGGTCCACACTGCAAAGCAGTTTTAGTTGCAAATAAAAAAAATTATATGAGCACCCTTGACAATGGGGAGCTAGTTTAAGTGCAAGGATGTTTGGCCAAATCATTTGTCTATAGTGCAAATCCTCAAAGTACATCGTTTGAGCCAGGCTGTGCTTGTATGAGTCCACTCGATCCAGATATTGCTTTCACAAAGAATCTTGGACCCATATTTGTACTAATTTAATAATCAGCTGTTGATGGAGACAGAACAGCTCTGAGCTGTCAGGAAGGAATAGCTAGCCGATAATAAATAATTAGGGTTATTTGCTTTCCATAGTGGCCCTATATGAGTGATTATGTTGTGCATATTTCATAAATCAAAGGGAATCCAAAAAAATCTCTCTAAATGTCAATTTTAGATAAAAGGTTAGATTATCAGTTGATAAACAAGTAGAATCTAGCATTGCCTGTATGATCTACAAAATATTTTGTACAAAAATAACTTTTCCTGAAAATCCTTGTATTTTTCTAAGCAAATTTTTATGCTGTGATATCAGTTATGTGCCTCAAAAATGAGTTTCTAGCCTCTCAAGGCAAGTCTCTTGACATGAATTTTAAGCATTAATTAGCAGGTTATTAATCTGCAATATTTATTCTGTCTTAATCGAAGGTCCATGCGTACATCATCAGTTCTCTGAAGAAGGAAATGCCATCAGTGTTTGGCAAAGACAATAAGAAGAAGGAGCTGATTGCTAGTTTGGGAGAGATTTATTCCCGAATTGAGCGAGAGCACCAGATTTCTCCAGGCGACTTTCCAAACTTAAAGAAGATGCAGGTACGGCTTAACGATTCCTATCCTTGTTAATGTTTCATTGCTGTTCTTCCTCACTATCCACAAATAATATTTGTTTTCTAAGCTGTAATTCCATCTGAGTGTATGGAATTGATGTAGGAACTTGTGCTTTAGTGCAATAAAAAGAACAGGCTAGACCCAGCTATAGATTAAACCATCCAAAAATAGAATGCCTATTTACCGTGGGATGGAGACAGGGATACTCCTAATGCCATAACCTTTAAGATATCGTTAGTGGTTATAATGCCCAGATTGTCCTTTAAAGATTAGAAAGGTTCCATACCGTATTCACTCAGTTCCTTTAGTGTGCACATACTCAGAGTACACTCACACCTCCAGGTAGTCCGCATTGGCTCTATTCAAGCCTGGCCCAGGTATGGCTTAATGTACAAAATAGTTGGCTACATGACAGACCTGATACTCCATTTCATATTGAGGAATACAGGCAGAGGAGACCATAGTGTGTTCTTGAAACTGTGCATGCAGTGTTATCACTATTTTATATTGCAAGTCTAAAGCTTGAGAAAGGGAGGTTCTACCGAAAGCTTGTCTTTCAAATATTCTGTTGGTCCAATAAAAAAGGTATTACATGATACTTATTTAATCTGTTATTTTACTTCTGCATCACTGGACCAATACAGTTACAATCTCTACATGAAAGTATGTATGTATGTATATGTGTGTGTGTGTGTGTGTGTGTGTGTATTATGTATGTATGTGTGTGTGTGTGTGTGTGTGTGTGTGTATATATATATATATATATATATATATATATATATATATATATATATATATATATATATATATATATATATATATTTATATTTATATTTTTTTTGACATTTTACATTAGAGATACAATGAATCTGGTTCAGAATATGTTTGACACAATGGTACTATCAGGGTTATTAACTAGAGTGAGAATTCAAAGTGTATTGCAAATTATACACCAAAGTAATTGAGCTGAGAGCATAAACCATCTTAGAGAATCTGTATATTGTAGCAACATTTCTTTTCCTTTAACTTTGAAATTCACTTTGAATTCTCCCTTTAGTGAATAACTCTCTGAATTAAAATAAATTAATTTATATATTAATTTAATGAGCGAAGCTCCGCTCCAAGCACCATAGCAACCTATGCTCCTTGCATACATGGTATTGAAAGGAGTTCCCCTGTCAGTGTTACCCCGTGTGTGTGTGTGTGTGTGTGTGTGTGTGTGTGTGTGTATGTATATATATACTTGCCTTATAACAGCAATTTGGAAAAATAAATTCTACCTCTATATGAGAGAGATCATTGTCTGGCACGTGTACACTGTGTGTGTATACTGGCATTCCATGGTCTGTTCACATTAAGTGTGTTGGAATCTAAATAAACTACTTTAGTGACCGTCGCCAAATACATTTTATGTTTAGAGATTTTATTTACGAAAGATGGAGATTGCTGCTAGGCAACAATATAATTAATTTGATTAATACATATACAACAGTCAGAGAATAAAATATTCTGGCTATAAAATTCTTGGATAGTTCCCTAAAATAAACAAAGCAAAACTGGAAGACTTGTTTTCTCGTTTACAAATGAAAGGCACTTTGCCATAGACTGTGTTAAAAATAGATGCCGGGTTCTCTCTGCGCTGTTCTTATAAACCTCATGGTTTGTACTGTCACATTACATTTGTCATTTCAATAATCGCTTCACACGCCTGTGGGATTGTAGAATGTCTTTATTAAAATCGAATATTTCATATATTTATACATATGTTCCTCTCCAAAAGTCTGTATTTGCTCTGGTATTCAAAAAAAAATAAAAAATTATTTAGAGACAAATTCTCTTCATATCCCATCAAGTCTTTGTCCAAGTTTCCTCGATCATTTTTTCAGTTGTATCAACCATCGCAAGAAAAAATAGGGTGGCATATTAGAGGCGATATGTATGCCTGTTAGTGAAATTAGGAAGTCTTAACCTGCAAGTTGTCATATACGCCTCTTATGCTTCTCACAGTGGGAAAATCCCTATCCGCAGCAAAACAATATTTGGATTCTTATTAAAATTGTATTGCTCATAAAATGCTCTACGTCTTACAGGTGGCATTATGCTCAAGATAAAGATATTGGGTAGTTTTAAAATAGTCTTTTGAAAACAGGATAGTTCAGTTCCATCCCTGGCAAATGGCCAAGTGCTTCGAGGTAAAAGTTAAAATTGTTTATAGTCGTGAAGCACGGTGTTACAGTATATCACAATCACATGGTCTGATATTTTCATCCTCCTGATACTTAATGTTTAGAAATGAAATCACTCCAAGTAGAATGGTGAACTTTAGAGGTGTCTTTGCCTTGACCCTTTGTGATGTAAGAAGATCAGATTTGTTTGCTCCAAAAATTGGTTGGCTACTGTTTGTTGGGAAGGATCTTACAGCCACATTCAATAGATTAACAGAATCGGACAAAAGATTATGAATACTCATTTAGGCTCTGTTAGCTGCAGCAGTGTCTGGTAATCTGTCCAACCAGGAGACTCCTGGATACAATTCTAATGTATCCAGGTATGAGTGTCACCTATGGAACCTATTTTGTAGCAACATAACTTAATGTGTTCCAACTGTCTCTTCCCATGTTTCAGTCTTGCTCAGCGGCAAGCGTACGGAGCTTCCAGCTACAGATCAAATAATGATGCAGTTACTGTGGCATAGCCAGTGGGTTTTGGAAAGTATGGCCTCAATCTCATTTTATTGTATAATCGTTATCAATATGTTAAGTTGCCAGTGAGCTGTTAACAATGGCATAATGATCGAAATCCCGGTCCGATCTTTTTCAACAGCTTTTACCATTATCTGGTCAGCAAAAGAGGAAGCCCTATTGCTTAAGTTAAACATTCAAACAATCATTCCCCAGAGGATTTATCAACACATTGTAACATTATTTTTCTCTTGTTGCATTCAACAACCAAACGTACTTTATAAATTACAAGCCATACTTTTCAACAAATTACAGAATACCCCAATTGTCTAAACTAACAATGTGAAATACACACTACATACAGCTCTGTACATCTATGAATTTGATGTCCAAAACATACACAAATAAAAATGTTTCTCTTTTGATTAAAAAGTTGTTTAAATTTAGAAACCTTTGTGAAATGCAGTATTGTGATCAAGGATTTAATCTGTTAACAAGCAAAAGATTACTAATTGTTTATACAGCTTCAGCTTCTAAATGATGTTTATTACTAGGCTGCTTTTTAAATGCTATAGTATATAATCTATTTTGTCACAAACTACTGTGATTTACATTGATTTCTAAATGCATGCACCATCAATGGTTCTGGATTTAAGAAATCCCAGCCTTCTTCCAGAGGGTGTACAGATAAAACATTTGGAGGGATCACTTCGGGACCCATGAGGACTCTGTTGGCTAGTAAATTAACACTATTTTTCTTGGTCTTTCTTTCAGGATCTTTTGCAATCACAAGACTTCAACAAGTTCCAGCCACTGAAGAGTAAACTCCTGGAGACTGTGGATGAAATGCTATCTCATGACATTGCTCATCTGATGGTCCTGGTTAGGCAAGAAGAGACTCAAAAACCAGTTCAAATGGTCAAAGGTGGTGCATTTGAGGGTACCCAGAATGGGCCGTTTGGGCATGGATATGGAGAAGGAGCTGGAGAAGGCATTGATGATGCTGACTGGGTAGTGTCAAGAGATAAGCCCATGTATGATGAAATCTTTTACACATTATCTCCTGTCAATGGAAAAGTCACTGGTGCCAATGCCAAGAGAGAAATGGTGAAGTCCAAGCTGCCCAACACCGTGCTGGGCAAGATTTGGAAGCTTGCAGACATCGACAAAGATGGACTGCTGGACGATGAGGAGTTTGCTTTAGCCAATCATCTTATCAAGGTCAAACTAGAAGGTCATGAGCTACCAAACGACCTACCATATCATCTCCTTCCACCATCTAAAAGAAAAGTTCCAGAGTAAATGGGGAAAGAAAAACAAATAATGAAATCACAAAATTGAAAGAGGGATACATGTGTTTACCTAAGTTATACATTTAATGTGAGCAAGGCCTGCTGTGGCATTTTCAGTTAGACCCACTCACATATTAAAATCCTAAAACCAAATCTATTCTTGCATTAACCGCTTAACAAGAAGTTAATTTAAGTGTTTTCAGCTTCTTACATGTACTAAAAAGGGAACAACTTATTCGAGAAAGTTAAGATAAAAAGACAAGACTCTCCATTTTCTTTCTTCGTGATGTATCATGCATCTTTTTTTTTCTTTTTAAAGTAAAAAAAAAAACCCTTTTTTTGTGATGCTTTCTGAATACCTCATTGTATTGTTATGCAAACACATGCGGAGTCTATTGCCGACTGTTAAATTTCAGAGATTTATTGTATGTGTTCTACTGAATTACTATAAGGAAAATGCTCGTGTGTGTGTGTAATTTAACTGAAATTCTCATGTGCATCTTGTGATCTGTAATCAAGATATCAGTATTTTTTTTTCCCTGTTATATTGTTCATTATATCTTTATAATACATGGAATCAGATTAACAGTAGGCTGGTAAACCAGTATTTTATACAGTTTGCTTTTCTAACAATTTCAATGAAACCCACAAATACTCCATGCACATTTCCTATGAAATACCTACATAATTTTAAACTTGTGTCCCAGTATATTTTTTTATTTGCCTCTTTTTGAACAGCAGACCTAAAAAAAAAAGTGACAAATTTTGTGGAGTGCAGCAGTGGTTGAAGATCGATTTTCAACCTAGGGAAGAAGAAAGTGATCATGGTGTTTGCAGAATTAATGTATTCCTTCTTGTAGTAATTGGATCCTTTATCTTGGTCTTGATATCTTGTACTTGTCAGTACATTGGAGGACGTGTTTATGTTCTAGTGGGTAAGTGTTGGTGTAGTCTAAGAGGTGCTGCTAAAACCAGACTTGTGATGGGGCAAAGCAGTTACCAATGAAAGCAAGTTGGACCGCAGTCGGAGAGGTCCACAGATAGTGTATGCAAGTGGTATTTTAATTTGATAGTTATGCGTATATATAACTTATTTTATAAATAAATTGCTAAAATATCTACTTTTGTTGTGTTTTTATTATTCTCAGGTTATTTTTTAAATTACCTCTTTGTAAAATTTCTGTGCTGACCTTTATGTTTGTAGCAGACAAGCAGCAGGTTCATTGTGATTCATTCTCACATTAATCTGTGCGCGAACTGCAAATCCTTTTATTGAAAGTGGTGGTATGTCATGTAAAGCTACTTATTAAAGCAAAATAGTCACTTCTTGAGAAAAGACAGTCTCTCGATCCCTCACTCCAGTAAACGCTATTGCAACATTTACAGGGATGACTTAAATGGCAGAGATGCATAAAAAAAAAAAGAAATCCAATTCCTCTGTGATATTGCTGTCCCATGATGCCTCAGGCATGCTCTTGTGAGTTTGGCCATTGGTGGAAAATGCCTAGTGCAATAAAATATCTTAAAGGAAATTATAAACATTTTGGGAATGTGGGTGAAACAAGACTATTTTAAATAGAATATCATGATTATACCTATTCTTGAATTAAAAAAAAACTCGCATACAGCCAAAGCTCCTTAATATGCATATATTCTAATATATGTCAACTCAGAAAAAAAAGGTTTATCTTAAGTAGGAGCAGTAATCTCGATCTCCCTTGCCAGCCTATGCAGGTCTGGCTCTATCTAAGCGCCGGCCCTGTTGTGTGCCTTCACGGACCAGAGGGGAGATGTACCCCTTACTCAGACACTACGCACTCACACATTACATCTCACACACACACTACTGCCCATTTCCCTACCAGAGCTCATATCCCTTACTAAAGCCCCTAGCCAAGGCACTCCTGGCACTGTAACCCCTACAGAGATCTGTAGTGGTTATTGAGCCTGGATTGTTCCTTTAAAAATCTACAAGTGCCTCTCTTGAGATGGATCCGCCCCTGAGTGGGAGAGGGTACTGTAGTTTTTGTGGGGTGGGAATTCTAACCACAGGAATGTTTCTGGAGACATTGGCACCTTGAGCCCCAATGCTCTTATTAGTTTTGCCACAGTGGCCCAAAATGGTTTTATTCCTCAGCACTCCTATCAGACATGAGTCATAGTACCCCTATCAAAGTCGCACCTCCAACACGTATCAGAAGCATTTTTGTGTCTGTGTTTGAGTCTGTTTGGTGTGAGGCACCAGCGATATATCCTCTTGCAGTGGACCTCAACGTGTGAGAAGCATCGGGTCATTCCCCTTAATGCATTCAGCCTCTTAACCCATCTTTCTTGTGTAACTGTTTTCCCTGTTTCTCTTTTCCATTTTGATATAAACGTCAGTGGAGCTAGAGTTCTAGGGTTGGTTTGTGTTTAATAGTAGTGATGTCCCAAACGGTTCGCCGCGGACTCATGATTGAGTAAACTTTGACCCTGTACCTCAGTCAGCAGACACATTCCAGCCAATCAGCAGCAGACCCTCCCTCCCAGGCCCTCCCACCTCCTGGACAGCTCACTAAGAATGCAGCTTCACAATGAATGTAAAATGGATGCTGTCCAGGAGGTGGGAGGGTCTGGGAGGGAGGGTCTGCTGCTGATTGGCTGGAATGTGTCTGCTGACTGTGAGATACAGGGTCAAAGTTTACTCAATGATGAGTCCGCAGCGAACCGTTCGGGACATCGCTATTTAATAACATTTGGAGAGCAATTTGGGTTTCAGTGGGGTGTTCCAACAAGAGACGAGCAAGCTTTGTGCGTCTCTCTCCTCTGGTTGGGAGGTTCTCTCCGCACATTTTACGTGTTCCAGAATTGCACTTTTAACTTGTAGATATAGAAAGGTGAAGTTTGATGGTAGTTTAAAGTTTTCTTGGAGGGTTGGGAAAGGGATAAGTTAACCTCCCTCTATTAGTTGAGAGATTTTTGTTTGCCTTGTTTTTCCATTTGCGTACTGACAGCCATGGTGATATGGGTTTCAATGAATCGAAGTGCTAACCAGTGGAGTGCAGTTTGTATAAAAAGGCATCCCAAGCTACAATTGACGCCCTTGTTGTAGGGAATAAGCTTAGGGTTTTGTTGCGGAAGGATGGCGAGGTCCACATATGTGATAGTAAGGATTTACCTTGTAGTTGCTTGCCTTCCATATCTACCCATCCCAGTAAACCCTGTGTTGCATGTAGGTTTATTGTCTGTGATAGGAGAGCTGCTCTGTGATAAGCCCATACCTCTGGTGCCCCCATTCCACCAGCTGAATAGGGTCTCTGTAGGACTGATCCCGCCACCCTTGCTTTTTTCTTATTCCATATAAAGGTGGAGAATAGCTTTTGAATATTGTCACAGTGTTTAGGCATGGAGATGGGATCATCCAGAAATTGTATAGAAGTTTAGGAAGGGCCATCTCCTTGAGGGCATTTATACGGCCTGACCATGATATTTTCACATCCTTCCAACTCTCTAACTCTTGGTGTAATGTAGTGAGTAAGTGGTTGTGTTTAAATATCATTTTGAGTGTTTTAATGATTCGTACTCCTAAGTATACCACAACTTTTTTTTTATTTCTTTTTTTCCTCCAGTTAAATTGGAATTGCTGGTAGTTTGTCATCTGACATGTGGATTGGTAACGCCTGGGTCTTGTTGGTATTAAGCCTATAGCAGGATATGGAGCCGAGGGAGGATATGTCCATTAACTGTGGCAATGACATTTCGGGTCGAGTAATCGACAAAATGATGTCTTCCGCAAATAATGATAATTTATGTGTCCACTATTTACTGATGTAAATATTTTTTTTAAACCTGCCCCATCTGTACGACATATTACGGGAGACCATGCTCATAAAATCCAAATATTCTCTGATCCCAACTCCATCACTGAGCATTGGGTTTCTAAAGACAAGTTCTTGTAATTCTGACAAACCTGTCACAGCACTGTCATATAAAAGATTTAAAATCTCCTGTAATGTATGTTAATCATTCTGTTGTCTTTTAAATTTAGCAAGTGACATCACAACCCAAGTCTATGCAAGCACAGGGCAGGTAAAGAGAGCAGAAACATTGGGGGGTATTTATCAAAGTGTTCTGAAAAATGATGGTTACATTCTGTCATTATTTTCATCTAATTTATTAAAGTGTTCTAAAAAGACATTTTCACAAAAATTCATTATCAAAATAAAACCCTCATACCTGTCAATCTTTGTTGCCCATCTTCCAGGACAGAGGTGGGCAGAGAGAGTAAAAACTGTACACTCGGCAGAAGGGAGGTCTGCTAGTCAAAGGACTTGGGTGCAACAAAAATTTTAGTTTCATCCAAAACTATTTGTCCATTTGTTCATTCATTTTCAGACAAAATTCGTCCATTATTTTTGTTTCAGAATTGTATTGGGACAAATTAAATTCTGATCTTTGGTGTAGGCCGCTACTGCATCTTGCAGCAGTTTACTAGAAAACTCCCTCAATTGGCACCCTTGTGAGATTGCCATATATATTTGCCCAGTCACTAATCCAATAAAGGGGGACTTGACCCAGGTCTCCCATGCCCCCATGGTGGGGTACCTAAAAATATTGGCCTAGTCACGAAAAGGGTGAGTCATTTTTATTATTAGTCCTTACCACTGACAATAGGTCCATCCCTCTCTTTATTATTTAGGGCCCCTAAACGAATGCCAAAATGAATGTCCAAGTCTAATGCACGGAGTACGGCTGAATCTCTCTGTGCATGGTCTTAGTGCCCAGTCAGGCTCTGCGTTTCAAAGTCTGCAGGCAGATTTTTTAAATATGGGCCAGGTTCCAGGACCAGTTTTGCTTGGGGCAGTACCCCAAAATGGGGGACTGTCCCAATAAATTGGGGGACTGTTGACATCTATGATACTCTTCAGTTATCTTTTTTTCACTCACATTAGGCCTGCTGTCCACGACCCTTGTGATCTTAGGTTTAATTCCTGATCCTTACCCTCCATTCCCCATTATAACAAGGCAGCCATCTAACAGAGCACTGTGACTGTGCAATAACCTCCCACAAAAATCTTGCACAAACCTGCAATCTCTAAAACGTACTTTAAATTAAATCAAAACAAACCGTAATCACTGCAGATAGGAATCTATGTTTTATAAATTAACCTGGTTTAAAGATGCTAAGGCACTCTCGAAAATAAGACATCTCAATGTACTCCTCCTGGTAAAGCATTTTCTAAATAAATATAAAAGTGCATTTTTCTAATTTCTTTAAACACAAGGATAATAAAACATGAAAATAGATTTATTTAAAAGGCATGCCAAAACCTCAAAGGTCAACCACGGGACAATCTTCTGAGAATTCCAAAAATCAATAGCATAACTCTATTTGCAGCCATATGAAAAATAGAAATCCGACAGGGTGTCAAACTCTGTGCGTCATTATTTTCTCATAATTCGTGTTAGGAGTAAATGTAAAAGAGGTATTTTAGTCACAATCACTGCTCACTTTGTCCTGTCCTCAGCCGTTGCGTCTTCTGACAATGGAGATGAGAGTCAGCCAACATATTGTAATTGGAATGTGCAATAAAAAAAAATATTGACTCAACTAGGTGTGATATGGCCTTGTTAAATAATTCCATTATTAAACCATCATCCCCTGAATTTTCATCAGTGTGGACTATGGATAGACTGTTCGGAATCACAGAATCACAAAACCAAACAGTAGTGTTCACAGAGTACGGCTAAGTACAGTATCAGCTAACCGCAATGCTTCAAAGTCCTACATTGCAACCACATTGGCTACAATTCTAACTTCTCAACTATTGGGAACATCATCCGATCTTTAACAAACTTAGTTTTGTGCCTGTGTTTCCAAAATAGGCCAAAATTATTAAATTGGAAAGATTCTCCAAGTCAGCTATATATGCACCATTGCTATTTTACTCTGAAATTTGCATTATCAGACAGAACCCAGAAAACAGTGTAGCCATATATAAAATTTTAAAGGGAGAATTTCGGTAAAGGAGGAACACTTTACAAAAGGTCTTTCCCTAAAAACTGTGGTTCCTGAATACTCTTAATTCTTTGCCCCTCACCTCCCACTGCTGCACACCTTAATCAGCACACAGAGCAGATAGATGACATCAAAAAATAGCAGCTCCATTAGGAATAGTGAGGATGGGACATCTCCCCTCTAGTGCATGCTGACATTAGAAGCCAAATTTGAACAGAATTGATATTAGCCAGGACTCTTGTTCTTGGCTGGCTCATGATTCCTAATAATGCTGCCAGAGGTGGACTTACACCTTCGGTAGCAAAGATGTTAATCTCTGTATGTGCAGCATTTCACAGTGAAACACTGCAGGTAAGGACTAGAGACACCATGACCACTTAATCATTGCACTTGTCCTGGTGCTTGAATTAACACTTTAACTTAAATCCATGATTATTAAATATAACATCTGGAAGATTCTTATTATTGTTACTGACATTTATAAAGTGCCATCATTCTGCAGTGTGGTACAATTTGGGGGGGGGGGGGAATAGTAAATATACAAAGACCAATACAAAAGATAAGAAGGGTCCTGCCATGAGCTGAGACCTAGTGGTTAAAGTTCTTTTATACAAGGTGCCTAGAGCCTGTGAACTTGCAAAAGAAGCATTTTTGCTTAAAAAAACTAAAAAAACTTAAATTATTCATTTGCTGTGCTGATGTATATCAAAGCGTGTCTTGGCACAGCCTGGCATTCAATGCAAATTCAATGTATCCAGAGATTCCCTGAGTGCAGCACAAGACTGTAGACTCCTAGGAAATAATGCCTAGTGAATTAATGTTAAATATGTTTTTTTACTTCCACAAATTTCACCACAATGTTTCCGTTGGGTAAGCAAAGAACTCACACGAACTTTCTCTTTAAAAACCACATAAAACCGCATTATTGTGAAACACTCTAGTGCTATAGTGATTAGTTACTGTTGCAGAAATGATGTTTCATATATTTCTCGTCAATTTCCAATCGAAATGTGAAAATAAAGTGAGGTCTCTGTGGAACATTAAGTGCGGCTGACGGCGATGTGGTAGGAGATGTCCTTTTCACCTAATTGTAACCTATTTTCTGTTCCAGGGAAGCTGTCACTATAGAAAACACACACAGTTATTTTAAGCCTTTTCTTTTCCTTCCTCCAATATGCAGCCCTTCCCCTGCAAAAACACAACCACAGAGCAAGTGCGCGGCAAGCGGGAAAAGTTCAAGGTCAGTTCATATGTAAATAGTTAATTTTACTTTTTTTAATGGCTTTAACCCATTAAGTCCACTGGAACCTGATGAACATAATACTTATAAAATGAAGGTGTATATGTAGCTCTTGGGATGTCCTATTCAATATGTCTTTGCTTTATACCAGTCTGTAAGCTCCTTTTTCACAAATCATGCAGTGGAAAGTCTTTGAGCGAACATAACTGGACATCCTTGCTTTTATGTAACAGACAGTAAATGTTTTTAAAGTGCAATATTTGAATGAAGTGAAATGGGTGGATAGAGAGATTCTCAGGGTCCTACGTTCTTGCATTTAATATGTACTGTAGCGGAGCCCTAGTCCTAGCAGGGACTCTCCTCCACTGGTTACTCCAAGATGTACTCATGAACAAGTAAATTACTCCAAGGGAACAACCAAATACCGCAAAGTAATCCAAGAATCTCCCAACACCTCCCCAGCAACTAGACGACACTCAGTTCTGGGGGTATAACTGATTTTATGAGAATCCCCATGCAAGGTGTTTCCAAATATATATTCCAGGGGCATTCCCCACTGGACCTGACTGGAGACCGAAGCAAAGTACACAATATAATTACATTAACTCTTAGGTCCCGTACATGTAAAATCTTTAACACCCCAAAATATGCATTTCCCCATAAGTTATCCCCTCAAGTACTATATCCCTGGATAGCTTGGGTCTGAGCGCCCAAGATATCAGAAAAATGCTCAGATCCCACGAACATAGCCGAAAGGCCACCGGAGTATAGTTTAGACCGACCGCACACAAGGCGCCTGCCCAAAACGGTTCCATGAAAATAGGCGGTGCAGTCGGTCTCTTTCGAGAGTACAAATTAAATACAAAATAGCATAGCAACTGTTCGTGCGTCCATTCGTATGAATATCTGGTTCGGGAGGTGGCTCCCCTGTATGCCGCTCTGTTCGTATGATTTTCCACAAAGCTAACAGAAGGTCGAAGTCCCAGCGGTGTTCGCGCCATCGAGAGGCTGATTTTAGTTTCATACACTCGACGACCAAACACCACTGTCTCTGTTCATGTTCCAAAATGGCCGCCGCCACGTGTTTGCACAAACGAACGTAGACCACCCAAACGACCGGTTGGAATGTTCATGTAGTTGCAGTTTGTGGAGGTGTAAATGGTGTTAATGAGCTGCACACTCCACATCTGGGTGGCCTGCCGTTCGGTAGTCTGTTTGGTTGTCGACCAGAACCGTGGGAACAACTAAGGGGAACGAAATTAAATGAATGGCCAGGCAAACAGGGGAAAAGCATGGATTTTCAATAAGAGGGGAATATGCCTCACTCATGGACTGTAAGCCCCATACATTGGGGGGGGGGGAGGGGAACTGGCACGGACAGTCCAGAGCAGGCAAAAGGGTACTGTAGCACGGTCCATTCTGATACATGTACATTGTTAACTCAAGTGGCAAGGGGTCAGGGGCACAGTGCATTCCCCCTCTGTCACGTGGGAGTTCACCGGGAGTTACCAGGATCTCTGGATAGATGGCCAGGTTCTCTGGATAAATGTTTAGAATATCTGGATCTTTTGGTAGCTGGCTAAGGTTTTCAGGTTCTCAGGGTGAATGATTATAGATAGATTTTGGGAGTCTCTGCGTGAATGGTTAGTTATCTGGTTGAATGGTTAGATTTTGGGAGTCTCTGGGTGTATGGTTAGATTTTGGGAGTCAGCAGGTGAATGGATAGATTTTGGGAGTCTCTGCGTGAATGGTTAGTTATCCGGGTGAATGTTTAGATTTTGTGAGTCTCTGGGTGGATGGTTAGATTTTCGAATTCTCTTAGTGACTGGTTAGATTTTGTGAGTCTCTACGTGAATGGTTAGTTATCTTGGTGAATGGTTAGATTTCGGGAGTCTCTGGGTGAATGGTTAGATTTTAGGAGTCTCAGGGTGAATGGTTAGATTTTGGGAGTCTCAGGGTGAATGGTTAGATTTTGTGAGTCTCCTGTTGAATGGATAGATTTTTCTAGTCTCTGGGTGAATGGTTAGATTTTGGGAGTCTCTGTGTGAATGGTTAGTTATCTGGGTGAATAGTAAGATTTTGGGAGTCTCCGGGTTAATGGTTAGACTTTGGGAGTCTCCGGGTGAATGGATGGATTTTGGGAGTCTCTGCGTGAATGGTTAGTTATCCGGGTTAATGTTTAGAGTTTGGGAGTCTCTGTGTAGATGGTTAGATTTTAGAAGTTT
Source organism: Pelobates cultripes (assembly GCA_933207985.1). NCBI lineage: Eukaryota > Metazoa > Chordata > Amphibia > Anura > Pelobatidae > Pelobates > Pelobates cultripes. The sequence goes on from OW240913.1 coordinate 361,000,861, forward strand.
CTGGGTGACTGGTTAGAGTTTGGTAGTCTCTGCGTGAATGGTTAGTTATCTGGGTGAATGGTTAAATTTTGGGAGTCTCTGGGTAAATAGTTAGATTTTATGAGTTTCCACTTGAATGGATAGATTTTGGGAGTCTGGGAGAATGGTTAGTTATCTGGGTGAATGGTAAGATTTTGGGAGTCTCCCGGTTAGTGGTTAGACTTTGGGAGTCTCCAGGTGAATGGATAGATTTTGGGAGTCTCTGCATGAATGGTTAGTTATCCAGGTGAATGGATAGATTTTGGGAGTCTCTGCATGAATGGTTAGTTATCCGGGTAAATGTTTAGATTTTGGGAGTCTCTATGTGGAAGGTTAGATTATAGAAGTCTCTGGGTGACTGGTTAGATTTTGGGAGTTTCAGAGTGAGTGGTTAGGTTTTGGGAGTCTCAGGGTGAATGGTTAGATTTTGGTATTCTCTGGGTGAATGGATAGATTGTGGGAGTCTCTGAGTGAATGGTTAGATTTTAGGAGTCTCAGGGTGAATGGTTAGATTTTGTGATTCTCTGGGTGAATGGTTAGGTTTTGGGAGTCTCTGGGCGAATGGTTAGATTTTAGGAGTCTCTGGGTGAATGGTTAGATTTTGTGATTCTCTGGGTGAATGGTTAGGTTTCGGGAGTCTCTGGGCGAATGGTTAGATTTTAGGAGTCTCTGGGTGAATGGTTAGATTTTGTGAGTCTCTGGTTGAATGGATAGATTTTGGGACTCTCCAGTTGAATGGATAGATTTTGTGATTCTCTGGGTGAATGGATATATTTTGGGAGTCTCTAGGAGAATGGTTAGATTTTAGGAGTCTCTGGGTGAATGGATAGATTTTGGGAGTCCCCGATTGAATGGATAGATTTTGGTAGTTTCTGGGTGAATGATTAGATTTTGGGAGTGTCTGGGTAAATAGTTAGATTTTATGAGTCTCCAGTTGAATGGATAGATTGTGGGAGTCTCTGGAAGAATGGTTAGTTATCTGGGTGAATGGTCTGTTCTCAGGACCGACGAGGAAGTCACCTTACTCTTCACATTTTCCTTCCTAAAACCCAGCCTTGCAAGGAATGCATGTGGCGGGACAGCTCCCAAGCCATGTTGACTGAGACTTCATTCAGCATCTACTTAAAGGGATACTTTATGCATATGTATTTTATAATGCTTGCAAACACAGTATTTCATTACCTTTCATTAGATTCAAACTGGCCTCTGCGGTTAATAAAGATCCCCTTTTTGCTGAGCACGTCCTTTCTTGTTAGTCCTGGGGAATTGGTTGTTGTCCAACGCTGGTCATAGAGACGGATGGTTTGATTGAGATTTGTGGATTTGTATAAAAAATCTTCTGTATACTAAAATTCTTACCAAGCTCAGCTAACCACTGCATGAGGTTGATTCGAGTTTTATTACAAACTAGCTGTTTAGCAAGTGCTTGCCTCATCCCATTACATCAAATGTATATTTTAACTCCCACCTTCCTCAGCCAGAATCTCCCTGAACGTGATAAGTGTTGCAAACAAGCAGCAGCTGGCAATTTCCTGCACTCTATTTGATGGGATGTGAATTCTGTGCCTAAACCTCAGCACATTGGAAGAGCAGAAGCAATGGCATGTTCACCGCCCTTTTGTCATTAAAACCACCCCTCCCAAAACCCATGGTTGGGGATCAGCATGTTTACCCGTCGTTTGTTTTTATGCTACCGAAAGGCTGTGGGTCAAGATGTCATGACAACCCCATTCTTGATTTTAAATAGCCTCCAACAATAACCCACGGGACCATGAGATGTCCCTTGTTTATTATATTAATAGCCCCCACCTGCTTCTTATGGGGGGACATTTTCCAAGCCCCCTACATTTTTAAAGACGTGACATGTTCATTCCCCATTAATGAATTTTAATTAACTGTGTCTCTGGCCAGCCCAAGCATTTGGAGCTTGAGGGCTCCCCCCACCCCGACACCCCTAAACTTAATTTTATTTTAACAAAAAAAAAAAAAAAGGTACCTGCGCACTATCCTAAATCCCTATATTAATTTTATTAGGTGCGACAGCGTGACATTAACATATGCACCCTTATGTTAAAAAGTATCTCTTTAGCTCATTTAAGGACACTAAATATAAACAGACTTATTGTTCTGCAGACTAACATGGTGGGAAGCCTAAAAATAATCTTCTCATCAAACGTTATTTTGCAGTTATAGACTTTTTAACAGTGTGAGTGGCTGGCTGATGGGCAAAAAAAAAATATAGACTTAAAGAATTTGGCAATCATTGTCTTAATTATCCTTTTTATTCCCCTTACTATCTATGGTTCTGGCCCAAAACTTATGTTTTTTTAGCTTGCCAATGTTTTTTTCAAAGAACTGGATGAAATGTTGGCTTTACCAACCCTCTCACCTTTACTTCTATAAAGTTTATAGAGAGTTAAGTCAGTTATATATATACTCTATACCAGCTAATCTGCGCTACTGGGTGTTTCATTGTATCAGAGGAATAAATAATGTCTTCCTACAGTGAAACATAACAAGTTGTGTTCACTTTATTTGTTATTTTATCTCACTTAATTCCGCCTGCTGTTAGTCTATCTTGCCTCCTCCTGATTATCTGACATCCTGTCTCCTGCTGTGACTGCTGTATACATATCGTCTAATGTTATTTAACATTTATGTTGTTGGATACTTGTATGTCAGTAGCATTGACCTGAGGAAGCTTCTCGCTAACTTCAGTTCACCTCTTCATGATGCTCTCAAATGGACATTTTACATCGGTGACATCCGTAATGGAACCTGCATCCTTCATTCGTATTTTCTTAGAAATATGTTTTTGGTCAGAAGTCGTAAGAAAAGATAGGAAGAGCCCTTTGGCCCTACATATATACATTTTACAAGTAGTACCTAGAAAAAGATGTCCCATTCAAAACGTTCAAATCATTAGCCCTATGACCTAGGAGAGTAAAGAAATGTACACTATAAATCATTTACTTTGTTCATTTGGAGCTGGAAACAATATATTTCTTTACTTATTTTAATTGAAGACCGAAATATGTGATGTTACCATGCTCAACTTAAATGAATTGTGCCAAGGTTCAGACATAAAGTTGGTGCCTTCTACCACTGCACCAGCTGTGCCTCAACTTAGTCAATTGTCAAAAAAAAAAGCAAAACCCTGAAGATTTTCAGGGAGAGAGGTCGGCCAAAAGGCCAAGAACCCACCACTCCCACCAAATGCGTCATCTTCAGGAAATGCTCCATCAGAATTGTCTCCAATGTGACATTTCAGTTATAAAACAAAAATGTAAGAAAATCTTAACAAAACAAATTGATCAGGAAAATTAATGTGACACACGCTAGGGAAGCATAGAATAAATGAAGTAAATAAAAATAAATTCCACTGCCGGCCACTTTGCGTTAGGTTGAGTATATAAAAATTCCCCACTCCACCAACCAGGAGGAGAGTGAGTGGAGAGCGCACTTGAAGGGTCCATTGTGCTCCAGTAGCGACATGCATCCACTTCAAGGGTCCTGTAGTTATTCCCAATCCATGTACAGAATACACCTCTAGGGTAACCAGTTCATGGAACATGGGGACACCTGACACTTCAGCGCATTCCACAGCATTCCTCTGGCCAGGATCGGTGCTTCCCAATTTCAGACCCTTTGGAGTAGATATTAATGTAGACAGAATAATACCGGCCTCACTTTAACACTGTTTTTTCCTCAAAGGTTGAGTCCTGAAGTCCACTTTGTATGTTGTTGATAACCAGTGTAGTTCCAATATATAATTAAGATATTTGATTAGGCAACTGATTTAGAAGCATGAAGGCAGGCAGATTCCATTGTGGGAACCAAACTTTAGAATAACTGGTAAATAGCCAAATGGGCAGAAAGTGGTTAAAAAACAAGCCACATCCAAGTTGGTAGGAGACATTACATGGGCTAATTTCAGGTGGTTCTTACCTTGGGTATGATTGGCTGCCAATAATTCACCATGCAGTGACACCACTCATTGTGAATGTCTAATGTAGGATCGTGTTATTGACATTCTTGGTGTTACTATTAGCCATGCCTATAAATGATATTTACTGACTATGCAGATAATATTTTTTTTTTACCTGAAGCTGAAGGAAGCAAGGGGAATTGTTAGTGTAGGACTAAGAGGTTTGTCTTGACGTGACAGGGGGGCTTACATCGAATGGCCATTGTCCTACAGTTATTTAAATATGCACAGGGATTTGGGATAGTGCGCAAGCAACCTTTTTCTTTGCTTTGATTAGTATTACCTAAGGTGATAAATGGCATGGTCTCTGGTCTTTTATAGTCTGCAGACATATAATCAAAGGAAAATGGAAACAACCTTTTTATGGTTACTTGATAAATTTTTATACATCTCCAAAATTCTTCAAGAAAGAATTGAAAATAACAATTTTGAAAAATAAATCTGACCTCATTAGCAGTAATACTTGTTTTATCAATATATTAGGGCAAAGCAGGGGATCTCTTGTCCTACACCCCTATAGACTATCTAAAATGCAGGTCATGTAAGAACACTGGTGAGTAGAGTCAATAGGGAAGAATCTCTTAATGTAGAGATTCTTCCTTAGTAATTAAGTGCTGTTGGACTGAAGACCTATAGTTTAGGGTTGTCTTCTTTATTAGGAATTAGCTGTGATAATTTGCATAATCAATTATCCATCAGATGACATATGAAACGGAGCTCCCTGTACCCCCCGGCTGGGTACCTCCGCCAAGGACCGCTTCCTAGCTGAAACAGGGGACAAACCGCAGCACTTCTGCCCACAGTCACTGTGGCTTGACCGGTGGTCCTGGAACCACTTCTCCTGGAGCCAAGTGGGGGACTCAATCTATCAACCCCCAAGCACTAGACGAAACTCAGCCCTGGGAGCTCTAGTCCTTACAAGGACTTTCCCCATTGAATCTTCAACACTGGAACAAAGATTAGTGATTAGACCTTTCCCGTCCCAGTAACCACATAGTTCTGGGAGTACAAGCTCGAATACTTTAATGGCAGCCACAACTGGCCTTTTATGCAAGTCCCCATGCAAGGGGCACTCCCCCCTGGGAGATAATTGAGTCAAGCACTATACTAAACTCAATTATCTCCAAACATAAAAACTCACATTTTTACAAACACCCCAAAATTACCTCGAAATAAACAAAAACACCATAAAAGTTACATCCCCTTATAGCACTGATCTGGGTGACCACCATATCCAAAAATCACCCAGATCAGTTCAGGGGTTCAGAAATTCTATGGAAGGAACATTTTGACCAACCGCACGCATGGTCCCATGCCCAAAACAGTTCCAGAGAATCAGGCTGTGCGGTCAGTCTACTTAGTGGGATTCGAAGTAGAATATAAAATACCGAACATATAGCTTTGGGAGTAGTCTCAGTTTATGTCTCTCGTTCGGGAGTTTACTTTTACCGAACGTCGTTCGATTCCCATTCGAATAGCCAAACATCTGTGGAAGGTAAGTAGTTAGCGGTGTCGAGTGTCCAATTTGAGTTCTACGTACGTGACGACCAAACACCACTCATTGTGCTTGTGGCTTAAGATGGCCGCCGCCACGTGTTTGAAGTGCTGCTTCGAACCGCTTCGACCATTCAGGAGTTCGAAGTACCGCTTCAAAACCGCTTTGAGAGTTCAAAATGTTACTGTTACAAGTCCAAAAGGTACAAACAGTGGTTTTAACCAAGGTTTTTCACAGGGTCCATAGTCTGTGGGCAGGAGGCTGGCAAGCAAGCTCCTCCAGGAGCTTGTGGCAAACTAATCTAAAAAGGGGAGTTTGTCACAACATGGCCTAAACAGATGTCAGGTAACATCACAGAGAGTGACATAAAAAAAAAAAAAAAAACATTTGGAAGGGGAACATTACCTAAATCACTAAACAACTGCATACAACGTGTGTAGTGTGTCTGAGTGTGAGTGTGTGGGTAGCATTGTGTGTATATACAGTGTCTGGATGTGTGTAGCAGTGTGTGTGTATGTGTACTGTGTTTGAGTGTGTGTGTGTGGCATTGTGTGTGTGTAGAGTTTCTGAGTGTGTATCATTGTGTGTGTATATAGTTTTTGAGTGTGTGTAGCATTGTGCGTGTATACAGTTTCTGAGTGTGAGTAGCAGTGTGTGTGATTACAGTTTCTGAGTGTCTGTAGCATTGTGTGTGATTACAGTTTCTGAATGTGTGTAGCATTGTGTGGGATTACAGTTTCTGAGTGTGTGTAGTAGTGTGTGATTACAGTTTCTGAGTGTGTATAGCATTGTGTGTGATTACAGTTTCTGAGTGTGTGTAGCACTGTTTGCGCATACAGTTTCTGAGTGTGTGTAGCAGTGTGTGTGTATACAGTTTATGAGTATGTGTTGCACTGTATGGGTAAAGCAGTGTGTCAGTGTGTCTACTGTGGGTGTTTCTGTCAGTATGCATGTACCAAACCTTAATAGGTAAAGCAGTGTTTGTATACTGTGTCTTACTGTATGTGTGTGTGTGTGTGTCAGTGTGTATACTTTGTGTATACTTGTTTAAGTGTGTGTATTGCAGTGTATGCGCTGTCTATATTTATGTGTATAGCATACTGTGTCTGAGTGTGTGTGTATAGAAGCGTGTCACTGTGTGTATACTTTGTCTAAGTGTGTGTAGCAGTATGTGCGTACTTTGTCTGAGTGTGTATATGCTATGAGTGTGTGGCAGTGTAAATCATTGTGAGTATTCTGTGTCTGAGTGTAGGGGTTGTTATTGTGTGTTCATGACTTGTAATATATAATAGAGGTGGATATTCTGGCTCCTTTTCTCTAACCAGAGTCTGGTCAGAGTAAAACACCGGTCTTTGCATTGCCGGTATATTTGCAATACCAGCCGCGGCCAAACAGTTTCAAATACCAGCGGTGCCAGTAAATTAGCAGCCAGGTGGAAACTATACTACTGCTACAATTAGGACTGTCCCAGACTAGCTGTGGATACCTTCCAATATGAAAACTCAGCTTCAAGGGGTACATAGGGCCCAGAATATTACCAGCTGGTCAAAGTCGACCAGAGTGCAGCCTCGGGTACCTAATTCTCAGGTGTCAAATGGTGATGAAGTAAAAAAAATACCGCACTCAGTGATGCTTCCAGAGGAAACTACAGGAATCTGTTTTTTGGCAATGCTCATTTATTTGGTGATAAATGGATACACAAGGCACAAGAATATAAAAGAATAGCAAACGAAGAAATAAAACTTCAAACACGATGGGTGTGGGGGAGCATCAAAAGAAAAACCAAAACTAAGAACCTCCTGGACTTGTTTTGCGTCTACAAGGGCCACTTCTCCAGAACCGATTTCCCTGGACCTCAATAATGAGTACCTTTCTGGTTTTATACCCATTGAATATGTGGACATCTATTTCATTGGGGAAGCAACTTCTGATTATATGACAAATGGTGAAACTCATTCTGTTTCACATTATTTTACTTATTGGACGTTATTTTGGGCCTGATATTTTTAATCCATACTATTTATTTATAACAGTGGCTTGAATCGGGATTAAAAAAATAAAATATATCTCTTTCCAGGCTTATAGCCTTTGTTCCTGGAGAGGAAAACAGAATAATTCAGTAAATTGTACAATGTAACGTTATCAGCTGGAAGATAGCATTGATTCTGCTTACAGTGTTTTTTCCCGTTCTGCTAACACTCCCTAAATTCAGCCAAGGTCTGACGCCCTGCCAGAAGCCATAAATTACTCACAAGCAGGTCCTGAAATTAGGAGAAACATTAAACTAACACTTCCACTTAGCAATAGGACTTCCTGCCCAGCTGATAAAGCAATTCCTGTTATTTTTCTAAATGTACTACAAACCTGAAGCAAAAAGCCCAAAAAATGTATTATGGATGGAGCCACACCTAGTACGTTTGTCAGCTTGTATTTCTCTGTCTCAGGAACGCATATATTGCACATGCCAGTCTTTGCGTGACAATATGTTAATAATAAATATATCCAAATGTCAGTACAATTTTATTAACTATATAACTATAACTAAGGACATATATTTAATAAAGATATTTAATTGTATGTATTGGTGGTATTTTGCCGCTCTTTCAATGTATACATTGTGCTATCGAAACTGCTAAAATTTATACATTGTGTAACGAAGTAAACTATCCGCTCACAGTTTACATTTCAACATATAATAATATTAGCCGAGACACAAAACAAAAGACAATTGCTAAGAACCAGTCTGTCCATTTTGCAACCTCATATAAATGAAAACTAATTTTGTTTCCAGGATAAACAATTGACAGAACAAGCCTGATGTCCTTCCTGGTTCTCAGTGAGTGAAGAATTGGTTGTGAGTCTGGGGATCTGGTGACTAAGTACGATAACATAGACTCTGGAATAACATCAACTTACTCTTGAACCAGTCTTTTTTTTGCCATGTGTGTAACCTACCTGAGCGTAATAGACCGATCCAACAGGTAAAGAGGGCCCTGATCTAGAGCTAAATTTATGAAAACAGAACATTGCTGTTATTTGATCCAGATAAGACACGTTTTTTCACCCACATGTTTTTAACTTTTGTGCCCTCACTGACGCATTTCACAACCTCCAGTCAAATTCTATGTATGCGACATTTATAGAAATTATGTTCTTCGAGGCCAAATGGCTGATATAATCCACCCCAATTTAGACTAACTGGGTCTACCTAACGGTTCTCCCTGGGGCCTTAATCATTTAAATAACATACTAATGGAATCTTTCTAAACTTGACAATCTTTATATGTAGGGTATCTACTTATAGTGGGATGTACTTAATATACATAATTATAATTATTATAATACAGAAAGCCGTCTGGCAATTTGTCCTTTAGAAATCTCAGGTGCCTGTGTGACTCTAATTCTGAATATATAGTCAAACCGAAAATTGGGGCACTCCCAGCTCTTGAAGGTGGAATCAAATTTCTTTTAATGTGTTAACATTTAATAGTTAACATGCATTAGATCAGATGACTTTCAGAGATGTATTATTTATAACAAAGGGTTAGTAGCAGTGACAGGGTGGAGAATTATTTTGTTATAAATCGATATTTAAATGGCTGTTCTGTAGTCTAGATGCATTAAATGGGATTTTTTTGTTTTACCAACATGTTTCTATTGGAGTAACTCTATAGGCTGATACGTTTTGCACTCAGTTTTATGATCGGTATAATAATTATTTTGTTCCTACCCAGTGATAAAGATGAATTGGACATCTTTAGCCGAGCGGGAAGCATTGTGTGTCGTCTAGCCTGGATGTTTTCCTTCCTCTTACTAAGAAACAAGGTTCTCCTGGAGAAAGGGTACAGTGGTCCCGGTCTCTGTGTCTACCAAACCTGCCCAAAGCTGGACCAGTCTACACTAAAAAAGGGCAAAAGCCATTTGTGATCCATAGAGGATGAGAAATAGTGTTTTATATGCGGAGTAATAAAATAAGTGGAATGTCACTAAACAACAACCACTTCAAATGATAGATTAACGTCCTCTCACTAAAGGCAGAATCCTATACACTCTCTCCCATCATCAAATTCTATTCAGCTGTAGAACAAAAGAAAAAAAATAGGAGTTAAAGGGACACCATAGGCACTACAACCATTTTATCTAATTGAATTGGTTATAGAGCCTAGAAGCCCCTGGCGATGTCCCTCCATTCAGTGTAGAACCATATTTGAGCAGTTTCTCACACAAAGAGGATATCTGGCTTCCCACAGCCCAGCCCCCACTGGAGATATAGCAATGGCAGAGATTACACACTTCCATCTAACTATACCGATTCATACCAGCAATGGGCACTGTGGTAGACTGAAAGGGGTCAGCTGACACTCTCAGCCAATCACAGCTACCCATTGCCGCTCTGGCTAATGATTCCTCCCTAGCCCAAGCAGAACAGATGGGATGTGCTGCTGATGACTCTTGTTTGACATTAAAAATTGATGAATGTTGAATGGAAGGACAGAGCCAAGAGTCTCCAGAAACTATTACTACTTCAATGATGTAGCCATTATAGTGCCTACAGTGACCCTTCAATGTAGACCAGTCTCTGAAGATCTTTGCACAGACCTTTCTAAGTGAAATGTCTCCTGGATAGAGAAAGTGACGAGAATATATCCACACACGAAGTTGTCCCCCATCAACACTGCTATCATTTGGCAAATAGTGGCATATAAAGCTGACTGTAGATATAGTATTTTTCTATCTTTGTGTAATAAAACAAGGGTCAACAGGATTCTTCACCAATCTGCCGGCACATGCATCAAGACATGATATCGGTATTTATTTCAGATCACTCAAAAAGATGCTCTCTCCATCAGTCATTACTCATCACTAGTAATGTCCCGAACTGTTTGCCGAACGGTTCGCCACAAACGGTTCGCCACGAATGGTTCGCCACGGACTCATCATTGAGTAAACTTTGACCCTGTACCTCACAGTCAGCAGACACATTCCAGCCAATCAGCAGCAAACCCTCCCTCCCAGACCCTCCCACGACAGCTCACTAAGAATGCAGCTTCACAATGGATGCTGTCCAGGAGGTTGGAGGGTCTGGGAGGGAGGGTCTGCTGCTGATTGGCTGGAATGTGTCTGCTGACTGTGAGGTACAGGGTCAAAGTTTACTCAATGATGAGTCCGTGGCGAACCGTTCGGCGAACAGTTCGGGACATCACTACTCATCACGGCTCATGGAAAATAGCAAACCATCAATCAATATTCTAGTTTTGAACTGTTTTTTTTATTACACCGGAGGTTCAAATGAAAGGCCAACTCAATGTAAAAATGGGTAGTTTTTCATAAACATAAAATGTACCATTAGACAGCATTAGAAAAGAAAAATGTCAGGTTACATCAATGATAAAGTCAGCGCAGGTAAAAAGCAAGAAATTATACAACTAATTTTCATGTATAGCTTGGAGGAAAGACGAGACAGGGGGGATATGATAGAAACATTTAAATATATAAAGGGAATCAACACAGTAAAGGAGGAGACTATATTTAAAAGAAGAAAAACTGCCACAACAAGAAGACATAGTCTTAAATTAGAGGGACAAAGGTTTAAAAATAATATCAGGAAGTATTACTTTACTGAGAGGGTAGTGGATGCATGGAATAGCCTTCCAGCTGAAGTGGTAGAGGTTAACACAGTAAAGGAGTTTAAGCATGCGTGGGATAGGCATAAGGCTATCCTAACTATAAGATAAGACTAGGGACTAATGAAAGTATTTAGAAAATTGGGCAGACTAGATGGGCCGAATGGTTCTTATCTGCCATCACATTCTATGTTTCTATGTTTCTATGTTTCAGTAATTTCTGATTTCTCAAAGCAAATTTTAACATCTCCTTCTATTTGATTTCCATTGATATATCAGAGATTGAGTGGAGCCAGCATCTCTGAAATGATCACGTTAATTTTAGCAAAGAATTTGGTCTATTTTCTAAAGGAATAGTTATGTATAAATAGAATTTCCTGTTCAGCACAGAACACATTCCTGTAAAGGTCTTCTCTCCGATTAGCTCAAATCCTACTTAAAGTTGATTAATGAAAAGTTGAAATTTTAGGGCAAATTCCTTCTTCAGACTGCTTATATAAACACTATGTTCCAAATGGTGTAATTTTAGAAACGGCTAACGTTTATTTTCTTTAAACAATAGCTTGTGCTAAATTCAAGTGTGTTTAAGGACATCAAGCACGATAAATTTAATTGTTTAGTTACATAGTTTGCTAGACTTGGGTGCCGCCAAAATTTATAAAAATTATGTTTCTTTAACCAGATTTTAGCCATTTGTTCATTCCACGGCTGTATCTTGCGGGCTGTTTAGCAAATATCTCCCTAAATTGGTACCCTTGTGGGATTGCCATACTTAAGGGTACCAAATAAGGGAGCTGTTTAATAAATGGCTCATTTATTTGTTTTATTTTTAAAAAGCCCTCACTTTCACAATTGTGGTCTTTCAGACAATTTTACTAATACTAAGTAAAAATACTTAGTATTAGTAAATAAGAGAGGTTTGATTTCTCCCTCATGCCCCCACCCACCATGCCGCATCATGAAAATGACTAGCGACCTTGCTAATGGCTGCTCTCTGTACAACAATAGACATGGACATTGTATGGCAGATAGGGGCATTAGGGAGGATTTTACTGTCCTTATATTAATATGTGCATCATATTGACCCCCCATAGGCTTAAGCATTAAGGTGAGGGTGGGCACGAGGGGGGTGGGGGGGGTTTAGTAAGCAGCTGGAAGCAGAGTTCTCCTCCACTACAATTTTAAATATTACAAGGAGGGAGCCAATAGCTCCCTCATTGTAAATAAATGAACAAACTAATTGCATAAACGTAATGTTGTCCAACAAGCAGTGCATTCTTCCTTTCATTTGTATTCATCCATTCATGTTTCGAAAAATGGTTGAATTGCCAAAAATTCAGCCGAAACTGTTTCATCCGAAAATAAATGCCCAATACTATAGTCTACACACACAATATAATATATGAAATATTAACAACATTTTGCAGAGTACTTTCAGCTATGATGAATATTGCAATTAGTGATTGTGATTTCATCTCAAAATTTAAAAGCAAAAAAGTGTACAAGCTGTTAAGAACCAAATCAAAGTGATAAGTGTCCACAGTTATAGCTGCACTCCCTCAAAGTGACAAAAAATTATACAAAGTAATAAAAAAAATATATACCAGAAGAACATAGTGCACATAAACTGATGCGAATCCTTCAAATGATATTATAAAAATTAACAACATAGATACACGTAGTGCAGACTATCTGATAAAACAACATAAGATATAGTGGGTGTCTGGGAGAGAACTCACAAGTACCAGAGCCCTATCAACCCTGGCTCTGGGTTTGAAGATGTCACCAGGTGATGTATTTACTTAGATATACATCAATGCTCTATATATATGTAGGAGATAAATAGAGAGACAGGAACCCCCAATTTAATAATATTTACAACTTATATTTATTCATATAAAATATTAAAAACTCTTTGGCAGTGGTGGGTATGCCAACAAACTACCCACAACTAGGCAAGTATAAAAAACATAAAACGCTACCGTCACACAGTCACTTCCGGGTTTTGCCCTTTCCCAATCACTTGAGCCTCGTAGGTCCGCCTCTCTATGACATCATAGAGAGGGAGGCTCACAAGGCTCATGTGATTGGGAATCGGCGAAATCCGGAAGTGACTGAAATCACAATAACAAAATAGCAAAACATTATCCAAGGCAGCTGTGTTTCCAGCTCACTTTTGTTCTTAAAGATACACTATAAGCACCATAACCACTACAAAGCTGCATTCCTAACACTACAGTGTCACTCTGCCCAAATCAACAGGGAATTCCTGGCTGTAGTGACGATGATGCTTGGAGTGTTACTTTCATTAAAATTGTAAATAATGAACTTGTGATTGCAATAGCAATATTAGATATAATCAATATTAACAGCAGTTTAGAAAAATGCAGCAATAAGTATATGCTATCAGAATATCCAGAGTGTTGCAGTGTGTAAAAACCTTATTTTGGACTAACGATTAGTGATGTCCCGAACGGTTCGCGAATGGTTCGCCGAACGGTTCGCCACGGACTCATCATTGAGTAAACTTTGACCCTGTACCTCACAGTCAGCAGAAACATTCCAGCCAATCAGCAGCAGACCCTCCCTCCCAGACCCTCCCACCTCCTGGACAGCTCACTAAGAATGCAGCTTCGCAATGAATGTAAAATGGATGCTGTCCAGGAGGAGAAAGACAAGCTTTCAAGAGATTTCCTCTCTTCTTCATGTCTAAAGCAATACTGCTGATCTATATTATATCTTGCTAAAACGAACCCATAAATGAATAATCATTGCACTGTACCAGGTAGATTTCCATTTCAAAGGAGAGAAAACCAGTACATGGAAAGTGGGACACATATAAATCACTCCTCAACTTTGTATCTGGATTGCATCCAGTGTTAATGGAAATCTAGAAAACCAGGCAGCATTCCAGCATTTGTTCAACATGACTAAGAGTAATATTATACAGAGCAAGAAACACAGGACAAAATATGGAAAAATAAAGATAAGAATGAAAAGTAATCCAACTCGGTTATTCAATTGCCAGGAGCAGAGGGTTCCATATTTTCTATAATTAATTTATGTTTGTGATTTCTGATGATGAGTCTGTAGTTAAGCTGATGATATAATCCTTACCATGGCATTGGCCTTAGTGAACTCTGACAAAGAAAATGTTTTAAAATGGAAATTACAGTACGCAGTAAAATCAAGAAACATTTTAATCTGCGGCCAAAAACATCCCAGATGACACTTCAGAAAAAAATGACTTTTTGCCGAACCTGGAAAATTCTATATGGTGGAACATTCCAGTCTCACATGCAGAAAATCTTGGTCAAACAAAACCACATAGTTTCAAATAAGTGTGAAGATAATAATTTTTATTCCACTGGAGATTGACGTGTCTCATCCTCCTAGGCTAGGACATAGCTTTCAGAGATTCAGAATTTTATTTAGAGGATCAGGGCTCTAAGTTCCAAATTCACCAAAGTCAAACTGTTCAACATTGTTTATTTGATTTTCTGAATTATGTAGTAGATTCCCAAAGCTCTTCATTTTTGGTGTGCTGTAGAGGCTATTCTAAACACAACTTCTGCTAAATGTAATTTATCTTAGACTAAATCTAACTCCAGTACATTCATTTTCTGAGTTAAGGTAGAGATTCATTTACACCTCGGTTTGACATTCCTTCCTCGTGGGTTTATTGTTAACGAGACCACATTCCGAACTTTCCACACGACTGTTCATTCTTACGTTAGCATTTTGTTACCTAGAAAAATGTTGAGATACTTTGCTCTACATCGTCTTTCATTCTTTTGTCTACAGTTTTATGCATTATATACTCAGTCTCAATGCTCTTGTTGTCCAGATCCCTGTTGTTTCTAATTGCAAATATATTTACACAGATACGGTTATTTCCTGAAGTGAGAATTCAAAGTGAATTTAAAATTTAAGGCCAGAAAAACTGAACTGACAGCATAGCTGATTTAGAGAATTTTCCCATTTTGACTCGTTTGAGCTTAAACCTAAAATTCGCTTTGAAATCACCTTGAATTCACCAGTGAATAACCCTGAGAGTATACTAGCTGTCTTACTAAAATTGGTAAGGGCTGCTGATTGCCATGGATTGTGAAAATAGCTAGTTAAATCACTTTGTTTCTGTTTATGCAGCCACAGCTCCCTTGGATGTGACTGACAGTCTGCATTAAAATAAAATGATTTCATTTTCAGATGTTAGCTTACTTTAAAAGTTTTTATTTCCTGCTCTGTAATTTAAACTTGAATCACACACAGGTGCCACTTGTAGGGTCTAGAAAGCCATTAACAGAGCAGGAGATAAGAAATTCTAAATTAAACAGAATTTGCAATAAAATAAGTTTAAACATTAGATGACTCTTTATAGGAAGTGG
Source organism: Pelobates cultripes (assembly GCA_933207985.1). Taxonomy (NCBI): domain Eukaryota; kingdom Metazoa; phylum Chordata; class Amphibia; order Anura; family Pelobatidae; genus Pelobates; species Pelobates cultripes. The sequence goes on from OW240913.1 coordinate 361,016,374, forward strand.
TTAGGAAGACTGTGCATGTCACATGCAGGGAGGTGTGACTAAGGTTGCATAAACAAAGTAATTTAACTCATAAGCTCATTGAGCAGTGAGACTGCAGGGGCATGATCTATTAACCAAAACTGATTCATTAAGCTAGAGTAATGTTGGTAAAAATAGTGACCCTTTATTTTTTCCTGTTTCTACATATTCTCTATTATTATTATTATTATTATTATTATTATTATTATGATAATTATATATCGCCATCAAATTCCACAGCGCTTTAGAATGGGTGGACGAACAGACAGTATTGATTCCAACAATACTCTGACATCTTTTCCTCTAACAAAGTTATCATAAAAACAAAATGGCTGGTTGCAACAGATTAAGGAGAATATCTATAGGTTGCTAACTGTAACTGTCCGTTTATTACTTTAAATCCTTGTTCCGCACTGACTGCTACAGGCGTAACCTTTCTGCCTCCCTCTTTGTTTTCCGGGGAATTTTTGATCATCAGACCCCCCTCCTTCCTTTAGTTTTGGAGGTAAAAAGGCTCTATGTGACGCGGCATTCAGATGCCAAGCAAGCCAGCAGCACCTCGTGGGAAGGCGATTGTTGAGTTGCACCCCTTGGCAAGCGGAGCGAGGTACACAGTAAAAGTGCATTGTCTGTAATAGTATATATGTTCTTAGGCATACATTGTGTCCATGCTGTTAGTTAAAAGATATGCTGTAAGTAATACAAATGTTTGTATATTAAGTATTGTAATCCAAATCCTTGTATGTAGTCATGTTTCCTTAGATGTTTAATGTAATTTAGATATGTGTGCAGACAACGGAACTCCACCTTCTAACTCCACATTTGGAATTCTGTTGTTACCCCCTTTTGGTGATCTCTGTAAACAAATGTATTGTATGTCATTTTACAGTTTTTACAGTGCTTATGGTTCACGGTGCTCAAGGTGTTAAAGAGATTAACGTTGGTGGTGTTCAACCCTCCTGCATACCTTTGATGCAAAAGAATAAAAGCACTGCACCTGTCAGAAGCTCTCCTCACATTATATACTCGATGCCAAAGGGTCCGCTACACTAACTATCAACATTTGGGTTTCTGTTTCCCCTGTTTAATGTTTTATCTAAACCCGGATTAATCACTGATCACTGAGAGTTCTTTGGCGAGTTTTCCTTTGCTCAACTGGAAACTGAATCAATGTGCTGTATTTGGAAGGCAATCAGAGATTTGTTTTAATGTCGGGAAGGTTTGCTGCATTGTAAGCATTGCAATGTGTTCTAAAAGTCTGTAAGTTTTTATAACAAAAAAAAAAAAATCTCTAAAAAGCCTTGCCCTTAGAAGTTATTTTTTTTCGAGCCACTTAATCAGGGTTAAAGCAAAACAAATATGTGTCAAAGCTATCACGTCCCAGTTACAATGTTATTACAGGGCATGTTAGAAATCTGTCGAGATACCTCAACACAAGTAGTCTCAATACTAATACTTGGCAATTTCAGTGACATCATTTAGACGTTTCTTCTGCAAATTATAGGCTTCCTGATTGCTTTCAATATATAGAGAACCGATTATCAGATTCAGTATTTGAGTGTGAAGGTGTGCAGTGCTGAATCTTAGTACGGGACATAAAAGGTTAAATCCTTCTTTAATTAATCTGATGCATTTTACATGAACTCCCATCAATACTGTCCAAAAAACAGAACCATAACTAGAAGTCAATTGTCCACCATGTATCACTCATTATCGAGCTGAGCATACAGAATGACAAAGATAAGATTTAAAAGGAGGTTAGAATTTATATAGAGCCAACAAATTACACAACTGTAGGAAGAGGATATTTAGAGATGAAAAGGCCAAATAAGATTACAATCAATGGTGATTTAAGATGGGTGTAGATATATTGTTAGGTGCCTTTGCTCAAAGAGATCTGACCTAGAGTCAAACCTGAGTGTCTTGAGTTTGAAGGCAACGATGTTACCACTACTCTAACCAGGTGATATATCAATGGGACCTGTATTGCCCAGGAAATGTTACCTAAAGACAAGGCATGTAGTTTTCAAGGGGAATTTTGTGGAGGTTTTACTATCAATATATTTACTATCACTATAATCCCGTATGACTTTTTATAGTCAGCGGAAAATGACACCAGAAGATGGTCCCAATTCCCTAAGTGTTCCCGAGACTGAGAGTTTGAGATAATTCCACCATTATAAGGGAATACTGGATAGAGACATATGGCTGTTTTAGTTGGTGCCTCTACTGTTTGGAACATGAAGACATTGAATAGCCTAGCTGCACTATTAATATCTATATCTCTATCAATATTTAGGTAATTAAAGCAAAACTGTTACTTGGGATCGTTATAGCCATAAATAGAATCTTTATGAAAATGAAAACCTTATTATGACTGCTTTGGACTTTCATTGGACTGCAGATAAAGCAGAGACAGCCGCCGAGCTGAAGACAGAGTTAAGAAGAATGGAGCTTATAAATAATATCCTTCTCCCCCTGTGTCTCCGGAGACATTACCACGCAAAGATACATTCCGGGATATCTGGAGGCTGCAGTGTCCCTTTAATTAAATGATAATACTGATGTCATTAGGTTGGAAATCTTTTATATTTTTACAGAGTACAAAGGAATTTCTCATCACAGTTCCAAAAGATAAGGTAATAAAGACAGATTGCAAGAGAATACTACAGCAGACAACAGCTCAAGCAGCTTGCCCTGTGGTGGGTCCCGTTTAGATCTCAAGCTGGTTTAAGCTCATTTTGTGCCATTGTAAAAAAAACTAAACCCTTTGCATATCAGACTGATCCCACCCAAAAGGGCAATCCAGATCCGAAATTCCAACCTTCTCCCCTGCACGAGAGATACAGCAACTCCAGACAATTGTTTTTGCCTGGTCTGGCCTCGTCAGCGAGAGCCAATACCTTTCTAGGCACCATGAGCACGGGGTTCCATGCCTGGTGTACACATTAGACTTAGGGAGAGCAAAAAAGAAACAGGGTGCAATAGAATACCGAGAATGGACGACAACTCGAATAGCTCACCCTTCGGTGGGTTCCGCTCAGATCTCAAGCTGGTTTTAGCTCATCATGTGCCATTACAAAAAGAAATAGAGAACCTAAATCATTTGCATGTCAGCCAGATCCAAAATGCCAACTGAAATGCTCCCTTGCATAGAGATACAGCAACCCCAGAAGATAAGATTAACAAATGCCAAATGACTTAACAATAATGAAAAAGGAAGATACATATTTTTCAGCTTGGGTATATAATTACGGCCGTGGCGCAGTTTCTTTGTGTAGTAAAGGTGCACATCCTGGTGCCCTTGTAAATCTTAATATTATTTCCCTCTCAGGATGAGAAATTCAATGAATGACTTAATCACAGCTCCCCCATAAAGAGAAAACAGGAAAGGTAAGTGAATGTTCTCATTTCTAAACTTTATCCCAGATTTTACATATGTAAAGCAACTTTTTCACATTTATACATAAGATCCTTACCTTTGCCCTACACACCAGCCAGAAATATATTATTACTATTATTATTATTAAAGGGGAAGCGGACTGTGTGTCAGGGTGAGTTCTGCTTTTTGGCAAGCAGTTACAAAATTATTTGGCAAAAAAAATCTGTGATTGCACCATAGACTCTGTGCACCATAAATGCTACACTGGGCTGTAATAATACACTGAGTTGTTGTAAAACACTGAGCTGCAGTGATTATGGTGGCGCCCTCTGCAAAGTAGATGTATACTTTCTTCTTCCTCACCTGGTAGCAGTTTAGAAGACTTGCAGTCTAATAACATCTCAATCCCATTGCCCCATGCTCTAGCTGCGAACATGAGAACTGAATAATTAGAGGAACTTAAACCATTTGTCGCCAATATATTAACAAAGATAAAAATAATCCTGGTGATATTTAATGATATTATCTATAAAAATAGCCGTGATGACAAAAGCTTCCTCTCTACTCCCACGCTACATTATCTGAAACTGGTGAATTTTTAGAACCTTATCATTTGTTACCCCATCCACTTATTTGTCTCACGAAGAACAATGGACGAGAATTATTTGTGACTAGATATAGCCGTGTAAGGTTTGTTTTAACTGGCTCTTTGCACTAATAAAAAAAAAATATCTGTGATTAGAGAAACGCATCGTTTAAGCAAAATATAACTTTGAATGACAATTTATAAATCCTTAAATCAACCAGGTGGACATGAAAGTGACAGGGAAGAAAATAACGGTGGGTAATTTCACTGTCCCCCTCAAATTCTACCTTTGGCTTATTCAATTTTTTTTGTATTTTAAAACTGGTAAAATACTATAACGCCAACTCCCACAATACCTTGCCAACCAGTGGGACATTAGCAGATTTATTACCAGTAGCTGCAGGTATTATTTGATAATTGCTGTATTGATATACTGTAATGCAGAATATGGAAAATATAAAGGCCAACCCCTGGAGCGAATAGGGAGGGGGGAGCATGACTGCTGCCCTTAGGGGTTGGCATAGCAACCAAATGGATACAGTTGGTTTTACAGTTGAAAGCATGGAATTCTGGAAAAAATAACAGACTACCAGTGAACAATGCTGAGGGAGCCTGGCAGTGTCTTTCCTCTGGTAGTCTCTGTAAAAGTTACTTTATTACATTGAGTTTTCCTCCCTGAGGGAACCTGGCAGAGCTGTTTCTCCTAAAAAAAAAAAAAAGACAGACATTACTTTTCCCTTCTACTGAGAGTACAGGATGGCCCACATCCCTCCTGTGTCTAGGAAGGCCCTGCTTACCCTATTGCAGGCCTTACAGAGGACCAATGGGGCTGAATCCTTTAACTCGCTGCTGCACAGTGTCCAGGGCAAGCAGGCTGCTTAGGTGCAGGAGGTGCAGACCAGGAGTGGACATCGGGCCCGCCATTCCAGGCCGCATTTCAAACTTTCGCCTAGTCCGGTGCGGAGGTCCAGGGTCAGAGTATTGCCAGAGGGTCCAGGGCAGAGTAAGGCTGGCTCCAGGCGGCAGGATGCGGGCATAGCTAGGCTGAGGAATGGCAGTAGGTACTGCGGAAGTCGAGGTGGCCAGGTTGGGCCTAGGGCGGCAAGATGGCGGTCTTCAAGATGGCGCCGGAGGCGAGGTGAGGTTCCGCAGTCCACATCTTTCTCCTCCGGTGGCTGCGAAAGTGATTTGGCGCATTCATCCTGAGCGCCACTCTCGGATTTCGGGTGGCGCAAACGTGGCGTCTGCACGTCCCGGAACACGGATGCCACAGGCCCCCGCCGAACCTGGAAGGGACTGGGGAATCAGAGGAGGAGCACCGCTGGCTCCCGGCACGTGGGGTAGACCAGCGGGTGGTAACGGGACGGTGGAGGATCTCGCCGGCTTCTGGACCAGAGGCCAAGGAGCATCAGGTAGGGATGCAGGATTCCCCTCCGCATGCCGGCATGGACAGACCAGAACTCCCTGGGATGTGAGCCGCTGCTCTCCTGGCAGAACAGCAGGCAGGCGTACTGCAGCACCCTCACAGCAAGAAGGACTGGAATTGGAGCCTGGGATAGAGAGATCCCTTCTCTTGAACCTTGAGTTGGAGTGCGCTTGCGCTTGGCAGGAGTTAGGGGGGGACTCAGGGCTAGTGG
>OW240913.1:361022096-361097457 GCA_933207985.1 Pelobates cultripes
CAGTATAACTAACTGTAACCTAACCTACACAGAGCATCTAACGTGTGTGGGAGCCTGGAGTGTCCCTTTAATAATATAAACCCACCCGGTATAACTAACTGTAATCTAACCTACACAGTGCATCTAACGTGTGTGGGAGCCTGGAGTGTCCCTTTAATAATATAAACCCACCCAGTATAACTAACTGTAACCTAGCCTACACAGTGCACCTAACGTGTGTGGGAGCATGGAGTGTTCCTTTAATAATATAAACCCACCCAGTATAACTAACTGTAACCTAGCCTACACAGTGCACCTAACGTGTGTGGGAGCCTGGAGTGTCCCTTTAATAATATAAACCCACCCAGTATAACTAACTGTAACCTAACCTACACAGTGCACTTAATGTGTGTCTATTTAATCGGTTCCTTATTTGAATATGGGTGGTTGTTGTGATGATGTGTAAAAACAAAAAAATTATTAAAACAGGTTATAATTTGGGGGGTGAATAATTTTGCATTACTTCAATACATAGTTTCCTCTTTGTTTTGATTTTTTTCTCAGATTGGGAGACTGATTGTATTACTGGTTATACTTTTTTAAAAGATAATGGAGTGATGTACTCGCTATACGTGTCTGGCTGCTCGAGAGCTGGGTCCTACTAAGTTATTCATTCCATATTGTGATTCTAACATCTCCAAAGATGGTCCCCCGGTCCAGGCAGTACCTGGATCATGATTCAGCCCAATGTACTTATGCCTCATCGGTGATCTCTCCAACGGCACATGAGTGTTCTGTTACTGATAGACTATGAAACACATACACTTATTAAAATGATTTATACAGACAATTAGAGACAGCCCCACATGTTGCAGTTCAGAAATAAATGTATTTTATTTTTGGATGTCTGGTTTCAGTAGACATTTTAATACATTAGGAATGAGCATCACATGTAAACATTCAACTATATTAAAAATCACATTAAACAGATTCTTCCAATTACCAGATGTCAAAGTGTGTTTATCAAATACCAATCATTTTACAACTATTTGCAGGGCAGTGCCCATGTAAGGACACATCCTAACTCTTGGTATAGTATATTTTCCTGTATTTTCCTTTTTAATGTTGGCAGTCAGAATAAACACTCCCTGGATGGGAGATGTCAGGCAATAAACCCCTATAGATACATGGCTGGTTTCTATGCTTGTCTTTTAAAGAACATTCCAAACATTGTGAATGCTACATTGCACTGTAGTGATTATGGTGCAAGGAATGAGCTCTTGTTCCGCATTTACAGGTTATTAAAAAAACAAAAAAACAAAGTGAGTATACGATCATCTAGGTTAGAAGTGAAAGGAAGTATTAAGTGCTGTTCACGGTTTAATTGGATGAGCTGTACACCATTCAAAATCCATGTGGTTAAAACCCTAGTGAACGCTAGGACAGAACATTAATTTTGTAAGCAGAAAGAGTTTAAAAAAACATATTTTGTGCACTATCTGGCCCATGTGTTGCCAGTTTGAAGGCCTTTATAGATTGTACAATATTCAAAGTAGCCTTAGCAGTTCTTCAATGAAAATGTGTTTGTTGTAAAATGTAGATTTTCCTCTGTACTCCATCTAACATGAAAACCAGGATTTCTGGAGTTCTAAATTATAGGTGACCACAACAATAGGAATATATATTGGTAGTCATTAAAAGGCCTTGGCTTGGAAGGATGGCGTATGTTACATTTCTCTGTCACACTTGAACAGCCCATGGCTTAAATGATCCTGGTTCCAGAACTGGACACTGCAAGAGAACAGAACAGAGGACCTTTAAATGAATAATACCCATGGGTAACACGAATAACATAGATAAAGTACGTCTGTTCCTCCTCCATATACTATATTTATTGCTATGAACATGTTAATCCTTTTTTAAAGGCTTCTACTCTGAAACGTTGGGATTTCCTGACGTCCGTTTACATAGCTCAGACAATATCGTTCTATGACCAGCTCCTTTAAGAATATGATGTTTATATCTATTCTATGAATTATTAATAATTACACATTTTTCTTTACTGATGTCACTATAATTAGTGACGACTTTGTTCTATTATGAAATTGAATAAAGATTTACTTTTATAGAGTGTTGCTGGGATTATATTAATACCTGTTCCGGATACTGGTCAGTAATGAGGGCAGAACACAGGAATATCGTGGAAAGAACACAGGCTAGTCAGACATTGCCATTTATATAGGGTTCCTTGTTCTTTGGTAGAGTGGTGAGTGGATCCTGAACACACATTTGCAGAACAGTGATCTACCCAAATTCTGTACCAGATACTTCCCATAATCATTTGAATTACTTCATATCTCCTCTGGTGTTTCTGTTTAGAAGGGAAAGTCCCAAATCCCCCTGTCCCCTTTTCTAACCTAATGTCCCTCTTTTCTAGGAGCTCTGTATTGTTGGTGTGTCTGAGTGTAACAGAGCTCCACAGCAATAATACTCCCAGTAATGTGCTTTTAAAGCGACACTGTCACTGTCTGAGGACATTCGAAAATACATTATTTTATAATAACAAACCACATCACAACTTGTGAGTAACTGCAAAGGTTTATGGTAGCTCCGAGCAGGAGCTCATTGGCACTTGTGACAGAGCAGCAGAAATATGACTATAAGATGGGTCACACATTTCCATAATTCACCTACATGAAGTCTCTTAAAGGACCACTATAGGCACCCAGACCACTTTAGCTCAATGAAGTGGTCTGGGTGCCAGGTCTCCCTAGTTTTAACCCTGCAGCTAAAAACATAGCAGTTTCAGAGAACTAAGTTAATCGCACATATTTGAAGCTGGACTTCCTCACAGACCTCCAGCGTCAAAAAAGATCCCCATAGAAAAGCATTGAGTAATGCTTTCCTATGGGCGAGTTTGAATGCGCATGCACCTCTGGCCGCGCATTTAGCTCCACTCGGGAGCGGACGTCAATGGGGGAGGAGTGGTCACCAGCGCCGAGGGAGCCCGGCGCTTGATTAAGGTGAGCAGTTTAGGTAACTTGGGCTCTATAGCGTTAGGAATACAAATTTGTATTCCTAACGCTATGGTATTCCTTTAAAGGAAATAAATCGTGGACATGTTGCACTGCTCTATAACAATATGTACAAAATGGATTTCTGACAAATTCAATTTAAAACAGCAATACTGTCAGCTACTTGTGACCTAATCATTACCCAGTGTCCAGCCCTTCAGAATGTCTGTCTGAGGCAGCACAATTATGGCCTGCAATGTGTAACTTAGTCACGTGAAATAGAAAGGATAGTACATTTCAAGCAACTTTTAACAGTAGGAGTGCTAAAGCAACGAATGGCCCATCTCAAAACAACGTGTTTCTCATTGTCATGGAACATAAAGCAATAATACAGAGGCTTTTACCAGCTTAGTGAAGTTATCGATACAGGCATTGCGGATTCTCTCCGGCGTGGCCGGGCTGTCCAGTCGAAACGGCCCAGTAATACCTGCCTCCAGCCTTGCTGATGTAATGGCGTCCTTTATCGCGAAAAATACTGAGGCCGACAAGAAAAGTGGAGGTTCTCCAACAGCCTTAACAAAATGAAGGTAATTATTAATACTGTACCAAGCTTTTTTCTTTTTCAATAGCTGTTTAATAAATATAATAAAATATCCACCCAGCTGTTAAAGGACCACTATAGTACCAGGAAAACAAACTCGTTTTCCTGGCACCCCACCCTCATGGCCCCCCTCGCGCCAGGCTGAAGTTGGAGGAAGGGGTTAAATCACTTACCTTTCTCCAGCGCCGGGCTCCTTCGGCACTGGGGACTCTCCTCCTCCTTCGGATGTCGTCATTCAGTTATTCAATCAATCCGCGCGCACATTCAGTCAGTCCATAGGAAAGCATTCTCAATGAGACAGCCACTAGAGACTGGATTAACTCATATGTAAACATAGCAGTTTCTTTGAAACTGCTATGTTTACAGCAGGCAGGGTTAACCCTAGATGGACCTGGCACCCAGACCACTTCATTTTAAGTATTAAAATCCTTTCAGTAACAAAATGTAACATTCTATACAGTACCTACCGAGTGTTCCAAATCCGTCTGTCTCTCTTTTTTATCCCAATTTCTCTTTTTTATATGAGCTCCATATTGTTGGTGTGTCTGAGTGTATAACAGAGCTCCACAGCAATAATACTCCCAGTAATGTGTCTGAGTGTATAACAGAGCTCCACAGCAATAATACTCCCAGTAATGTGTCTGTGTATAACAGAGCTCCAGAGCAATAATACTCCCAGTAATGTGTCTGTGTATAACAGAGCTCCAGAGCAATAATACTCCCAGTAAACTGTCTGTGTATAACAGAGCTCCACAGCAATAATACTCCCAGTAACGAGATTTTACATTGAGATATAAAATTATTAAAATCACCCAGTCTTGAACATCCTCAATCTATTTTACTTTAACCTAACTTCTTAGACACTGATAATATCAAACCAATGTACAAATCTCTGGTAAAACACATCTCCTGTTTATTAGTTTCGCCAGTTTTGTAAAAAGTAATGTTATACAATTCATTTAATCCATGTGGTCGTCCTACCTTGGAGGAATAAATTGCTTTGCTGTTTGGGCAGTCGCGTAACAGAGATACATTGAATTCAGTGGGAATGTCACCGAAGGATGGAATTTTATACATGCCAGGGCCTCGCGTGTACAGAAACCCATCCGAGGAGTACTTCATTTCTTCTAAAGTGAAAAGGCCCAGACCCTGGACAAAGGCACCTTCGATCTACGGAAGAAGATCATTCAGAATAAGAACAACATGCATCCACAGTAGCACAAGTGGGGTAATAATTATGTTAATTGAATTGTATCTGTTAGTTCCTTTAATAAAACTGTATGTGGAGCTGTCATTACACTGTTAGCAAATACAGTTCTACTGATATCAGCCTAGGCAGCGATTCGATAGTCTTTTCTCAAGAATGGGATTTCTACCGAGTACTGAGCTACGTGCCTCACAAAAGGGATTTGTTCACCTTGCACTGAAATAAGAGCATCCTGATTTGTCGATTTATTTCCTGGTCTTAGCAGAGCTTACTCCCAAACTGCAGAGGAACCAATGCAGGAACTTGAAATATAAATTTCCTTTTTGAATATTTTTCATGCATTATCTTCGTGATACACTAAAGAAAACATGGGTTCCTCCAAACTTTAGATTTTTCTACCCCTTTACTTATATTGCAACCTCTTTCACCCCTAATATTGTTTTAAAGTGAACTCATCAAGGTCTAAGTTTGATTTTTTTTTTTATAAAGCCCAGAAAAAAATTGCTGTTCAAATGAGCTTTCTTCCTGACTCATTTTATCACCTATATATAACCTTATAATCACCCTGTTTTCTTTTTGAAAGAGCAGTTTGCTGGCTCGAAAAATGGACTAGCAAGGGTTTTATATATTTTAAAAACATTTTTGAGAAATATTGACCAATCTCATATGGTAGACAATCTACTTTAAACTCTTCAATACAGTGAGGAAGATTTATAGAAGGATCATTAATAGAAAAGTGGTGCAAGAATCTAGCAATTGTGCAATTACCGTGGAAACCAAAAGAATGAGCACGAACACTCCAATATCAGAACATTGCTTCACTTTTATTTATTTACTTATCTCACATTTATAAATCTCTCTCAAAATGTCACAATTTTCCCTTTGAACTGATACATTCTCTCCTCCATCTAGAGTAGTCAATTGAGTGCACTCTATAAAATAAATCCATTTTGTATGAACTATTAAAATCTCAGTTTGGTTTTTACTGCTCTATCCATAACAAGCTGACTCACCTGTCCTATATCTATAGCAGGGTTAAGGCTGGTGCCTACGTCCATAACTATGTGTGTACGCAGGTTCTGAAAAACATGAGGATTATTTGATGTATTTTATTGTCTAGTAATTATTTTCCACAAGATAACAAACTTAAACAAGAGATATATATTATCAATTAAACGATTCCTAAATATTCCTTACAAAACATCTAATCAATTGTGATTTATATTAGCATGTAGTTTCTTAATTATGGCCAGAGGAAATCAAAATTAAAGAGGAGAAAGATAAAAAAAAAACATGTAGAAACTAACTCAAAACCAAGCATGGTGAAACAGAAGATCCCCAGTTGTTGAAGTTGTACAGATGACATGATCTATTTTCAACCTCTGGACTGCAATGCATTATTGAGGTCACATTATGGATCTACCACCCCCACGAACTGAGACCAGTGGTGCTCAATCCAGTGTGTAAGGCAGACCAGTGATGTGTCTTGAGGACTGAGTGGGAAAAACCTTCTCTAGACCATTGGTGTCCAAACTCAAACCATTTTAAGATTACATTTCTATAATTGATGTTGTATAAGCATTCTTGGAACTATAGCTCTACAACACCTAGAGGTTAACGTATCAGCTATCCACAGCATCCCAAAATTATGGAAAACAAAATATTACCTTATGATGCAGAATTTTTACCTTATGATCTCCAGTTAAACAGTCAATCTCCACTTCAGAGCAGGCCACACCATAGCTAAAATAATTACTGGGGTTACCCTCATTTTTAACAGGGTCATATCCAATTCCAGGGGTTCTATAAGAAGCCACGAAAATTTAATTAATTACTTCAAGGCAGGATAGTAAAAAAGAAAACACCTAAACATATCTGGTAGCGTGCCAAGCACTAAAACTATTTTATCATATCTAAACCTTATCTAATCCTAATGGCTGTTGAGTCACTATGTCATTGGCAAACAGAGCAGAATATATTGAATACAGTGAGACTATCAAACTATTGTTTCATGGCTAAATTTACTTTATTATAGAGGTATGAGAGGCAGAGACTTAAATACTGCTAACGAAATGCGTGTATACTGAAATATCGGAGTTTATTCAATGCACTTAACTATCCTTGTGTAACCATGAATTCTGTCTGGAGGTTCACATATCATTAGAAACATTAATTCTAGTTTTTTGTTTTCTATTTTCTTTACTTAGAGGTACAAAATGTCCACCCGTCTACCTGGGTATTGCTTTTCAACCTTCTTTCTAACATAGTAAATAAGTATTACATTTTTTTTAACTTTAAAATATCCTTAAATATAAATTTAATGGAACTTCACACAATAATATTCTGAACTTGTTTTCATGGGATGAAATCATACAATGTGCCATATTGTATCGAGATTCAGATTGGAATCTCCTCAGCTCTATGATATACAAACACCAGACAGATATTTTTCCTAATTTTGAGGCCACTTGGGCATGTCCCATGCAGCCCCAGCTAGCATCTTACTGAACGTGTAGCACTCTGGCTACTGTGGAACTATATTTAGAAAGATACTTTGCCGCTTGCTGTAAAACTAGTCTATAATTGTAATATATTTGCTCCAAACACCACATTAACTATGGCTGACAAGACATCACCTAGATATGACATCATCATATCTAGGTCATAATTAATAAATAATTAAGAGAGCATGGTTATTGGGACACATGACATACTTTGTTGGTTTTACCAAACAAATAGCAGATATAGATGTACAATGTTAAATTAACCTTTCTAAGGCTTAATATTATTGTACTACTTTGAGTAATGACAGACTGAATTCTTTCGTATCCAACAGTAAAAAGCAATAATCCTAAATATCATTCACATAACATTTTCATCAATATAGTTAAAATCACCCAAACTTAGTCACATACTTAAAAAATCCTGAGGCTGAGAGACTCACTCTGTCCACGTAAGCAGCCATTACCTAGAAGTAAGCCAAAAACCCACACGAGAAAATGTTACCATATAAAAATACCAAGGACCGTATAGCTAAGTCTATAAGGGTCATTATTCCGCCAGATTTTATTTCAATAATAAAAAGTTTTTTAAAAGGTTGGATATAGTGAAATAACCATGCTTATATTGTAACTTGTTTGTTAATATTTTGGAATATCATATATATCTTAATGATGAATGACAAATATGGGATAGCCAAGGGTGTTCCGATAATAATTTATTTTACTGGCCTTTGGACAGGCTGATATCCTTGCACACTCTGGGGTAAGTGATGTCTGGATTTAGCATGAACTTCAGATAACGGCAAAAATCATTTAAGAGAGGTATCTAGGGATGTAAGTGACGGTTCTGTTTTTTCAGAGCATCGTCCATCTATACAAGACCAAGTGAAGGTATATGTAAGTACATACCCAATCCTCCCATGTCCCAGAAGGTTTTGACTGTTTATAAGGTTCCAACCGTTTCAGGAGTTTCTGACAAGCATTCTAAGTGGAGAAAAAATTATTAATACAGCTGACTTTGTAGGGCAATAACCTAATCAATAAATGGGTAGGTGTCAGGTTGGTCTAAAACAAATTTGGGGTTAGCTCTAATACAGAATATTGGAGTTTACAGTGAGGGAAAAAAGTTTTTGATATTAAAGTATATATATTTTGAACGAAGAAATGATCAGTCTATAATTTTAATGGTAGGTGTAATTTAACAGTAAGAGACAGAATAACCACAAAAATAAAAATCCAGAAAAACACATGTCAAAAACATTTCTGGCTTCCAGGTGTCTTTTATACAGGTAATGAGCTGAGATTAGGAGCACTCTCTGAAAGGGAGTGCTCCTAATCTCACCTTGTTACCTGTATAAAAGACACCTGTCCATAGAAGCAATCAATTAATCAGATTCCAAACTCTCTACCATGGCCAACACCAAAGAGCTGTCCAAGGATGTCAGGGACAAGATTGTAGACATACACAAGGCTGGAATGGGCTACAAGACCATCGCCAAGCAGCTTGGTGAGAAGGTGACAACAGTTGGTGCGATTATTTGCAAATGGAAGAAACACAAAATAACTGTCAGTCTCCCTCGGTCTGGTGCTCCATGCAAGATCTCACCTCGTGGAGTTTCAACGATCACTAGAACGGTAAGGAATAAGCCCAGAACTACACGGGCGGATCTTCTTAATGATCTCAAGGCAGCTGGGACCATAGGCATCAAGAAAACAATTGGTAACACACTATGCCGTGAAGGATTGAAATCCTGCAGAGCCTGCAAGGTCCCCCTGCTCAAGAAAGCACATGTACTGGCCCATCTGAAGTTTGCCAATGAACATCTGAATGACTCAGAGAACTGGGTGAAAGTGTTGTTGTGAGATGAGACCAAAATCAAGCTCTTTGACATCAACTCAACTCGCCGTGTTTGGGTGAGAACCTCCTTCCCTCAGCCAGGGCATTGAAAATGGGTCATGGATGGGTATTCCAGCATGACAATGACCCAAAACACATAGCCAAGGCAACATAGAAACATAGAATGTGATGGCAGATAAGAACCATTCGGCCCATCTAGTCTGCCCAATTTTCTAAATACTTTCATTAGTCCCTAGCCTTATCTTATAGTTAGGATAACCTTATGCCTATCCCACGCATGCTTAAACTCCTTCACTGTGTTAACCTCTACCATTTCAGCTGGAAGGCTATTCCATGCATCCACTACCCTCTCAGTAAAGTAATACTTCCTGATATTATTTTTAAACCTTTGCCCCTCTAATTTAAGACTATGTCCTCTTGTTGTGGTAGTTTTTCTTGTTTTAAATATAGTCTCCTCCTTTACTGTGTTGATTCCCTTTATGTATTTAAATGTTTCTATCATATCCCCTCTGTCTTGTCTTTCCTCCAAGCTATACATGTTAAGTTCCTTTAACCTTTCCTTCTAAGTTTTATCCTGCAATCTATGAACCAGTTTAGTAGCCCTTCTCTGAACTCTCTCTCGATATCCTTCTGGAGATACGGTCTTCAGTACTGTGTACAATACTCCAAGTGAGGTCTCACCAGTGTTCTGTACAATGGCATGAGCACTTCCCTCTTTCTACTGTTAATACCTCTCCCTATACAACCAAGCATTCTGCTAGCATTTCCTGCTGCTCTATTACATTGTCTGCCTACCTTTAAGTAATCAGAAATAATCACCCTAAATCCCTTTCCTCAGATGTTCGGTTATGACTCTTTTAAATATTCTGTACCCTGCCCTTGGGATGCATTATCTTGCACTTATTCACATTAAATGTCAGTTGCCACAACTCTGACCATTTTTCTAGTTTACCTAAATTATTTGCCATTTGGCTTATCCCTCCTGGAACATCAACCCTGTTACATATCTTAGTATCATCAGCAAAAAGACATACCTTACCATCAAGACCTTCTGCAATATCACTAATAAAAATCTTAAAGAGAATGGGTCCAAGTACAGATCCCTGAGGTACCCCACTGGTGATAAGCCCAAGCTTCGAATATACTCCATTGACTACAACCCTCTGTTGCCTGTCACTCAGCCACTGCCTTACCCATTCAACAATATTGGAATCCAAACTTAAAGATTGCAATTTATTGATAAGCCTTCTATGTGTAACAGTGTCAAAAGCCTTACTGAAATCTAGGTAAGCAATGTCTACTGCATCACCCTGATCTATAATTTTAGTTACCCAATCAAAAAAATCAATAAGATTTGTTTGGCATGATCTCCCTGAAGTAAACCCATGTTGTCTCTGATCTTGAAATCCATGTGTTTTTAGATGTTCAAAAATCCTATACTTTAACATGGTTTCCATCACTTTCCCCACTACTGAAGCCTATAGTTGCCCGACTCCTCCCTATTACCTTTCTTGTGAATGGGCACAACATTCGCTAGCTTCAGATCGTCTGTGACTACTCCTGTTAACAATGATTGGTTAAATAAATCTGTTAATGGTTTTTCTAGTACACCACTAAGCTCTTTTAAAAACTTTGGGTGTATTCCATCAGGTCCCATTGACTTATTTGTCTTTACTTTTGACAGTTGAAATAGAACCTCATCTTCTGTAAACTCACGTGTAATAAATGGCTCATTTGTCCTTTTTCCTAACTGAGGTCCTTTTCCTTAATTTTCATCTGTAAATACTGAACAAAAATATTAATTGAGGTAGTCAGCTAGACCTTTATCCTCTTCTACATACCTTCCTTCTTTTGTTTTTAATCTAACAACTTTCCTTTTCTCATTTATGTATCTAAAAAATGTTTTGTCCCCCTTTTTTACTGACTGTGCTATTTTCTCTTCTGTGTGTGATTTGGAAGCTCTTATAACATGCTTAGCCTCTTTCTGCCTAATCTTATAAATCATTCTGTCTTCCTCACTCTGGATTTTTTATAATTACTAAATACAAATTTTTTGGTTTTTACTATTTTGGCCACATCTGCAGAGTACCACAGTGGTTTCTTGAATTTTTTGCTTTTACTGACAAGTCTAATGCAAATTTCTGTTGCCTTCAGCAGTGCAACTGTTAAATAATCCCATTTCTCTTGGACCCCAGTTAAATTGCTCCAGTCTGATAATGACTCCTTTACAACATAGGAGTGGCTAAAGAAGAAGCCACTCCTATGGCTCCAGACCTTAATCCCATAGAAAATCTGTGGAGGGAGCTGAAGGTTCAAGTTGCCAAACGTTTGTCTTGAAACCATAAGAGACTTGGAGAGGATCTGAAAAGAGGAGTGGGACAAAATCCCCCCTGAGATGTATGCAAACCTAATGGCCAACTATAACAAATGTCTGTCCTCTGTGACTGCCAACAAGGGTTTGGCCACCAAGTACTAAGTTGACATGCACATTGACATGCAAAGCAATGTATATCTTTTTTGACATGCGTTTTTCTGGATTTATTTATTTTTTTTGGTTATTTGTCTCTTACTGTTAAAATACACCTACCATTAAAATATTACACTGATCATTTCTATGTCAGTGGACAAACGTTAAAAATCAATTTCCCTCACTGTATATCTTCCCTGAGGATGAGATGATATAGTTGACACCTTGACATTTACTTATTATATTCCATGTGCTTTCTTATTACACTGCTGGCTACATGTGGCCTGGGTGGTGGGGCGAGGGACAATACAAACAAAAAGGCCATCTTGAGGTCGAACCATTGTCTCACCACACTCCGCCCCCTTTCTTCATTTTATATTGAGTTTTTTATACTAATACTGCATTAAATGTATTACATTAATAACAAAAGAATATGGTTTCATAATGTATACTAGCGGCCTGGTCCTCCCTTCCCCCTCTGGCCAGCCCTCCCATGATCACACATTTACATGCAATTAAAAATTAAAAAAACATTTTGTATTCCTCTTTATGATACACATGCACAATTAAAGAAAACATTCTATAAATATATATACACACATACATTAAACAATACTATTAAATATTGCCCTTTTGCATCCCTCCATTTACAATAAGTGCACATTTTCAGCATCTCTATATAATTTATCACACACGTCACATTCATTAATTGATAGATAGAGAGAGCCTCACATAAACCGCCATCCCGTTGAGGTCAGAGCTGGCCGATGCAGCAGTAGGAGATGTATTGGGGACTGTATTGGTGCTCGTCTCACTTATAAATACTTTTGAAGTTGGTATTTTCAAAGTTTTGCTGGCGACCTACAATAAAAAAACAATAATTTGCAACACTGGAAATGCCAAGTGCAGATATAACCTATAACAGCACTTTATTTATTTATATTGTTTCCAATGCCAGAGTAAGTCTTGCGCAGTTCAATCTCAGATCTGTGATAGAGCTACTGTTGACACTCACATGTTAAGGCGCCAAATGTGAACATTTATAGTGTTAAAACCACAATTTAGGTGACTTGTCCCTCCTTAACTCCCTTGGAAGGGATTAAAACTCACCTTATTTCAGGAGCCTGTCCTGTCCACCGGTGCTGACCCCGCCCCTGATCCACCTCCTTGGTGACATCAGCCAATCCAATGCTTTCCCATTGGCTGAAATTGACAAGGAGGTGAGATGGGGGTGGGGCCAAACATAGTTTTGGCCAGTAAGCGTCTCCATGCAAAGCTGAACAGCAGTGCTGCCTATGTGCAGCACTGCCCTAGGAAGCACTTCCAGTGGCCATCTGAGGAGTGGCCACTAGGAGGTGTCCCTAGGGGGCAATGTTTCTCTGAAAAGGCAGTGTTTGCATGAAAATGCTTGAAGGGAATGATTATATTCACCAGAACAACTACATTAAACTGTAGTTGACTATATTATGTCAGGGTATTTATATCGGCAGACATCTTGTGCTATGATAGAAACTAAAAGTGTATATTCTGAGTCACTCTGAACAGACCAGACTCCATTTTGTTATTTCAAGTTAACAAAGAGACACAGTATTTCTTTCTGTAAGACTGGCCTCTTTGCCAGAGCTAAGGAATGCATAGCATAGTATAAACAAGTGATAAGAAGAATATAATCAAATCTAAACCCAGACAATTGTGACAGAGAAGATTAAATAATTTAATATTTAACTGTCTATATATATAAGGTACCATTGTATGGAAAAGGGTAAACTTAGTTCATGATCTGTCATATCAGAAATTATGGCAGGAATTGCAGACGCTAAGTCTGGACAAAATTTAAGAAACCCATTTGAAATTTTAAGTTATAGCCACTATCTAGATAGGCCAAAATGACGTCAAAATAGCCACCAGGAAAAGTTAACTCTTTCCTGGATAGGTATGTTTAGTGGGACAAGACTGCCCTCTATAGACCAAATAACTAATTTGCGATCTGGAAGATAACCACACCTCTAGTGCTTCTATTGGGTTATCAACTGATGACGTACAGAGAGTATGGCCCTTTAAAAGTTAAGACAAAGGGAAGATAGAGATATACGAGAGAGGAGGCAGATGCAAGATATGCAAAGGAGAGGAGAGAGGAATTGGAAGTTTGGGGACTCCAACTCGGACAACATCTGAGACTAACACTCTACTCCTAAAACTCTAACACTTAGAATTTACTGACTTTCTAACCAACACCTCCATGCAGAGAGACTACCAATCGGATGAAATATCTACTCAACTGGTAATTATACTGGTTTCATTTAATTAAATTAAATTAATTAAAATGTATTAATAGCATTATATATGACTGGATAAAGCACGGTCAGATTTCCATATTAAGAAATCTTAGTTAACTAAGAATATATAGTTATAAATATTCCATTCTGCAGGTGGAATTAAGAATAATTATATATTGATGTGATATTATCACGTGTTAGCATACCGCTGTTTTTATCCAGGTGTATTGATTTGCTCTAAATTAAGATAGATATCTTTTAGACAAATTAAAAATCTGCTTATATAATGGTAAATTCTCTTATTGGATGATTTTAAGAAAATTACTAATGAACTGGTTTAAATGTTATTTTATTTAAAAATTACATAAGAATAGATCTTAACTACCTAGGAGATCTAGCCAGCATTGAAAGGGTTATTCTAACTGTCGGCTAAACTTTACGACCTCACGCTGCACTTTGAGGAATTCTGTTCTTCGCTGTGAAAAGTTTCACTTTCAATCTGTGTAAGGATACCTCATAAATCGTCAAAGTCTTGACAGGAAATGCTATTTAGCCATTGTAACGTAATACCCATTTCTTTGTATTGCATATAATTTTGTACTGGATATTCATTGGTTATTGTCATGCATGTTACATAATATTATTTGTTAATTATTGATTATCATAAATAAAATCTATTTTTATACATTGTGATTATTTATATGAAATACTTTTCACTTAACACGATAAACGTTCTTTGGGATCTGAGAATTGAATTAGTGGGCAATTCTCACTGTTACTATTATTATCCCATAAATATCCCCACAATTGTCCCTTTAAACTAATCAATCAATAATTCAGACACTGAGTTACATATACTCATATCTAATCTCAGCATGGTTAGAGATGGATGCAGTCTTTATCGCTGTAACAATGGCAGAACGATCATAACACCAGTCCATGCTCTTGGCCACCATGCATTAAATGTATCTCTGTTACACACCTGGATCATCTTGGTGTGAAGTCCCTGACCCATTTCAGTCCCCCCGTGAGTAAGCAAAACGGACCCATCCGTGTACACATGGACCAACGCTCCGGCCTGTAACAAGAATAAATAAACATTACACATGTTAACAGCCGCACAGTACGAATCCACTGACACAGAAATGTCCTTAGAATGGAAAAAAATAAATTTTACATTTATTTAATTTTATGATAGCAAAAAAGATATCTACAGTAAGTTTTAATACTTTCAAACGTTAAATAAGTGTTCGTTTATTTTTATCCATATATTTTATTTCTTTAACCTGACATTTGCACTAGTAAAGGGGTACCATCACCTATTTGCTGAATGCATATTATAAAAGCAAACAACCAAGATTGGCCTGTACTGTCCTGTTTTCTAAAATGATTGGGTAGTCATGGAGTGAAGTCTGACCCCTTTAAACTTAGTGTTGTACTAAATACACCTATATATAGATTGAGGAGTTGAAAATGTTCCAACCGCTCATTAGGTCAGAGGTTAAATATACAGATAGAGTGCAAAAAGTCAGGGGACAGAGTCAAATTGTAAGGGTGAAGTCTAGTGCCTCATTATCATTCCTGCCCTTCAGAAGATTGATCTATCTATCTATCTACCTACCATCTATCTACCTATCTACCAACTATCTATCTATCTAGCTACCTACCTACCATCTATCTACCTACCTACCATCTACCTACCTACCTACCTACCATCTACCGACCTACCTACCTACCATCTACCTACCTACCATCTAACATCTACCTACCTACCATCTACCGACCTACCTACCTACCATCTACCTACCTACCATCTATCATCTACCTACCTACCTGTCTGTCTGTCTGTAACATACGTATAGGCTTAATCAAACTAAGGGAAGCTGTGTAGAGGAAAATTACAAAGTATAGTGCTGTTTAATTAAGCTGATTTATGAGTAAAGTGTGGTGGGTGGATACCTGGACACATTTATAATGTACAAATATACATTCAGTAGATAAAGAAGGAAAATGTTAGCAAACCTGGTTCAGTAAGGTAAGAGTAAAACTTATTCCGAACATTGTGGGAGTAATGGCAATACCTCTCTTCTTCCAGCGGTGCTGCCTGCAACAAAACAATCGTTATACAGACAGACACACGGACGGAATTCTATACATGTCCTCTAATGATTTATAAGAGACACCAAAAAAGCTACTTCGATAATTCTTGGCATTTCTTCCATTTCTTTCTTTCCACTATTACAAAGAGATACTGTTCCGAATTTAAAGAAATAATGAACCAATTTAAGATTACCTCCTTAAAGGGTTACTCCAGGAATCATATCTGCTACAGCCCGGTATGTAGATATGTTGCCAGGAGTACTATGACTACTGAAGGGGTCCTGATGCTTGGAGTAAACCTTTAATTAAAAAAATACTGTTTTTTTAGAAAAATATGCCATCAATTTAAAAATTGACCGTCCGTAGTTGAGATACGATCCCCGATGTAAAGTGATGCTCCCCTCACATTTGGGAGTTTATACACTGAGCTGGGGGAATTGTACAGAATTGCCAAAGGAATCATCAAGGTATTCCACCACTTAGGTTAAAATACCTCGTTTGGGAAAAATTCACATCTTGGCTATTTTTGTCACCTTGACTACTTTGGCCTGAAATTTGCAATTTACGTTGTCATTTCTCCACAATTCCACGATTAATAAATAAACCAGCAAGTGTTTCTTAATTAATTTGATAAATATTTTCAGAACGCTAAATAAAACATATAAATAGTGTTGAGGAACTGGAGACATTTAGTTGTCAATAAACTTGTGCAAAACTTGGTTTGAAGTGGTTTGTCTGAATCAATTTCGTTTAACCCACACCGAATGTATAAATCTATTCGGCTTTACCTGTGGAGTCTTATACAGATAACGTGTTAAGTAATGTCCGATTATCACCTGTTAAACTCTTCTATTGAAAGCTTCCTCTTGTGATAGTCAGAGTTTTTTAGACATTCGTCCCAGCACCTGTGTACAGTGAAACCTTCCAACTTTTGATTGTAATGGGTCAGGTCTCCTTCATTGAACAAGTTCAACTTTCTCACCTTAAATTAAAAAGACGTCAAATGCAGATTGCTGAAATAAAATGTCAATGAATTATTTCCCAAAAATAATGTTGTTTGATTTTAATACGAGTGGAAGTTTATGTATGTGAATAAATTATGTTGGTACCGTCTTAAAGGACCGCTATAGGCACCCAGACCACTTCAGCTCAATGAAGTGGTCTGGGTGCCAGGTCCCTCTAGTGTTAACCCTGCAGCTGAAAACATAGCCGTTTCAGAGAAATGGCTATGTTTCACTGAGGGTTAATCCAGTCTCTAGTAGCTGTCTCACTGACAGCCGCTAGAGGCGCTTCCACGATTCTCACTGTGAAAATCACAGTGAGAAGACGCTGGACATCCATAGGAAATCATTGAGTAATGCTTTCATATGGGCTGTTTGAACGCGTGCGGGCATGCGCATTCGGATCTGACGTCGGCAGGGGGTGGAGTGCTCCCCAGCACAGAGGGAGCCTGGCGCTGGAGAAAGGTAAGTGGCTGACAGCCTAATGACCCTATAGTGCCAGTAAAACAAGTTTGTTTTCCTGGCACTATAGTGCTCCTTTAACTAGGGGAAAACAATCTAAAACAATAATTTAATACAATCTGTACAAATTAAAACCGATATTCAATACAGGCTAGCATCCCCAGGAAAGAAAAGCCATGCATGTATAATCTGGGGATTACCCAATTAGTTTTAGAAGAGTTTCAATAAAGCAGTATTTGCACCACCAGTGACTACCTAGGCCAGGGATAGGCAACCTTCGGCACTCCAGATGTTGTGGACTACATCCCCCATAATGCTCTCACACCCATAATGCTGGCAAAGCATCATGGGAGGTATAGTCCAAAACATCTGGAGTGCCGAAGGTTGCCTATGCCTGATCTAGGTCCTGCTTTATATCTAAAAAGTAGGTTTTCTGGAGTAATGCGTCTGTGTTTACTGACCAAATTAATCTTTATATTAGCATCTCACATATCATGTTTACCAGCGGGCCCCAAAAAATATAAAATCCAGTACTATTCTGCTAGTAATAGTTACATGTAGCACAATCAATAAGTATATCATTTTTCTATTCTTCCTTCAGATAATTAGAATTTGTCACTCTTTTTGTTTCAGTTTGAACGTTATTCTTTGGTTTCAATGCTATGTAAATTGTAAATTGGAAAGAGATTATTTAAAAGAAACTCTACAATCCATATAAAAGAAACAATACTGTCACGGCTTCTATTTATTTTATATTAAACATTTGAAGAACTGAAATGAAGAATAGAAATCACACGTGGCAGGACTTTCCAAAATGTGTTCCCCAAAGTCCAGAAACACATCCGAGTTTAAATGGCAAACAGTGCACATTGCTTAGTGCCAAATGGAGTTAATGATTAATTGAATATTCATTTGAAAACTCCTAAACACTATGGGGTTTATAGCAGAGACATGACCAGAAAATTGCAAATTTCATGAAAAAATAACCCAATTCTCCAACTTCAATTTACAGATAAACTATTTTGCCTAAAATTTGCAATGATCAAGTCCTTAATAACTCCCAATTTAGTGAGTGAAAATGTCATATTATTTTAGCCGTTTAGGATGTGACATCGATGAGCCTCCATTTATATGACTTACATCTTCTGGTGGCAAACTGCATATCTGGGCAACGTCATTCATCCAACATTCTGCAATCATCATCGCCTGAGGTCCCCCGAAGCCGCGGAATGCCGTGTTAGAAGGTAAGTTAGTCCTACAAACGTATCCCGTGCCTCTAATGTTTGGAATTTTGTAGGAATTGGTCATGTGAAATAAAGTTCTATCCATTACCTGTATGAAAACAAACACCATCCATGTTACCGTAAGCTACCCATTTAAAAGCTGTAGCTGTTTCTAAATAAAAAAAAGTCTTACACTGCAGTTGCTGTTGATAAATTTAAAGTACCTTTGTTATCAAAATAAACCTTTTCTTATCAGCTTCCATATAGCAAATCCTTTGTCTGAATTTCTTGTTGTCAATAAATACATTAAGAAATATAGGGACTACTTCTGTATATATAGCAGCCAAGCCGATAGACTTTGACAACGTATAAATAAAAACAGTTACTGATCCTATATCCATGTTGGATTATTATGCACAACAGAACTGCCCCGAGGAAGTCCCTGGTGGGTTGGAGCGCGTAGGACTTGTGGACACATACTACACCTGCTGTTGTATACTTATGTGGAAGTGAATAAATCTGTTTTTTGCACTTTATCTTGTTTTTAATATATATTGTAGCACTTTGTCTCTCTTTTATCATATTACAATGAGACTGAATACAAAGCTGGGGAAGATATCTGAATAAAAGTACCATTCTGAACGATCTCTTTTTGGCATACAGAACTTGACAATGGCCAGAGCCTAACAAAGGTTCTGAGTCAGATGCCAATCAAATTTACCCACAATCCATTAGTAAAATCAACTCTTAAAGTAGCATAAACAGCAGACATCATGGCCGAGTAAAATAAAATGGATGTTCCAGGTATCGAGACAAAGCAAGTGGAAAGTAGGGGAGTATAATAATTAAGGTACACGGGGCATAGGGAAGGAAACACAAAAGAATATAAAACATGTCAGAACCACTTAAAGTTTTCTCTGTAGTTTAGTGATAACCATAAAGATAATAGATGGAAGAGTTGGTGGTCTTGAGGGAAAGATCTCTGTCACTTTACCAGACTGCAGTGATTGAGATATATGATGTCATATTATGAGACCCACCGGGTATGACTTAATACCCTGGCACAGTGATAAATTACAACTTTGTATATTTATGTCAAATTCTGGAACCCACCACTGAGCGACATAACGAATTGGGTGAAAAGATGACTGTGATGACGTATCATTAGACAACCATGAAGTATGTGAACAGAGGGTCCATGGCTAAATGAAAATACCCCTTGTTTCCTCTAGTATTATCAGGACAGCTTTATAGATATTAGGGTTATACTCTGATAAGCTTACCGCTTCCGAGAGATCCAACGTGTTGCCAGCATTTGAGTAGAAAGATACCTCTAAAGCAGTCACTTTCCCACTTTTCATGAATCCAACCTGCCGTGATAGAAGTTTGGTTAAGACATACAACGTCCATCACTGGGTGATATAATAAGGTGGTTTGGCTTGATGTGCTAAGCTGCGATAGGTTCAGGAAGTTTAATGATCTATATTACAGATCTATATTACAGAGTCTAGATACATAACCGAGAGAGAGACTTTACACATACATGCCTCCCAACTGTCCTGATTTCGGCAGGACAGCCCTGATTTGATGGTCCTGTCCCGCCATGCCAACTTAGTTCCCTGGTGTCTCACTTTTAGGGGCCCCAAGAAACTATCCTTAACAAGCATAGTGCGAGCACATCATTAATCGCTGGAGTGGGGAGGTACGCACATGTTAGTAAATTACATAAATATTGCACAGGTTTTTTCGATGGAGGGACTGTTAACCTGGCGATTACTTACAAGGTTAGTCTAAAGCGGGAATTCTACGAGAATTTTACATTTAAGGTCAAAATAGCCAAATTGGAAAAAGTCAGCTGGGATTTTAGTTTGGCTACTCTGGCTTTAAATGTAAAATTCACATGCAATTCTCACTTTACTGAATAACTAGTTAGCGAGGGGCAGAAGTCAGTATAAGAAGTAGAAGCCCTGATGCAATATCTGGGTGAAATTGAAACAAAATAAAAATAAATTAAATAAATCCAGTTACTTCTGAGCTACAATTCCTACCTGTTGGCTACCAAGAAATTCTGAACCTAAAATGCATTAAAGACTTGAAAGCCAAGCTTACATGAAAGTTCCGATTTGCGTTTTAGACATCTTGCGTTTACAAATGGTTAATTTGTTAAAATATTAGCAACATGTGATAATTGAACTAGTTTACAAAAAGGGATGAGAAATATCAATGCAATATCATGACAGTTTATTTAGGTTTTATGCAGAAGGGTTACAAATAGATGTTTCAGTTTTCAGATTTCTTTAGAACTTCCTTTTGAAACATTTAAGACGAAGGAAACAGTTATAAAAACACAACACATAGAGAAACAGGGTTACTTACTAAAAGGGGAATTGTCGTGAATTCAGTGTGAATTTAACATTTTAGATAAAATAGCTGAACTAGAAGCATATCCGACTAAGATAATATTTCCTTTTAAGCTGACATTCACTTTGAATTCCCAGTAATTCTACCTTTAGTAACTAACGCTGTAAGCGTACCTTATAGTGTCCCAGGTAGGGGTGTCGTCCACCCGTTATAAGCATGTCTTCATCTCGATCCAACATACATCTCACTGGCCGACCAGTCCTGTTTGAAAAAAATACACAGTCCTATAGAAATATCGCTCTTTACGCTAACCTGTCTACTAATTTAATCACATTATATATTTTTTATTATTTATTTTTTTATATGACAGATTACAGCTAATACATTTGAGCTTTAATATTCCATCAGGAGTTATTACATAACAGTTAAGGTACTTCTTGAACTCTAATCATAAACTTTAAGTAGACAGATTCTAATAACCATAATTACTCATAAAGCTAATTAAACAACAAAAAGAACACACACACAAAAAAAAGGGAGAACATTTTAGGCAGTTCTAAAAAGAGGCTTACTAAATGGCAGTACGCAAGAAAAAAAAAAGAAAAGCCCCGATTATACTGGGGTAATGAGTTTATGTGCCACACATCGACTTTTTATTAAGCACGTAATAATCAATTAGTTCCCCTGGTCCTATACAATATAGAAAAAAGAGCCCAAACAGGATTCAATAAAGTTAAGTTAGGACCTAGGAAATTATGTTAAGTTAAATGAGATATATTGAGTTTCAGTTACTGCATGGCGGTGGAGCATCCAGCTTAAAATAAAACAGTTAGATATGTTGAATATATATCATATGACCCCTCGTTTCATTAGCCAAAGATTTATCCTTGGTTTCCATATTTTGAAATATATTTTCTTATTATTGTTAGAGCTAGGGTAAGGTTAGGGTTAGGGTAGGGTTAGTTTAGGGTAGGGTTAGGGGTAGGGGTAGGGGCAGGAGTAGGGTTAGGGTAGGGTTAGAGTTAGTGTTAGGGTAGGGTAGGGTAAGAGTTAGGGTAGGGTTAGGGGTAGGGTTAGGAGTAGGGTAGGCTTAGGGTAGGGTTAAAGTTAGGATTAGGGGTAGGGTTAGGTGCCTGTAGTGGCACTACAACCACTTACACATCTATAGGGCTCCCAGTGCCAGGAATTAGCTTATTGATCGATCATTCATGTAATTTTCCATACCTCTCTTGTTTTGCCACATTTCAGAAATCCGAAGCACTTTGGCACTTCCGAAATTCGGCACTTCGGCAATTCGGGACTTTGGCAATTCAGAAGCATCCAAATGTCCGAATTGCCGAAATTCGGACGAATTTACATTCGGAACGAAACAAATTGTACATGTCTACTGATAATCTCCAGCGCCATGCAGCAACCTCATCATACCCAACCCTAATGGAAACTCACTTAATTGTGCTCCATAAAAAACATTAATATTACTGTACGAAATATACTTACTAAACAACAACAACAACAAAAAAAACACAAAAAACTAAACGGATAGGAAAAAAGCGATTTGAGATGGCAGGAGCAAATAAAGGCCAGCAAGAAAATCTGAGCACCTCTCGAGGGTTTAGTGACATTTAGAAGAAATTAGATAACCTCCCGAACCTTGTAATAAAAAAAGAAAAAGAAAAAGAAAACAGCAAAACAGAAAGCAATGCTACATAGATACAATAGTTAGCTTATCCACTGTGTATTCTCCAATATCAAGGTCGCAAAGACCAAAAAAGTAAAAATCACATTATTTTAAGTTGCACTACGACAGTGGATGGTAACACACATCTAATTGTGAATGTGCAAGAAGATCCATGAGAGAATCTGCGGTCTCACAAGATCTTCCTTTGATCCCCTCTTGTGCATCAGCCGTCACTGGGCGGCCTCCGAGGGTACATGAGTTAGACAGGAGCTCCAGAACCATGGATTTGCTTAGCCCCATTTACCATACTGAAGACAGACTGGAGAGGGAAATGGTTGTTCCCTTCGTAAAAAGAAAGAGGAGCATCAAGTGACAATACTACTGAATTAATTATATATATATATATTTTTTTAAACAAGAAAATCTATTCTGGCACTTTAAAGTTGAGATATTCAGTTTAAAGATAGCAAAGTGTTATGGCTTACGTGTGCGCAGCCACAGCCACTGCAGTTGATATAATGGTACTCCGGGACTCCTTTCCTCCAAACCCTCCACCCATTCTCTTAACTCGAACCACAATCCTACTGGACGGGACGCCAATGGCATCTGCAGCAAACGACTAATATTTGGGAAGAAACACAATTTGTAATTGGTATTTATTAATTAGAATTAAGGAAACAGTGTGAATTAATTATTTATTCAACTAACAATTATAACCATCCCTGTCCAGAGCTCTTTATGACGATTAATGATTATGTACAAATGACCATTTACAGACAGAACAACGAGAAAAGTTAAATATTAGACATGCAGGTATGGAATGAATAGAGGGCCAGACAGTAGCCAAGAGAAATGTATCTTTGAAGAGGATAAATTGAGGAAATACTATGTAGGATCTGAACAATTAAAGGGACACTGTAGGCACCCAGACCACTTCAGCTAATTGAAATAGTCTGGGTGCTGTGACCCTTTTGCACTTAGTGCTGCAATGTAAAACAATGTCTAACATGCAGCCAGTAGAGGGCTTCCGGAATCCAAACTGGCTTTTGGTCCGTTATCTGACGCTGGACGTCCTCACGGACCTCCAGTGACAGATTCTTTTTCCTATAGAAAAGCATTGAATTGCCAGGCATTCGCATTAGGTCTCCCCCCTGGCCTTTGCTCTGTTTATGAGCAACTAGTCAATTTGGGCTTTAAAAGTAAAACTTTGTAGTAATATTTTTTGGGAAAGTCAGATCAAATCCACTTAGACCCTATCTAATCTACCCCTTTACACTTCACACTATATCAGGGGTAGGCAACCTACGGCACTAATACCATGCACGGCACTTAAGGTGTATTTGCACGGCACTCAAGGATGCTAGAGCCAAACTGGCCTATCAGGATTCCCAGTAAAACTTCATATATCTGCTAATACAAAGAGGTGGTGAAGGACAATCCTCAATTTAAGCATTGCAGTACATAGAGGAAGTGATCGCAGATCACTTCCTCCCAGCACTTGTGAATGGGAATGCACACTGTAGTAGAGCAGCCCGCAGCTGCTGTTGCAGCTCCTGTCCTTAAACCTATATCTGGCCAGCCTGGTCCCCACTGGAACCCAGGGAAGCCACACACACTGCAAGATATACACAAAAATGCAGAATAACCCTCCCATCATACAAATAATATGAACAGCCCATACATAAACATACACACAATCCGCACAAATGTAACCCGCTAGCAATCCACATACATGCACACAACCCCACATGCAGCCTCTCACATGCAATACCAAAAACAGCCCACACACACTACCAAACACACAATGTGACATATCCATCCACACACAATTCCACAAGCAGCCCTCATACACAGCCCACATTCATATGTATCATACACAATACCATAAACTACTAATGAACATATACAATATAATAGTTCATATACGCACAAATACAACGATACAAAGCAATTACAGCAAAAACAACACAAGTAGAATACGACAGCATACACACCTCAATTTAAAAAAATAGGACCGGCACGCTACGGGACATCACCATCCTATATCGGCACAGTGCTGCTAAAAGGTTGCCTATCCCTGCCCTATATTTTTATTTAATTCATCCACTTGACTGCTTCTCCAGGTATTTACTATCTCATCGGCAAAGTAATATTTAAGCTATTTTTTATATTTTACTATAATATCTATGTTATCATTTACCATCTTACTATATTTTTAATTTGTGACTATTCAAATTTTTCAGAAATCCTTTGCCTGCCTTTCCCATTCCCCCTTCCTGACAGCAATCTTTATGCACCTTTTGTCAGACTGTCAATCATCTGACCCAATGCTCAAATTACAGAAAATGCTGTAGGCAGAAAGATCCACATGATTTTGAAATGCAATAGATGATTACAAGAATTGTAAGCATTGGGTCAGATAACTGACAATCTGACCAAAGGTCCGTAAAAGTGGCTGTCCAATGTGAACCAAGTGAGAAAAATAGGCAAGGGATTTCTTCAAAAATACCAATTTACAAGAATGAGAAAACCATTTCCTTTGTGTTTCTTACTCCCCCCAGCCTCTATGTCTCCTTCTTTCCCAGACCCTTTGTATCTTTTACTCTTACCAGCTCCTTTGTGAGTTTCTCTTTAAACCACTAGCCCGTCTACTCCCCTCAGCGCCTCCATGTCTCTTTTTCCTCTTCTCCAGCCCCTCCAGCCGAGCGGAGCAGACAGCGGTACAGGAGCTTCAGTTTCCTGTACCCAGCCTGACTGACAGGAAGTGCTTTCTCAGTGTCTGCCAGGTACAGAAATAAGAAGTTCCTGTACCGCAGTGTGCGCTGCTCCGCTCGGCCACACTACACAGAGTGCCTGGCAGGAAGGAGTGCTGTATGCCCACTCCAATCTAGAGCCCCCCCGGGCTGGTGCGCCCCAAAGCTTGTGCCGCCTTATAGACGCGCCGGCCCTGCCCCCACCCGCCGCTCATGGGTGGGGGCCAGGGGTGAGACAATAGGTCCCCCCCATTGTTACTTAGGGTCCCCCATCCGCTGCTCAAGGGTGGCGGCCAACGGAGGGGGAGACAATAGTACTGTTCCCTGCTGCTTCTATTTTCACATATTACAAGGAGGGAGCCACGAGCCGATAGCTCCCTCCTTGTAATAAACTAAACTAACTTAAACGAAAAGGTAATGCATTCGGCATTTGCCCTTTCGTTTTGTATGTAATTTGTATGTAGGACTTTCGTTTGTTATAGTAAATGAATACGAAAAAGTTTAAAAATTCAGACAAAATCATATTCGTCTGATAACAAATGTACATGTCTAGTTTCTATGTATGTATGCTTGTGTGATATAATATGTATGTTTCTATGTGTGTGTTTGCGTCTGTGTTAGGTGTTTATTACTGTATGTGTATATGTTTTGGTTTTCAGTATTTGCGTGTGTGTGTGTGTGTTTGAAGAAGTGTATATGTTTGTGTGTGTTAGAATTTGTGTAATTTTTTTTGTATGTGAATGTATGTGTATATGTATGTACATATGCTGCCACACAGAAACATGGAACTGATCGTTTTTCACCTGTGTCTTGGTTGTATTCTGCGTTGAGACAAATAGCTCCATCTCCCCGTCCTCTCCCTTGGGCACTGCGATAGTACAGTTTGTTTCTAGGTAGAAGTGTTCTTGGCCCCCGATATAAATCTCACCTATAAAACCAAACATCACACAGATACGACTAAGTGGGAGGTGAAGTAAGAGGGAAAAAAACCTTCTTTGACTTAATACCCTGTGACTCTTGCAGGTTTATTTACTAAGTAAGACTTACTAAAAATCCCAAGTGATTTCAAATGTAAGTCCAAAGTAGCCAAAATAGGGGCATACCTGGCTTGGACAATTTTGGCTACTTTTACCTTATATTTTAAATCCACCTTGAATTCAATTCAAATTTCTGACAAATCTCACTTTAGCGAATAACCGTATCTGATAATCTTTGGATGGCTGAGGAACATGTGAGTTTTAGCCCATGGCGTCTTCTTTTACAGATTATTTTGTAGCTGACAAATAAACTAATGGAGTTACCTTTATATGACAAGTAATATTTTTTTTACTTTTAATCTGACTCTTCCCATCATTTCTATTAGTTATTTGGTAACTAAACAGAATAAAACCAAACTAATACTGAAGAGTGTCAGCAAATTCGCAAAAATCATACAAGGCACTTCGGATGATATCCCCAAAAATCCTATTACCCAAATTGGGAGCCTAATTCTGAATAAACACCAAACTGAAACAAGGTATGGAGCAGGTGGCCAAATTAGTCCCTCTAAAACTGTGAAGAATGATAGTAGTCTATCCTATCTTCTAGAAAGTGAAAGAATAAAGGATAGACATGTATTACCAGTCCTTAAGGCGTTCTGGCTTGCCAGTAGCTTGAGAGAGGCCAAATTACAGAAAATGCAAAACAAGTGAGAATTGCGTACATTATCTCTCTATATTGAGAGCAAGAACAAAACATGCCGTGATTATTATTGCCTTGAGTTAATATTTTTTCGATAAACTTTTTAAATTATTTTTCAAAATGTTACAATAAAAAAATATATATCATATAAAAAATATGTCAACATATCAAAAATATCAAATATATATTTTAACATATTAAATAATTTAAAAACACTTATTAAAAAAATTCTAAACCCAGGCCTATATACCCTCCTTGAACCCCAATAAGTAAGATATGCCAATCCCACCACTAGGCAGATTCTGAGGATGGCCTGATGCTAACAGTGCTCCTGTCGCACGCTTTATCTTGGGAAGCTGCCGAATTTCCCTGTCACTAACAATTCCGTTCCTCTCAAATACAGTGCCCTGGGCTGCCCCTGGCAGATGGTAAGGTTACAAAGGCTTTTTATAATATGCACCTGTTTTTTTTATTACAAGGAAAATGTTATAGATGATAATCTAATTTTCAGATATACTTAGAGGCAAAGATTATTATTTATTGTTGACATGTGGGAGCTGTCTCAAAATAAAAATATAGAGCATGGGGACTTTAACGTGGACCTGCCATGATCTGGGTTTTAATCTGGGTTTTGGTTTTTGGTTTTTGGTTTTTCTGCTACATCATAGGCTCTTTATGCAGATGGCCTTCTTGATGACCTCTGATTGGCTAGCATCAGTTGTATTTACATAAAAAGTCTACTTTTACAAACAAAGAGAAGTTGCTCAGGGCATCTAGTCACAGGCAGAATATTGTTCCGAAAATTCTGAAGCAAAGTCTAGGAATTAATTAAAAGAATGTAATTACATTACAAAAAATATAGCAGGATTCCACATAGTGAATACAACAAGGTGATTAGCGGTTATTTTCACCTTCGTGGATATGATCGGCTTCCTGAAATCCACACCCGAGGTCTCCGTTTTCCATCTGCTTGATTGGCTGATAATATGATTCCTTTTCAATCGCTTGCTAGAGGATTGAAATATTGTAAGGCTTTAAAAGTGTGCTTATAAAAAAGTATGTCTACATGAAGAAGGCTACTGCAGCAGATAACTGGTTCTACGTTTTATGGTAAGCTTAATTATTTATCACTGTGAAATGGAACTTTTAGAACAGAATCATGATAAACAGACTACATCATACTGTCTGTGCAAAGAATGTACCTGTAGAGTTATAATAGCTGGGAGGTCTTCATATAAAACCTTCACCGCCTTCGCTGCCCTCTGTGCGTTCATCTGAGTGTCGGCGACCACTCCACCTATAATGTGTCCAACACAGGTCACCTGCATGAACAACCAAAGGAAAGCATTGGAACGGAGCTTGCAAGGTAGCCAATGACACAATACTAAATACTATAACAACCAGAGGGGCAGGACTCTAGGGCAAAAGGGAACCAACATAAACTGCTGATAACACAGAACATTCATACAAAACATTTTTAAAACTGTTAAAAAAAAAAAGCAAATTAAGTCGTGCTTTGCATTAATTCTCTACTGTGGGGCAGACTGAACCCTCTGCCAGGCGATAGTAGGGATGGTCAAAGGAGGGAACATCAAGACAAGTTCTCCCTCAAAGACGTCAGATACCCACGTGGGGTTACCACACTTTGAGGTACCATGGACAAGGGCACTAAGCATGGGGGCGCTGGAGAAGTTTGTCTTGAACCCTATGAGTGTACTACCACCCCTATAAGTATTAAAGACTTAGAATTTGGGCGTGGGTTATTCAAAATTTTAGTCATAACTTAATATAAAAGTAGTAACGTTCCCATGTCGTGATACATTGTATAAAATTACAACTATGTACTGTACCTACCACACCATCGGCAAATACAGTCTCATCATGTCCAATTCCAGTGATATTGCTCCCAGTAACGTCTTTAGCAAACAGCAGGCGGACAACCCCCGGAGAACGCTCGGCTTCAGCTATGTCAATGGAGCTTTATGGGAAGAATGATTGCAATAAATGACAATTAGCTGCCAATAACACTGCAGATCATCAATGTGACTTACTCTTTGATTCACTTATTGGTTTTTTTTTTTTTTAACAAAGTAACTGTAGTGGGCCTGCTAGCAACCCGGCTGTTTGTCCCTGCTCAGCCATGTCCTTCCCTTGAAGGGAGTCAGTTATAATACAGAAAGACCCATTTCCCACTCAGTAAACGGACGACACGCAGTACTGGGGGTACAACAACAACTCTATTGGCCACATTCGGCTTTATACTTTTCCCCATGCAAGAGGTGGATCACACACAAAGACAATGTTCCCTCCCAGGGGCGTTTAACGAATCCGGAACCCCAGTCCCTTTGTCACCTGTTCCCGCCACTCAGTGTCCCCTCCCAGGGCCCTCTCCCTTCCAGGGGTCTCCTGACGGAAACCAAACTCCAGTCCCTTTGTCCCCTGTTCACGCCACCCATCCTCAGGGATTCCCACCTGCGGTGACCAGGGGGTCTTCATCCCATGAGCCTCTGTACCTGGGAGCCCCAACGTGGGAAAGCTTCCCGCCTCCTGGACTCCCAGTTACAGAAAGCCCACCAAACCGCCAGTGTCCCCAAAGGGTGTCCCCACCAATCTCAGGGACCCCTCAGAACGGTAATCACCATGAACAGCCTCCGTTTGCAGGGTCCCTGGGTGAAACCAAGCAAGGGAAGCATCTCCTTTCGGGACACAAATGCTCCCCCTGGCTACCGCCCGTCTATACGAACGGCAGCCACCCAGGGGAGCACTCATTAATTACATCCCTTGCGGTTTCACACTTATGTTGCAAGTTGCCAACATTCTAATTACTTGGTGTGAACATTCCAAAAGGCACTGGGGAGGTCCTTGTTTGGGAACCGAACGAGGTGGGAAGCAATCCGCGAATACGCCCCCTGGACGGCGTTCGTATAACGAATGGGCCGCCACCCAGGGGAGGCACGCGCCCAGGCTTTCCATGCGGTTTGTGGTTTTGACACCTCATAACGAGGTGCGAACGTTCTAAACCAACATCCTAAATGAGTTATCAGGGTGGTCCCCTTTCAGGAGGTGAATGGACCTTCCGAACGGGGAGCAGGTACATTCATATGAAACTAACAAGAAAACACACAGAATATAATACAGCAATTCACGCACAGGCAGCGGTCCCACCACAGTAACGCCATAACTGATATTCATATGAAACTAACAAGAAACTGATATTATCTAACAGGCACAAAGTTGCTGCAAAGTCAGTTTGTAAAGAGGCCAATGGTTGAGCTCCATAAGAAAGGAAACTAAACACACTCACTAAATGGTTAAACAACTCCAAAGTAACTGTTACTGGCATAAATGCTGAGCCTAGTGAGTAAGGTCTCTCTGTGAGCTACAGGAGTTTTAATTAACACTTGAACAGCATGATGGCCCGCACTGAAAGTGACCGGAAAATAACTGATACATGCTGAGTGTGCTGTGTATGTAAGTACAGAGAACCCATTGGCTTCCTCCATGAATAAAACATATATACATATAAATGCCTCACAGACCTTGGAAAGCCTTTTTTTAATTTTTCATATTTATAGATGGAAAGAGTAACAAACTATCATTGTAAGCAGCTATAAATGATAAATGGCAGGCTAAAACCTCATGTGTAATTGTGTATATCAATCACAATCCCCTGCTAAGAGCCCAGTCAAGTTATTTATAAAGGTATATGTGTTTAGTAATTTTTTATTATTATTATTAAAATACTTTATTACACATGGAAAATGGATTAAATGAAAACTATAGGCAATGTTTTCAATGCAGGTTAATTTTCCTAACTGCCACTAGAGGCGCTTCCCACTGTGAGAACCGAGTTAGACTCGATTCTCCCAACTCACCTCCTCTGATGCTTCTCACAGAGAGTACTTGAGTGGAAGAGTGTTGCGCTCACTGCGCAAGTACTTCTCATCCTCAATGCTGCTCTATGAGAAGCATTGGATTGGACGAGAATAGGAGGAGTTAGCGTGCCATTGTGGGAGGCCAATAGGGTGTCTGCAACACCAGTGTCTCTGGACTGGGGACAAGGTAAGTAAAATATATGCAAATGGAATTTTTTGACATACAAGCTGGTGGACAAAGGTCAAGGTAATAAAAAATAGTCGTGAAAAAACAAATATTATTTTCGAGACTATAGGTTTTCTTTAAACTTATTGTAGGTTAAACAATCTCAGTTTGTGAATACTTCTTGACATTGTAGCACTGTCAGACAACATGCCTCAATCAACCCATGTGTTATTATAGTATACCCTGTGAAATACTAATCTGTACATTCATTAGTAAATCAGTCAGTAGACATTGGATCTCAGTACATTTCCGTCTTGGGACCCTTACATGATCTTAGCGTGTGCTTTGGTGCTCAGTATCAGGCCTAAGTAGAGTTCGTTTTCATAGTGGGGAATATCATCACAATAGACAGCCTCTCCTGTCGCCTGTTTCAATGCTGAAAGATGCATCAACGGACGTCCAACAAAATCCTCCGAGGCCTGTCCTTCCGGGACATCCTACATGGGAAAAAAGATCTTTTTAGAGAATGTTGCTGAAATACACAGCAAGAAAAGGAAAAACATGGATGAAAACAGTCAATAACAAAAAAATAGACATAGAAATATGATAATCTGAACAATAGAATGAGTCCAAGTAGGATTGCACTGACAAAGTTTTAAAAGATTTAAAAATATATATATTTTAAAGTTGAGTAAGTTCTCCACTCCATTCCTAACAGTAAAACCAGTCAGACCTATATTTTATTAAAATATAAATATAAGAGAGCTAATTTAGAAACCCATAATTGCAAGAAAATAATAAGATAGACAGAAAGCACACAGCTCATTGAAAAGCAAGTAGGACAATGTATACTAGGAGTGATGAGAAATTAAAGGACCACTCTAGGCACCCAGACCACTTCAGCTTAATGAAGTGGTCTGGGTGCCAGGTCCAGCTAGGGTTAACCCATTTTTTAATAAACATAGCAGTTTCAGAGAAACTGCTATGTTTATTAATGAGTTAAGCCTTCCCCCTAATCCTCTAGTGGCTGTCTCATTGACAGCCACTAGAGGCGCTTGCGTGCTTCTCACTGTGATTTTCACAGTGAGAGCACGCCAGCATCCATAGGAAAGCATTGTAAATGCTTTCCTATGAGACCGGCTGAATGCGCGCGCAGCTCTTGCCGCGCGTGCGCATTCAGCCGGCGGGGCGTAACGGAGGCGGAGAGGAGGAGGAGAGCTCTCCGCCCAGCGCTGGAAAAAGGTAAGTTTTTACCCCTTTCTCCCTTCCAGAGCCGGGCGGGAGGGGGACCCTGAGGGTGGGGGTACCCTCAGGGCACTATAGTGCCAGGAAAACGAGTATGTTTTCCTGGCACTATAGTGGTCCTTTAAGGTTATCACATCAATTATTGAAATATTCTAAGCTACAGAAAGCAAAGGTAGTGGCCTAAATGTCAAATAGAATAAAAAGGATGGATGTGTGGAACTCATTTTATTTCTAGCCACTTAAATGAATGTTCCTTATAAATGTAACTAGTCAATTGGAGACAGAAAATGCCAATATGGATCTCTATCAGTTTAGAAAGTGTCCCTACTGATAATTGCATTATTTAATCACATATTATTATTATTTATATGCCACCATATACCAAATCATTCGAAAAGCTTATACAAATATCGAAAAAATGTATGGGAAGATTTATCAAGCCCTTTTATCTTAATGAGAACCATAGTTGATCCAGAAAGCCTTCTTTGAAAATGTGTGAAGAAGTAAAATGTGTCTAATACGTGTGAAAGGCTGTGAAGACGTTTAGAAGTATTTAAAAGGACGGCACATGCTGTTTAAGGTGTTGCTGTGAAGTTTTGTCGATATATAAGATGTAGCTATTTAGTGTGTCCGGATGAATGGTCTCCCCATTGTTTATTTCATATAACTATATATAATTGTATGAATGGAACACAATATATATTTTTTCGGTTGTTTTTTCCCCCCAAAAAAATAATATTTGAAAAGAATATTCTAGCAAAACCAAGCTCTATACAAATAAGCCCAAATATTCAGCCACTGTTTCTAAAATAAGTGCACCTGCTTTTTTTCCATTAACATAAAGAGTTTGCATACACTTTCCTACCTGATACAGCTGTACACCGGTTGGGTATGGTTGGTGGAACAGTTCGATAGCACTTTCATATTTCTGAGGAATTTTCTCAACATCAATCTGAGTGAAGAAAGACAGAATTAATAGTAAACAATAAATGGGTTTAATTACGTACATGTTGTTCCATGTTAAATAATATATTCACTGGATGTGACTTCTGAAACGTGTTTTTTTACTTATTTATAAAAAACAAAACAAAAAAATAATTTAAAAAAATGGTACATATTTCATCAAAAAGAATTTACCTTAGCCACCGGGAAGAGAAGAGGTATACAGTGGCTCTGACTTGTGCCCCCAATCCTAGCACTGGGTATTTCTGCCAAAGTAGCCTGTTTTATTAACCCAGGTTTCCAGGTGCAGAGTATTATCCTGTTCTGGGTTTTTATCACTAAATGTTTTTATTTTTCCTGTGCTGACAATTTTCATAATTTCGTGATTATTAATTGGCTCAGAGCAGGAGTAATATAACGCTTTAATATAAGTATTTTACTGCGTACTGTGTAATACATTATGTGCGATATGCGTTAACCCTTTCAGTGCCAAGATTGCTTTGGAATATACTGGTCTTATCTCCGGCACTCAAACAGTTATTCCCGAAAGTGAGAAATGAAGGTGAATTTCAAAATAAGGCCAAATTAGCCTTGCTGGAAGCCACAGCTGTCTTAACAGAAGAATGTTACCAGGTCAGACATGTTTACCTTGAATTTGAAAGTCACTGTAAATTATCTCTGATTAATCCTGAAAGTGTGTAAGAAATAAAGTAATAATTCTGTTTTTACATTTTGACAGCCATTTTGTATAATGTTGCACGATCAGAATTTCTTTGTGAATAGAGTCCGCATCAGCGCCACTTCCACATACTCGTCCACATGAGAAAAATGCATATGGAGGCTGCCAATCACTTGCAAAACAGAGCTCGGGGAAAGAGAAGTTTAAATCAAAAATGAAAAAGGAAAGTAAAGGAAAAATTAAAGGGACACGATGCATTGACAAAGGGATTACTCCAAAATGTTTGTTATTTGTTTTTCTAATAAATGGTAGTAGCACTGTGTTGGGTGCACACAGCAACTATTTGCAAAGCCTCTATTTTTTCTATTTTGTTCTTTGGAAAAATTAAAGGAAGGGAATGGAAAAATCAATCAATCAATCAATCAAATGTATTCATGCAATTCTGCTATTCACTATTATTACGTTTTGAAAAGGTATTACCAATCAAATGTGCACAGTAATGCGATTATAATGCATCGTGTTGATACAGTAAGTTCTGATTCCTAAGAGGTGATGTAAATACTAAAGTCATTGGATACACTACTCACAGTCCCTTTTACATCCAGTGCCAGTTTCTTCAGTACAGTGAGGTAGAACTTAAAGAAGAAGCTAAGGGTGAGAGTGTGACGGAACTCGACCATGCCACCAGGAGCACTGGGGGAGAGAGACATCTCCTTGGCGAGAGACTGGCAGGCATCCTGCAGCAAGCAGTCACCCCACTCCCTGCAAGAAGGAGAACAGTTAGAAATAAGCAAGGTTCTAATAATCTGAGTGAATTTACCAGAACAATATTTTCAACAACAAAAAGAATGTTTCATAACTGTGGCTGATTCACTAGTGAAATGAAAACCTACAAAGCTATTATCTAAAGCGAGAATTCAAGGTGGCTACAAAGTGAATTACAAATGTAAGGCCAAAGTAGCTCTTCTGGAAGCATTGCAGATTTTTCCAGTTCAGCTCCTTTGGCCTTACATTCGAAATTCACTTAGAGTTCTCCCTTTAGTGAATAAACCTGCAAGTTTAACCCCTTAAGAACACATGACATGTGTGACATGTCATGATTCCCTTTTATTCCAGAAGTTTGGTCCTTAAGGGGTTAAAATGTAGGCTAAAAGAGC
This sequence comes from Pelobates cultripes, assembly GCA_933207985.1. Lineage (NCBI taxonomy): Eukaryota > Metazoa > Chordata > Amphibia > Anura > Pelobatidae > Pelobates > Pelobates cultripes. The sequence continues at coordinate 361,057,322 of OW240913.1, forward strand.
TGAATTGGAAAAATTCTTCATTCAGCTACAGTCATCGTTTGGTTATTTAAATTTCACAATTTAGTTTTCGGTTCCCCACCATTGAGTATAGTGAGTAAATCTTTTTGTCTAATAATTCAACAACAAAATTGTAACCGTCCATTTCACCTTGTAAGCCAATCTCTATTTGTTTCAGATTGTAATGAATTTAACCGTATCTATTTCTACAAAAAATTATTTTCAATTTGCTATATAAAGTCCAAATTAGTCTTTTAACATAACATTGCGATGGAAAAATATTATCAAAACATGTATTTGAAGCAAGGGGGGCAGTGCTAGAAAATAAACATATAAAAAACAGCAATTGTTCTCACATACAGTAACAAAAATAGTATTTATTATAGGCATTTGTAAAGGCCTATAAGGCATTACTAGGAGTAGAGCTTACTAAAATTGCCACATAATGTAAAAATAATGTCTACGTTTTAGCGTAATGTATAAAGGAAATACAGTTAAATCATATATCTCTCCAAGAAAAAATATTTGAAACTGCTAAAGCAATATTTATCACTCACTGGAATGTTTTGCAATGCTAACAATGAAATGGTACAGTCTGTACTTCTCCACCTCCCTGACAGTAGGAATGACATGACCACTAAAAACCTCCTTTACTGTTTTGAAGCAAGGATTGAGCCGACATTTTCTGAACATCTTAGGGCATTAGATCAATGACTATGGCTACAGGCAAAAAAAAATGTGTTCCTCTACCGGCTGCTATTCATTACTAGAGTATACATTATGGTGCATGATGCTTTTTGGACTAAATGTAATTTTGCTAAATATTTGGAATAAACACGAATAGTCGATTTCTGGGAGTGAAGTAATTTATTATGGTATAAACCTTGAATCCATTGCTCCCATTCTTTACATTTCCATTTTCTTTTTATGGACCATTGGCATCCTACCTTCCAACCAGTTCCTTGCAAGTGTTTTGTGCCAGGACAGTGACAGGAGCCATCCCTCCATAGCTCAACTGAATCTCCTCCACACGATGACTGTCAGCATTGAAAAGGACTCTCATTCCACTGGTGACGATGGCTATGTCATCATCGCGTCGTGTAGCTTGTTTGAAAGCTGAGAAATATTCCCACTGCGGAATTTACACATGTTAAAAACATGGTTTATTAAAAATTGGCCAAAAAAGGGTAATGCCAATAAATCTGAGGTTCTAAGATTGCATTGTTGTTTCTTATCTTTACTCTAATATTCTATTACATTTTGCAAATCAAGACATAACACTATTTGCGCCATTTAGTGGCACTAGGAGAACATTAATCAATATTATTACTATTATTATAATTATCATAAATGTAGAAAGTAAATTAGTTTTCACTCTTGTTACAGTTGTTTGACATGGCACTAAAACTACATCTACACCCCATTCCCATGATCCTTTACTCTTCACTAGCGAATGCTAATGGAACATGCACAGTAGTTCAGGAACTGTTAAAATGTAAGACTAGAGCAGGTGTCTACCTTTTTCGAATATGGAATCTCAATGGCGAGTAGAATTTCCTGAGGTTTTAACATGGTTTTTCTATAGCCCGTATAAAAGTTTTCATCCATACAGACAGTCCTTTTACTTTCTGTGAATATAAATCCCAGTGAGACATCTAAAGCCTAAAATCTCAATACATGTCTACACAAACAAATTTAAAATGATAAAAGTAAACTATTAAAACGAAAATTAACTCTGATTTAATGTGCCGAAGATAAAAATGAACACCTACTACAGTTATCGGTTATTCCTTCGGTCCTATCTGTTAAAATGTTCTTTTTAATCTCTCACTAGATTTTTTTTTTGCCACACGATGAATCAGAATCATGTGAATAACTGGCATTTATTGTCAAAACTACAACCTTTGTACTAACAACTACAAATCACTTCACAGAGTAAAGATTCCTGGCGTAGTTTACAAACTCGGATTTAGAAAATCATTATTGGAATGTAGGAACTTGTGATTATAGAGTTAGTTACTTGGCAGCGGCAAATGGGGACATTTTTGAGGAACTGGAAGTTATTTATCTGGAGCGGCAGATAAATAACAGTTTTGTCACTTTTTAATGATCCGTACCATGACTGATTAGATGCAGTTTGCTTCCACTCGCCATAAAAACAGGGTTGAGATCAGAAATCGGGCTTGCTGTCATTATATTTCCTCCCACGGCCTGGAAAATATTACAGGACAATCAGTAAGTACAATCAGCGCATGGGGAGAGGTAAAGGGACATATTCACTAAACAAAGTTCTGACAGGTTGACAATCTAACTGAGAAATGCAACATAAAGAACACCGTGGGAAAAAATTAGCGGTGGTTCTGGGCGGAAATGACACCTATTGAAACATCATGGATATATTGCATAAAAAAAATACAGAACCTGATAAAAAAAAAGGTTACAAATAAAATGTATTTCCTTCTAATAAAGTGAGATTTAAAAGTACATTTCAAACTTTAACCCAGACTAGTCAAACTGAAAGCATAAATGACTTACAGGGTTATTCAATAAGTGAAAATTATTGGGAATTCAATTTGAATTTAAGCTTTGAAGCCAGAGTAGCCAGACTGAGAGCAAAGCTGAACTGGGGAATTTTTCCAATTTTGATACTTTGGCCTTTGAATTCCTGACAATTATCACTTTAGTGAAAAATTCTAATAGAAATTTTTCCAACCTGGCTATTTTGACCTTAAATTTTGAAAGATATTTTCAATTCTAAAACTCCCCTTTCATTATTTAACTCCATAGACTGTCTACACTTTGTGTTTGAAAACTTAAAATAAATTGATGATGTCTGACAATACATAAAAGGCAGTCATAAATAAATAGAAAACCTAAAATTCGCATTGAGAAGCTCGTCCCAACAGGAGTCCAGGTGACATAAGATGTCATCTGTGATTTGACATGGGTGAGAATGTCAACAGATATTTTGTAACAGAATTGTCTAATGTGCTTGTATGTATTTCATTCGTGTTTTCTGTGTGACCCTTACGGAAACATTACGGATCTGCTCTCCAGCAAACCACCTCAGTTGTTCCAAGACAGCTTTGAAGACTTCTGTTTTATATGCGGGGAGTTCCGATATGGCTTTCTTTAGAGTGTCACCCATGGTGGTCAAACTGCAGGCTGCTCCAAAATAAATACCTGATAAAAAAAAAAGAGGTAATAATGTTTAAATGAAACCTAAATGAATTGATTAAATAAATGTATGTGTTAGCACAAGCTTTACGGATTGCGATCTATCCTTATCTGAAAGGTGCCCGTACCTGTGAGCATGCAGGTAAATACATTTATAACAATATAAGCCAATGGAGTGGAATTAATACGTCTCGACCAACAAATTACTCGATTTAATATTTGTGTATAAGCTTTTCAAATTATTTTATATTCATGGATAAACTTTTAATGTGATTTTTTCAAAAATATTATATTTCTAACAATATATAAAAATATATTTTTAAATATTAAGTCATTTTAAAAGTTTATCCAAAATTATTAAATCGAGGCCAAAATGTTCAAACATCATAATTAGTATTTCCTTTTCAAGTTCCGAATGGATATTTAGTCTAGCTTTACAGTTAAGGGACACTCCAGACACCCAGACCACTTCTGCCCATTGGGGTGGTCTAGGTGCCAACTCCCACTACCCTTAACCCTGCAAGTGTAATTATTGCAGTTTCTATAAACTGCAATAATTACCTTGCAGAGTTAAGTCCTCCTCTAGTGGCTGTTCTTAGAACACGAAAAGTGTTTTAAGCAAAGCTGGACGTCCCCACATTGAATAAAGCTTTCCTATGGGGAGGTGTAATTCCCGGGCGCAGCCGTTGCCGCGCATGCGCATTAGGTCTTAACGCCTTCAGCAACATGGGATGGGAGGTGCGAGGGGGGCATTGCAGGGTCCTGCAGTGCCAGGAGCACTAATATGTTTTCCTGGCATTAGAGAGTCCCTTTAGTCTGATACATGTTATGAACACATTTCAAAAACATTATCAACCCTCAAATCCATTGTATTTTACTCTCCAATACTGTTCTTGCCTGTTACGACAGCGTAATGTACATTACTCTATATCAATTACTAAACTCTTTTATCACAATTACTGGTTGAGGGCATTTATCATTGATAAATGTGCAGTGGTCCCGAAACACCTGTACTTTGAATGCTTTTTGAATAATTTTGGGCTGCACTAGTGGGCCCCTATGAATAGGCTGCATTTTGTGGATGAATACTTTGGATTGCTATATTTTGCTAGCTGATGGGAATACACAATAGCTGCACTAGTATAAACTATTTTGCCTTTTGGTATTGTCCTATACCACACTCCTAAGTCATATTTTTGCTTTAATTACTGGTAGAACCAGAGGTTATTTGTCTAAGTTACCACAAGCCAGGGTATCAGTAAAAAAAAGTATAAAATGTTCATCGCATGATAAATAGACAAAAGAAAGACGTTTATACAAAAAACCCTAGACCGCAGATAAACGTTCGCATCAAAACCATCAAGCAACTTGCTCTCGCAAATTACAATTGAATTATAACTATTCTCACCTTCCTGTGTGTACTCAATTGTATTTAATTCTTTGACCCATCCAGGTGCAATTATCACTGGGTACTGCATATTTTTAAACTTTACTTCAATGCCTGTAAGAAAAAGACATTTGGGATACACATATTATATGTAAAAATATATGTCTGTGTTCTATCTAGAATGGCATGTGTTGTAGACATCAATACAGTAATTAGTATAAATTTAAAAATGTTACATTTGATCTGTATTAATGTATTAATGTATTAACTTTTGGACTGTGTTGAGTAAAACTTTGCTAAGGTTTTCTAAGGTTTAACGGTTATATATATAACTTAGAACAGTGAGCCTGGGAACCTAAGGCAGCCATTTTCAAAGTTATGTCCACCTTTTATGAAATGTAGGCTCATAAAGCCAAAAATGTCTTCTTTAACCAACAGCCACTTGTTATCCCAGCCTTAGAATTCTCCGTAACATGAGATAAACCATGTGAGATAAATGTGGAATGTCTCCCTGTGAGTCCTACCCAATACAGTGATGGAAAAGGGGTTATTTTTTTTTTTTTTAAAAAGGACATTGCTCATTTTAGTGTGTTTAGTCTGTTTTGTAAATGCGACAGAAGACTTTTATTCTTCCCAAGTATGTCTATAGTGTGATCATTGGCTATAGTGTGATCACCCAAATACAACAAACATCATCACTGCCAAAGTCTCCTCTTGTATACAGTGTGGCTATTACTCACATTAGTTATTTATTTGACATCTCTGATGTCTATACAGCACTATGTAGTTTGGTGACAATTTAAAAAAAAAAAGAAACAGTGATCAATTCACTCTAGTGCTCTCAGATACTGCCCAAATATTCTGTTACAGAAGAGGGGATGGGTTGTAGGTCCCAAGAGTGGCCCATTTTTTTTCTAATATTTGAAAATGGTTTGACATAGAATGGGCCAGTTTAAGTTAGTTCTTTATTTGTTGATAATGAAGAAAATTTAAAATTGCATGCATTTAATTAAAACTACAGAAAATGGAAATCTTTCATATGCATTTTAAACTTTTTTTAAAATTTTTATGCTTTTCAAAAATTTAAAATGTTAATTAAAATAAAGGTGAAGTATTTTGGTTTGTTGAATACAATTAAATGTAATTTAAGATTGGTATTCAATAAACATTTGTTAAAAACAAGACCATACTGAGAAGTGCTGTACATGCCTAGGCTCTCACTCACCAACTTCAGTGTTTCCCACCACCAGTTTTGCTTCTGGATATTTGGATTTGAGGGCCAAGAGCTCGCTGAGATTGGACGGCTGGTACCAGGTCACGCCATCTCCTTTAAAATAAACCTGTTTCTGTGGCATCGATTTTTGTATCTTTGAGAGGCACAGAAACAATGCAATCATCACTTGGAACAAAAGCATTTCGATCAAATAATCCCCCCACCCTCCAGTATATAACATATCATTATAAAATCACTTATCATTTTAATCCATTCCTTAAAAAAACAATCCAACCACCATAACTACTATAACGCGCTGTAGTATTTCTTGTGCCGGGAGGGCCCTGGGCCCTCCCAATGGTAAACCATTTTAGAAAGGATTGACTCCTTGCCTGGAGTCTACTGGGAACTGCTCCCTACCTCCACTACAACTTTACATAGAGGCAAAAGCTGTCTGTCTGAGAGCAATCATCTGACACTGACAGCCAATGATCATGCCCAGTACTGCCGGGTTTAGCTCAGACAGAGCTAGTGGAAGCTCCTAACAGAAGCTTCTAGCTCTCCGTAGTTTAAGAGGACAGGCAGGAAGCGGTAGCCGGTGTTACCCCAATTAAGGAGTGAACCTTTAGCACTACCAACATTGGGGTAGTGCTCCAGTGGTTTTGGTGCCAGGACTGTTAGTAGTAAAATTATTTAAGAGCGGTTTGATATTTTATCGATGGTCCTCCGAGCAACGCTCCGACCTCCTTTCCTTAAGAGCTTCTGTTGGCTCTCTTAAACCAAGACCTACAGTGTCAGGTGATCATTCTCAGCCAATGTGCTAAGCTCTGCAATACTGAGCTTAGTTCAGACCAAAATTCTCCAGCGGACTCCAGGTAAGAAGTCAAATTGTTCTAAAATGGATGGACTCCTTATACTGGCTGCTTGCACCACAACCACTACAGTGTGTATTAGTGATTATGGTGCTTGGAGTGTTCAATTAAACCTCGGATACAGGAATCATTATTCTAAGGGAATGAAAATCCAGAAATTCAATGTTTCCTTTGATAAGCATTCATTGCCAGATGATGTTATGCTCCTTTCTCCTGATCATACAGCACCGTTCGGCATGTTTGTCTGGAATAAGTTTCAATAATTATAATAAAGAGTATAAAAGGCTTACCATTAATTCCGGAGGAAATATTGCTTCTTGTGTTGGATCCAATGGTCTGAAATCAGATGGATCATAGAGCTCTGACGCCTTTTGTAACTATGGATTTAATTAAAATCATAAGACTGGAGTTACTTCTTAAGATGCGGTTAGATAAGCCATCTCTTCTATCAGTTATGATTTAAATTCTCTTTTATTGAACAGATCCAATCAAGGAAGCCACTGGCCATAATGTTATTTCAGTAATAATCAAAAGAAAAGCAACCAAAAAAAACATAAAATTGGTTCATTTGACTGAAAGGGAAACAAAGTTACCTACCTCGTGATCATCTTTCTCGTTCATACAGCAACCATTCTCTGACGTTTTTCCACAACATCCTACCTGATAATATCAGAGAAACATTCAGTTATCATTTAAAGTTTTCAAAATTAAATAATAATAAAAAATCATAATTATAGATTTAATCCGTGTTCAAACTCTACTTTGATTGGCCATTTTTTTATTAAATAATATCTTATTTATTGCATCACAAGCTGCTGTATAACCTTCACTATTCATTGCAGTGGTTATGGTGCTATGGGTCTTTGAGCTAACCCTGCCCCAATGCCCATAGCCAATGGAGTGTACTTGATAATGCAAAAGTGTAATCTCACATAATCCCTGTGCCTGGGGAGTGGGCTGTGTATGGGTGACTAATTGTCAATGTTCATGTCCCATAGCAGAACTTTTTAAAGACTTGTTTCAGATGTCTATGAATTTAAGATGTATGTGTATATATATATACAATCCTGATGAAAGTCTTTGCAGACTGAAATGTTGATATATAAAAGTCCAGTGAGAGCTCTCCTTCATGATTAGTTTTATATATATATATATATATATATATATATATATATATATATAGGTTGTTCCCACTTTGCGACTTACCTGCACAATGACTGCTCGGACTTACAACCAGATCTCTAGTGTGGGGATTCAAGGGATTCCCCAACATTAGAAAGCTGGTCTGTGTTCAGCAAATTTTCCCCAAACATAGATTCAAAGGATCCCCTGCACTAATGAACTGGTCTATGTTTGGGGGAATTCCACTGAACACAGAGCAGCTCTCTAGCACATCCTCACTTACCGACCAATTCGATTTACGGCCAAGTTGTAAGTGAGGATCATCTGTATATAAAAATACTAGATACAACAAACTCACAGAATTTAATCGTTTTTCAAAACACTTCAACTAGGCAAAAATAATGGGGATTTAGTTACAGTATATGATAATACATTGCATATCCCTGCCACAGCCCAAGAAGAACTTGAGATATGCAGGTGATACATAACAGTGAAAATGAGAAGTGTGTGCATGCTCATTATAATAGGAGAGAATGTGTGTGTACGTGAGGGAATATAGGAGGAGTGTATCCATTTGTGTGTATATCTATATACTGTATGTTGGCACACAATAATTTTTTTGACCCTCATAAGCATTTTTAAAATCTGCCAACCATAGAGACACTGCTGTCCTGGGCAGGAAATTAAATAACGAGTAAAGCCAGTCATTTTGGAGAGAGAATGGGCAGTCAACAGGGCAAAATGGCTTTTATCCACCATCACACTTTATGTTCCTATGAGGAGAATACTCTTGTAGAAGAACATCAACAGAACCCAGGGATTTCATATTGCTTAACGCATTGTAATCGTTAAAATTCATTACCACATTGTGATCTTTAACATTCGTTACCGCATTGTCATCTTTAACATTTGTTACCGTGTTGTGATCTTTAACATTCGTTACCGCATTGTCATATTTAACATTCATTACCGCATTGTGATCTTTAACATTCATTACCGCATTTTGATCTTTAACATTCTTTATGGCATTGTGATCTTTAACATTCGTTACCGCATTTTGATCTTTAACATTCGCTACCGGATTGTCATCTTTAACATGCATTACCGCATTTTGATCTTTAACATTTGTTACCGCATTGTGATCTTTAACACTCGTTACCGCATTGTGATCTTTAACATTCTTACCGCATTGTCATCTTTACCGTTCTTACAGCAGCCGTTCACCATAGTTTTGCCGCAACATCCTCCCTGATAACAGAGGATTATTTGGTTACCAACTATGCATTAAATATTTACTATGATCCTTTAGATAAAACAGAAATAAATGAGAAAGTGTAAAACTGAAAGCAACACTAAACCGATCTTCTAATATTTCTTTCTTTCACTGAAGCAAACATTAAAACAGAACCTAGGTTTGCGTAGTCTCTTTGTATACATAGGCCGTCACTCAGAGTTGGTATGGGCAGTGCCAGTGTATGCCATCGTAAATCAGCTTTGGCAGTTGTTGAGGTTGGTTGAAGGCTGTTCTCATTGCTACTGCAGTGAAGTATCCTAGTTTTTGGTGAAATTTGTGGGTGAGCCAAGTTGTAACCGCTACTGAATCTACACAAAGACGGGTCTCTCCCGGGGAAGAAAAGATTCTATTTTCATACCAATTAATGTTCACTAAATGTCAGTTTATACACTTTTTATGGTAATGGCTGCAACATCATTATGTCATTCTAAAAAAAAACTTTGGCAAGTATGCTGCTCTGGTAAGATTAGGGGTTAGAGTTGAGGGTAGCTGTAGAGGGACTTATGGTTAAGGGGAGATTAGAGTTAAGGGGGTAGACAAATAGGGTTAAAGTGGTTTATGGTAAAGAGGAATTTAGGCTGAGGGGTAACTCATTCTCTGCTCCTTCTAGCTTTTATTGGAAAAGTTTATTTTTGTTGTTGTTTTTTTCTTTTAACTCAACTAGTCACGGATTTTAAAGTAAATCATCCCCAAGCTGGGTTATTCACTAACGTGTGAATTGCCAGGAATTCAGAATTTTTAATTCACTTTGAATGCTAGGTAATTCTCATTTTAATAGATAATCCTGTTTATCTCACAAAGATTTCTAACGAACTCACCTTTGTAAAAGTCTTAAAGCCTTGGAGTATGGGTCGGTACCCCGTACAGCGACACAGATTGCCTGTTTAAGATCAGAGGAGTGCTAAATTAATAACGTTCACTCATAGCACAATTATAATTATTATTATTAGGTATATGTATATTGCACCAACATAACCAACAGCGCTGTACAACTGAGGAATGTTTCACGTCACAGGGGAATGCAAACAAAGAGGGTCAAAAGGTGAAGATAAATTCCCCACCCCCTGAAAATTCTTACTGGTTTGATATGTTGGACCAGGCCTGTTTTTATTAAGCGTACTTGCATGGCAAGACCACTTACTATTATCTCACATATATATTATTAAGTGTTCTTGCATAGCAAGACCACGTAATGTTATCTCACATATATATAATTCTTATTATAGCCAAATTTACCACCCCAACTCCTCCCACAGTTTTTACACTACATAGACAGTAATATACCGAAACATGCGCATTGTTCCCGATTGGATTGCTATTACTTTGTGGAACGTTTCGCAGAATGGTTCACGGAATATCGTAGTTCTTGTGGTGAAATTGGTCCCATAGGAATGAATGGCGGAATGTTCAAAACTAGTGTGGGAGCTGGCAAAAGCTGTAAAATCAGGACATGATTTCTAAACTGCCACCACTCCCTCATTTTCAAGCCCACTTACACAAATCTTATATCAAAACATTCGGCTATCCCTGCTACCACTAAACATGTCCACGGCTAAGCCATAGTCCTGATAGTTTTCACAATATGACCATTTGTTTGCAACTCACGCCTTCCATTGACATTCATTGAAACTTCACTCTGCAAAGCTCAAATTTGAAGGGCAATTTCTAAACTGCTACTGTGCCTTCATTTGTAATAATTCAGAGACATACTATGCATAAAAATGTAGGTATGGGTCTTGTGATACTCACAATATAAAGCTCTTCGCTGTAGGATTTATAGTTTTTTAAATACGACCGTTTGAAGATGGCAACCGCCAGTGAAGTGAGCAATTTGGAGCAGTTTGTTTTTAACCGCTCTTCTCTGCCCTATTTGGAATCTATTAGTTCCTGTTGGCAGTTGGTGGAATGTTCGAGGGATTTTAAAGATTTGAAAGCTCTTCTCTGCCCTCTTTGAAATCTAATTTTGAATTTGTGACTGTTTGGCCGGCTTTTGGTTAAAGGTTTGGAAATAAGTTTAATACAGTAGAGAGTATTTGAGGTGTTCCAACTAGCTACATTTATGAAAAGAAATTAGAGATTTACTGTACTTATCCATCCTAGACCACTTCAGACTTTGGGGTATAAGTTTAAATTTACTTTTTTACACTAGTCAGCGTTTTATTAATCGTTAGCTGTGTGAATATCATCATGCCATCTAAAGGAAAGAGATCTAAAGCTGCAAAGATACGCTGGACTAAACTGGACCTTTCAGACCTACGCTTTCGGGATCCGGAGTCCCACAGCAGCATAGTGGAAATGGAGGTTTGTGACAGTGAATGTGCCCAGGAGGTACATAGTGAACCTGTGGTTTCATTAACATGTTCAACTCAGTGTCAAGTTCAAGAGCACAGTGACAGTGTGATGGGCATTTCTGAAAACCATGGCATGCTAGAACCATGTGTACCAAGTGAGATATCTGTGCAGGCATCATTTCATCAGGGTCATCATGGCTATGGAAGGTTAAGGAACAAAGAGTGTACATGCATGGCTCTGACATTTTTGGCATACCACAGTGAGCTTGATGATGTGAGGAAGGATGATCTTGATCAAATACTGAAGAAGGGCAACAGCTTGTATGGCACAACAATAAAACAGTACCACCAGGGGCGTTTTAGCTGCGAGGCAAACAAGGCATTTGCCTTGGGCGGCATTTTCCAGGGGGCGGCAAAAAAAGCGGCCCCCCAAATGTCCAGGGCAAATGCCTTGTTAGCCTTGCGGCTAACTAACATGCCAGGCGGGCACGTGGCTGGCGAGGGAGCACTTCCTCTGAGCTGTCTGCTCAGCTCCCTCGCGCGCCGCAGAGTGAGGCTGGGAGCCGGAATATGACGTCATATTCCGGCTCCCAGCCTCACTCTGCGGCGCACGAGGGGGCTGAGCAGACAGCTCAGAGGAAGTGCTCCCTCGCCAGCCGCCCGCCCAGCCCAGCAGCCACTGGACCCCAGGGAGAAAGACAACCCCCCATCCCCAGCATTCCCAAAGGTAAGGAGGCTGGGGGGGGGTTAAATAAATAAAAAAAATATGTTAATGTGAGTGAGTGTGTGTATATGTCTGTTAGTGTGTGAGTGTGTGTATGTTAGTGTGTGTGTCTGTTAGTGTTTGAGTTTGTGTCTGTTAGTGTGTGTTCGCTGTGTGTGTGTGTCTGTTAGTGAGTGTGTGTGTGTGTGTCTGTTAGTGTGTGTGTGTCTGTGTGTGTGTGTGTCTGTTAGTGTGTGAGTTTGTGTCTGTTAGTGTGTGTTCGCTGTGTGTGTGTGTCTGTCAATGAGTGAGTGTGTCTGTTAGTGAGTGAGTGTGTGTGTGTCAGTATGTGTGTGTGTGTATCTGTTAGTGAGTGAGTGTGTGTCTGTGAGTGTGTATGTTAGTGAGTGTGTCTGTTAGTGAGTGTGAGTGTGTCTGTTAGTGTGTGAGTTTGTGTCTGTTAGTGTGTGTTCGCTGTGTGTGTGTCTGTGTGTCAATGAGTGAGTGTGTCTGTTAGTGTATGTGTCAGTATGTGTGTGTGTGTGTGTGTGTGTGTGTGTCTGTTAGTGAGTGAGTGTGTGTTAGTGAGTGTGTGTCTGTTAGTGTGTGTGTGTGTCTGTTAGTGAGTGTGTCTGTTAGTGAGTGTGAGTGTGTCTGTTAGGGTGTGTGTGTGTTTCTGTTAGCTAGTGTATGCGTATCTGTCAGTGAATGTGTGTGTGTATTTAGAAGGTTGGGCGGGGGTGGCACGGGGGGGGAGGGGGCGCCTGAGTTTTGTCCTGCCTAGGGCAGCACAAAACCAGAATACACCATTGCATGTGGCCCAATGGATCCCAGAGATTGATGCAATACCTTGAAATGCAGCTTCAATCTCGCCAATTCTTGGCTGGTTATTGTTTCGGAGCAAGCAGTACATCGACATCACAATCCCAGGCGTGCAAAACCCGCATTGGGAGCCATGGCTTTTCGCAATACGCTCCTGCAATCATGGAAGCAGAAAGCATTATATAAACACACAAAACTAATCCCTGCACTCAAACTCCCACTAATCTTGGACGGCAGCAATCGCTATCGTATTCATCAGCCGTTAAAGGTACTATTCTGGCACCAAAAGTTAAATTGTGCATCTCATACAGCAGGGGTATAAACTTGACCGAACAGAGCTACCTCTGGGCATGTAGAGGGCCCCTGAATTTGTAGTCCAAAGGTTGAAAGGTATTGTGATACCAACTTATACAAGTTATTATGCTGATTATTTTGGTACGATACTAGATGCACAGTTTTTGCCATGACGCTGACCCTTTGACTCTCATTTTCATACCCAAATAATACAAAACATATTTCTGTATCTTATTATTGCAAATAATAAAAGGTTTAAAAATATTATCAGGAAGTATTACTTTACTGAGAGGGTAGTGGATGCATGGAATAGCCTTCAAGTTGAAGTAGTAGAGGTTAACACAGTAAAGGAGTTTAAGCATGCGTGGAATAGGCATAAGGCTATCCTAACTATAGGATAAGGCTAGGGACTAATGAAAGTATTTAGAAAATTGGGCAGACTAGATGGGCCGAATGGTTCTTATCTGCCGTCACATTCTATGTTTCTATGTTTCTAAATATTCAGCATTTCCCAGTAGAATAGATGAATGCGGACAGAGCGTCTTGTTTACTGAAGGAAAATACCTAATTAACGTGACAGCCTACAGGTGTGTTCAACAACAATTCTTTGAAAAGGAGTACACGTTTTGGGTTGAATAAGTTACAGGGACAGGCTCAGTGACTTGCTGCAGGATAGACACATGCAGAGACACATTAAACAGGACTAGTTTCTTTGTATTTGTATTCACTTTTGTATCACACACTAGGTTGCAATGCTGCTGCCGATCCCATGTGTTCCCTATTAGGGGGTAATAAGCATGTAGGGGTGTATATAAAAAAATACCCCTTTCTGTCTCATTAGAAATATTTATGCCAGAAGCTCAAGGAAGGAAGGCGAATGGTTAGAGTTAGAACCCGCCTAAGAGGTCTGTCATGATGTGGCAGGTGGGCATACCCTCTCATGGCCATTGGAGGTAACTAAAAACCTCAGTTTGTTTAAAAATACATAGGGATGTGGAAAGAGCGCAAGTAACTTTTTTCTTTGGTTTTTACATTAAACACAGACCTATTCCGTTCTTGGAGTGTCCCAGGTTTAAGCTGTAGTGGTTATGGTGTTTTGAGTGTTTCTTGTGGTTTCGGTGCTCAGGCTAAAACACTTTAGGAAGCAATCTGGAGCACTCACTATTATCCATTTCCTAAGTAGATCCAATACAATACAATACATTTTATCCTTCTCAGCCAATCCTGCTTCTGAGAGCAATATGCTATTAACAATTACAGGCTTTAAAGTGCAAATTTTTTGGAATTCTAAGGAAATTTAAGGCCAAAATATTCAAAATGAAAACAGAATTGATTTTGATTTTTTTCTAATTCCGCTATTTTGGCCTTTGAATTAATTTTGAATTTCTAAAAATGTTAACTAGTGAATAACCCTGTATATTAATATTTCATTAATATAAGAAATGGCATTTAAAGGGGCTCTGTCACTTTGGTAGGATTACAAAGGTAAGTCAATTAAAGCTGTTTCGCTGTTTATGTATATGATACTGGCACAGTCCAAATAATACGTTTTCTTTCAATTTAATGCAATCCTGTAGTAAATACGGATCTGATTCAATATATACATTTGCACAGATTACTGTAACTTACATATAGAGTAATTAACTTTCACTTACCTGCACAGGGTGAAGTCTTGTCTTTGTGCTCCCAATACCTTCGACCGTTGTCACGGCGGCATGGTGCAAAGAACATACCGGTGCCAAGCACGCGTTAACCGAATAATGTCTGAATGATGATTGGTTAAAGGCGCTTAGAAATATTACAAAGTTTGCAGTTAGCACAGCTAGTCAAAGACCCAGTGTAAGGTCAAAACGTTTCTGGAAAACGTTATTCTAATAAATGTACCTTGCTGAGCTTTCAAGTGTCTGAACCTTTTTGTTCTCAGTCTAGCTACATGAGGCATATCATTAGCATTCTGTTATATGCTCTAAGTGCTGGGGGTACATGTTGCAATGCTTGTCTTGTCTTTTGTAGAACCATCTGATCTGTCAGCAGTAACTAGGTAGTTGTCATCTTGCCTCAGTCCTTACTGGTATATGGTAAAACCCAAGAATACTGATTAAACACCTGACTGAATACCACTAGCTCTGTCACTGATCTATCAAATCCCAATCTCTGTTGCAGTAGATTTAAATGCATTTAAATACATAAAAATCAGCTAGACAGCAATATACACCTACACGGGCCAAGGACCATAGACCCGACTATGGCCAGCCTATATAACGCACAACGGTGAGCCGAGTAAGAGAAAGCCAAAGCTCCCAGTGGGGAAAGACACTGGCGGTAAGACCAAGCACCACGCCAGACCCCAGAGGCTAATTAATAGTGCTGGCCCAATGGGCACCGGCTCCAGTAAAAACAAATTGCAAAATATGAACAGATAAAGTGGTACACCACCTAATTCGGAAAGTTCTGCACCATTGGGTACTGGCCTCGCCGTCCCGGCGGGGAACGGTATCGAATGTTATTGTTACCGATACCGATAAAACCTTGGCGGAGGGCGAGCACCGACAGAGTATAACGCTTCTATACGTAATAATACCATTTTTAAATGAACACCACAATATAACAGAGTTACCTGTATGTAATACAAAATGTATGTCCCTGCGAAATCTCGGCACCTGTATAAGCCGAATAATGTCGATGTAACACCTGATTTGTCATGTCAAAAATAAAGAATTTAAATACATAAAAATATATTCTGCAAGTAGTGCACCAAACAAAAATAATTCAGATATGATATAGTATGGTGGGGATAAGCCTACAAATCTCTGGATGGAAAAACTATATCTGCGGCCCACACTTATTTAAACATACATTGATCAGCCACAACATTAAAACCACTCACAGGTGAAGTAGGATATATTAGGCAACAAGTGAACAGTCAGTTCTTGAATTTCATGTGCTGAAAGCAGGAAAAATGGGCAAGTGAAAAGTGGGCAAGTGGCTTTGACTAGAGCCAAATAGTGATGGCTGGACAATTGGGTCACAGCATCTCCAAAACGGCAAGTCTTGTGGGGTGTTCTCGGTATGCAGTGGATAGAACCTACCAAAAGTGGTACAAGGCTCATTGAGGCACTGGCCATCACAAAAAGGTGTCAAAACACATAGTCCATCGCAGTTTGTTGTGTATGGGGCTGCGTAGCTGCAGACCAGTCAGAGTGGCCATGATGATTCCTGTCCACCACCAAAAGCACCTTCAATGATGACGTGAGCATCAGCTCTGGACTTTGGAACAATGAAAGAAGGTTGCTTGATCTGATAAATCACGTTTTCTTTTAGATCAAGTCGATGGCTGGGTACGTGAGCATCGTTTACCCGGGGAAGAAATGGCAGCAGGATTTATAATGGGAAGAAAGCAGGTCGACGGAGGCAGTGTTATGCTCTGGGCAATGTTCAGCTGGGAACACCCTGGGTCCTAGCATTCATGAGGATGTTAATTTGACACGTACCACCTACCTAGAGATTGTTGCAGATCACGCACACGCCTTAATGGCAATGGGGTTCCCTGATGGCAGTGGCCTTTTTCAGTAGGATAACGCATCCTGACACACTGCAGAAACATGTTCAGGAATGGATTGAGGAGCAAGACAAAGAATTCAAGGTGTTACCTTGGCCTTCAAATTCCCCAGATCTCATTCCAATTGAGCATCTGTAAGATCTGCATGAACAACAAATACGATCCATGGAGGCCCCACCTCGCAACTTGCAGGACTTCAATGATCTGCTGCTAATGTCTTGGTGCCAGATACCACAGGACACATTCAGAGGTCTTGATACATCAGAACTCTTTTGGCAGCAGATTATTATTATTATCATTATTGCCATTTATATAGCGCCAACAGATTCCGTAGCGCTTTACAATATTATGAGAGGGGATTTAACTATAAATAGGACAATTACAAATAAACTTACAGGAACAATAGGTTGAAGAGGACCCTGCTCAATCGAGCTTACATTCTGTAGGAGGTGGGGTGTAAAACACATTAGGACAGGAGGTGGTCACGGGAAGAGCGGAGAGACCGAGAAGGGACATACCTATGGATCTGTGAGGAGATATAAGAGGGGCTAGAGTTGTTCAGTACTTTATAGGCAATAATAATGGCAGTAGTGGCCTTTGGATTTAGCTGCGATTAGGTCGTTAGTAACTTTGATAAGGGCAGTCTCTGTAGAGTGGAGAGGGCGGAAGCCAGATTGAAGGGGGTCAAGGAGAGAGTTGGAATTGAGGAAATGAGACACACAGGTAAAGACAAGTCTTTCCAGAAGCTTTGAGGAAAAAGGGAGCAGGGATATGGGACGGTAGTTAGAGGGGGTGGACGGGTCGAGGGATGGTTTTTTTAGTATAGGTACTACAGTCAGATAGAGGACCTACACAACACTAGGCAGGTGTTTTTAATATTGTGGCTGATCAGTTTAAATATATAGGCTGCAACCTATTTCATTTAGTTTTATCTATATTTTTTTTACAGGTATGTTGGGTGTTCTCTTTAATAATGGCAGGATAATGATTCACATCCCTCTGGCAGTTTGTTTTTTTCCAGCCAAGCATTTTCACCATTAATTAGTATTTAAATTATGCCCACTTTTATTTCCTCAGGGGGTCTAAAACTTCTTTGAGATATCTCAATAAATGCATAGTTACATTACCAGGAACACATGGGTTGTTAATGCATTTGATCCATACTTCCCCTGGGGTCCAGGAATTCTAGAAGCCATGTGATCAAAAGGATACTCAATCTTCCCTTTGAATCGATTGTATCTCGAGACCATTACAGTACAAGCTCCACATCCTCCTTCCCCACAGCCGAGTTTGGTTCCAGGTAACCTTACTGATGGACAGTTAAGGAGGTAAACAGAGTTACAGCGAGTTGGGGTGAGTATACACTGATTGGACAAAGTGTAGGCCAAAATAGTTGGGGAAAAGTCTCTCAGGGTTACTCACGTAAGTGTGAATAGCTGCGATTTCAAAGTAAATTTTTTTAACAGCCAAACTGACTTAGCAACATTTTTTAAGTTTTACCTAAAATATGAAATTCCATTTGAATTCTCTTCAGTTCACACTCTAGTGAAAATCCCTATCCGACTCAACAGAATCAGATTTTATTTTTCTTTCCCCAACTCTGATCCTAATGTACTTTTGGACTTTTTACTCTCATATCAACTCACAGGGATATTTTCTAAATTCTGAATTGTAGAGAAATCCAAACAGCAAATTATAGCAAAAATACCCAGGCTGGGACTATGGGTACGTGAAAGAATGTTTTCTGACCTGAAATTTTAGGCTTTTTTTCAATCTGGATTTTGTTTGCTACAATGCAGAGTTTATCGAACACACCCCAAGGCTTTCATTCACAAACAATAAAAACACAATGTTATATATCTGGAGAAGCTACATAACTTGAGAACTGTCGTCATCACACACCCCCAAACAATATTTGGGATCTCCTCCCAAAAGCATAAACGCATGTATAAAAAAACTCTGTACTGCGAATGAAATGCGGTAAAAGTGCAAATTTAAGCAATGTTTCTGAACAATGTGGCTGTTTGTTTTATTCTATTCTTAATATTGGTCCCAGAGGAAATCCTGAATTGGAAGGAAATACGTAAGACCTATTTTTTATATAGTTTTAAAATAAAGTCAGATTTCCACTTTCTACCCCGTTGTAATTCCTGTTTTTTACACTATGCCGTTGCTGCAAAAGATAAGGTGGATTCGGATAAGGTGGATTTGGAGGGGATATTAGCCCCCACAATTTCAGGGGAGGCAACCTTGATGCACTGAAATACCTCAATCCTGTGAGTTCAACTACATCATGCACTTACCAGAGGCGGCTCTCTAATTAGGCGATTTAGGCGGCCGCCTAAGGCCTTGCGCTGGTTGGGGCTGCCTAAATTGCCTTAGGACAGGCTCACATGTCGGGTCTTCGGTCTACGACTGAGGGCCTGACGGTTTGCCCTGTATGTCGCTGACTGCAAGTCCCCTCCACACAGCCTGCCCTGATGGAGAGCCAGCCTCCAGTCTGCAGCTCTGCGGGGAGTGAGCTGCAGACTGAGGTGTTTCGCAATCTCCAGCAATTCAGAACGTTGCCACGGGTTTCCACAGCAACGCTCTGACTGGAGATCGCAAGACTTACCACGTGGTCTGCAGCTCACTCCCGGCAGAGCTGCAGACTAGAAAGGAAGCCCACCGGACCACCATGGAGAGATCCACCCCACTGGACCACCATGGAGAGAGCCAGCCCACCGGACACCAGGGAGAGAGCCAGCCCCCCCACCTTGTAACAGCCCCCCAACCCTGTCACAGCCCCCTCCAACTTGTTTCAGCCCCCCAAAACCTTGTCACAGCCCATATAACCCTGTCACAGCCCCCTTGCCCAATCACAGCTCCCCCCTAACCCTGCCACAGCCTCCCTCTACCCTGCCACAGCCCCTCTCAACGCTGTCACAGATCCCCACCACCTTGTCACAGCCCCCCACCACTTTGTCACAGCCTCCATCACCTTGTCACAGCCCCCACCACCTTGTCATGGCCTCCCTACCCTGTTACAGTCCCCCTATACCTGTCACAGCCCATCCAAACCTGTCACAGCCCCCTATCCTGTCAGCCCCTAACAACCCAGTCACAGCCACACTCATCTTACCACATAAACCCCATCCAATCCTGTCCTCCACACTCACCCCAAACACTTTCACACTCTTCCTCCCCCCAAACATGCCACACTTGCCTCCCCTCGATCTGTCACACTCCCTTCTCCAAACTTGGCACATTCACCCCAACCCTGTGATACATCCCTTAACTATGCCACACACACCCTGTCACATTAACCTCCTCAAATCCTTCTCCAATCTTCCAAGTCTCATTTACTCCCCTCACTCTGTCACACTCACCCTGCCATAGTTACCCCTTTACTAACCCAGTCACAGCCACTAACTGAAGTCATTCATCATAGATGCACAGTCATGAAACGTAGATTTGCCATAACACAATATACAAAGGCCACAGGCAGCCCCCATAACTACAACACACCACAAGCAGCTACCCCACACACATATACAGTCCCAGACACATGCTCACAAAGACGTAAATTCACACACTAGGATGCTCTCTGTCACACACATACTTTCAGGCACATGCACAGGTAGACAATGCCAGACACACTGAGAAATATACACATCGGCACTCACGACACAACGTATACATGTAACCATACCCTGCAGTCGTGTATAAACGATTAGCATAATTGCTAATTACATCAATTTATTTCAAATTTAGTGTGCAAATGATGTCATAACTTTAGTCAGAGAGCTCAAATCATAGCGGCACAGGGAGCCGCGACACTGCAAGCCTCTGAACAATGAATACAGAGACTAGCTCTCTGTATCCAGCGCTGCAAGCCCATCATTCAATATAACCACAGCACCTTAGACAAACAATGCAACCCCCGTTTATTTTGTCTCTTTGGGTGTTAGTGGGGGCCTCATGTTTGAGTTTTGCCTAAGGCCTCAAAAAGTCTAGAGCCGCAACTGACGCTTACTGTTGTTTATTTGCTGTAATACACTATGTTATGTTCTATTTTGTTATAGGTTCAGCTTGGTCTCCATATATTTTGTAGACTATACTGACACACACTCTCCCAGCACTTAAGGTCCAACCCCCTTGGACAGCAATGATTGTCTGCCAACCTGCAGCCATTTCTCTCAGCATATTATTGCTGTACATGACATGTTTTTGTGCAGTAGTGAAATTCTAGGTATTAGGTACTGATCTATTTGTCAAACTACTGGAAACATGTAAAAGATAATGGGGGGGCAGCACCGAAAGGCCCTTTGCACCATCACCACTTAAGTGAGATGCTGTGATTATAGTGCTTGTACTATTTTTTCTCAAAAATAAAAGTTCCGACATGAGAATGATCTATCATGTAACGGATCTCGAAGTTTGATTTCACTGTGTTAAATACTACGTAATACACAATGACATTGCAATGCTCCATTTTGTAATTTACTGATATATGATAAATGACAATATAGATGAATTCTTATGGTAGGGATTGCAATATGTTTGAAAGAAACTGTAGGTTTAAAGTATATATGTATGTGTGTGCTTCAGTGCCCAGTATTTCATTACTGCAGGAGTGTGGTTTTATTAATTAATTTAAAGCTAGATTATACCCCACGACCTTACTGCTCAATTCTTTGACATTTAGGAGTTAAATCACTTTTTTGTTTCATAATTGACGTTTTTTTGTTTTATCTAAGCACATAACACAAAATTGCAGTTGTATACATTTTTCAAGGGCTGTAGTAAGGGAACAGAAAAAAAACTGGTTTAATGTGGCAACACATTTGTGCATAGTACATCTCAGTCATACAATGGGTGACACAAGGTTTTCGGCATACATGGTGGTTATTTTCTGATGTGGCTTGTTCGCCATCACTGCCTCAGGCCATATCTGCCAATTGGAACTCTTTATGTGTGGGTTATACCCCCCTTCCACCCACCAGGAGCCTGACCCCTGGTCATGGAACATCATTCCTCTCTCCACTTGCGAATATCTGTTCACATAAAAAAAAAAAATAATAATTCCTGTATTGTAATGGCCATGTCATTTTTTTCTTACATATATTAATGATCTATTTTGTTTTTTAATTGTGAGAAAGTAGGACACATAATTTGTTTCCAACGATAAGCTATTCCCCTGAGGTTTAGGTGATAAATGCAGTGCTGTTCAGCGTGCAGCATTGACGTTCAGTGTCTTCCCATTCTGCATGAAGGCGCTGAACAGGACCGGACTGGGAAAAAACATTTTTATCACAGCGGCCCACTAAGAAGGGGGCAAGGCAGAGAGGGTGTGTTTTGTCATCACCAATGACAAGCACGCCCCTTCTCAAAGTGAGCATGTTGGTTCAATGCTCTTCCAGGGCAGACCATGCACAGAGCTCTAGTGAAGAGCTCTAGCATGAGAAAAAAAGCCCTGTATTTGTTCTGCCCAGTGCAAGCAAATTTAATAACTTGCTTGCACTTTCCTTGTAACTTGTCTCTGGTGTCTCTATAAATGGGATACCAGGAGACAAAAGGGCCAGGAAAGAGTATTGTGCATGTGTTTGGAGCCTGCTTGTGGGATTGCGTGAATGTAAAGTGAGCTGATTGTGGTGTAGGATTGTGTAATAAGGTCGGTTTTAGTCGTGTTGTGCTTGTGGTGTAATGAAATGCATGTGTGGCTAGGGGCTGTAGAGATTGTGTGTATAGGGGATGCAGTATGTGTGTGAGAGGTGTCATGTTTGTGTGAGGGGTGCTGTAGTATATATATATATATATATATATATATATGTTTGGAAATATGGGTGTGTGAAGGGTGCAGTAAGTGTGTGTGAGGGGTGTAGTGTGTATGTGAGGGGTGCAGTGTGTGTGTGGGGGTGGTAAAGTGTGTGTGTGTGATGGATGCTATTAGTGTGAGGGGTGAAATGTGTGTGTGAGGGGGATGTGTATGTGAGGGTGGTGTGTGTGTAATGTGTGTGTGAGTGTGCTGTGAGTGTGAGGGGTGAAGTGTGTGTGTGTGTGTGTGTGTAAGGGTAATCTGTGTGTGTGTGTGTGTGTGTGTGTGTGTGTAATGTGTGTGTGTGTGTATGTGAGAGGGAGCTGTATGTGTATGAGGGAGATGTGTGTGAGGGTGCTGTGTGTGAGAGTGATGTGTGTGAGAGTGATGTGTGTGAGGAATTATATCTCCCCCTCCCTTCTTACCTTTAGCCTGGGACGGGAGGACCGTGCTGCCATCCCTGGTGGTGCTAGTGGTGAGTGAACTCTAGCCTGTGGGGCTAGAGTTCACTCTTGCGAAATCGGGGGCATTGCCGGATCTCGCGAGAGGAACCTGGAAGAGCTGCAAGATAGAACTCTGCCGGTGGGCCGATGAGGGAGAGCCAGTTGCAGTGGACACCAGCGGCGCAGGAATAAACTTGAACTTTCACCCTTTTTTTAAGAGGAATAAGGGGGGGCTGGCCACCTTAAATGTTTGTTAACACTATAGTGTCAGGAATACATATTTGTATTCCTGGCACTATAATGTTCTTCTAAACATTAGATCTCACTATACAGGAAGTGTTTGGGAAGGCTGTGTAAGTCAGGTGCAGAGAAGTGTGACTAGGGCTGTATAAACGGATTGATTTACCTTAAAGAACTGAGCAGTGAGATAGCAGGGGCATGATCTGTACACCAAACTTCGAGTATCACTTTAAATTCACTTGTGAATTAAATCCATATTTTACAATGCACAATTGATATTAAAATGGATACATATTCTGCGTAGATAAGTCAATAAAGTCATCTGTGGATTGGCATTTTTCTCTAATACCTGCAAACAAAAAAAAAACGTGGTTAATTACATTTTAGTGTTAGTTCAGGAACTGTAGGTGAGGAGAGCCCTGCCTAAACAAGTTTACAATCTAAAAGGAATCAAATGATCTAAATATACCTGAAAGGATAAGATCTAATCTTTCCAAGCCTTGTAGAAACTTTACTTTGCTTGATCTGCCATAAACCCCCACTGCTAACCTGACAGCCTGACAAAGCTAGGGAACCATCGGGGAGTAGATTAAATCTTACAGCGAGTTGTAGTCCAGCTAACAGCTTTCATACACAGAAAATTGATTCCTGGACTACAGATCCTGGAAACCCCAGTTCTGAGCAGAGCAATAGCTGGGCACAGAGAACTCTATTTCTGCTTATCTTCACCCTGTGTTTTAAACTATGCAGTGCTGGATTCAACAATTTACACAGTTCAAACACCATAGATCAGAATTATAAGCTCCTGATTGGCCAAGCTTTTTCCTGGATTGGCCAATGCTCAAGGCTGATAAAATAATATGTGCAGATTTGCACAAAATGAGGGAACTGTAATAGTAAGGGTCTTTAAAAAAAAAAAAAAAAAATTATCATTTGTGACAAAGTGCCCTTCGCCACTTGGTCCTGGAGAGGCCTACTTGCCAACCTCCTCCCCTGTGACTATGACTCTTTCATGTATCTGGCTTTAAAGCCCCTAGTCTACCTTCAGACAGACTATTTATGTAGGTTGCTTTATTTCTCTTATGTTTTAGTCATCCTGTACCCATTATAGGTGCAGGGTGTGTGTAATGTAATTGTTTGTAGTGTGTGTGTGTACTGTGAAATGTATTGCCTGCTCTCATGTACTGCTGAGGTTTGCTACCAACTAGGTGGATTTGGCTATGGAGCTTGTCTAGTGACCTCTGTTGGTAGCAACAGCAATATGCACTACCTGAATAGCAAGACTGGTTCATTTGCATATTCGGGTAGATTTGCATATTGCTAATTCTGCAGGCACATGAGATACTTTCTGTTAAATATTGTCTCCCCCACCTCTTTAAAAATATGCCATTGTGTTATAATAAGTCACTGTATGTTGCCTGCTATGATTTGGCTGTTTGTAATTTTATTGAGTTTTCACAGCATTGTTAATGTAATGACCATATGGGCTAGTCCCAAGTAAAATAAAGGTTTAGACAGTTCTTCTTGATCCCTCTAAATGTAGAATTGTCTCGTTATTGGAGGGACCTGTTATAATCACACTGGGGATTGCTATGCTCTGCATGCTCCCCTGAGCTTGTTCCTGACATGCTCTCTGCACAGTCCTGGATGCTGGAGGTTCATACAGGGTGGAAGGAAGAGGTCTTTCCCACACGGTCCTGGAGGACAGAAGCTGATCCAGGGTGGAAGGAAGATGGCGAGACTCCAGTCAAGCTACAGCGGTTGTGGAGTCTGCGGTGGATGTGGTGTCCTCTGCGGTGCTTGTGGTCCTTGGTGCAAGCTAGGAAGCGTCCATCAATGGAGGGTACTCAGTCGGGGAGCTCCGTTACATCATTTTTACTGGAGCAAAATTTGTGTGATGGTAGTCACCAGCTGCTGCTGGAATTTCACATCAAACCACTGCACATTTATGAGCGCTCTCCATAGCCACCAGTTCCAGAAGGCATACAGGGGTCCTCGTGGTATGTTGGGGATCTCTCCAATAGCTAGGAAGCCATCCCACTCCTGCCACCACTTCAGACCGGAAGACGACTCATCAAGGTGTTTTATCAAAAATAAAATACGACAATAGAAACATGAAGAAAGAAATAGAAAATCTCGGTGCCTAGCTTAATTACACCAATGAGCTAAAAAGTAAAAGTAAGGTACAGGTTACCTCCTTCACACCAGCCCCAATATCCACCCGCCAGTTTGTAGGCATCTGGGAAGGACACACACCCACTGTCACAATAGGCCCCATCCAAGAGGCAGTAGGCACCATAGACAGGAAAAACGAAAGCAAAAGTCAGAAAGGGGAGGGGAAGCCGCCGTGAGTAAATGAATAAGGAGGGGAAGAGGGGCTGGCATGGGCAGGAGATCCCTGAAGTCACCCAAAGGTGACCTCTCCAACAAGAATTCGAGGTAGAAGAATAATCCCCCGGAGTGATCCTTAAAGTCCCCCTGGTAGGGGATAAGAGGATGAAACCAGCGACTTTATGAGGCGTGAAGAGCAGTTGAGGTGGGGGACTGAACCCAACCTGCCCATCCCTCAGCCGCCTACATCACTAGCCATCCAAGCCATCATAGTGCCCTTCACCTGGGCCGTTAGCTTATCCATTAGACAAGTACCCTTGATTTTTTTTGACTACTGCTTCCACTGAAAGAGTCTCCCTCTGAAGCCAAACTTGTGCTAACGCCCTCCTGGCTGCCAAATTTAATTTGTTTAATAGTTTTTGATCCGTTTTCGGCCAGTCATCCAAGGGTCTAGCTAACAAAAACACCCAAGGGTCTAACGGAACTTCTTTACCTAGAACATCCCTCAGCAAATCTTTAATCCTTATCCAATACCCCTGCACGTCTGGACATTCCCACCACATGGGAGATAAGTCCCCCTCTGTTCGCACCCTCCCCAACACAAATCTGTGGGGATCTTATGCATTCTACATAATTTAACAGGGGTGGTGTAACATTGAAACATAGTCTTATCAATTTTTAATTTGGATAACTTGCTTTGTATATTTTTAAGGTATTGTCTACACAATGCATGCAAAATAATAGGTCTATTCCAGCCTGGAGTATTGCTTTAATAATATATGTTGCATTACATTATTATTTAATAAGCGTGATGTGAGTTATTTAACATAAAATACAAAAGAAACAACGTCTACAGGTAGTGGCTGTCTAAAACCAGACTAATCAGAATATTTGATAGAGTCCTAACCTCAACATATGAGGAAAGGGATTTAGGGGTGATTATTTCTGATGACTTAAAGGTAGGCAGACAATGTAATAGAGCAGCAGGAAACGCCAGCAGAATGCTTGGTTGTATAGGGAGAGGTATTAGCAGTAGAAAGAGGGAAGTGCTCATGCCATTGTACAGAACACTTGTGAGACCTCACTTGGAGTATTGTACACAGTACTGGAGACCGTATCTTCAGAAGGATATTGATACCTTAGAGAGGGTTCAGAGAAGGGCTACTAAACTGGTTCATGGATTGAGGGATAAAACTTACCAGGAAAGGTTAAAGGATCTTAACATGTATAGCTTGGAGGAAAGACGAGACAGGGGGGATATGATAGAAACATTTAAATATATAAAGGGAATCAACACAGTAAAGGAGGAGACTATATTTAAAAGAAGAAAAACTACCACAACAAGAGGACATAGTCTTAAATTAGAGGGACAAAGGTTTAAAAATAATATCAGGAAGTATTACTTTACTGAGAGGGTAGTGGATGCATGGAATAGCCTTCCAGCTGAAGTGGTAGAGGTTAACACAGTAAAGGAGTTTAAGCATGCGTGGGATAGGCATAAGGCTATCCTAACTATAAGATAAGGCTAGGGACTAATGAAAGTATTTAGAAAATTGGGCAGACTAGATGGGCCGAATGGTTCTTATCTGCCGTCAC
Organism: Pelobates cultripes; assembly: GCA_933207985.1. Lineage (NCBI taxonomy): Eukaryota > Metazoa > Chordata > Amphibia > Anura > Pelobatidae > Pelobates > Pelobates cultripes. The sequence continues at coordinate 361,084,460 of OW240913.1, forward strand.
ATTCTATGTTTCTATGTAATCCACTAAACCAGTAGAGGATAGCACTCTAAAACCAGACTAAACCAGTAGAGGATAGCACAGGTTTAAGTACCTGTACACCTTATTCAGCGTTGCTCTGTAATGGCCGGTTTTCTGTCAGACAAGACATCAAGAGATGCATGGTATTCAGATATTGATTTGGTATTTTCTGAAGGACACTTGCAGGAAAACATTACTCATACAAATATAAATTCAGCCTTTAATCATTTGACTTTCCTTTTTAAACAGCAAATAAGAGCGGGATGGGAAATAGCCTCACTTGAAAAATATCTAAGTAAAGAGCTTATCACAAGAGGGCTAAGAGTACACCCCATATTGAGGAATCTGAATTCATTAAAGAATGGGAAGAAGCGCCAGGAGCATGTTCATGGAAATTCATGGACATTCTATGTAGATATGAGAATCAAAAGCTAGAAAAAGTCAATAAAGAGGTAGATGAGGAGATCGTAAAAATTCAAATATATAAAAATTAATCCAATTTTGAACAATTAGAAATTAAATTGAAAAACCAACTAGATAGATTCCAGACCTCAATCAAAACACCAAAACACTCCAAATTTATGAGGGATACGAAAGATTTTCAGACTGGTAACATATATCGAAAATTCAAAAGAAATAAAAAAGTAGATTTTGATCAATTTTCTACTTCCGAATATGATACCAGTGGTTCTGAGCCAGGATTGAGCTCAGAAGGTCCATCAACATCTACCGATTCCAACCCAAAGAGCATCCTTAAGAAAGGGTTTAATTTTTTAGAAAGAGCAAACATAAGAGAGAGTCCAGCGAAATACAAGGAGCAAATCCACAACACGAGGTTACAAGCGGAAAAAAGCCTATTAATACAGGAAAGTCAGATTATAAATCTGTTTTCCTATCAACTTAAGCCATTGGAAAACCAAGTGCTTAGAAGAGGGTTGTCCTTTGCCCCTACACCCAATTTTGTCCCTACACCCAAAGTTTGGTTGGACAAAGGACATCCATCTCTTCGCACGCAAATTGGCATTTCACAAATTTCATTGTATACAAAAAACAAAGCGGGCCTCTAGGTTAGGCCTAGAGACTCAGGACATGCATCTCCTTGATAACCTGATTGATCTTCTCAACAGTAATGATCCTCCTAATAGAGTAAAAGCACCATTCACCACCCTGAAATTAAAAAGTAAATTCACTCCGTACATCCATGAATTCAAATACATTGATCTCTTCATAGAACTCACCTGCAAAGAAATTGAAGGCATGGGTAGAGACGCATGCCCCCTTAGCCAATATGATAATCTGAATCAACCTGAGAGAAAAGCATTAGACACTCTGAAACAAAATGACTTTATTATAATTAAACCCTCAGATAAAGGGGGAAATATTGTGATCATGAATAAGAATGACTACATTCAAATGGTACAGAGAATATTGAATGATAAGAGTACATATTTTATCGGGAAGACCAATTGTATCAGGCAATAATAATCTTACGCAGAACTGTAGGGCATACGTGGAATTTATCCTTCGGGATCTTGTCAAGACTCTCCCTTCCTACCTGAGGGAAACTAAGCAGACTCTCAACATACTTAATGATACGACTATACAAACTAATGCTAGGCTCTGCAGCCTAGATGTGGAGCGTCTGTATAGTTCAATCCCTCATGAAGTTGGCATCAGACATGTGAAAAGCTTCCTCTATATGAGGGATTCAACACTAAAGGAACATAGTGATTTTGTTCTAAAGCTTCTACACTTCATTCTTACACACAATTATTTCCTGTTTAGAGGCAAGTACTACCACCAAGTGAAGGGCACTGCCATGGGGACAACGTGTGCCCCCTCTTATGCCAATCTTCACTTAGGTTGGTGGGAAAAAAATGTGGTCTTCAGTCCACAACTTACCAAATATACAGAATATGTCAACCTCTGGAAATGCTATATCGACGATGTCTTGATAGTTTGGACAGGCCCTGAGGACCTGTTCAATAGTTTTGTGGAGGAACTAAATGTCAATGTCATCAACCTTAGATTTACCCATGAGGTTGGTGGACATAAACTTAATTTTCTTGATATTACCCTAGAGACCACACATAACAACTATATATCTACCACACTCTATAAGAAACCTACAGCAACTAATAATTTTCTTAACTGGGAGAGCTATCATCCCCCCGCATTGAAGAGAGGGATACCAACAGGCCAATACCTCAGATTAAGAAGGAATTGCTTCTCTCATGAGGACTTTAAGATAAAAGCCCAAACCCTCAGGTCCCATTTTAAATCTAAAGGGTACCCAAATAAATGTCTTAAAAAAGCACATCAAAGGGCACTCCTTACAGAGAGAACTGATCTGTTAACTGACAGTCTCTCTCAGAGTAAAAATCAAAATATCATTAGATGTATTGGGACCTTTGATTTGGGGTGGAACAGGGTTAAAAAAACAATGGAAAGGTTTTGGCCACTACTTTACCAGGATTCACATCTTAAAGAGGTCTTGACTACCTTTGTTTCTCTTACAGCAAGAAGGGGTCGAAATCTCAAAGATATCCTGGTACCCAGCCATCTTTCCACACAAAATGTTACCAATACATGGTTAAAATCCCCTGCAGTGGGTACTTATCAGTGTGGTCGCTGTAAAGCGTGTAAATATACCAGGAAACAATCAAAAACGTTTTCAAACTCAGTAAATTCAGAAACCTACACAACTAAAACTTTCTTTAATTGTCAGACAGAAGGACTGGTATATAAATACATACAGAGTAGGTGGAGTGTCTTGGTTCGTGGATGCAAAATAAATATAGAAATAGAACTGTAAAGACAGAAAAATTGACAACATCTAGTGCAGTACCATAAAGTACATAAATAGCTTAATGTAGAATATGTGATTCAGTACTCACAAACGTAGAGCCAAAGGTAAATGGCTCAATTCAAATGCCTGTGGGATGATTATAAGGGTTCCCACTACCTTTAAGTGCAGCAGCTGTATCTGGATTCCTCGATGGTTTTGTAAAGGAAAACCATAACCATTGAGGTAGGTGAGAAGACAATTCTTCTTTTAATGAAAGAAATTTCACATAAAATACAGGTAAAACTTCAGAATACAAAAAAAAAAGAGTCTCTGATAAAAAGCCACTCAATGTGGTAAAGTCATAAAAATAGTCCACTATGGTATAGCAAGAAGGACTGGTATACCTCATTACCTGTAGCTGTAATTTGAAATATGTGGGCAAGACTTTTAGACCATTTAAAAACCGCATTTTAGAACATGTAAACTCTGTTAATCCATCTAGACAGACAGATACACCAATTTCGCTACATCTGAAAACTCAACATGGTGGCTCGGCACAGGGGTTACGGTTCAATGGCATTGAAAAAATCAAAATGGGCCAAAGAAAGGGAGATCTAGATAAAAAACTCCTACAACGAGAAAGTTTTTGGATTTATAAATTAAAGACATTATCCCCCTTAGCAAACAAACAGAAGGATGGGACTGCGCCAGTAAACAAAATAAGTCAAATAAAAAAGTCCTGGTTGAGGTAGAAATATTAAAATAGAGTCCAGTATAATGAAACTTTTGTCTTATGTTGGTCTCTGTTGTAGAATTTTGCTCCTTACTGGTATATGGAGGAGGGCGATGGATGATGGAAATGATGGTAGAAAAGAGTGATCCAAAAGGTATCCAAATAAAAAAGAAGAGATAATACTCACTTTTTGTAGAGCTTAATCCAGCTCTGGTATGAATAGCTTGCACCTCCATATTGGAGGAGGCAAAAAACATATTAGTGGTAAATAAGCATTTTTGCATAAAAAGAAAGGGTAAAAAAAAGGGAACAATTATAGGAACACATAAATAGAAAAGGACATGTTACTTGTAACTTATAATGGAATGTGGCATAATAATAAACAGCAATAAGTATAAAAGAATTAAAATTGGTATATAGAGTAGATAAGGATAAGAAAGAGTTAAGAACAAAATATAAAAATATAAAAAATTGGTAAAAATACAATATTATATAAAATTAAATAAATCAAAGTCAGCATTTAAACCATTTGGGGTTAAGGTTTTTAAATTAAAAACCCATTCAATTTTTTACATTTTCCCCAAATATTTTTTATATTGCCTCCTCTCCATGGAATAGTGCATTTTTTTTATACCATTACATTTTAAATGGCCTGGATCGTTGTTATGAATAGAAAAGTGTTTGGATACGGTGTGGTTTTGGTATCCATTGGTAATGTTACGACAGTGTTCGCCTAATCTCGTTTTTAGGCTCCTTGTGGTCATGCCTACGTATTGCAAACCACATGGGCATTCCAGGAGATAAATTACATTCTTAGATACACAAGTGATAAAAGCTTTAATATTTTATGTTTTGTTGGTTTTATTTGATTTGAATTGTGTGGTTTGTATTTGGTGGACTGGTTGGTGCATTACAAACCTTACAGCGTTTGCACTTAAAGAACCCTTAGGTATTGGGTAGGAGGCGGGATTGGGGTTTTGCAACATCCTCCCTAGTAAAGTTGGAAGTTAGGATTGATTTGAAGCTGGGAGCTCCCCTAAATACAATATTAGGTCTTTCTGGTATGATTTATTTTAAAATATCTTCTTGCTTGAGCAAATGCCAATGTTTCTTTATTATGTTTTTAAGATGATTACTTTTATTGTTAAAATTAAATATGATGGGGAGACTGGGGTGGTTGTTGGAATTTTTTTCTTTATAGTTTAAAAGTTCTGTTCTTTCTTAAGATCTAATAACATCTATAGTATTGTTAAGGTTATCCAACGGGTAATTTTCCGTGAATTTATCTCTCAAAAACTCTGCTTGCTGATTAAAATCTTCTATCTGAGAGCAGTTTCTCCTTAATCTTAAAAATTTACTTTTTGGTGCACTTTCCAGCCAAGGCTTATAGTGGCAACTCGACCGGTCAATGGCTGTATTTGTGCAAACCTTTTTAAAAAACATTTCGGTGTTTAAAATACCATCTTTGATGAAAATTTCTAAGTCTAAAAAATTAAAAATAGTTTTGCTATATTCACAGGTTAAAATAATTCCTCTGTCATTAGTGTTGAGATGGTCAATAAATGAATTGAGTAGGTCCTCAGAGCCGTCCCATATAAAAAAAAAGATCATCGATATATCTAAAATAGGCAACCAGGTTTGCCTGCCAGGCATGCTCGCCCCAAATGGTAGTGGTTTCCCAATCTGCCATAAAGAGGTTAGCATAACTGGGTGCAAACCTGGTCCCCATAGCTGTGCCTCTTTTTTGTAGATAAAAACTGTTAAAAAAACAAAAATAGTTGTTTTTTAAAATTATATTGATGCCCTCCATAATAAAATCAATTTGGATATCAGAAAATCTGTTTTCATGTTTGAGGATATTTTTCACTGCTCTGCAGCCTATGTCATGTGGAATAATCATATATAAAGACTGGACATCGCAGGTAACTAAAATAAAATTGGGTTGCCAAATAAAATTATTTAAGAATTTTAAAAGGGACATGGAATCTTTTAAATAAGACCTCATGAGTTTGACAGAGGGTTGGAGAAGAATATCTATATATTGCGACAGGTTGCTCAACAATGAGCCAATACCTGATACGATGGGCCTGCCTGGTGGGTGAGTTAAGTTTTTATGAATCTTAGGCAAAAAATATATTACCGGGATTTTTGGGTGTTGGATATTTAAAAAATTAATTTCATGTTTGTTTAAAATGTTAAGATCTGCACCTTTTTTTTAAAAAGTGGTGTTGGGTCTGATGTTAATTTTTCGTATACCTGGGTATCGTTCAGTTGTCTATTAGCCTCTTCAATGTACATAGTACTGGAAAGTATAACCAGACCTCCCCCTTTATCTGCTGGTTTGACCACTATTGTCTTGTCCTCTTGTAATTGTTTTATTGCTATTCTTTCAGAATGGGTTAAATTTTGGGTGTCAAATTTGGTATGTTTAATTTTTTCGAGATCTTGTAATACAAGTTTCTCGAACATGACAAGGGGAGCAGATTTGCAATAAGAGGGATAGAACTTGGATTGTTCCTTTAGGTTAGTGTTGATGATGGTGGCCTCTGTAGATGAAGTAGGGGGGGAAGAGGGAAGGGTAGGTGAGTTAGTAGGTGGGTTGGGATGACTAAAAAATCTCTTGAGGGTAGCTTTTCGGACAAACTTGTTAACGTCTAGAAAACTTCGAAAGGTTTAAAAGGTTGTGTGGGGGAGAATTTAAGACCTTTGGTTAAGACAGAGATATGTGCGGAGGTTAAAACTTTTTGGGATAAGTTAAAAATACCATAGTCTTTCTCGTTAATAGGATCTATACTCTCTCTAGTCTCTCTCTTTTGTGTTCGTCTTCCACTTCGCTTTCCTCTAAACTTAAATTTCTCTTTTTTGCTCTTGGGGGGATAGGATGTTAGGGTGCATGTGTTGGGGTGGGTCTGAATGTCTAAAAAATGTTAATCTGTTTCAATTTCAGAGTCCAGTGATAATAGTTGGTACCTATTTGGATGTTGGTATATGATGGGGGATTTGAGGTAATTGAGATAATTATTTCTCCTTTGGTTGGTGAACCTTGTTCTTTGGGGTTTGGGTGATGTTGGTTTGATTATAGGACTGGGTACTGGGTAATCAGATGATTGTACATATGTAGAAAGTTCTCTACGTGAGGTAGTGCGGTATTTTTGTTGGGGTTGGAATTGATAGTGTGAATTATTGGCAGGACGGTGTTGTCTAAGTGGGGGAATGTGGTGGTGATGTGGTGATGTGTATAGGGTTTGTTATAACTTGTTCTTGGTGGTGAGTGATACAAGGGTTTCCTAATTTTGCTCATAGGATGATTACAAAAAAATTGAGTTTCTTGTTTGGGTATTTGTCTACGGTGATTGGGGTATTCTTTAGGTGCATATTGTTTACTTGGTGATGGTGCTTCAGAGGTATATCTTTTATTTAGATGATATGTTCTAACTTGATTGTTAGCGTAATCTGATTTGTCTCGAATATACTTTTTTGCTTTTATATGTTTGGTGTCAGTCTCAGTTTTTTCAATTTTACTTTGGATGAGTATAGAATTTTGCTTATATACTTTTGATTCAAGGAATGGTAACAGTTTTTCTTTAAGATCATTGATTTGTGAGTCTAATAGTGATAGTTTTTTACTCTTCTTCACTATAAGTGTTTCCATTAAACCAAAAGTACATATTTCAAGCTCATTGTTCCATTCCTCCATAAACTCGATATCGTCCTGATCTGAGGTTGGAGATTTAAATAATCTGAGACCTCTAGGTGTAATACGTCCGTCAATGTATTTTTTTAGGGTAGCAATTTCCCATTTTAATTTAATCTCTGTGCTTAGGACTTTTTCCAACTTTGTAAATAGTTCTTATTGGCTAAACTTGATTTGTCTTAGAAAAACAGGGCTAATAGTATCTGTATTAAATGCACTGTTGATGTCAATTGTATAGTTGTTTCTGAAGTCAAATATAGACATACTAGATAAAGAAGCTGCTAACTCGAGAGGGAGACAAAGATAACAAAAAACAGAGAGTAGAGTCAGCGCTAATATATCAGAAAGAGATACAAAAGGCAGCAATCCCAAACAAGGACTCCCTCAAGTGTCCTTGAGATAAATACGGAAAGCAAACAAAGAGAAGGATGGGACTGCGCCAGTAAACAAAATAAGTAAAATAAAAAAGTCCTGGTTGAGATAGAAATATTAAAATAGAGTCCAGTATAATGAAACTTTGGTCTTATGTTGGTCTCTGAAGTTGTAGAATTTTGCTCCTTACTGGTATATGGAGGAGGGCGATGGATGATGGAAATGATGGTGGTAAAGAGTGATCCAAAAGGTATCCAAATAAAAAAGAAGAGATAATACTCACTTTTTGTAGAGCTTAATCCAGCTCTGGTATGAATAGCTTGCAGCGGTATCATCCCCGCTTATAGGATATGCGGTGAGTCTCCTCTTCGGTGTAGTGACAGACAACCAGGGGGAAGATAAAACGAAAAACAGTCATGGTGCAGTATGTTCCAAAAGTAGATAAAAAGTATTAAAATAAAGTAGATACACTCACATTTAATAGAGCTTATACTAGCTCTAGTATAGTAGACATACAGCAGTATGATCCCCGCCTCTGGGATATATGGTTAGCGTTCTTTGAAATAATTCTTTAAGATGGTAAAGGGAGCTCGGGGAGAAGATAATAAAACAGCAATAGTGCTCTCAGTAAAATAATGCTGGTATATAAAATATAATAAAATATACTCACAATGTATAGGGCAGGCTAACTGCTCTATGGTATAGGCACGGGTGGTATAATCCCCACCTCAGGATTCTTTGGAGTATAGGAGATAATAGGTAAAAAGCCAGGTAGTTATAATAAAAAATAAAATTAAAAAATAAATAAAAGATAATGGTGCAAAAGAATAAAATGACCAAAATCTATTTATTAACAGTAATTAAAAAACAGTACAATATCCAAAACGCGTTTCACCAATATAGGCTTTATCAATGGATTAAAAACATGTCATCCTGGCTAGTTGGGGTATATAAAAGCTTGGGACAATTTTGAAAATTGCGCCAAAACTGCTCTGACCAATCACAGAGCAGATTGTGATTACTCACAAATAACAGCTATAAACCTTTGTAAATACATAGGTATAACTAATAGGATATGGAATATATAATTATAGTGTAAAAACTAGGAGATTATAGAAAGAATTTTCTTACTATTAACTGAGTCATTTGACGCGCCTCATAAGCGCGACGTCACTTCCGGTCGCTCGGTATGCTGGGGCATGTAGTTGTATCATAAACTACATGCCCAAGCTTGCTTCTGGGAGAATTGTGGAGCCATATGATAGGCTCAAAAGAGGGGAGTGGCCGAGGACCGGAGGGGAGAGGAAGGGGGAATGGCCGGAAAATGGCTAGGTAAAAAAGGAAATGGGCGCGGCGGCCATCTTGGTAGGGGAATAGACTCCATAAAGCTATGTAAAAAACATAGCGGTGGCCATATTGGAGGTGGCAAAAAACATATTAGTGGTAAATAAGCATTTTTGCATAAAAAGAAAGGGTTAAAAAAAGGGAACAATTATAGGAACACATAAATAGAAAAGGACATGTTACTTGTAACATAATGGAATGTGGCATAATAATAAACAGCAATAAGTATAAAAGAATTAAAATTGGTATATAGAGTAGATAAGGATAAGAAAGAGTTAAGAACAAAATATAAAAATATAAACAATTGGTAAAAATACAATATTATATAAAATTAAATAAATCAAAGTCAGCATTTAAATCATTTGGGGTTAAGGTTTTTAAATTAAAAACCCATTCCATTTCACATTTTCCCAAAATATTTTTTATATTGCCTCCTCTCCATGGAATAGTGCATTTTTTTATACCATTACATTTTAAATGGCCTGGATCGTTGTTATGGATAGAAAAGTGTTTGGATACGGTGTGGTTTTGGTATCCATTGGTAATGTTACGACAGTGTTCGCCTAATCTCGTTTTTAGGCTCCTTGTGGTCATGCCTACGTATTGCAAACCACATGGGCATTCCAGGAGATAAATTACATTCTTAGATGCACAAGTGATAAAAGCTTTAATATTTTATGTTTTGTTGGTTTTATTTGATTTGAATTGTGTGGTTTGTATTTGGTGGACTGGTTGGTGCATTACAAACCTTACAGCGTTTGCACTTAAAGAACCCTTTGGTATTGGGTAGGAGGCGGGATTGGGGTTTTGCAACATCCTCCCTAGTAAAGTTGGAAGTTAGGATTGATTTGAAGCTGGGAGCTCCCCTAAATACAATATTAGGTCTTTCTCGTATGATTTCTTTTAAAATATCTTCTTGTTTAAGCAAATGCCAATGTTTCTTTATTATTTTTTTAAGATGATTACTTTTATTGTTAAAATTAAATATGATGGGGAGACTGGGGTGGTTGTTGGAATTTTTTTCTTTATAGTTTAAAAGAGAGACTAGAGAGAATATAGATCCTATTAACGAGAAAGACTATGGTATTTTTAACTTATCCCAAAAAAACATCAGACCCAACACCACTTTTTTAAAAAAAGGTGCAGATCTTAACATTTTAAACAAACATGAAATTAATTTTTTAAATATCCAACACCCAAAAATCCCGGTAATATATTTTTTGCCTAAGATTCATAAAAACGTAACTCAACCACCAGGCAAGCACATCGTATCAGGTATTGGCTCATTGTTGAGCAACCTGTCACAATATATAGATATTCTTCTCCAATCCTCTGTCAAACTCATGAGGTCTTATTTAAAAGATTTCATGTCCCTTTTAAAATTCTTAAATAATTTTATTTGGCAACCCAATTTTATTTTAGTTACCTGCGATGCCCAGTCTTTATATACGATTATTCCACATGACATAGGCTGCAGAGCAGTGAAAAATATCCTCAAACATGAAAACAGAATTTCTGATATCCAAATTGATTTTATTATGGAGGGCATCAATATAATTTTAAAAAACAACTATTTTTGTTTTTTTAACAGTTTTTATCTACAAAAAAGAGGCACAGCTATGGGGACCAGGTTTGCACCCAGTTATGCTAACCTCTTTATGGCAGATTGGGAAACCACTGCCATTTGGGGTGAGCATGCCTGGCAGGCAAACCTGGTTGCCTATTTTAGATATATCGATGATCTTTTTTTTTATATGGGACGGCTCTGAGGACCAACTCAATTCATTTATTGACCATCTCAACACTAATGACAGAGGAATTATTTTAACCTGTGAATATAGCAAAACTATTATTAATTTTTTAGACTTAGAAATTTTCATCAAAGATGGTATTTTAAACACCAAAAAGTTTTTTAAAAAGGTTTGCACAAATACAGCCATTGACCGGTCGAGTTGCCACTATAAGCCTTGGCTGGAAAGTGCACCAAAAAGTCAATTTTTAAGATTAAGGAGAAACTGCTCTCAGATAGAAGATTGTAATCAGCAAGCAGAGTTTTTGAGAGATAAATTCACGGAAAAAAATTACCCGTTGGATAACCTTAACAATACTATAGATGTTATTAGATCTAAAGAAAGAACAGAACTTTTAAACTATAAAGAAAAAAATTCCAACAACCACCCCAGTCTCCCCATCATATTTAATTTTAACAATAAAAGTAATCATCTTAAAAACATAATAAAGAAACATTGGCATTTGCTCAAGCAAGAAGATATTTTAAAATAAATCATACCAGAAAGACCTAATATTGTATTTAGGGGAGCTCCCAGCTTCAAATCAATCCTAACTTCCAACTTTACTAGGGAGGATGTTGCAAGACCCCAATCCCGCCACTTACCCAATACCAAAGGGTTCTTTAAGTGCAAACGCTGTAAGGTTTGTAAATGCACCAACCAGTCCACCAAATACAAACCACACAATTAAAATCAAATAAAACCAACAAAACATAAAATATTAAAGATTTTATCACTTGTGTATCTAAGAATGTAATTAATCTCCTGGAATGCCCATGTGGTTTGCAATACGTAGGCATGACCACAAGGAGCCTAAAAACGAGATTAGACGAACACTGTCGTAACATTACCAATGGATACCAAAACCACACCGTATCCAAACACTTTTCTATCCATAACAACGATCCAGGCCATTTAAAATGTAATGGTATAAAAAAATGCACTATTCCATGGAGAGGAGGCAATATAAAAAATATTTGGGGAAAATGTGAAATGGAATGGGTTTTTAATTTAAAAACCTTAACCCCAAATGGTTTAAATGCTGACTTTGATTTATTTAATTTTATATAATATTGTATTTTTACCAATTTTTTATATTTTCATATTTTGTTCTTAACTCTTTCTTATCCTTATCTACTCTATATACCAATTTTAATTCTTTTATATTTATTGCTGTTTATTATTATGCCACATTCCATTATAAGTTACAAGTAACATGTCCTTTTCTATTTATGTGTTCCTATAATTGTTCCCTTTTTTTTAACCCTTTCTTTTTATGCAAAAATGCTTATTTACCACTAATATGTTTTTTGCCACCTCCAATATGGCCGTCGCTATGTTTTTTTACATAGCTTTATGGAGTCTATTCCCCTACCAAGATGGCCGCTGCGCCCATTTCCTTTTTTACCTAGCCGTTTTCCGGCCATTCCCCCTTCCTCTCCCCACCTCTCCCCTCCGGTCCTCGGCCACTCCCCTCTTTTGAGCCTATCATATGGCTCCACAATTCTCCCGGAAGTAAGCTTGGGCATGTAGTTTATGATACAACTACATGCCCCAGCATACCGAGCGACCGGAAGTGACATCGCGCTTATGACGCGCGTCACATGATTCAGTTAATAGTAAGAAAATTCTTTCTATAATCTCCTCGTTTTTACACTATAATTATATATTCCATATCCTATTAGTTATATCTATGTATTTACAAAGGTTTATAGCTGTTATTTGTGAGTAATCACAATCTGCTCTGTGATTGGTCAGAGCAGTTTTGGCGCAATTTTGAAAGTTGTCCCAAGCCTATATATACCCCAACTAGCCAGGTTGACATGTTTTTAATCCATTGATAAAGCCTATATTGGTGAAACGCGTTTGGATATTGTACTGTTTTTTTAATTACTGTTAATAAATAGATTTTGGTCATTTTATTCTTTTGCACCATTATCTTTTATTTATTTTTTTATTTTATTTTTTATTATAACTACCTGGCTTTTTACCTATTATCTCCTATACTCCAAAGAATCCTGAGGTGGGGATTATACCACCTGTGCCTATACCATAGAGCAGTTAGCCTGCCCTATACATTGTGAGTATATTTTATTATATTTTATATACCAGCATTATTGCTGTTTTATTATCTTCTCCCCGAGCTCCTGTTACCATCTTAAAGAATTATTTCAAAGAATGCTCACCATATATCCCAGAGGCAGGGATCATACCGCTGCATGCCTACTATACTAGAGCTAGTATAAGCTCTATTAAATG
>OW240913.1:361097557-361112696 GCA_933207985.1 Pelobates cultripes
CACTTGGTTTTAGGAAGACACTGCACTGGCATTTTTCAGACATTACTAAATAGTGGTCACAAGATGGCACTATAGAGACACAAATTACTGTTTTCCTGTCTGTGTAATAAGAAGACAGTTTATGTCAAGGCGTGTGATCAGCAAATTCATGCAAAGTATTAACACTTGTTTTTTTATTTATATATACACACACACTCACCCTTACACATGCATACATAATCACACACTCACATTCACACATACATACATACATCATTCATTAATACATACACAGACTGGGAGTGCTGGCTGCTTGATTGACAGCTCTGGTGGGCTGTCTTATAATTGCAGAGTCTTAGAATTTACTACTGGTCTAAGCCACTCTCACTAAAGGGAGTGAATGCAATATTATTAAATTAAACAAGAACAAATCACTAGCCTTCTGCATGCAACATTCTCTAACTTGCCCTCCCTCAAGCCATATATTCTAATTTAGCTTCACTGGTTTCCCCATCGCTTGTTAGCCTTCAATACATTCTGTTTCCATACCTGTTCCCTTGTTACAATCAGTAAGCTTTACTTTGATTTAGCTAATTTGGGAAGAATTGTTATAAGTTAATATGAATTAGTGTAAGTTAGTTAATATATACCATTTTAATGGACACTGTCCTTCGAATAAAATACATTATAGTTTATGTAGATAATGGGTGAAGTCTACATGTGGACACTGGGTGGGTGGTCTATCTCTGTTTATGGGAGACTGAATTCGTCCTTGGGAGAGTAGTGACCTATAAACTTAGAAGCTGCTCATGTTATCTGAGCAGCAAAGACTAAGTTATACCGTCACAACCCACTAATTCTTCTTCATTATTAGACTCTGGTTCCAGCAGCAGAAATGACACAGGAGAAGCTTGGTGCCTGGGTGGCCAAAAGACAATAATATAAGTGAATTGCACTAAATATAGAGCATAACACTGTGTGCTGCAACATGTCTTAACCACCATCTGATGAAATCTGATTAAACTAACGCCAAATTATTGTCATTGATCAAAATGATCATTACTTGAAATAACCATACAAGTCAGGTCTAGTATACGATATAGGTCAATGAAGAAATCCCATTGTGTTTGAAGCCATTAACTCTTCTGGGCCGAATTTAACTACACACCAGGAAGCATCATATTTTGCAGATCTTTATTTCCTTAGCTCCATAGCAACAAAGAATAACATATAGAAACAAGGAACCAATGAAACACACACAGTATGTATACACGTTGAGGTGGACCTAAGCAGCTCCTCTTTCTTTGCTGCTCCATCAAAGAACAGTCAGGGTTTTGCGTCTCTGCTCTGTAAACTGTACTATTATAGATTGTTTCCTTTATTGATCGTATTTGCTTTGAATTCAACCAACCTTCTATCCCCTCCTATCACCTGGGTTCTAGGGCTGCATTATATGATGCTTCTATTTCTCTACTTTTTCTCTACTTTGGGAACAATTTATTACCTTCCTTGCCCCTCTTACACTGGGGTACCCTGTTGTGCCAGGCTGTTACTGATGTTTCGTTACTCGTTTCCCTGTACATTCTTTAACATTGCCTCTTGTGGATACCTTGAGCACCGATCACCTACAGCACTTCTAGTGCTCGGCACGGGCGTTTTTGCCGAGATTCCTGTTTGTTCATTTTAACGGGTGCAGTGACTATCTTAGATTCGCTCGCTCTCATCTGGCATAGTTTATGCATAGTTTATGGAGAGGAAACTACGTAACCATTTGCAGTCAGAGTGCACTCCCGCTCAACCTTGCATCCCTTTCAGACCCAGTACCCCTGCAGAGAATCAAGACCCCCGCTACTCCTGGTTCACTTAGATCACGGACTACCCGAAAATCACTGCTGAAGTAGTCATAGATGTTTTATAATCCTTCTCTCACCACCAATACTTCCAATTGGTATCCTTTTGAGAGAAATCCACTCTGCGTTGTGTTTTAATAGTGAATGTAATATCCCTGTGTCACCTCTTCCAAGAACTAACATATATCTTTATCCCCTTGTCCAGATAAATATATGACTAGCACTACTAAGGTATTCTACCCGATATTACAAATAAACAGCCAACACCATAGTTCTTACCAGAGAGAATCTGCCCAGTTAAATATTACAGAAGAAGAATGTTACAGAGTTATAGTTAAAATACATTCATAACACTCATACATTCCATGTATCTAATACTATCTGCTACATTGTGTATGTGCTGTGCGATGTTATGTGCAGCTTGTGTGTCAAGCACATATTAAACAGATATATATAATCATAATATTTTCCCCAACAATAGAGACTCCTTTCCAGGCTACAGCAAGGACCTCACAACCAGACGCTCCCAGGCCAGGCACCAGTTTTCAGGGTGGCAACACAGACAGTCTAACAGAGACGCATGCCATGATGACAACTTTTCTGTCATCAATTCACTCCATAAACAAGAGACTTATGAAATTAGAGTCTTCCAATGCTGGAATTTCTAACCCTCCTATGGTCACTCCAGCATTAAAGCCTGTTAACACAAGTACGCAGGGCAATAGTTCTAACCATCATTCATAATCACAAACCTTCCATGCCTCCATACCCCATTAAAAAGGCACACACCAAGTAGACCGTCCAGTAAACCCCAAACAACAACCTATTGATGGGCCAAAATTCAGAGTGCTTTACGACATACTAGATAATCACCCATTTGAATCTCACACCAATTCAGTAATTGAGGCCACCAAATATATAACCTTCTACAGTTTCTTTAGACCAAAATTATTTACAAAAGCAACATTGTCACATCAATCACGGTGTCTTAGTGTTCACGATCTCATAAAAACTACAGATCATTATGTACTCATATTAAGACACACCAAAACCAACCAAGTGGGTCCTCCAGTAGAAATAATACTTTTTCCCACAGACAGCAGCTAGTGCCTAGTTAAAACTCTGGACTGTTACTGCCACACTATAACAGGTCATCCAGGTAATAAGCACTTATTTCATCACATGGTAAACCTCTCACAGCTAAATTCATATTTCACATCAGAACACTAATTATGAGACTTGGACTAGACCCGACTACATTTTCAGGTCATTCATTCAGAATTGGAGCTGCATCAACTTCCTCTAGCAGAGATATTCCAGTGCATTTAATTAAAAGACTAGGATGCTGGAAATCCTGTTTACAATAGATATACTGTATTCTTAAACCAGAGAAAGAGTTAAGTAAAGCATTTAAGAGTGTGACTTTGTAATTGTATTATGTAGTATGTGAGCATTTTTGGAATTCTTTTTGCCCTCTTGATTTACAGGCCTAACCATACATTGGTTTTGGCACACCACAAGCAGCTTTGCTCCCTTACCACAACTTTTGTCTCCGACCACAGATATCAAGGCAAAGGCATGTAGTCGTAGGAGGGGTAAAGCAGCCTATGTAAACTCAGGCTATTGCCATTCATTTCACCCAACCGTTCCCCTCTTTCTCATATCACTACCTTGGTGGGCCCTCTTTATTTACAGGCCTACCAATACGTTGGTTTCGGCACACCACAACCAACTTTGCACTATACACCAGCTTTTGTCCCCAACCACAAGTATTATAAATCACTTCTTAATTGTGTTATGCAATAGCACATTGAAGGTGGCATTTGTGAGTCACTGGTACTTATAAACAATTTTTTTAATTGATATTTTGTGGTGATTTGCACAAATTTACACAATAGTCAATTATGTTCTTGCATCTGCCCTGAGATTTACTTTGATATATGATCCAATCCATGCATGTCCAATTTTGGTTGTGCTGAACACTTTTTTAAGATTAAGCACTGATTTAAGAACTTTATGTTTCAGCACTTTGTAATTGAGGTACGATTTTAAGCTCTACACCATATTGTATCTTTTATTGTAATGGTTATGATGTTAGAGTAACACTTTAAATATCATATAATGACAACAAGGCACTTAGACAAAAGCAAGTAGGGCCCTTCACTTATAATACTAAACATGTTGAATTCATATTTTGTTCAGCATGTGGTCCGTGCAGATATGCTTTAGGTTCTCATCGGACTTGTGGATGAGTAGTTGGTCAACGGTCCTCTAAGACAGTGATGGCTAACTGTGGCCATGAAGGGGTTTGTGATGATGCGGAACTGATCTTTCGACATGATTAATCTACGGTTTCCCAATGGAAGTCATTGCTTGAGATAACTTTTTGGAAACACAAAGTGTTAATATGTGGCCGTCTAAGGGACAACATAATTCGGCCTAATGTCTGTATGACGTGTAGCAGCATATCAATTCCACTGTACATTTATGGTCAATGGGGGCTTTGTTGACTGTAACAGTCTATTATCCAAACCTCCCAATGTAATTCTTCAAAAGCAAACTCTTATGAAAATTGAAAGCTTCAATATCCAGGCTGTAAACTTTGGCAAGCTGCTTTATTTGCTGTCTAGTCAGCCCCCTAAACAGATTTTCCATTAGCCATTTATGGGTCATTTTGGACTGTGTGTCTGAAAACTCTGGCTGCAGTATATAATCCGGTAGGCCTATTCGTTTCATTAGGTAGAAAACCTCCGTTCTTAAAAAGTCGTGCATTACTATGTAGTCATATTTGACAAAGCAAGGGTGGCACAAAGTGACGATTGGTCTAAACATGTCATCATCTATTGTGTCGAGAACATCTTCTAAAAGATCACTGAATGTCATCTCACCTGCGAAGCCTTGAGTGTAGACAGAAACAAGCCTTTCGAAAGGCTCTCTGACAAAAACTACTTTTGTGTAAGTTCGGAAGATGTTTTCCACCATTGTCAAGTTGTAACTGGTTTGTTGCTTGGAAACCAATGATGAGTTGAGGACGTTATTGTCAATGACTGGTGTCTCTATTGTTACATCATCTCTTCTCTTAATCTTTTGCAGGAGATTTTCCCAAAGATCCATTCCGGAGGTTCCAGCCTTACAATACACAATTTGTAGCTTTTCATTCACTATCATTCTAGAGAGAAGATCCTCCACTCCATGTACGGATTCCAAACGACTGAGTTCAGGGTGTTGGGGACAAAATTCCCTTAGCCTTTTTTTACGCAGCTGTTGGACATACAGGAATTTGTCTGAAGTGTTGATGGACACATTTGGCTCTTCTTTATGGTTTTTCATTTTAGGGAGAATAGCTGAAAAAACAGCAAAATACAAGTTTAATATTATTTCATCTAATCCCAAAATTCAACTTCTGAAATGTAATCTTTAGTTTAATAGGAAAAATGCATCTAACCGATTGGCATAGGAAGAATGAAAATCAGGAGGGGGACAACAATAAGGAAATCCCTCACCATTTTAAGAGCATGTTTCAAAACAAGGCATAAAAGGCATACTGTTACTGGGAAACTTCACCGATAGCTATGTGTACCAGGTATGAGTTTATTTATTTTATTAGTTTTGTAGAGAGCTATTTAAGATTTAGGATTTCGGAAAATAAAAGATGGGATATGTAGTTTAAACCTCACCTCCGAACCCATGTAAATGTGCACATTCTCACTAAACCTTTGATGCATCACTTCCATACACAATACATGTGCCCACTGCCTGGCTGTTAGAATGCAGCCACTGTTATTTGAAGCTTGTAGGTTCCCATACAGTGCGAGAAAGGGGTGACCTTTTACAGACCAACTGTCCAATACAGAGGGACTAAATGGAATTACAGTCGAAAATTGGTTTTCCTCCTGGATGAAAATTTACAACAGATTGGGGAGAAGGTAAACCAGGGTTTACTTTTTAATCTAGATATCATCTTGCATTATTTTGGAGCGCTCAATATGCATGTCTGCCCACCATAACAGCCAGGCCCAACCCCCCATAACACACTTTTAATAATTACTGGACTTCTAAATGCACCCAAACAACTTCACCTGAATGAAGTGGTTTGGGCGCAGTGGCCATGTTTTTTAATCGTGCAATGTGAGAGGTAACAGTTTTACAATGTGTCCACTGCAGGGCTAGACTCGCCCCTAGTGGCTATCTACCAGCCAGCCATTTGAGGCTCTTCTGTAGCAAAAATGAAGGGAAACTCAATCATGTGACCAAACGCTGCTTGTAGGAAAGTGTTAAATTCAATACTTTTTTATGTGAAGCATTTGATTGGATCCACGTGTGGCACTTATGTGCACCTTGTTCCCAATGCTCCTGTACGAGGTTCCTTGGATGTGACATCCATTGCCGAAGACATTTCTTTACTTTTACTTTGCCAAAGAAGGGGCTCAATTTAAATAGGGAACAGGGCACTATAGTATTAGAAATACAGGCTTGTATTCCTAACACTATACTGTTCCTTTAAGTTGTTTTAACATGTATAAAAATCACAGCTGAATTATTAAGATTAGAAAAATTGTCTGACTTAGTATGGGCACATTTCTTGTTCCTAACTCCCTAAACACTCCCTTTCTCTAGAAGCATAAAGGGTGTTTCTATTTCCTTATTTACTTTATACATTTCTGTTTCTATTTTGCCATCTTTAGGATTATGAAGCCCAATTACCTGAAATGGCAACTCGCCGGAGAAAATAGTGTAAACATCTGCCAAGTCAGTGATGTTCATCTCGTGATAGAAATGTGGAATGTACGTAATTACATCATCGCATGAACTTAACGCTCACATCAGAAAATGAATCATAAGCTGAAGGTACAGTGTGAAAAGTACAGTGTGATCAATGTCTACTGTACAGGAAATAGCTGGTATCAAAAATAAGGATCAAATGCCAGACTTCATTTTCAAGTTTAGCTGAATTCCTTTGTAATTTATTTCATGGACATCATTTTATCAAGTTCAAAGGGTTTAAAGAGGATATAAGGAGAACATTAACTTCTATTGGCATGTTGTGGTACACCCTGTTCCAAATTAGTATGCAAATTCTATTTAAGTGTCACAAAGATTAAATATGTTGTTTTTCAGTTTAACTCATGGATGGCATTGTGTCTCAGGGCTCTTTTGATCAGTGAAAACAATCTCGGACACCTGTGATAATTAGATTGCCAGGTGAGCCCAATTTAAGGAAAAACTACTAAAGGAGGGTGTTCCACATTATTAAGCAGAGCACCATTTTCATGCAATGTGGGGAAGAAAAAGGATCTCTCAGCTGCCAAAAAGAGTGAAATAGTTCAATGCCTTGGACGATGTATAAAAACATTAGATATTTCATGAAAACTTAAGCGTGATCATTGCACTATTAAGAGATTTGTGGCTGATTTAGAGCACAGACGGGTTCGTGCAGATAAAGGCACATTGAGGAAGATTTCTGCCAGATCCATGCATCGGATTAAGAGAGCAGCTGCTAAAATACCATTACATGGCAGCAAACAGATATTTGAAGCTGCTGGTGCCTCTGGAGTCCCACGGACATCAAGGTGTAGAGTCCTCCAGAGTCTTGCAACTGTGCATAAACCTTCTATTCGCGCCACCACTAACCAATGCTCACAAGCAGAAACGGCTGCATTGGGCAGAAAAATACATGAAGACTAATTTTCAAACAGTCCTGTTCACTAATGAGTGCCGTGCAACCCTGGATGGTCCAGATGGATAGAGTAGTGGATGGTTGGTGGACGGCCACCCTGTTCCAACAAGGCTGTGACGTCACCAAGGCGGTGGTGGAGTCCTGTTTTGGGCTGGAATCATGGGAAGAGAGCTGGTCGGTCCCTTTTGGGTCCCCGAAGGTGTAAAGATGACCTCTGCAAAGTATGTGGAGTTTCTGACTGACCACTTTCTTCCCTTGTACAGAAGGAAGAACTATGCTTTCCATAATAAAATCATCTTTATGCATGACAATGCACCATCTTATGCTGCAAAGAATACCTCTGCATCAATGGCTGCTATGGGGATAAAAGGAGAGAAAGTCATGGTGTGGCCTCCATCCTCCCCTGACCTCAATCCTATTGAGAACCTTTGGAGCATCCTCAAGCAAAAGATCTATGAGGGTGGGAGGCAGTTTACATCCAAACAGCAGCCCTAGGAGGCTATTCTGACATCTTGCGAACAAATTCAAGCAGAAACTGTCCAAAAACTCACATGTTCAATGGATGCAAGACTTGTGAAGCTGCTATCAAATAAGGGGTCCTATGTTAAAATGTAATGTGACCTGTTAAAATGTTTAAAAAGTTAAAATGTTGTTATAAGTTTGATTGAAATAGCTTTTGAGTTCAGTAAATATGCTGCAAACACAACAAATGACAATTTTCAGTTCTTTACAACCTATAAAGTGCTTTGAAACTTACTGTGCGTAATAATTTGGAACAGTGCATTGTAAGTTTGTTATGTTTAAAAAAAATACTCTTATCATTAGGAGGTTTGTTCAATAAAATTTGAATTGTACTCTTAATAGTTGATAACATGAGAATTATGCTGACTGTTATTTACATCAATTATTTAGGTAAATGAGAAAAATATAATTTGCATAATAATTTGGAATAGGGTGTATATATGGATATATATGCACGCCAGGGCTTAGAATATTAACTTGCCACTAGCCACCAACAGTGAAAACAGCAGAAATTCACCCCTGGTGAGTGTGCCATGATTACACAGGGTTATGTAGACAGAGCCCAACAAGCCGTGGGCAAAGGCTAATTATGAGGGTATGGTCTAGCTCCTCAATATCCTGAAACTTCACCAGCCCTGGAATACACTCAGAGACAATTTTTGCCCCAAGTGGCTGCTAAGTGTATTCCTTGAAATTATACAAAACATAATGTTAAAAAGATGTAAACAAAACCCACCATATAAATAAATTAAATACAGTACCTGTATGCTGTCTCACCCAAAAATAGTGGCCAGGGCATTTATTGTTAACGCTTGACAATATGAATAATGGTTTTATAAGGTCATTTTATTCCTGACTTTTTTTTTTTTTTTTTAATCTCTTAGGTTAATAGTTATGTAAATAATTATATTGAAGAAATAAAGAGTTACTATGTATTTATTATGTACTGTGTCTATACGGTAGGAGAGAGGTAGATGAGCTGTTTTTAATTTACATAGCACTTCGCTGGTTATAATCCACAAACTATGTGTTTTTGTGCAGCTAAGGACAGGATGCTATGTAGCTAATTTTGGTCACCGTACAAGTTGTGCAACAGCTGGATGTGTCAGATCGTGTTCTAAATCCTCACGTGTCTCCAGAGTCCCAGGTGTAAATACCTTTACAGAAAGTTACATCACAGATATGCAAAGTAACTGATCACATGGTATTTGGGTGACGAGCCCTGACACAGATCCACAGTGTCAGCTTATGACCAGTATAGGACATTCGAGGAACAACAGAGGCAGCGCCCCCTGCTGCAAATCAATGTGTACTGCATAGAAAGTGACATACCTAGGAAACCAGCATGCTATAATAATTATTGCTACCTTTATTACAATTGCTAGTGACTGCATAGGGTGCGGGAAAAATAGGGGCGAGTTGTTGGAGAGGGTGAGGGAGATTTATTGGATAGGGTGAGGGAATCAGAGAGATTTGTTGGATAGGGTGAGGGAGTGAGGGGGATTTGTTGGATAGGGTGAGGGAGTGAGGGAGATTTGTTGGATAGAGTGAGGGAGTGAGGGAGATTTGTTGGATAAGGTGAGGGAGTGAGGGGGATTTGTTGGATAGGGTGAGGGAGTGAGGGGGATTTGTTGGATAAGGTGAGGGAGTGAGGGGGATTTGTTGGATAGGGTGAGGGAGTGAGAGCGATTTGTTGGATAGGGTGAGGGAGTGAGGGAGATTTGTTGGATAGGGTGAGGGAGTGAGGGGGATTTGTTGGATAGGGTGAGGGAGTGAGGGAGATTTGTTGGATGGGGTGAGTGAGGGGGATTTGTTAGATAGGGTGAGGGAGTGAGGGGGATTTGTTGGATAGGTGAGGGAATGAGAGCGATTTGTTGATAGGTGAGGAGGAGATTTAAGGGATAGGGTGAGGGAGTGAGGGGGATTTGTTGGATAGGGTGAGGCAGTGAGGGGGATTTGTTGGATAGGGTGAGGGAGTGAGGGAGATTTGTTGGATAGGGTGAGGGAGTGAGGGAGATTTGTTGGATAGGGTGAGGGAGTGAGGGAGATTTGTTGGATAGGGCGAGGGAGTGAGGGAGATTTGTTGGATAGGGTGAGGGAGTGAGGGAGATTTGTTGGATAGGTTGGAGGGAGTGAGGGGGATTTGCTGGATAGGGTGAGGGAGTGAGGGGGATTTGTTGGATAGGGTGAGGGAGTGAGGGAGATTTGTTGGATAGGGTGAGGGAGTGAGGGGGATTTGTTGGATAGGGTGAGGGAGGGAGATTTGTTGGATAGGGTGAGGGAGTGAGGGAGATTTGTTGGATAGGGCGAGGGAGTGAGGGAGATTTGTTGGATAGGGTGAGGGAGTGAGGGAGATTTGTTGGATAGGTTGGAGGGAGTGAGGGGGATTTGCTGGATAGGGTGAGGGAGTGAGGGGGATTTGTTGGATAGGGTGAGGGAGTGAGGGAGATTTGTTAGATAGGGTGAGGGAGTGAGGGGGATTTGTTGGATAGGGGGAGGCAGTGAGGGAGATTTGTTGGATAAGGTGAGGGAGTGAGGGGGATTTGTTGGATAGGGTGAGGGAGTGAGGGAGATTTGTTGGATAGGTTGCTTGGGAGGTAGGGAGATTTGTTGGATAGGGAGGCAGTGAGGAGATTTGTTGGATAGGGAGGCAGTGAGGAGATTTGTTGGATAAGGTGAGGGAGTGGGGGATTTGCTGGATAGGGTGAGGGGTGGGGATTTGTTGGATAGGGTGAGGGAGTGAGGGGGATTTGTTGGATAGGGTGAGCAGTGAGGGGATTTGTTGGATAGGGTGGGAGTGAGGGAGATTTGTTGGATAGGGTGAGGGAGTAGGGAGATTTGTTGGATAGGGTGAGGGTAGGGAAATTTGTTGGATAGGCGAGGGAGTGGGGAGATTTGTTGGATAGGGTGAGGGAGTGAGGATTTGTTGGATGGGGTGAGGGAGTGAGGTTGTTGGAGAGGGTGAGGGAGATTTATTGGATAGGGTGAGGGAATCAGAGAGATTTGTTGGATAGGGTGAGGGAGTGAGGGGGATTTGTTGGATAGGGTGAGGGAGTGAGGGAGATTTGTTGGATAGAGTGAGGGAGTGAGGGAGATTTGTTGGATAAGGTGAGGGAGTGAGGGGGATTTGTTGGATAGGGTGAGGGAGTGAGGGGGATTTGTTGGATAAGGTGAGGGAGTGAGGGGGATTTGTTGGATAGGGTGAGGGAGTGAGAGCGATTTGTTGGATAGGGTGAGGGAGTGAGGGAGATTTGTTGGATAGGGTGAGGGAGTGAGGGGGATTTGTTGGATAGGGTGAGGGAGTGAGGGAGATTTGTTGGATGGGGTGAGTGAGGGGGATTTGTTAGATAGGGTGAGGGAGTGAGGGGGATTTGTTGGATTGGGTGGTGGGAGGGAGTGGGACTGTAAATTTATATCAGGGTTAAAATGAATGTCAGTCCTGTATCCACTATTGATTTTAAATCATACTGAATTGAAGTAATAATTTACAACAAATTAACTTCACAAGGTCCGCTTTTTATATGGCTTTACTGTATCTTTAATTAGAATAAGCAAGTAGTCAAAACACAATAACGCGCACGTATAGACATTAATCCAAAGTGTCGTACAGAGTCATTCCATGTAATGCAGTCACTAGCTTTAAAGGAACACTATAGGGTCAGAAACACAAACATATATTCCTGACCCTATAGTGGTAAAATCACTATCTAGTCCCCTCCCCCCACCTCTAAATATAGTAAAATCTTATTTTTATTCCACTCAGACTCTGCACCTGATCTCCCTACTTGGCTGACATCATCAGAAATTATGATCTCAGCCAATCACAATGATTTCACATAGGAAGCATTGGATTGGCTGAGATTGCCAAGGAGGTGGGGCAGCATGCGGAGACAAATGCCACGATTGCCAATCAGCATCTCCTTATATAGATGAATTGAATGAATGCATCTCTATGAGGAAAGTTCAATATCTGCATGCAGAGGGTGTAGACACTGAATGACAGTCACTCTGTGCAGCAGTGCCCCAGGAAGCACCTCTAGCAGCCACCTAAGGAGTGGCTAGTGGAGGTACCCCTAAGCTGTAATGTAAACACTGCTTTTACTCTGAAAAGTATTTACTGCAAAAAGGGAATGATTCTACTTACCGGAACAAATACAATAAGCTGTAGTTGTTCTGGTGACCATAGTGTCCCTTTAACTGTGTGCATTTATAGACACTGTAAATTGCAATATATTCAGTTCATTACTGCAATATATATACTAAACAGGGATACATCTGGTTATATTATTATATTATATATTTTTCAGCACTCCTGCCATACACAGCCATCCAAATGGGGAAAAAGAAAGTATGAAATATCTCTATGAACTAATTACAAAGTTATACTAATGTTTATTGCCAAAAGATAAAGGCAATTAAACAGCACTGCGGAATATGTTGGTACTTTATAAATAATAATAATAATATCTTTAGTAAATCATTTTTATTACATCAATACACATTCACAAGTACACACACACACACACAGACACACTCACATGTTTGCACACAATCACAGAAACACAGAGACAAACACACACACTCACATGTTTGCACACAGTCACAGAAACAATAACACACACAGTTACAGACATTTTTGAACATGTATCACCTGTTTGCTGGTTGGAGATCACGTGAATTATTTTTGTCCACAAGTAAAGTAAGACCACTACAATAAGCAGTGTGAGGATTCTGTAGAAAAAATGCATTTTCTGGCTGTGGTTAATTTAAACTAGTTGGTAAAATGCCGCATTCTGTCCACCATAGCTGTGCTGTGCTTCCCATGTGTGTCGCCTCTCACCCTAAAACAGGGTTAAAGTGCAGCTCGGCCTCCTGATTGATCTCACAGACAAGTCAACAAATCAAGAGGGCATTTTACCTTTTCACTGACTTAGATTAAACATTTCCAGAACACGGCTCATGTTAATGCTAATGGAACAGTAACAAGGCCACCTGTACAACTGGTTACTTACAATCACTATAACTCATCTATGCAAATGAAAAGCTTTGTAAACTACAATCAGGTATTACTATGTATCATGTGCATCAGATCTGTCAGGAATAACCTGCCAGACATATTTAGTAAAGTAAGAATTTCAGGATTGGTGAATTTCAAATTTAAGGCTAAAAAGTCAACTATGTTTTTAATTCGGCTCTTTTGGCCTAAGATATGAAATTCAGTTTGAATTCACAAGAAGTCATAGTTTAAAGTCGTCATTTTACCTCTATAAGCTAAACCCGAATAATTAATAGGAAAAAAAAAAAAGTATGTTTTTCTTGTTTACGGGAAGTGCGCAAAGATGAAATGGGTTAACTCGGTGGTTTGCAGAAATAATTATTGGCTGAATGATTGGGACGGTTCCCAATAAAATTAAAGGAAACTATGGTGTAAAACGTACCTGCTATTTTTGGTTATTGCTTTAAAAATGAATGGGAAAAAAATGTAAATTCAAAATTTCTGTTAAGGCACGGTATAACTGCTGTATTGCATCTGTGTCCACTAGAGGGAGCCAGTAGCTAAGGCCAGCTGATTACAGTATATGGTACAATAACAACAATAACAGGGTTAGTTAGTAAACGGAGAATTTAAAGTGATTTTAAAGTGAATTTCTAATTTAAGATGAAAATAGCTGAACTGAAAAAAAATCCAGCTGTACTTTCAGGTCTGCTACTCCAACACCTTAAATTCTCACTTTAGTTAATATCCCTGTAAATATAACTCTTACCGTGATCGATTACCATAGTTATTGAATATTGCACCCAGTAACACATTTATATCTCATTCTACTATCAACGAACGTCAGTACATTTTGTTTAAGGTTTGATCAGGGTGAAAAAGTGGATTCCGTATCATATGAGAAGATTGTATCCATAAATAAACACAATGTGAATATGTAGAGTCGATGCTTGACTGCTGACTCCTTCGATCACCAAATCCCGTTACCCTTCCATTCCCAATACATAACGCAACACCATGTTAAGTGGGTAAGGGCAACGACCACAGCTTTATTTAAACTAGCATACCCAAATACTGTCAGCTGCTGGTTTTACCCAGCACCCAGCAGACAGGTACACTTTAAACTTCTTCCAGAGCCTCTTCAGCCTGTCCTTCGTCATCAACCAAATTCAGGCTGTGACTCTCCAAGCCCGTCCAGGCATTATTCATTTACCAAACTTGCTGGTGCAGGAAACCTGCCACCGCAGATTCCACCCCTACTAGAGGGAGGGGGATGTGTCCCCCAAAGCCAGCGCCTGTGTCATTATTGATTGTAACCCCATATTAAATGTACAAAAATATAAGTCCTGCGCTCACTCCCATCACTCCTGGAGGCAGTAACGACCACAGTACATATAAGCCCCAATATATAGTAAAAACCAAAGAAAAAAAGGTTACCTGCGCTCTCTCCTTAATCCCTATGTATATTTAGACAAATGGAGGTCATTTAGTTACTCTAATGGCCATTGGAGGGAATACCCACCTGCCAACATCAACGCAGACCCCCCTAAGCGTTACTAGGGCCCTCTGTTTTCTCCTCAGCCTCTGGAACCCCAAAGTCTGCCATAACCCTATGAAAGTGGAACAACAAGTTTGTACAAACCTGAGAACCTGACTAGTGCAGAAGAAATGGACAAACCGCTACACTGTGAGGAATTAGCCAGACCGACAAACAAGTAGTCGTCGAGATAGTGAAGGAGAGAAGAACAGCCCAACACCCGCGCCATAATCCATTCCAACAAGGAACAGAAAACTTCAAAATAAAAACAAAAATCGAACAACCCATGAGAAGGCACATGTCGAAGAAAAATCACCCTGAATCTGACACCCCAACAGATGAAAACAATCTGGGTGAACTGGCAGCAACCAAAAAGCCAACTGGATATTGGGCCCCGGGTCCTGCCCCACAAACCAAGTCCAAAGCCCGATTGAAAGAAGCATGTCGAATCTGAAGTCCTCCTTTGAAATCCCATCATGAACCGAGGACCCCGACGGGTAAGACAGATTTCCGCCATACGCCCCAGTTCCACCCTCCTGACGGAGTAAACGGGAAAACCTGAGGTCCACATACTCACC
>OW240913.1:361112796-361236724 GCA_933207985.1 Pelobates cultripes
CTAGGATGCCATGGAACAAGATAATCGAGAACAAACCAAATACCAGAGAATCGAGGCAAGAAACGCTACTGGGATGATGATCACAAGGAAACTATAACAGAGCACAGTGCATCTAAGGTTTTTAGATTTAAAGTTGTGTCATTCATATGAGTCCAAATCGTAAGTGGACATTAAAGGACCACTATAGGCACCCAGACCACTTCAGCTCAATGAAGTGGTCTGGGTGCCAGGTCCAGCTAGGTTTAAAGCCTTTCTGCTGTAAACATAGCAGTTTCATTGACAGCCGCTAGAGGTGCTTCCACACTTCTCGCTGTGATTTTCACAGTGAGAAGACGCCAGCATCCATAGGAAAGCATTGAGAATAGTGGTCCTTTAAAGTAAAGTAACATACAACCTGAAGAGTATGAAGGGGCGCAGTGTACTAGCGTCAAGCGTCAGTACCGACGTACAATGACACGTACCGATACACATTGCGCGGCCACAGGTAACCTTACAGCCACGTCAGAACCGACATACAATGACACACGTACCGATACACATTGCGCGGCCACAGGTAACCTTACAGCCACGTCAGAACCGACGTACAATGACACACGTACCGATACACATTGCGCGGCCACTGGTAACCTTACAGCCACATCAGAACTGTTGAAGGAATGATGCAAGTAACCGTACAGATTGATGACCTGGTGTCAAGTAGCAGGAATGCTTTGCGCAATTACTGTTTATTGTCTTTTATTGTGTATTTGCATCAAAAATTCTGTAATGGAAGTTTAAGTGAGGAGATAAGTAGCGTAGAGCTGACCTTTCCCAGGATGACAATCACAAGTCAATCTCTGTCTGTCACGACAAGTGACCCCAACACGCAGAATATAATCCAAATTAGAAAACAGATTACTGGACCTTAGAATGGCACGTTTAACGTGGATAGCGATGGAATAGTCAAGGAAAACCAGAGATCATGTCAACGATAAAGAGTAGCTGGGTTAGGATACCAGAAAACAGGATAAACGAGAAAACGAGCCGAGTCAAGATACCAGAAAGCAGAATAGACAATATTAAACAAGCCAAGTCAAATACCAAATAACACAGACAGGAATCAATATGTAAAAAAAACCTTTTCTTTGCCTTAGATGAAATCTCCTTTCTTCCAGCCTTGAAAGTGTCTGGTCGGTGACAGGCAGCAGTGGAGTGCACAGATTAGCCCCCTGTCATAGCCAGGCATTTTAATTGGCAGATCTGGTAACAATATATCAGGGCAATTTTGATAGGTGCGCTGCTCTGCCGGTGCCTGCTGCGATGATATCAATATGATGCAGAGCAGGCAGAAAGTAGGTGTGGACAGGGATGTGTTTACCCCGAAGCAAACAAGGCATTTGTCTTGGGCAGCACTTCCTGGGGGCGGCAAAAAAAGCCGCCCCAATTGCCCTGGCAAATGCCTTGACAGCCTCTTGTCCTGGGGGCCCAGAAGCTGGCCGGGTGGCCACCTCAGGGCCCCCAGACTGGCAGCGGCGGCACTTTTCTGGTGGGCTGCAAGGGAGCACTAATCCTCCTTTTCAGCTCCCTCGCCCGCACCGCAGTGATGCCGGAGCCGGAATATGACATAATTCATATTCGGCATCACTATGCCGTGCACAAGCTGAACAGGAGGATTGGTGCTCGCTCGCCGACTGCAGTCACCGGCCGGCCGCCCAGCAGCCCCACTGGACCCCAGGGAAAGTTATATTCAACCCCAGCATTCCCAAAGCATTCTCCCCCCCTCTCCAATTTCCTTCTTCTCCTCCTCCTTCTCCAACTTCCTTCTTCTACCCCCTCTCCAATTTCCTTCTTTTCCCCCTCCCTCTCCAATTTCCTTCTTCTCCCCCTCCCTCTCCAATTTCCTTCTTCTACCCCCACTGCAACTTCCTTCTTCTACCCCCCTCTCCAATTTCCTTCTTCTCCCCTCCCTCTCATTTCCTTCTCCCCCCTCCAACTTCCTTCTTCTCCCCCCCTCCAACTTCCTTCTTCTCCTCCCCCCTCAAATTTCCTTCCACATACTTTTTTTTTAATTTCATCCCCCCAGCCTCCCTACCTGTAGGAGTGCTGAGGGGATTCTCTGGGGTCCAGTGGTGTCACCTGGCGGCCGCTCCTGATGGCAGGTGCGCGGGCGGGCGCACGAGGGAGCACTCTCCCTGGCTGAGTGCTTCCTCTTCAGCTCCCTCGAGCGCTGCGTACTGATGCCGGCGCCGGAAGATGACGTCATCTTCCGGCTCTGGCATCAGTGCGGTGCGCGAGGCAGCTGAAGAGGAAGTACTCAGCCAGGGAGAGGGCTCCCTCGCGCGCCCACCCACCGGATGACACCAGGGCCAGCCTCGGGGGGGCACTGAGGTGAACGGCTGCTGGGCCCCCCAGGAGAAGAGGCTGGCCCAGTAGGTACATACCGGGGTCGCAGGGCCCCCTGCGACCCGGTATGTACACCACTGAATGTGGGGCCCGGACAACCTGAGCAGTCCGGGCCCCCCATGACCGCCGGGCCCATGACAACCATTATGGTTGTCATGCCCTGATGGCGGCCCTGCTGGGATGTGAAGTCTTTCCAGTGTTGGAATGAGGACAGAGATGTAGGGTTTACTGCGAGCTGTGCAGCCAGTGCATAGAATCATCCCAACTGGACCCAGAGAGGAGGCTCCACGCCAGCTCTCCCTGCAACGGTAGGAAAAGGGAGGCTGGATGGACATCATTATATTATAAATAAATCAATAAAATAAAAATGAAGTACTTCTTAAATAATATGGTTCTGAGGAAGCAATATGCACTATAGGCGAAATGCGTTTTGGTATATTTTATTTGTATATTCACTGTTTTTACATTTTTGGTTACATACTTACCGGTATAGCAGCGTTTTAGGTTGTGCCTTGGAACAGATATACAAAAAAGTAGTGAACTTCTCCTTTAAAAAATATATTTTTAGTAGTCACATTGTCTTTTACTACTACTCCATGATTTGTGTAATTTGTGTTTTTTTATGTGAGAACGAATAGCTCTCTATTTAGAAGAAAATGACCACATGGGACGCTGAATCATATTATTAAAGTAGTGCTTGTTTTTTTTATTTATTTTCGTATATTTGGTAGAAGATACACTATTTTTGTGAATGGAGATTTAGCAAAGTGTTTTTTTCCTTCTGCGCTGGTATAACTTTTCTGTCTAATCTAAAATTAAAATGAAGTAAGAGTGTTTATGAATGGATGTGATTATATATGATTGTGGGTGTGCATCTAATTACTCTAACAAAAGAGGTTTAGTAAGTTTCGAACAACATTCTAATGTATGTCAACATACACTTCCCTCTTGGGTGCCAAGTAAGCTAAGTGCACCCTGCCTTGTTTACTAAAATGATTCCAAGAGAGTTAGTTATTTTGGATAAACCAGATCTTCCAGAACCTTTAAGCCAGTGGAGAACGTGATGTGCCCAGGGCATCTTAATCACCCCTGTCCATGTAGCAGTGTGTATGGGAGAGTGACTGCTGGAAAATATGTGCCAGTGTGCACTCAACTGGAATTTAAATAGGATAATCTGCCAATCTTTGAGGGGCGCAGAGAGCGTGTGTGCTAACAATTTGGTGAGTACTCAGCCTAGAGACCCATGGAGTGGCTGCGATAATACAATTCTGAGTTTAATGATGAACAAAAGGAACACTTTAAGCACCCAGGCCACTTCATCTCATTCAAGTCGTCTGGGTGTCATGTACCCCTAATTGAACCCTGCAAATCCCTCTTATTTTCAGGAAATGGGACACCCGTATTTAAGATGGGCGCTGTAACAACATGCTCATCTGGCATTGGAATTACTAGCTGTGAACCATCCTACTCATCATAATCCCAAAGCACCAGGTCTATATCTAGCCAGTAGTCTGCTTTTGGGGCTATCCATTAAACTGGATTGACAAGGAAATTGCAAAACATTTTTCATTTTCAGTTTTTTTTTTTTATGGTCTACAAATTTGAGTTGCCTTTCAATTCTCAGAGTTTAGTTAACATCCCTGTTTGAAAGGACACCCATGACAGTGTGTGGGTAATGGGCTATGACTGCAAATCCCACGATAAGCCTACGGAATGTCTGAGGTATGACTATAAGGATTGGCTGGATTATATAAACATTTTGAGTTCTAGTAAGAAGGGGCTATAAAATGGTCAGCAGGACTCACCTCCTGCCTCTTGTCTTCCCAGGTACTCACCCAGGCCAAGCAATGCTAAGGGTGATTCTGTGGGATTTTTGCTTTCCCCAACCTTTGCCCCATTGCTCTTCTCTTTCCTTTTAAAGTCCATTCCATCCATCTCTAGTTCTCTCTAAGCTGGTGTTGCTGTATTCTACCACTCTCCAGGCTCTCCTCTACTCTTCTTCAACCAATTTCTGCTTGGCTTCCTTACTTTCTTTCCTCTGACATTCCTTCCTTCATCCTTGGTGACTTAAACATAGTTATTAACCTACCTAACAACGCTTCAGCATTTTATCTATCACCTCCTCCTTTCTCCTTACTCAATGGACCAACTCCCCTAAACACATAGTCGGCAATACCCTTGACCTTGTTTTCTTCAATCTTTTCTCTGTCTCTAACACACCTTGCCCTCTGTCTGACCACCATCTACATCTACTAACCTACACTGTCAATGTGCCCCTCACTCAACAAATTAAACCTAGCTTATCCCAGGCCTTCAAAAACCTAATCTCACTTCGCTTCCTCTCTCCACTTTCTCCCCTCTCAACTCTCTCTTGTCCCTCTCAAG
Organism: Pelobates cultripes; assembly: GCA_933207985.1. NCBI lineage: Eukaryota > Metazoa > Chordata > Amphibia > Anura > Pelobatidae > Pelobates > Pelobates cultripes. The sequence continues at coordinate 361,117,564 of OW240913.1, forward strand.
CTACCTCACACTACAATTCTGTCCTATCTATTGCTGTAGATATGGCTGCACCAATCAAAGCTCACTCAAGGCATCAGTCACGTCTTTAACCCTGGCTTTGCAAGCTCACCCGCTATCTTTAACAATGCTACTGTACTGGAGAACTTTGCTGGACAACGTTTCACACCACACCAGACTTTGTACATTACAAAAAAACGCTAAATTCCTATAATTCTGCCCTTTCCCTTACAATTCAAGAGTATTTTACCACTCTCATTTCCACCTACTCTCATCATGCCAAATGCTTCTTTCATACCTTTAACTCCCTTCTTCGCCCCACTGCATCGCCACCATTAAATAATCTCACAGCTAGTGATTTTGCATGTCACTGTGCTGACAAGATCAAACAAAATTAGGAATGCTGTCTACCCTCTAATCCTCCCCTTCAATACTGCCATTCTGTATCTCCCCCCATTCCTTTTCCCCTTGTCTCTGAGCTAGAGATCTCTAAAGTTCAAAAAGAAAGATGACCAGGAGGTCAAAGCTACTGACCCGATAGTCAAAGGTTGGACTATATGGGTAAAATAGGGGGCATAACCCCATATGTTAGTATAACAGAAAAAGGAGAAATATTTATCGGTATGATTTAAAAAGTGGCCCAAAGTTTCCTTCAGGTGCCTGATTGCAACACACAGCCACAGGTTTTACCCATGCAAGAAGTAAGCAACTCAAAAAATAGGTAAATAGCATATGTTAAAAAGAAAAAGAGAAGGGAGCCGGGCTGGACCGCCATGCTGCAAAGTCGCATAACAGAGAAGCTCCTGAAACGTCTTAGGTTTTCAATACATAAAAACTGAAAAGATACCCACCTGACAACTGGAAGCTGTGGCCCAGTGCAAGAAGGCATCCTGGCTCCGAGGAGAGGCTTGCCGACCGGTTTTAGTCCCTTGGAGGGGTGCTCTCTGTCGTCCATCATGGGGATCACTCGGGCGGTGAGTGAGGTGGACGCTGCTGCCCCACTATCCCGCCTAACAGTGCCATGCCAGAAGTACGAAGCAGAGTGGAGTTGGCCCCGTTCCCCCCTATGGACCATGGGGGTGATCCCGGTCCACACCCTGGGGCCCGAGGAGGTGCAAAGACACCGGCATACAGAGCTGTGGCAGTGTCCACCTGAGGCTCAGAGGCCGCACTCAAAATGGCGGAGACCACATGGCGATCTACCAGAAGAGAGACCAACGATCCCATCACACCGGCACATAGCCAGCGCAGGCCGAATAAATACCTACAGGTGTCTGCTAAGAAGCAACAGGTTCCGAGCCTGGAATGAGCCAGGTCAGGGAGGAAGAGGCGGAGATGCATTAAGCCACCACATGCAGCGCTACAGAGATCACCGGAGGCTGACTCCCGCACACCTACCACCAAGCCCACCCAAGAGCACGACCTACAGTATAAGACACTATAAATATGTCTCAGATGATTTATGTGTGGGAAAGTTACTGTAACACCTGAAGCTGTAGAATCTGACTTGGGATACTTGGCGTTCCTGTGTCTACACTCATCAATTAGTCTTTATAATTATGTAAGTTCAATTCCACGGAACATGCCGCCACTGTGTTCTGAATTACAGCAAAACACATTCCACATGCAGACAGCTGCTGTATAGCTATCCCTAAAGGCTGACATTGACATGCCTCCCATGACAAATTTCAACTACATTCCCCATAATGCTTAACCAGCCTTAAAGAAATACAAAGCTCAGAAAAATCTGGGTTTGACAAGGTTAACCTCCGATGTGTTCGATTAAAATATGGAGGTTTTGGGAAAGTGTTGGCGCTTGTTGATGAAAGTTTTATTGTTCTTTTAATAAAAAATTCCTTTGATAGCTAAAATTGGTTCTAAAAGAGTTTGGATCCCAAATTCAAGAATATTTATTTACATTTGTAAATTACCTTTAATAGGTGACAATTGTCATTTTTTTAAGTTTTGAGAGCCATTATTCAGAATTAACCATTTTTTTTTACAGATTGAGGCAGAGTGGCCAGTGTATTAAACAATGTTGCTCCTTATTGCTCTATTTCAAACTAGACGTTTTTCAATGTTTTTTTATAATCCCAAATCAGACAATAAACATACTAATTACAGCGAGTCTGGATGTTATCCAACGATTATCCATTAAGCTTGCACTAACTCGCCTTTCACTTTTTTCATTAAGTTCTATACAACATGACTTATCCAGAACATATGTCTTCCGTGTTCTCATCATGGATTCGTGGACATGATTTTGGCAGGATCGCATGTGCGCTCGAATGTGTTTTGAATCATCTGACAATAGCAAATATTCAGTCACTTGTGAAGCACATTCGGACTGTGCTGGGATTAGTGACTTAATATAGTACATCGCAGTAGCTGAAACATTTTAAGGTTATTTCTGTACATATTGTTTTTCCGAATATACAGTACATATAATCCCCATCACATGTACTAAATTATTTTATCAAATGTGTTAATTTTTATATTGTTAACAAAATATAAATGGAACTTGTGCATGTTTCCCCAATCCTCTGGCCTTTGGAATTGGTGTATTAAACTTTTAAGGCGCAATAAGGCTTTAGAAACGCCAACATCCCTAAGGGAAGGAGATAATCTCGATAGGTAATGTTTCACAAAGTTATCCTGATAGGCCATGTTTCACTAAGTTATCCCAATCGGTCATGTTTCACAAAATTATTCCAGTCGGTCATGTTTCACTAAGTTATCCCGATAGGTCATGTTTCACTAAGTTATGCTGATGGGTCATGTTTTACTAAAATATCCGAATCAGTCATGTTTCACTAGGTTATCCCAAGCAGGCATGTTTCTCTAAGTTATTCCAATAAGTCATGTTTTACTAAATTATTCCAATCGGTCATGTTTCTCTAAGTTATCCTGATAGGCCATGTTTCACTAAGTTATCCCAATCGGTCATGTTTCACTAAGTTATCCCAATCGGTCATGTTTCACTAAGTTATCCCAAGCAATCATGTTTCACTAAGTTATTCCAATTGGTTATGTTTCACTAAGTTATCCTGTTAGGCCATGTTTCACAAAGTTATCTCGATTGGTCATGTTTTGACTAAAGTATTCCAATCAGCCATGTTTCACTAAGTTATCCCAATCGGTCATGTTTCACTAAGTTATTCCAATCAGTCATGTTTCTCTAAGTAATCCCGATAGGCCATGTTTCACAAAGTTATCTCGATAGGTTATGTTTAACTAAGTTATCCCAATCAGTCACGTTTCTCTAAGTTATCCCAATCGGTCATGTTTCACTAAGTTATGCTGATAGGTCATGTTTCACAAAGTTATTCCAATCGGTCATGTTTCACTAAGTTATCTCGATAGGTCATGTTTCACTAAGTTATCCCAATAAGTCATGTTTCTCTAAGTTATTCCAATAAGTCATGTTTTATTAAGTGCCAGGACCTTTGATATTTAAATAAATCATTTTGAGTTATCGTTTAATAAATCTATTTAAATTTACCTTTTTTTTCCAACTGCCTCTACATCCGACGGTGATCCTCTGACACTTCCCATAGCTTAACCATCATTGCCCACTAAAATGCTTCTCAGAGAGAAGCCCTGAGGACATAGGGAGCACACGAGTCTAGTGCACAAATATAGGGAGCTGTAATGCCAGGAAAACAACTTTAACAATAGGTTATACAATAAGCTATTAATTGACCATTTTAAAAGTCATGCAATAAGCCATATAATAAGTACAATAAACCATACTCTAAAATGTACGATAAAACATACAATATGCAGTAAAAAAAAAAGCTGTACAGCAAATATGGGTCAGCAAATATATTTATTATTCTCTACAACAGTTTGTGTGGTAGAGTAAAGCATTGTGGGTATCAGAACTTGCAAACAGAAGGATGATACAAGGATGATACAATACGAAAACCATTTGAATAAATATTTATCTAGTTTAAACCTGGAGGCTTCTGGTCTGAGTGAACACTCTCTTATCCAGGAGAAAAATTGCATTATATATAATTCCAGCTAACTGGCCGCACTTTGGGTGGTCTCATCTGATTTTAGCAAACCGTTTCTTTCAACAGTTCCCTATTTATCGTCTGTCTACCTCCATTCTCCTTCCTTCTACATGGATAGGGGATATTCTAAGGGGCCCTTGAATCCTTATGTTTGCAGCTTTCAACAAGAGGTAATGTTCTATGCAATGTTACGAATGTTCTCCACATTCTCAAACACTTAATAACTGTGTTTAACAAATTGTTTTCTTAATAACCTTTATGTTTGCTACTAAATCTGTCATCACCATACAATGAGCCAGCGTTTCTATATGTTAACAATTTGCAGGTGTTGCTGACCTCTGGTGGTGAAATGTGCTAACTGTCATTTGAGTTCAGCAGTGCAGCACATAAATTAATCCTCTTCTATGTTTAGCCCTTTAAAATGTATGCAAACATGGATTTTCCAGCATAATTAGTTTTGCAGAACCCCGATACTCCGCAGTCACGAATTTACAGTTTGAAGCTTTCATGCATTTAATTATGCATTTTCCCATTGGGGGTAAATCTAAAAACAACTGGTAAAACCTGCAGATCTCTTGTGTGCTGCCTTTTAAGTTTAGCTCCACTGGGCTAACCAAACCAGGAAGTACCGTATTTTCCCATGTTTAAAAAAAAAAAAAATTTTAGTCTAAAATTGGGGCACGTCTTATACACGGAATGTCACTGCAGGGGTAAGAAGGGAAAAAAAACACTTGACAGCCTAATTAGGTATGTGCTTGAGAAAGTGGCTAACAAGGTGTGTTCAAGAATCTGGGAGATCTTGCGCAACCACATGCTTCCTCGCATCACTCTGGACCACTTTAAGACCTCATCGCTCTGGACTACAGAAAGATTCTGCAGGATGAGGCCTGCCCGGACATCCCCTGTAGGGTACCGTGGAAGTGGAGGAGCTTACAGATGCCTGAGTGCCACACCTGCTTTACATTCCTGAATGAAAGGTCCACCAGGGTAATTCCCCACAGTATGGCTTCTGAGAGCATCATTGTCGCCAACAGCAGGACGGCGGTCCAGGGAACCAGTGTATGGACGTGGTTGGACCTCAGGGAGTGGCCTACCGCAGTGTTAGGGGGCCAGGGACCGGTGGGGCATCCTTTTCAGCCAAACTGGACTTCAGTGCTAAAGATGTTTAAAATATGTATTTCTTAATTTTGGGCTCCAAAAATAGGGGTCGTCTCATACATGGGGACGTCTTATACACTGAAAAATATGGTAATATGATCGATTGTCTGATTGACAGCCAGGGGTATAATAAGGTTAATTTATAAATGTACTGAAATCTGCACTTTTCATGGACTCATCTTTTACATATAAAGCATTTCAGTCAGCTGGTGTGTAGATTTAAGGAATGCATTGTTGACATGCACCAGGGGTGCCCAAAAGGTAGATCCCCAGATGTTGTAAAACTTTAAAACTCCCATGCCTTTACAATGCCTTTAGAAATACAAAGTATCATGGAAGATGTAGTTTTAAAACATCTGGGGCTCTACCTTTTGGACACCTCTGACAAACACCATATCTGAACCTTAAAGAGTTAAAGGGACCAACCAGACCCCCTAAATCACTTCAGCTTTTTAAAATGCTCTATTTGCGAAAAGTGTGTCCTTTTTTCATTTTGCAAAAAGTTTTTTTTTAATTTATTTATAGAAATTGGCACTTTTATAAATGAACCTTGTTACATACTAAAGGCTGTCCATTAGACAAACGGTCCTGTTACTTCCTGGTTGTCTGATTGACATCTGGGAGTTGTAAGAGAATAGAATTATGAAATTACAAAAGTTTACACACTCTTCACACATAAACCACTTGAGCAAGCTAAATATCTTTATGTGTGTCAATGATTTAAACCAAAGAGTTAATGTTAGGAAGTGTATGCTAATATGCAATAAGTATATACAAATACAATGATTAAAACATGCGTACCCACACATTTCCTAGTTTGTTTGTTTTTTGCATTTTATTTTCAATTAGCATAATAATGACAGATATTTGTTTAGATTATTTTATCCTGTCAAAACTGAGTACTATTAAATGTTGGGGGCAAAACGTATTTATTAATCAACCAATTAATAAATTGATTGTCCTTAAAGGACCACTATAGTGCCAGGAAAACATACTCGTTTTCCTGGCACTATAGTGCCCTGAGGGTGCCCCCACCCTCAGGGTCCCCCTCCCGCCCGGCTCTGGGGAGAGGAAAGGGTTAAAGGCTCTCCTCCTCCTCTCTGCCTCTTCTCCTCCCTTTCGGCTGAATGCGCACGCGCAGCAAAAGCTGCGCGCGCATTCAGCCGGTCTCTTAGGAAAGCATTTACAATGCTTTCCTATGGACGCTTGCGTGTTGAGACAGCCACTAGAGGATCAATGAGGATCAATGAGACAGCCACTAGAGGATTTGAGGGCTGGATTAACCCATTTATAAACATAGCAGTTTCTCTGAAACTGCTATGTTTATAAAAAAAAAAAATGGGTTAACCCTAGCTGGACCTGGCACCCAGACCACTTCATTAAGCTGAAGTGGTCTGGGTGCCTAGAGTGGTCCTTTAAGTCTTTTGACTTTTTGTAGCCTTAATGGTAACTGTAAATTTGTTTTCAAACAAGTAATATAAATCCGAGTACTGGGGACTGTGAACACAATTTTTCTGTTGTTGCAAAATAAATAATAAAATATAAAAAATAGTATCCACGTGGGCATCCAGATTTGGGTTCCAATCCAAAACTCTTAAAAACCAAGATGAAGTGTGCTATGCAATTAACGATCATAAAACTAAAGAATGATGCTAAATATACATTGTGCATTCAATGATTTGCATGACATTCGCATAGAACCTCCTCGAAATGTGTTTTCAAACTGATTGTTCCATTTAACAACTAATCAAAAGGTTTTCTATGGTGTCTGAATCCAGACGAATTGATTCATTGTCAAACAATTCAATGAATACACGTCTATTGAAAAAAATATTAATAACTTACATATTTCTTTTACTAATTAATTTCCCTTTCATATATATTATTTTAATACAGATTCTGAAATATTAAAAAAAATGCGTGCAATATTTTGGGAAAATATGCAAAATGTGTTTTTCTTTCTTTACAAGTAGAGATTGAAATGACAGTAACAGCAAGCATCCAAATAGTTCAAAAGTTAAAATGATTGGTAAGTTGGATTTGATAGTTTATTAAAGATTTCTGAATACAAATTTTTCATCATCAGTCGGAAAGCAAAGGTCTGGCTCCTGATTTGTTGAAAGTCAGATTAAAGAACCATCTTCAATATTAATATCTAAGCCAGGTTTTCCTTAAATTTGAGTTTATTGCAAGTTACATGTTACAATCCATTCACAGTGATCTGGCTGTTCAGAAAGAATATGGGTAGTTTACAAAATAACCAACTTGCTAGTTGCTACACATGATTAGCAAGTTGACTATCTATAAAGTCCCAACTCATGAAATCAAGCCAGAGTGGCTCTTTCAATTGTGTGTCCTGATATCTAAACTTGAACAAAGGTACCTCGATATTCACCAGGCAAGGAAGACTCAGAGCACCAGAACCTCTGGAACTTAACATAGTGGTACTGGTACACAGAGACACTCCTTGCAGCTTCAGCATGTAAACACTGCCTTTTCTGAATAAAGGCAGTTTTTACATATGTCCTTAAGACCCCTCTACTCGCTGTCACTCCAAAAGCCACTGGAAGTGCTTCTTGTTGCAGTCCCGCAATCTTTGCAGAACCGATATTCAATGTCTTTCTTCTCTCTATGATGCCGAATTATCCCCACAGAGAGGTATTTAGCTAATGTATCTCTATGAGGAGATTCTGATTGGTGCAGGCGGTAATTGCTGAGTATGTGCAAACCCCCCATTCTTTCTTATGGGGAAGCATTGAATTGGTTGAGATCATCAGTAATGACGATTTCAGCAAAGGGAGGAGTGGTGACTGCATGGAGACGGTAAAAAAAGAAGCCGTCATACCATACACTAACCCATGGACTGGGAAGGGGGGTAATTGTAGATTCAATCTCATAAAAGTGCCTAAAGACCTGGTGTTTACTGATAGAGAGAAGATTCACTGGTAAATGTATCCAAAATATTTCACATACAGACACAGGTAGTCCTGATTGCACTGTTACATTGATAGAAAAGGAAGTTATGCAATCGAGAACTGCAACAAATATAAATTAATATAGAGCTACTGCAAATGTAGATTGTAGTTTTATGAAATAACTTTGGTTTATGGGTTAGATTTAGTTACACATATATAATATAACATATATATACAATACATCAATAGATACATGTATAAACTCACACAATAAAACTATACAATATCGCTGTTTAAAGATATACAATATATGTCTATGTGTTAAAACATCTTTGAAATAAACACTTTCCTTCTATGCTATTTGCAATCCCCCAATCCCCAATAAACTGTATTGAGATATGTCACTTGCTCACACTCACACTCATACTTACTTAGCCTCGCTCTTTTTATTATTCAAGGCACCACCAGCCTCTGGAGACACCGCCAGGCACCAGCCTCTGGAGACACCACCATGCACCAGCCTGTGGAGACACCACCATGCACCAGCCTCTGAGACACCATCAGGCACCAGCCTCTAGAGACACCACCATGCACCAGCCTCTGGAGACACCACCATGCACCAGCCTCTGAGACACCACCAGGCACCAGCCTCTGGAGACACCACCATGCACCATCCTCTGGAGACACCGTCAGGCACCAGTCTCTGGAGACACCACCATGCATCAGCCTCTGGAGACACCACCAGGCACCAGCCTCTGGATCACCACCACACCAGCCTCTGAGACACCACCATGCACCAGCCTCTGGAGACACCACCATGCACCAGCCTCTGAGACACCACCAGGCACCAGCCTCTGGAGACACCACCATGCACCAGCCTCTGGATACACGACCAGGCACCAGCCTCTGGAGACACCACCATGCACCAGCCTCTGGATACACGACCAGGCACCAGCCTCTGGAGACACCACCATGCACCAGCCTCTGGAGACACCACCATGCACCAGCCTCTGGAGACAACTTGTGGTCTTAGTATCTCCATGTGACCACTTTGGGATGAATTTCAAATAAAAAGAAACCACTCTCCAAACATGTTCCAAGGTTTGAAAACAATCAACTTAGCTACAGGTTTACAATCCGCACAATATAGAAAATACTGTCCAAACTATCAAGAACTATAATTTAGAATTCCATGATTAATTGAAGATTTATGAAAATCTTTAATTCTTTACACAAGGGATATTTAAGTCAAAATTGCATTTTTTTTCTCTCATTTTAAGAAAATATTTCAAAAGATGTTCCAGTAATTGTTTTTCTCTTCCTGGTAAACACAGGGTGGAGTTACCCATCACTGAGCACAGTAATTAAATCTACGTCACAGAGAGGTATTCATCGACGGGATATAAAAAGGTGATTCAGTCATTAAGTAGCAGATGTGAGGAATGAGCTATTACATGAATTACCAGGGAGTAAATACAATAACAGGCGGCTGATAAACAGGTAAGACTTTATATCTTTGTTTCAACTTGTTTAAACTGAGAAGTTAACTAAATAACCTAAGGAACTTTGGACAATGTTGGTGTTGCTCCATTATTGAGGTATCTTTGTTACCGGAAAGTCTGGGCCCTCAGCTCCAATACAGATGGATTCTGGGAGGCCAAGTTCTTTCCAAGATTTACTTGTGTCAATGAATTGTGATCTGTGTTCAGGAAGATCCATTCAACCTGTAACTGGCAGACAGTATGATATATATTGATATATCAATATTACAAAGGTTATACAATGTGTTTTATGTCAGGAGATATCTTAATTTTGAATTTATGATAAAGTATAGTGTATAGTATATATATATATATATACATATATATATATATGTAACAACTTTTAAGGTTCTAGTGTTTAACCCCTTAAGGACCAAACTTCTGGGATAAAAGGGAATCATGACATGTCACACATGTCATGTATCCTTAAGGGGTTAATGGGATTTGTTTCTGCTGTGTCATGTTGTTTTTGTATTGTCTATAGCTGTTGATGGTTTATTTTGTCAGTGAAATAAATCGGAGTCAGGATGATGTTGTGTTGTGCATATATACGATGATGAGATTAAACATAGGAATTAATATAACAGTATATGGAGGAATGGCTCATTAGGAATTCTTCTCACCATTAATTAATTCTGCACTGAAAATGTCAATCAAATTCCATGTAAATATAGCTGATATCTTAGGTATTTGGAATTTGTGACTTTATTCTGAAAGCCATGGATCAAGTCTACCATAATGAGCTTCCCAAGTATTTGCATGTTACCTAGCAATACAAAGTTCTAGGTTAGTGGAAGGGTGGTCCATTGATAACATTCCAAAGCATGTGAGCATATATGTGGGGGGAGACATTATCCAAATAAACATTGTTACTCTTACAAACCATTTAAATTACTGGAAGAACAATACTAAGGGTCGGGGACCATATTGCACTATGCTGCGGGCATGCATAGCTTGTGGTTTAAAGGGTGACCGCTGAGGACTTGACACGAGTAGATACCTGAAAATACCTTGCTATAGAAGATACTAACATAGTACTGATATGGAATCCCGATCCCACAGCCAAAAAAACATAGTTTTCCTTTTGTTTACTAAATCTGTCTTATCTTCACCAATGGAGCTAGATAGGATAGTCCAGGTAAAAGCGAGCAGACTTGAACAATAAAGGATGTAGGACTGGTTTGTTCAGTCAGTAAAATTAGAGAGACATTGGCTAGTAAGGCGCTAGACGCTGGGAAGGAACTGATGTGTCTACATTCCACTCTCTACCATCACACCTGGAGCAGAAAGGTTCAACTTGGAGTTGTGCAATCAGCTTTTAGAACAATAATGTAACAAGCTTTCTAAACGATCCAATACTGTTAGAGAAACTTTACAAATTATTTATCTACATAAGTCGCCATTGAAGTTTATGGGAACGTTTGCAGTTACATCATTTGGAATGTTTATCCAACAGTATTGAATTATTATTTTGAAAAGCTTATTAATTCGAGGCCTTAAATTCAACCCTACTGGAAATTTAGCCCAAATAAAGGCGCTTATGTTTATGTAATAATAATTTTATAAAACAATACAAGAAAAAGAGTTCACTAGATAAAGCCAATGCTTAACTGAATTAATTTGGAAAACCATTGTCATGTAGGACAGAAAGGAAAAGTGCTCATCCCGAGTTAAACAGTTATCGTTCACGATGTACGTTAGCAACTTATAGCCGCACTGTAACCCGACTGCAAACACTTACTGGGTTATTCACTAACGGGAGAATTCAAGGTAAAGCGAATTCCAATTTATGGTGAAAATTAGCTTTGCTTTAATTTCATGTACTCTGGCCTTACATTTTAAATGAACTTTGAATTCTCAGAATTCTTGCTTTAGTAAATAGGCACGTTGGCCTCATACTGCTCATTAGTTTAACGCACTCTCTAATTGGACCTTTGCACATCGTGTAAATTTAGCAAATATCTAATCAATGGGGCAAGAACGTTGGTATGGGGAGAATAGGCAAAAGAGGAGATTCATTCGAGATTAACTGTAATTATTTTAAATTTTATCTTAACAAAATAAAACCAAACAAGAAATATCTTATCTAATTTTGGTAAAATTAATTTGTTTTTCTACAACCAATAATGGATCAGTTTTTCATTAATCAGCACAGATATTCTTGAACCACATAATGTAGGATTTAATTGGCCCTTCATTTGTTAGGCATGTGTGATCTACATTGGACTTTAAATGAGGGTCACATTTTGCTGATAATGTCAACAATGTATTCTAAATATAGTAGCAGTTCTTAATCCTCTATGGAAAAAGTGTAATGATTCACTAACATAATGAGAAGATTATCATGGTTTTCTAAAGCTTCTGCTTAATGGCTCTAACCACTATGAAAAGAAGAGTTCTTAAAGGGACACTATAGGCACCAAAACAACTCTAGCTTAAAGAAGCAGTTATGGTGTATAGATCATGCCCCAGAAGTCTCGCTGTTCAATTCTCTGTAATTTAGTAGTTAAATCACTTTGTTTATACAGTGTATTAAGCTAACGTTGTTTTGATGCCTATAGTATCACTTTAAGCATATTAGAGGATAATAAAATGCCTATGACTGTTAAAAATCACAGGCTTAATTTAAATGCTATATAAAGATCAGTCATTGTGTTTAAAGGACCACTATGACATTAGGAATACAAACCTGTCGTAAGGCTATAGTGTTCTAATTATTTAGTTATCTGCCCCAACCCCGTATGCATTAAAACATTAATGTTACTTACATCTTTAGCCTCCACCATGTCAGTCCCTGTGCGACTGCCTCGCCTACACAGAGATGGTTAATTGTGAAGATCCCAGACAATTTAATTTTTCTGCATACGGATGCATTTGGAGGCTGGTGTGCATGCGCAGCAAATCGCAATGCTGCATCAATCAGTAGCTCCTCGCTGTTTCCATTTGGAGAGCTCAGTGTCTTAGACAGCAACATCAGCACTTCCTTTTCTCATAAAAGGCAGTGTTTACAATGCTCAGCCTGCAGGGTTAGGCAATAGGCTGCAGAACCACTACATTAAGCAGTTGAGATTCTGGTGACTACAGTGTCCCTTTAAATAAGGAGGGACTACACTTTTAGAATGTGGTGTATTCCATTGATTGTATTGAAACACCTGTATAATAAATGATGCATATTGTATCATTGTATGTTGCTGGAATCATTAAAGTGACACTGTATACAGAGTATGGTCTTTGCCAATCTTGCAGCTCTTTCACAGTGGGCGGAGTTTAAGAAAAGTTTAATTTCAGTTGCTAAGCCAATCTACCCACAATCTATAATTTAAAGTGTCTTATAGTAGGGCAAGCAGGAGACAACATGGCGAGCAGAGAAAATGGCCGTGCCCAGGTTTTGAGATCCAACTCAAGGTATAAAAGTTAATAAACATAATTAGACAATGGGGGAGTGAAATCATTAAATTACAGGGACACGAGAGCAGTGCCACTATAAGTCTGTTACTGTTTTGAGAAAAAGTAGGACATATAAAGGGGAAAACATGTTCTCTGTATCACCGAATGTCCTGATTCAGAGTTCGCAAGAGAAACATAGAAACATAGAATGTGACGGCAGATAAGAACCATTCAGCCATCTAGTCTGCTCAATTATTCTGAAGAATGTTAATTAGAGGAGCTAATTAACATTATTCAGAATAATTGATTGTAAAAGCAACCTCACCCTCTCTGTTTTAAGATTCTTTGCCAAGTCTCTGTTCATCTGAGGTGAAAATGCCTTTAATTTAGGACAACATTTGAGGCATGAACACGGCACATAGGATTACAGTAACAATCCAAGCACCATAACCACTGCAGCACATTGTCATGGTAATGGTGCCAGGAGTGTCTTGGTGTCAGCCCAGGACAATTTGTAAATGGTTAGGCATCTTGTCTGGGGTCAGCAAGATGCTGGTCACAGCCTCGAGGAGAACCATGTGCAGAGCGTCCATTATCTCCCCGGAGCTATATGCTGCCTCATTGGCTGAGAGTGTCAGTTGAATGCTCTCAGCCAATGAGTTAAGTGATACCGAATGGATTTTACATGCATAGGTAACGATTCAATGAAGATAAGAATTTTTTATTATTATTTGGTCTTAGTATTGCTGCCTGATTGTGCGCACCTAGTTCTAGTCTGTAAATAATATATTTGTCAATTAATTCCAAATTAATTAGAAAGCTTGTTTAAAGATTTACATTGTAATTTCTGGTCACATAATGTTTCCTACAGTGTTGATATATAATAAATTTATTTTCCTCAAGTTAATCTGCGTTCAACACTGAGTTTTCTGATAGTTGTGTCAATCCCACAAAAGTACATATTGTATCAACCAAAAGCAGGTGTCATCACTTACTTGTCAGTCAATGCCAGTAACTCCCAGGAGGGAAGGTAGGTGAAAGCAGGAAGTATAAATTGCTATCACAGCAATGGAGGAAGTTTCACGTGAAAAACCAAACCCATTACAGTAAACTTGCTTAGATCTGATTCTAAAAATGCAGAAATATTCCGATACTTTATTGTGAGTGTGTTCAGTGACTTCTTATTCTTCTGGTACCAAATGAGTCAACAATATTAACTATATTTTATTCTGTTGATTTTAATTGCAATAAACAGTATTTGACTATAATAATATATTAATTGACATGAAACCAGTAGGGGGAGCAGTCACATAATCCTCGCTATATCAATTATGATGAGCTATAGTGGTTATAGTGCTTAATGCTCCTTTATTGAGACATTCATTACTGTAAAACTGAACATATTTCGATGATGTAATGCGTAGATCAGTTCAAGTCAGAATGATTCTATACAATTACAAGACAATGGGTATCTCGTAGCATTGGAACGGTTAAGATTTTAATCTGAAGAGGATATTGCAAAATGTTAGGATATGTGAAACCACTACCGTTTAAGATATCAGTCACTGAGTTCAAGAACGATAAACTGAGTGACCTTTTATACCAAAGGGTGCAGTCTACACAACTTATTATTGTTATGATTTTGGAATTATTTTACCCAAAAAAAATCCTTACATCAATCTATTAGACTAAGGTTTATGGGATTCGTTTACTCATTTACAGACTCATATTCAGCCAGTTGCGAGAATTGTGGTAAACTTAGAGCCAGTTAGTGAAATTTAGCCAAAAATTGTCAAGTTGGAAGAAATCTCCTCCGCAGAAATATTGTATTAAATGTTACGGGTCAGATGTCAGAACATCTAAACGCTCTCAAGTTATTTACTAGAGTGAGAATTTAAAGTGAATTCAAAACCTATTCTGAATTTTTCAAGGTTAAAATGGCTGAATAGCTGAATGAGCACAATTATCTAAGTCAGCTATGCTTCTAGATGGGCTACTCTGACGTTAATTTTAAATTCACTTTGAATTCTCACTTTGGTGAATAACTGTCTCTGTTTAGAGAGGGAGTCCCTCTATCATGCGTTCTATAATATCTTTCCTATGGACGTTCTGCACGCTGGATGCGATTTTCGCATTGAGCATCGGGGAAGCGCCTCTAGTGGCTGTCAGGAAGACCGCCACTAGAGATTGGATTAACCCTGCTATGTAAACATAGCAGTTTCTGTGAAACTGCTATGTTTACATCTGAAGGGTTAAAACCTGAGGGACATTGCTCCCAGACCACTTCATTGAGCTAAAGAGCTATAGCAGAGTATTCAGTGCAGTGAGAATTCAAAGTAAATTTCAAATTAAGGCCAAAGTAGTCGAATTGGAAGCATAGCAGATTTGTTTTAGTTTGGCTACTTTGACCTTAAATGTGAAATTCACTTTGAATTCTTACTAAAGCATAACTCCATATGAACCCCCGACAAGTCCCATTTCAGTGAGGAATCCTTTTTATAGAAATCAGAGAAACCAAGAAACTGCACTCTCCAAGTTGGGCTAATTTCCTAACTTCATGGGTTATAGAATAACACTGTTGTTTTTTTATAGCTTGAAAAATCAAAACGTAAATATTTAATTGGCACCCAAGAGGTTAGTGTGAATTAATACAATATTAAAAAATATATAGCACTTGCTATAGTGCGTCTGTCAATGAACAAAGAGATTACTTTGATAAAGAGGATGTTAACTTTCTGAAACAGTGTTCAAAACATATAATTAAAAACATGGGACATTCATTGATTATTTATTCATTAATTACACGAGTGACTTGACTCGCCACGTGAAGAAACGTTTGCTGGATTATGTTGAACGGTGACTAAAAGACCAGAAATGTAATAACAGATATTATATTGCCCAATACATATGAGAAGGGATACCTTTCAGAAGTTGAATTTGAAATTCTCGTGAGTAATAGCATGTATTAAATAAAATTATTTAAAAATGTATAAAGTTTATTATTGATATAACAATCACATAGCACTAACAACAGACTGACATATCAATCGTGACGGCTTGTTAGAGCGGTGGTAAAGTCTCTGGGCATGACACCTGCTGATATAATATCCACTTACCTCAAATCCTCATAGATTGTGAGCTTGTTTGAGCCCGTCCTTCTTCGACATCTGAACACCCCCTTTCTATAATTCTAACGAGCTGTGGAATATGTTAGTGCTATGTAAATACTAGTGATAATAACAATATAATACACAGTGATAACAAAGTATTTTGGAATATACATAAAATGAAGGTAAACATGTAAATTGTGATATAAGTAAAATAAGATAACAGATAGCAAGAAGATAAAATGAAGATAAAGAAAAAAAGGCGAGAGGAGCAGTGCGAGATAAGAGTAGATCTAGGGTGATTAGGGAACTGGCAGCTGACGTGACTGAACAGGGAAATAGCTGCCTATGGCCTGGCAGTATTTGGCTATAGTCAGCGTGCTATGATTTTTCATTTTAGCTGCTGAGGTGTAATGATGTCATGGATGTAAGTTTTTTGATAGATTGAGTGATACATTTCTTTCAGATCTGGAGCCGTGTAACCTGGGCTGTATACAGATTGGGGTAACAAGACCATTGTTTATTCTCCCTCCTGTGATAGGAGCCTCTATATTTTTGATTTTGGTTTGTGTGCTGATAACTTTAATGGGATTAGTTCCGTTCTCAGGAATACATTGACATGTCTGGATTTGTCCATTAAAATTATTATTAGACAATGAATCTGCGTTTGGGAATCTGCTGAGTGGAGGTTTATGTTAGTCATGTTTGGCCTTAACTCTTTTAGAACCACTCAATATCTGCTGTATGGCTGCATGAACTAATCAATTCTATGATAATTCCTGACCATTGATAGTCAAAACATCCGTCTCTATTGTGGTTTTTATTGAGAAAGATCACCCTGCTCAGGGGTAGGACTCTATGGGCAGTTGATAGTGAATGGACTCAAGGGAATTCCTTGCCCAGATAGTCAAGGGCCATTGACAAATATCTTAAATTTTCCCACAATACATGTATGTAGTCATTAATTTGCTGCAGACACCTAGACAGCTTAGATATTTTGTGTCCACAATAAATTAATGCTAGACATATAAAATCTCTGGTTAAACTTATAGTGACAAACATGCTTTATGGCAGAATTTTCTTTATTTGTGACATATGACCATTTCTCAGAGATGACATGCACTGTATTATAATTAATGTTGGCGATTTAAGAGCAGGACCTGTATAAATGTGTAATTCTTTGACATTAAATAGGAATACTGTTTTAGTAAGACACATTAATCTACTCATTAACTGAGGTGAACAGGCTAGGCTAGTTGTTAAATGTCTAAGAGAAACTGTTATCGATATTTCCATATTTAATATTTTATACAGTTTTTGTTTTATTTTATAGAAATTATTTTTTTACACAAGGAAATCTTAGTTTTTTATTCTCTCAATGGAAAATATTTTATTTACTCCTGTAACATTTTGTTATGTCTATGGGGCTACTGTTGTTTTGTTGCACATTTTGGCTAATTGTTATGTTTTGTTTGCAGTATTCTATTGCCTAATAAAATATGTTCATGAATTTGTGAAATCCTGAATTTTAGCCAACATATTTTTCTTTACTTTCTAACATTTTTAAATATGTATTTTAATAGAAAAAAAGACTGCTATCGAAGGCTGACCTCGGGGAGGTGTGTGCTGACTGATATTGAGTCAGATTCCCACCGTGGAGTTGTTTAAACACAATTTCACAATGCCTCGTCTATCTTTCATTACTGGTGGGAAAAAGCCAAAGCCGATTTTACGCACTGGGACTTTTAGAAAGCCTCGACGGCTTCAAGGACAAGACTACCACACCTTGATAGAGAGGTGTTTGAGGAGTAAGCAGTTATTTCACGATGAAGATTTCCCAGCAGATTTAAGCTCCATTGGAAGTGGAACTCTTTTGCGTAAGGTCCCGCCAAATTTTGAGTGGAAAAGACCACATGTAAGTCAAAGAAACCACTTGTATTAAAGAACAATTGTGATCAAATTTTAATTTCTTTTTTGAAAAGATCATTATAGTTAATGAAACATAACTATTATTTTTTTATTGATGTATATTGTTATTTTTGCGAAAATCTCACTTGTTTTAATCTGCCTTAGCAGCCATATTGGGTCAGACTCTACTTGTTATCTGACCAACTGGTACTCACCCTTACATGCCGGCTGCTGCAATAACACAATCTTGTACAGATTTCTGAAAATACAGTAGCATAGCACAAATGTACATTACAAAAACCCATGTCAGGATTAGAGATGTCGCGAACCGTCCGCGAACTTCTCGCGAACGGTTCGCCACGAGCTGTTCGTGGCGAATTAGAGATGTCGCGAACCGTCCGCGAACTTCTCGCGAACGGTTCGCCGCGGTTTGCCACGAGCTGTTCGCGGCGAACTCCGGTCAGCTGACACGTCCCGGCCAATCTCCAGCATACCCTCCCTCTCAGACCCTCATACTGGACAGCATCTCCGGTTTGAAACATGGATGCTGTCCAGGAAGTAGGAGGGTCTGGGAGGGAGGGTCTGCTGGAGATTGGCCGGGACGTGTCAGCTGACCGGAGTTCGCCGCGAACAGCTCGTGGCGAACCGTTCGCGAGAAGTTCGCGGACGGTTCGCGACATCTCTAGTCAGGATGTAAAGACGCACGCCTTCACTACTTAATACAAAATAGTCTGCATAGTGCGTTCGACCTGCACTTACCGTATGTTGTAAACCACTAAAATGAATATCGTAGAGACTCGTAGAGATATACTTGTAGGAAATATAGTAGCAAAACAATGTTCAATTGGTTGCAGTGCATTCTGTGGCTCGGTGGTTCCTATAAATTCAAGGTTTGACTTTCATTTTAATATCCTAACTTTTAAAGTGAAGCAGTGACTGCATTGTAATATTTCATACACACATTTTTCTCCAAAATAAAATATTTTCTGTAAAAGTTTGTAAAAGTGATTTCAGACATATCACGCTTGCTAATTACTGACAATTCACAGTGAATTTCAAATCTGAAGCCAAAATAACTGAATTGAAAACAGCTGGCAATAAGGTTATATTTGGTCTAAAACAGGAAACTCACTTTGAATTCCAGACAATTCTCAGTGTAGGGGTATAGTCATTAAACTTCAAATTGTAGCAAATTAAAATCCAAATAGCAAACTCAGGCTAAAATCGAGTCTAAAATGTTTTTTTCTAATTCAGGATTCAATATTCTGATATTTGAAGTTTATTGAATGAATAAATCAATCGAAAGAAAAATGATCATAACACTTTTTTTTGGTCCTTTTTCCCAGGAGCTGATGAAGAATCCTCTGTTCTTTACTGAAAATGTGAGCAGGTTCGACTTGCACCAAGGACTCACAGGTATCAACAAATATTTCATAAGAAAACTTCTACTTTGTAAGCTGAGCGGTTACTCATTAAACTATTAAATATACAAATTGCACACTGCGTCGGACACACTACCTTCTGGTATATACGGTGTCAGGTATTCTATTGAGATCCAGCAAGGAGAGAAAAAACCCAATAGGTATCGGATTTCAAAATTCTGAGTCTAACGTACTCAATTATGGATAGACATTTTGTATTTCTTTACTTCCATGAATATAAAAATAGTTACCAAAAGCAGACAGTGTGTTAGTGAGTGAACATATCGTTGTGTTCTGTGGATCTCTCCTCTGTTGTGTGTTCATTTTGTAGGTGACGTGTGCTTTGCTCATATTATTGATTCTCTCTTACAGAAAACTGCTGGTTTTTAGCTGCTCTAGCATCACTTACCCTGAACAAAGATATATTAACTAACGTGGTGCCTCAAAACCAGAGCTTTCAGAAAAATTACGCAGGAATCTTCCATTTCAAGGTAAACGTCATGCATAGCATATTGTTATATTTTTGAACTATCACATATACATATTTATTTCCTGGGTGAATAATGTGTTCATTACAGTCTTGTTTTCGGCAAGGTACAGACATTTTTTTGTTTGTCTTTTTTGATAATCTCCTTTTTAATACATTTTGAGCTTTGGGATTATGGAGACCTCTACTTATTTTATTGTGTAAGAAATTAACTGTCTGCTAAGCCTGACATAATTCCTCCACAGTTCTGGCGATTCGGGGAGTGGGTTGACGTGGTAGTGGATGACCGTCTTCCGGTAGATGAAAACGGCAAGCTCCTGTTTGTGTCTTGCGTCAAAAAGAATTTGTTTTGGGGAGCACTCCTGGAGAAAGCTTATGCTAAGTAAGGCTTGAAACATACTGAGACTGGTATTAATAAATCGTTTGTGTTGCACATACTGGCCTACGCATTTCACATTTATTGTGTGGCTTTTGCGATGTTAAAAATAGAGCTATGAACATTTCTGACACAGACTATATTAAAAATGTAGCTCTTTAGTTTGGTTATGAAGCACGCCACTCATTTCCTAGACTCCACCAAATACATTAATTGTATAAACTGAAATAACAGGTTCTGCAGAAAGCCATTGCTTGCTCATATTAAAGAAACATGTGCAACTATATATATGTGTGTGTGTTTTGCAATGTTAGAGCATCCTTAGTGGAATTACTGGGCTCCCCTTTATAAATTAAAATAATAAAGTTAAAAATCACTTGTCATCCAACAATGTCCCAATCTCACTGCAGCCACCATTCCACCTATTTCTGAAATTGTCACTAGAGTGATCTCGGGCCAGTCCAATGTTTTCCCAAGCATTGAGCATCCTATTGTGCATGCGGATCAAGTGTGGTGCCAATAATAGGATTCTCCTTATAATAAAGTATTTGTAATGCTTTTCTATGGGGAGACTTAAATTATTGACAGCCAATAGAGGCACACTGACAAACAAAGGTAAACACTGCTGTTTCTTTAAAATGGCAATGCTTACATCTCTCAGAATGCAGGGGTGACATCAAGAGGTTTTGGTGCTTAAAGTAGGACATGTATGAAAAAGAAGAGTCTGATACTAGGTCTATGCAAGTAAAATGTGAATTATCCAAACCCAAACGGAATGACTTGGTTGCAGACAAGTTGACTTTCCCTAAAACGTTTTGTGAATTATGATACGGACATCAAATCACCGCATTCAGCTGTCTGATATTGTCATATGATACACCTATATCTATTTCCTGATAACTATTAATATTACGAATGATTACAACTATACTCTATTAAAAGAAACCGTTTTCCTTTTGTGTCTCAGGCTATGTGGCTCCTATGAAGACATGCAGATTGGTCAAGTATCTGAAGCATTGGTGGACTTCACCGGTGGCGTGAATCTTACCATAAAATTGGCGGAAGCCCCCCCAGATCTGTGGCAGATCATGATCAGGGCAGCGAACAGTGGGTCCTTAATGGGATGCCAGACTCGATCCGGAGTAAGAATAATTTACATTCTTTTATAGGAAAGATTATGTGATATCAAAGTAGGCTGCCACTGGCTGAGTAGCCATGTTGCCATATCTTAACCTGCTCATTACCAGAGCTGCGGGCAGCATAAAGTCATGTCTAATTATCTTAGAGATATACAACAAGTAGCCATATCTCAACCCACTCTTTACTAGAGATAACTACAGATTGCAAACATTCTGCTGTGTATTCCAAAAATACCATTCATGATTCTATGATTCTATGCCAATATTGTTATTGTTATATTAGAGCGTATCTATTTCTTTTACATTCCTTATTTTTGTTCAGTTAATTTGTTGTTACATAAAGGCACATTATACAACAATAATTAGGATATATATTGTAATGTTTCGAACCGATAAGACAGTTTTGCCCATACAAATTAATATGTTACTCTTTTAAAAAGAAGCTGTCTCAGGCTGCCTTTTTAAAATGGATATTAAATATAACTAAACTATATATTAAAAAAGAAATTAACAAAAAACAATTCCACTGCTGTGTTGTTGCCTTTGGTGTTGGTGTAGGATATATTTTGCCTTTGTATTTATGCTTATCTCATGTCTCCGATGCGTTGGTCGGTTATGCTCAGCATAGGCTACTATCTAGGATGCGTTTGTCTTAAAGAATAATTAATGGAAGACATTAGTGGAGGTGAGAAAGGGAGAAGGCCACAAAGTTATTCAAGATACCGCTGAAAGAGGGGTGGAGGGTGGGCAAGATCCCCATGAATGGAGGGTGCCCTCATTCACCCTGGCCCTCCCTTCCTCGGGTAGTACAGTAAGATTCCCAAAGCTCCAATGGTTTCTGGAAGGATCCCATTGAATTTCAGACCTGGGCTTTTTCATAAGAGACGTGTCTTTATTTTACATAGTATTGCTTCTATATTTGGGACTCCTGTTTTTACGCTGGCTCTGCCAGCTGCTGGTGTGATTTTATTAAGGAGTTGTTTTTCTCTCTTCCTTGAAAGAAATCAATAGATTGACGAAAAAGACCATGGGTCTAGGGCACCTCTGTTTGGAAAATCTGGAAAAGCAAATCCTAGATTTTCTACTAATATGATAGTACCTTTGGGCAGAACCACCAAAAATAAGCGTATGAACCTCTGTGATTGCACAGACACCAACATGGACCTGAAGACACCCTTCCCATGTGGCATTGTATACCATCGGAATAATGTTTTGTAGGACTGTTCTTACTCTTAAAAGTTTGAATTAAATGCCTTTTTTTCCAATATTTAGCCTGAAATGGTTTTGGAGAATGGATTAGTCGCAGGACACGCGTATACTGTCACTGGGATCAGAAAGGTAATGTCCGTTCTTTCTCCCATTAACTACTAAAAATATAAGTAAAGTAGCAAACTTGTGTGTTGTGTTTGGAAGTGTTGTTTGTGTGTGTATTCACGTGTCTAGGGGGATGTGTGTATCTTGTGGTACACTAGTGAGGCACACAATAAGTTAATATTAATATTTTAGAACATAAGCGTATAAACACTTGCAAATTGTCCTGGTGATTTAGTCACCGATGTAAAAACAAAAAAATTTAGGCCAAATAAGTTAGCTGAAAAAATAAAAAACACTTTATTCTAAACATGGATCTTTAACAGGCTGAGCAGATGTTAACACTTTAATGTGGAGAGATATAGAACATTTTATAAACTTAGTATCGATCTTCATGAAACTACAGCAGGTCAACCTGTAAATGGAGCATGTGGACTATTTGTAAATGCTGGCTGTTAAATATCTGTATCAGTAATATCTGACATTCGCTTTCAACAGGTGACCAGCAAATCAGGATCTGAAAATTTAGTGCGATTGAGAAATCCCTGGGGAAAAATTGAATGGAAAGGAAACTGGAGTGACAGGTAAAGTAATAAAACTAGATTCGCAAACAGGATTATTTACTAAAACAAGAACTGTTGGAAATTCAAAGTGAACCCATTGTAAAGCGTTACAGAATTTGTTGGCACTATATAAATATAATAATAATAATAATAATTCCAAATTTAACATCAAAATAACCAACATATGGCCAATAGCCAATAGCAAATTATGGCAACGTAGCTTACTTGGAATTTTTTTTTCCAGATCTTACATTTATAATTTACTTAAAAATTCCAACAACTCTCCCTTTAGTGACTAACAGTGAATGAATGTTAGTATGAATTGGGTTGCATGAGACATGTTGCTGCCTCCTAGTGTTATGATGAAGTACTGCAAGGTGATCATTTTGAAGAATAGTCTGTGTTCGTTGATAAAGAAAGCAACATTTTCCTTCAAAAAAATGTTACGATGTATTTCTGAAGAGACAAAACAGTTTGAAACGTTGCTAGGTTTCTGACAGAAATAATTAGAGTCCAATAAGCAAGTTACGCACCTAACAACATCCTGAACATGGGTGAAGTGTGGTTTAATAATCGATGGTTTGAAATAATTATTTTAGCTTCAAAACATTTCTTATTTCTTTTAATTGTACAGTGATTTTCCATGTGAGGGGAATGTGCTATTTGATGGGTTAGAAGATATTTTTTGGTGACCACATGTAAAATTAACATTCTGTTATAGTGGCAGCAGTTCTCTAGAGCTGTCCTACAGTAGGTTATCTGCCCCTTCCCTCCCCCCAGGAGCCTACACAACACCCACTTTTCTCCTACAGCCTGATGTTGCTGAGCATGTCTGATCCAGAACCGTTCTCACTGGTTGAACGTGACAGGTTTTTCTAAAGGCGAAGACCAAATTCAGGGTTTGTGGCTGCAGACATCCGTCAAGACCCTGGCAAATTGTTAGCTGGTTCTAAAACAGTTTGACTACTTACCAGGGGATGGCGTGAATTCACTCCTGGCACCATAACCACTACAGTGGCTGAAGTGGATGTGGTGCATTGAAGTGTTTCTTTAGATTTGACCAGGGTTCCCATCTCTGTATGATTTAGGGATCACTTTGAGTTAGAAGTGGTTTGGAAAATATACATAGAATTGAGAGTGTAATAATACTGCTACTTTAAAGGGTGATAGTGGGGATGTGTGAGATTCTTCATCTGATATATTATATTTCTCATAACACTCAAATGAAACATTCCTTTTTTTATCAGATCTCACAAATGGGATCAACTCGGCTTCAAGGAGAGGCTTCTACTACGAAAGACCAGAGAAGATGGCGAATTCTGGTAATTCCATTTTTAATAACAGTTGCGTAAGTGGTGGTTACAGTTGTAATTATATAGAAGTGCATCCACCACCGCACTCTCTTCCTCATCTGGTGGTCTTTAGATCTATGTAGGGCGCAGTAACGTAGGTCTCTATATGAGGATAGGTTTTTTGTGCCCTTACCTTTCTGTCCATGGCTCGATATATTGTCACAGATTCTCTTCTGCACAGAACTGATCTAATGAGAGGTTACTCTTTATATCAGCTTAAAAAAATTTGCCCATAATTCTCTGTTTTTTGTCATGAACATGGATATTTTGCATTCAGAAGCGTTGTTCTCTGTATGTATTTCATATCTCTCATAGAAACTATTTACAATCTAATGACTCTAGTGTTAGAAAATCCCGGTGCTTATAACATTCAGGAACCAAACACTATCATGTTTTTTTTTTTACTAACATGAAAATTTAAAGTAAATTTCACATTTTCCCTATTCTCCAAGAGAGCTATACTTCCATTTGCATATTGGTGTCAGTAGCACTGGAGCTCTGTGGTAGTGACGAGCCACAGTGTAGGGCGAACAAGGCAACTTACAGTTCAATTATCTTGTCCTTAATTTTGAAATTCACTTTAGTACATAAACCTGGTCTGGAACCAGCAATAAATCTGTGTTCAAAGTCACTTAGATCAATGTCGTCTTCCCCATTCCAATGTCTGAATTCATATGTTTCATAACCAAACCTGTTGATGTGTTTTCCTGCTTCCTGCACATGACTCAATGTTTTGCTATTTGAATTAATGAGCATTAACCTAATTAAAATTAATTTATATTGACTGTACTTTATGATATAATATATATATAATTGAAGTCTAGATGCACTCACAGCAGTTAAAAATAGCAGTTTAATGTGAACAAATATACTTTACATTATTTGCTTAGCATGTATCTAATCTTGACCCAGAGGGGGTTGAAACAGCAACCAGATACTATGGACCTTGAGAAAGACCCAGAGAGGGTTGAAACGTTGTCAAGCCAAGCTAATAATGTAAAGGATAATTTTTACACTAAACTGCGATTTTCCACTTAAAAGTCCTGTGAGTGCACCTGGGTTATTTTTAATTTTACATATATGTGGATACGCACTGCCATTTTTGTATATTTAATATATTAATTGGGTACACAAACATAGCTACAAATATTGGCGATGTCCTGCGTTAAAAAAAACCAACACTATTTAGAACAGATTCTAGGAACGAGTTTTTGTCATAAAGTGATGTCTATGGTTGCTACTTCAATCATAAATTAGCCAGGCCCCAAACTCCTCACATATGTATCCACTTGCCTTTGCACTAATTGCATAATTTTGTATTCTTTGTCTACGTAGGATGTCTATCGAGGACTTTGAGGCTCATTTTGTGGAGCTGGTTATCTGCAAGTTGACTCCAGACTTGATAAGCCATGAAAATGGCAAGCAGTGGACTTTATCCATGCAGTGTGGAAAATGGACCCCCGGTAGCACAGCTGGGGGGAGAATGACGTATACAGGTAAATGCTGTGAAAACAGTTATATCAAATGAAAACTAGTTAGCATGGACATAATTATGTTGTTATATTACGGCATTATATAAAATTAATACTATAAACGCTCGCTGTGTTTAGCACACATGGTTCATAGGTGATAAATAATGTGTCAGGCACTGGAATGTTACGATATAAAATCTGCAAAACTCACAGGTGGCTTAGTGAATGATTAACTGTATCTAGCTACAACTTCTAGAATCCTAGTTCTACAAAACACGGACAGACTCAGGTTGTCTACCGTCTCTAACAGTAACTGTGCCATATGTAACCTGGCCATGTTTTTAGTCCAACATGGAGCTTACATTGAAGATCTTACAGTATCTTGGTTTGAACTTCTAATTTGGACTTTTCATTTTATTTCTATAGATGTCTACTGGAAAAATCCCCAATACCGGCTGAAGATTTTCCATGGGGATGATATGGAAAAGAGCACAAACTCTTGTGACGTACTGGTGTCCCTTCTTCAAAAGCAGAATAACAAGCACAGAAACCAGTCGCCCCCCCTGTTCATCGGGCTGTCTATTTTCAAGGTAACATATTTCTGTAAATGAGGAGTACATTACCTGGGTAATTAGCTCAAAATAACACCATTGTGTAAGTAAATACTGGATGCTTTTATTCACTAAATATTGAATTGTAGTGAACCAGTCACCGGACAGAAACATTCCTGTTATAGTCATAGCTTAGCTACACTTTCCTAAATATTGCAATGCGGATTCCAATCCATTCCAATTTGGTGTTTAGTAAATAAACCCCAGTGTGAGTTTAGTCCACAACAACTGGAGCTCCACATTTTGTCTGTCCTTAATCTAAAGTTTGCTATAACATCTAAAAATTTTAAGGGAAACTCACTATTCACATTGATAGTGGGCGTTAGGAAGTTGTGATTCTAAATGTCTCAGTCTGATACAAAAATACATACAGAATCAGCCAGTGAAGCCGTAACAGCTTGTTAATGTGGTAAAATGGGCATTTGGACCAAGTTCTTGCACTGGAATGAATGCAAATGAAAAGTAAGGCTTCACCCTCTGTTTTGTGCTAATCTGTATTTGTTCTCTTCCTAATATGTCCTTTTTACTTCTCTTTTTGCAGGTGCCTCTTGACGTGAGTACCAAATATCTCTTCATTATTTATTCTATTGTCTTCCAAGTCATGACGGTATTGTACAGTCATTCAGGGCATGGCAACCCACAAATCTTGAGTTGTTGTTTTGTCATATTTCCCATCAACCAGGTAATGGGAGTTTGTAGTCCAATAATAGCTGAATAGTTTCTAGTTAATCTCCAGCAATACATCCTTAGATTCTTCACAGAGAGCGAGAGAGTAAACTTAGCCCTTTATTCTATCAGAATCCTGAGCTCTTGAATAATGAATTTGTAATTCCCTTAAAATCATGCTGTGAGGTTCTGCAATAAACAAACCGGGTGGAAACATGAACATAAAATAGCTCTTTCTAGACTCCATGTTTTTAAGCTGGCCAACACTGTTACTATAGACTCTAGAGAAATGGTTGACCTTTATCGAAGGTACATACCACCCAGACAAAGGGGCAGTAGTTGAATATTGTTAATATAGATTACAAAGTTATAATTGTAACTCTCTTTTCTCAAAGAATGTTTGATAAATTGTTCATCAATGTATTGTATCTACATCTTAAAATTTATTTTAATTAATTACTTTCGATGAACCACAATTTTAAATGTATAGTGGTTTGAGTTTCTGCATACAATTTGGGTGCCAGATTAAGATTATTTTTATTAATTTACACATTAACATTACCTGCAGTTATTTTGTTTTTAAAATGCCCACGCCTTCTGTCTCGCCTTGATGAAATCAAAATATCTTAGATTTCATGTTTTTAAAAGCAGCATGTACTAAATTGATTTTTTTTTTGAGTAAACGGTGAATTATAACTTTGCTATTTGGTTTTCAATTTGCCTCAATTCACTGTTTAGGGAATAAACATCAGGATCATTAAACTCTAGATTTATAATGATCAAATGTCCTGGTTATCCATCATTAATATATTTCTTTCTGATCTGTATAG
The DNA here is from genome assembly GCA_933207985.1 of Pelobates cultripes. Classification (NCBI taxonomy): domain Eukaryota; kingdom Metazoa; phylum Chordata; class Amphibia; order Anura; family Pelobatidae; genus Pelobates; species Pelobates cultripes. Next base: position 361,145,824 of record OW240913.1, read on the forward strand.
TTTCAGGGAAATCGAAGCCGGCTGCCCCAGATGTTCTTCCTTACCCATCGCCCAGTCAACAATAAATGTGTTTTTATCAATGAACGTGAAGTGACTCAGGACTTTCGCCTGCTACCTGGGTCTTATGTTATTGTCCCCTCAACAGCTGAACCTGATCAGGAGTGTGAATTTATACTCCGAGTGTTTTCTAGAAAGCACATTCTAGAGTAAGCATTTGTTATCCTACAAAGCAATGCAATGACTTAAGAGACCAGTTAATATATGTATAAATTATTTGCTGATAAGAAGTAAGATAACGAAATATCAGAATTTCAAGATAAGAAAATATAACACATTCCAATAAGTCAGGTGTCAAAAATATCTGGCAAATTAATGTACATTTTTAAAAATGTAAATAAGGAGATATATTACTGTAATGAGAAACATACTTTTTTTCTGAACAGCATTTCTTTCATTTTGAAATTCACAATGAATTACTGACAATTCTCAGTTTAATGAACAATCTTAATAATATAGCTTTGACTCGGGGTCTGAATTCATTTTTCAATTTCCATGTTTTAAACACGGCTAAAGATCAAATGATCCACTTTCTAGACCTTGCTAGACAAAAAGGAACAAGCGCAGACAAAGGCTTATCCACTTATTTCAACCAGTAGGACCCAGCATAGACATAATTCATGAAAACTGAATGTATTTTATGTATTTGGTAAATGGAGCAAATACTAACATGATTTATCATTTCAGAGAACAAGGCGAAAACCCTAATATTGTCCTCTGTTGCAAGGTAAGCATTTTCTGTATACTGTTCATGCGTTTATGCAATAGTGGAATAAACACAAGTACAATCGAGGGAGGTATTTACAATAGACAATGACCGCCTCAATAGGTGCACTCACACTGTGTAGAGTGCTATCAGGGCATTGAGCCTAAGTGAGAATACATGCACTGCGCTGAGTGGGGATATTTAGAGTGGACGCAATTAGCCAAAGTCACGCAGGTCCACTCACACTTGTATCTTATACCTACATTATCGATAGGTACGCAATCACAGTAAAGCTGCAGTCAGGCTATGTCACCCAGATCTGTCACGTTTTTCTTGACACCTATCATTATTCAAGTGACTGCAAGGTACATGATATATGATTCATTTATCAACATGTAGACTCTGAAACTACAGAAGCAAAATCAATTACTCAATGCCAAGAATTCCGCATGATCTCTAAGAATCATTTCATATATTACCCTCTTACAATATACACATCCTACAGCCCATTTCATGTACTACCCAAAGTAATAGGTGTCCATAGGAATATGATCACTATTTCAGTCCTAGTTGCATCAGGAAATAAATACACATCACAACATCAAATAAACAGAAATCTGAGAGCTATTACATTTCTTAATACATAATCATCCTATGAGACAAATATTTCCCCCCTCCCTTAAATAAACTGTTGAGATTTATCTTGCTTTTCTTGATTCTGTTTCGAACAGAAAATTGCTGACAAACAGGATGACAAGCTCTGGGAAAATATATTCACCAAATATTTTGAAAAAGTAAGTAAAAAAAAAACTCCAACAAGACAAAATAAAATGTTTTGTTTTTAGAAAAGAATGCCAGTGTCGGAATATTGATAATGATTATACTGAAATATTGATGTGATGAGACATGTTTTGGTAGGTCGTACATGTTACTTGCATATGAATATCAATAAGGAATGAAACTAGAGAGAGTCTAAGAATCAGAAAGAACGGCATATAAAATAACCACATAGGATAATTAAATATTTTTTGGATTGCAAGTAGTGATGTCCCGAACGGTTCGCCGAACGGTTCGCCGTGGATGGCGAACATATGCGGTAAACTTTGACCCTGTACCTCACAGTAGCAGACACATTCCAGCCAATCAGCAGCAGACCCTCCCTCCCAGACCCTCCCACCTCCTGGACAGCTCACTAAGAATGCAGCTTCACAATGAATGTAAAATGGATGCTGTCTGGGAGGGAGGGTCTGCTGCTGATTGGCTGGAATGTGTCTGCTGACTGTGAGGTACAGGGTCAAAGTTTTACCGCATATGTTCGCTATCCGTTTGGGACATCACTAATTGCAAGCATCAATAAACCCTTTGCATGTTTTGCCAATTACTTTTTCAAAGTGTATCTGTGCCTAATATGCTGAGTTCCATCTTGCACTGGGTGAAGAGAGTTTGAGTCTGGAAAACCCTGGTTAGCCTTCACACCAGACATCTGGGATGGACAATTCCCATGATGCTTAGAAAGCCTTTAGGGCCAAGCCAGGGGTAGGCAACCTTCGGCACTCCAGATGTTGTAGACTAAATCTCCCATAATACAGCTGTAATGTAGGCAAAGCATCATGGGAGATATTGTCCAAAACATCTGGAATGCCTATCCCTGGCCTAGGCCATTGGTGTCCTGGAGGTGTGCAGGATCTAATTCATTTTTGTTGGCTTGTCTCTGCAAACGGCATTAGCACTGGTCTCATGATAATACAAAATGTTTTTGTTAAAATATCCAAAAAAATGAACCAAGAAATAAAAAAAATACACATACATGACATATTTAAAGAGAATAGTTAACTGTAAATAACTGATATGCTGTGTCTGGTGTTGAAAAGGTAATTCAAAAATACATTTAAAAAATGCTAATGATATATTTCTTATTTTGTCTTTGAAAGCATCCTGAAATAAGCGTAATTCAGCTCCAAATGCTCTTAAACAAAGTGACTTGGATAAGTAAGTGGATATAAATATCTATATTTTTCCTGAGTAATGACTAAATCTAAACCTTCACTTAGTTATATTGCATGGTCTGTACATTGTAGAGGCGCGTGCTACAAGCAAGCATACCTATTATTAATTATAAAAAATATCAGCAAAATATAGAACTGGTATCCATAAACTACATTATTGTATATCCATGGTTTTCATTATTTATTAGAATGTTTAGTTTCTTAATGTTCCAGCTATGTAAATATAAGCTGAGAATCTCGAAACAGTGCACGTTGTTGAATGTAATTTTTCTTTCTTTTTAATATTGTTAATCCGTTTACAGGTACAAAGCAAGCATCGGTAAAATTCAGCTCAGATGCCTGCAAAGTGATCATGGCTCAGCTTGATGTATCCTTTCTCTGTTAATTTGTGATGTCCATGGGGCATCTCCTTATTCATCAACATCGATATCATTCCCAGAACCCTCATATATGCAGCCTTTCATAAACTTCATTAAATATTGATTAAGTAACGACTTAACACCTAATAGTAAGATGGTGCCTGGCTCCTCCTTTACTTTAAGTAAAAAAAATGAATGTAAAAACATCCTATGTTAATAAGTATTAACACATGTAAATATTACTCTTAAATAAAGGTTTAGGGACATTTTTCTAAATTTGTTGGTGCCCATTTTTTTAATATAGGATTTCCTGTGTGTCCAACTTGTCTGGTTACAACTACATGTCTGTTCGTCCACCCATTGTAAAGCGCTGCGGAATTTGACGGCGCTCTATATATATCATAATAATAATAATAATAATAATAAATTATATATTGTGTAATTTATCTAATAATAGCGCTGTGAGGAATTATTGGCACGTACAAGCCTTGATATTTTGATGACAGTTTAATAAAAAAAATATTTAAAATTGTTAAAATCCTTAATGAATCCATACTGCAGATGAAGACGTCTGGCACACTAAACATAGAAGAATTCAGATGTTTATGGAAGAGGCTTCTCTCTTATCAGGTTCGTTCATAGTCAATTATTTTCTAAAGTTAAAGTATTCTGATGTCAATGACAGGAGGAGAGTGATCTCACAGTAATAGATAACCTTTGCTTGAAAACCTATCCACTGTTAAAGGCAGCTTATAATGATGCCGCGAAATGCGTTGCTACAGATGATATCTGAACTTTCTTCATTAGAACCATCATAGTACTAGACTTCAAGTGTAGACATGGTGAGCAAAATATGCCACCCAAAAATGGTTTTAGAAAAAAAAAAAAAAAATACAAAATTGCAGTACAAATACAATGTGTTACCTTACCGAAACGGCAAGGAAAAGAGCCAAGCAAAAACTAAATGTATTTTCCGTGATAAAAGCTTCACTATTTTTATTTTAATCTTTTTATAGTTTGTCATTTCCTTTTGGATCCACCAGGATAAAGCAATGGCTACATAGTATTCATTAGAGTCGATTTTTTACGATACAGCTAGCTTGCTAACAAATCATAGTTTGGCATATACACTCCACAAGCTCTATAAAATAATTACAGCTAGTAATTTTATATTTGTATGAGCTGCATACCACAGCTATTTATATTTTTTATATGACACTATGGTTGATCTGGTCCAAACAATCATCAGAAATGTATTATATAGCAGTAGATTCTGCTGTGAGCCAGCCTGAGGTTTTTGTGTTTCAGTTTGTCTACGAATTCAAATACCTCTTTCATATGTCATAAAACAATGCAATCGAATTTGTAACCTGATTTCTTCCCCAGGAAATATTCCAAAGGAGAGATAAAGACAGATCTGGATTTCTGACACTGATTGACCTACAGGCTGCTGTGCAAGAAAAAGGTGAAAATGTTAATTAAAATAATAAATATGAATAGAAAAATGAAACTGTGCATTTGAGGTGTCTATATTATCTGCTGTGAAAAACTCCCCACCTGACCGTGAATACAGTAAAACATCAACACATTTAATGAATAAAGTTAAAATGTTTATTATAACAAAATAAAATAAATACAAATGTAGTTTGACAGCATTTGGAGTGTAAGGGTTTGTCTGTTCCTTACTATTCCAGTTCCAATTTACGTTGGCAAATAAACACACACACACTCGTGCCATATTGGGGCTCAAACATGCTGTCCATGTGCTCACATTTGGTAACGTCATGACTGACAGTGTGATATCACGCTATGAAATACGTTTTTTAATTCACAGTGTGACATGATATTGAGAAATGTGGTGTTTTTAAATATAATCTGTCCACTAAATTAAGAAATAAATGAATATATGGGTATTGGAAGTCAGGTTAGTGTGTAAGAGCTATATAGTTTATCTGACTCAGGAACACACACTGTATCTACTGAACGATTGATTCTCCAACTGCAGAACCTGCGCGCAATCAATCAGCTCTGGGCCTTGTAGAGATAAGATCTGTGTTGGAAGATACGAGTTTATGCAGCAAATTGAGATATCGTCTAAATCCTTGTGCTATTGACCACATATTTTCTCTCTCCTCAAGGTATTACATTAAATCATCAATTCTACAACCTCATGCTGCTACGATATGGCAACTCATCTTTGAAAATCAATTTTGAAAATTTTGTCTGCCTTATGTTGCGGATGGAGATTAACGGAGGTAAATCAGTGCACACTGTATGCTACTGAAAAGGTGTCGGATGGTGGGATTGTCTTTCTAAACGACAGTACCTTGAAATATGTGAATCACATCTTAGAGAGCAGAGAATGTTCTGTATACAGATATAATCTATATTCACAGAAACTACTTCTGGAATAAACTAGCATCATCAAATTAAGTATTAAATACTGCAATTAAGTAATAAACTTGTTGGAAATATGACCATAAATGTTCATATTCATGGAAATATGAGACTAGAACAATTATGTTATACATATCATTGGCATCATTCGCAGAGTTCACAAAGACCCAAAGCAACATTGGTTTTAAATTCTTTTTTTTTTTCTTTAATCTTTTTTCAATCTTAGCCCAGGGATGTGGTCCAAAAAAAGATAGATGGCCAAAAGTCAGATGCCCCAGTTCTAGAGAGAAATAACAAGGTCACTTAGGCTGTGTAGTCTAGAAGTTACATTTTATGGATGCACAGTGAGAATACTGTGAGTGACTCACTTGGCCGCTGACTACCCACCTATAGCAAGCCGGTCTTAAAAGTACTTAATAATGCATTATACAATACCCAACTTTTTAACTCCTTAAACATGTGGTGGTCTCCAGTACTCTAGATACCAATGAACATGCATATCAAGATAAGGATATAGTTTTGTTCTTTCTAGTCTGTGCTAACACAAAACATATAAGTGTCATGGTCTACACACTTACTGTGAGCACTATTTAAGGAAGAATGTGAATGATCTGTAATAAAATATGTTAAACAGGATGGGCAAATAGGAACAAGGAGTTGGTGTGTTGGTTACACTAACACTTCATTCAGCAACAATCAATATACTTAGACAGCAACACAGAATATTACACATACTATTTTAATCTACCGTTTTGTGCATTACGCTAAGTCTACAGTAAGTCTTGAAGAGGGGAAAAGGAGGCAACGGGGAGAATGATGTCTCCCTTTTGATACAGTACTGCATTCTTCACTAATGCACACTGTCCTCCTCCTTCCTTCAGTTTCTAGGCTGCGCCGAACTATGTCTCTTCCACCAGCTCCGTCTTCACTGCGTCAAGACTCTTCCCGTCCTTTCCCCACGTTGTGCCATCGTCACCGCAGACCAGCGGTACAGGTCAGACGTGGGGAAAGGATGATATTGTTTTCTTGTTCTTAAATGTAAAATTAGAAGTATGGAAGCAGTGATTAAAGTGTGAGAGGATAGAAAAAAGGAGAGAGACGTATAAATTATTTAGAGTGAAAGGAAATATCGTGTGCATGCTTGGATGAGCACGGTGTTGGTATTTTACACGTTTGCATGCTTTGTCATTTGTGTCCTTATATTTTTATTGGGTGTCAGTGTTTTTTTTTCCCATTATGGTCCAAGTGAGTGTAGTATATAACCGAATAAATGGAACCACGGTGTGTATGTTTTATATTTAATTGCTGTATTTGGAATACATGGTGTGAATTCTGTGCTATTGAGTAGATATCGCTATTCTGAATATTTGCATATTTTATAGTCCACTGAGATTGGACAATACACTTATTCATTTTTAATATGTGTTTTATTAATAATTGTTTTGTAAACAAGTATTAAATATGTGCCAGTTCTTTGTGTAAAATCTCATTTTCATTTTCCAGAGGTCTTTCAGAATTTAAGTAAAGATGGAAAAGGAATTTATCTTCAGGAGTCAGAGGTGGGTTTGACGCAAAGTCTATGTCGTTCTCAGTTTTACAACGCTGATTTGGCTTTTTATAGTTGGATGTAGTTCGTAAACAGTAGTAGATTAAGGATGAACTTTTAGTTGCTGTTCCTGAAGAGCTGTGGGCCTGCAGATCATCATAGCAGTACCATATAAATAATAGAAGGTCTACTATCTTGTCTGCTCCTCTCTTGGATCATACATAAACTTTATTGTGAATTGAGGTGCAGTGAAACTCTTTCGAACTACTTCAGAGAATTTATCAATGGAAGATACATCATAAACGCTCTTTCATCTCTTGCTCCAGAAACAGCATATTAACTATAAAGAGATATTTACATTGACACACATGCACAGACACACACTCACACATACGTATATACATATACAGTAGTTTGGGGCCCTGGAAGTCCTGCTTGTATTTAGTAACCATGTGATTGACAGTATGAAGTCTTGCTATGAATTACAGTTTTTAATTTACAGGGTGACATCAATGGGATTTGTAAACAGAATCTGTCAGTTAAAGTAAGATATAATTTAATACATGGTTATTGGAATGTATTGGAATATTAAACGTATCAAAAGCATTTAAGTAGTTTTTATTTCGCTTCAATTTAGGGAATTATAGGTTCTCTACTTGGCATATATCTGTCATTTTTTTTAAGTTATCGTATTTTCCTCAACAGTGGATGTTGCTGACGTTGTACTCCTGAGAAACACCAATCAACCTATGAACAGATTGTATGTTTTCCTTGACCCAAGGAGATGGACAGTACTTGGGACATTTGCACAATTTCTCACATTCGATATTTCTCTTTTTATGGACTCAGAAGAAAAGAAAATAAGAGACTTACCTTGAATTTTGAATTTCCATGGATGAATATTATTATTTGTATTTTAATTTATAGAAGTTTTTTTTAGATTTTTATACTGATTTTTTTGTTTTTTAAAATATTGTATTTATATTTGTAATTTTTTTTTTATATTTTTTTTCTTTTTAAACAACTCTGTGTAGCTTCCAAAACATACGCGGGAAAGGGGATGGATTATACTTTAACATTCATCCTTTTAGATTTGTTTCCATGTAGAAATGTATTCACTAGACTAGGCAGGGAGTTATGAAGAACAAATATGACACCAATCTTATAAAGCCAATATGAAAATGACCAAGTCCCCCATTTAGTATTTTTGGATATTTTTAAATCACTTTTCAAATGAATTATCTGCAACAATTTCTGTAGACAAATCATTTGAAATGTTTATCCAAAAAATATTAAATCATCCAAAAGCTTATTCAATATCATTAAATCGAGGCCCAAGTCGGACAAATCTCCAATGGGTAATGGATAGTATTTTTTGTATCTTTCATAGCTAAAAAAAAAAAAATAGTCCATCTGCATCTATTTATTGTGCAAACCATCATTTAACATGGTATGTAGTATATTAATAAGATTAATAAGATCCCTCTTTACAAATGTTATTGACAATCACACTATATCGATCTACAAATTAACTGGTGCATTAAAGGTAAAAAATGTTTCATGGGAAAGTCACTTGTCACCCATGAACGTATTATTTAAAATACCGAATTAGTATGTATAAATTGATCAGACCATAATTTGGCACATATATTCAAATGTCTAATAAATGCTCATTTATGTCTGTTAGTCTTCATATTCTACACTGGAAAGCCGCCGCCGCCGACTAGCTTATTTTCAAATCTAGCAATTTAATATTCGTCTTCACCAATAAACGCGAAAAAAAACAAAACGAAAAACACATTTGTGTGAAGATTAGTAGCTGGATTCTGTCTTCCTGACTAGTTTAAAACTTGAAATGTGTTTTGTTTACAGTATGTTCAAATATAATTTATGATATATGTATGTGTTAATATTAATTTATTAATGTCCCAGGAGTGGAGAGATCTTGCATATTGTGTTACATATGTAAAATGTGCCAAATTGTTGATATATGGTCCATAAAGTGTTATGTTTACAAAATGTAAAAAACTATTTATTAAAAAAATAAACGTATTTATTTTTTTTACAAGATGGTGGCATCATTATTAAATGAATAAGTTAAGCCAGTTGAGATCTTACTCCCGATTTCTGTTAATATCTATATAGACCCCAGAATGTAAATAAACCCGACATCTTTGATGGATAATTTTTGTAAGCCACACAACAGGCTAATTTCAGGGTCTCTAAAAGTCTTGTTAGTCAAATTTACAACATTATTTATATCCACCCTGAGGCCCCTTGTGTACTTGCTTCTGGCTCTTGTGTTCTGTCTTGAGTTTCCATCATTCCTCTCTGACCTGTTTATCATTCCATATCTTCTTCCTCTGCAATCTCTTCCTGTCTCTTAATTCCTTTGTTGTCTTATTCTGTCGTTTTTTTGTCACCCAGTTAATAAGCCCAAAACGTCCATCGGATTCCTCAGAAAAGGTCCTTTTGACTTTTGGCTCTCTGTCCTCTTGTACCTCTGTCCTCTTGTTTTTGGGATGGACACTAATGAAGAAGCTCCAGTATCACTTGAAAGGTCCACACTTAGTGGAAAACTCTCTTCACTGGTTTCAAAACAGAAGTATTGTGTATATGGTTGGTTCTCTTATTATTGCTTTTATTTATTTAATTACCCACTTTATCTGAATCACTAAAGTTATTTCAGTTCCATTTGTAAACTCTATCCTAATCACAGTCTTCAAAAGAAATTGTCTCTTTTATAATTTGGGTCAGGAACACCTCTTCATGCTAGCGTACCTATCTTACCCCATTCTTAACACGCTGTATAACAGCATTTGAAAGCTTCAATCGCATGGGCGTTCGTGTCTCTAGAACAGAAGATTCTCAAAGCTTCTTAGGATATTTCACTGGTATAGACTGAAAATCTCGTCCCATAACTGGAAAATTACATTGCGCATGCACAATTGAAAGATCTCTCAATGTCATGAGTGATGTTGCAGGATCCTAGAATGCCCTGGCCGTGAATGTTCATTATGTGTACTTACGACCTAGTGCTCCTAGAGATGTTTTCAAGAAACTCCATCAACTTCCCATGTTGTTTTCCTCTTAGATGCAATATGATTCATATTTTTAGATAGTACTATATCCCCAGTAAGCTCCCAGGAACATGTGGGTTGGCTGGATGGTGGGCACGTGAGGTTTTCTTTGGAGAGAAATTCCATGCTGCTAGAGAGCCAATGTGACATTTCATGTTTTCTTCCTGGTAATGGAAACAGTTGAGCACCATAACATGCTTTATTTCTGTTACACCGTATTGGGAAGGCCTAAGCAAAAGCATTATTGCATTACCGTAGATCATCAATCTATATCAATGAGCCAGCATATAAGGTTAACTCTTCTGTTGAGGCTTATTTCCCATTATCCCAAGTCCTGGCTAGTATTTGTTCCTTTACTGATCTGGTTGTTACAGTAGTTATTATATTTACTGCATCAATGGTTTGCTCTGCATTGTCTTGATCCTCTCCAATACCCCTGTGTTATCATTTAAAAGATGATCAATGAGCAAGAACAAGGGCAGAAGTCCAAATTTATCAAAATAAAACAAAAATATACCTGCCAAAGCTGCATCCATTACACTTATAATAAAGATGGTCTATTAGTACTTAAGAGACACATAGTGTGTATATATGAAACGCTGTATCCAGCGGATATAAACAGCACATCCCATTTACCTGGGAGGAAGGTAAAGTGATATAATCTTTGTTTCCTTAATTGGCTCCCCAATACTTTATTTTGTTTTCACCCAAGTTAATGGAAAGTTTTGTGTCCAATAGATATTTTCTGAGTACAGAGTACAGCTGTTAGCAGAATGGAAATAAAGAATAGTATATAATAATAATAATAATAACTAGTATTTATATAGCACTTTTCAGCGGACGCTCTCAAAAATAACCAAAATGGCAGCTTAATAGTAATAGATGTTATTATTACCCAGTTGATGGTACTCATTTTATCAACCTCAGAAGGATGAAGGGTTGAGTTGACCCTGCCGGTATTTGAACCTGTGACCATGCATTTTTGAACAGGCTTTATTGTTAGGGAGTTTACCAGCTGAGCTGGTAACGTCTATACAAAAGCCGTGGGTCTAGGTTGTGTATATAAATTACTAACAATTTTGGAAAATAATAGCAGAAAGAAAATTTGGCATTTAGATTACCAGTTTCCTTAGGGGGAAATCTTTCTAATATTATCCCTGTGACATTTGTTGCTCCATCATGGATAGGGGCAGTAGGTAGGTTCTCGACATGTCTTGTTCCAAAGCCTTAAAGGACCCTCCCCAGAGTCATCAGCTATACTCAAATTAGAGCCTTTTGCACGGTAACACTTTGCGAGGCAACAGATCCTTCAGGAAAATCAACCTGTAGAGATGACGAGGGGATACGCCCTTGTCCACAATATGGGAGAGACTGTAAATTTTGCCCCCATTATTTGCAACTAGCCCTAAAAAGAAAACCCCAACGATACTACTATATTCAGTGGACAGTAAGTTGGATGGTCATTTAAACAGATACCTTTTCACCATAGTTAACAATCATAGGTCATTAAAAAATTGTAGGTAAGCATTTTAGTATGACGTGGTTTTTTTTTGCCACATAGCAAATATTAATTAAGTGTTATAAAAGTTAAAATCACAATATAACAGCTAAACGCCTCTCCTCTCTCTTGTTAGAAGGCGCTTCAACTCTGTGGCAGCGATCCATCACAAGGTGTTCATCCTTGTATTCTGGCAGGAGTTTTCTTAATGAGGCCTGGAGCAAAGCTGCTAATATCTATAATATTCTCAGGGATTCTCCTTAGACAGAGATTATTCCTTCTTGATCTGTTCTCTAAAGCTGATTGTTATAGATATAGTTGTTTGACCCTATTCTCTAATATAGCTACATTTCTCTCAGGTCTTGTTTTATGGCCGGACTTAACGTACCAAAGAATATAGTCAGGATACTTGCCGAGGTCAGGGGATACAGAAAGAGAAACAACGATAAGAGAAAGCCAGAAGTCAGGGATACAGAATACAGGGAAGTTAAAATCAAAGCCAAAGTCAAAAACCAGAAGAAACTTGAATCAGGAACTCGCTCTCGGACAACCACAAGGGAAACCACGACAGGGCACTGAGCAGGCTGAGAACTGGGTCTAAATACCCCTCCTTTAGTTCTGATAGGCTGTAACCGGCCTTTGACCCCAAAGTCAGTTACCAGGTTTCATTTGCATAATTGCTGCTCAGCATTAACCCTTCTGTGGATTTGGTTGCTGCTCGGCACAACTTTTCCTGTGTGGACAGTAAATGCCATTAACCACATTTCTATAAGCAGATGAATACGTGACACCCGCGGATCAGTGAGTATAGATAGGCAGGGAGGGATTTGCTGGAACTTCCTATCCCTGACTGTCTCCCGTCAGCACTCCCAAAGGTAGGGAAGCTGGGGGATCACATTTTTAAAAAAACGTGTGTATGTGTGTTAGTGTTAGAGTCTGTGTGTTAGTGTTAGTTTTTGTGTCAGTGCGTGTGTTACTGTGTGTGTGTCTGCTAGTGAGTGTCAGTGAGTGTGTTAGTTTGTGTGTGTCTGTTATTGAGTGTGTGTCTGCTATTGAGTGTCAGTGTGTGTGTTAGTTTGTGTGTCAGTGAGTGTGTGTGTGTCAGTGAGTGTGTTACTGTGTATGTTTGTTACTGAGTGTGTTAGTGCGTGTCTGTTAGTGAGTCTGTTTGATGTCTGTTAGTGAGTGTGTGTTTGTCAGTGAGAGTGTATGTTTTGTAAGTGAGTGTGTATGTGTGTCTGTCTGTCAGTGAGTGTGTATGTATGTATGTTTCTGAGTGTATCTCTGTCAGTAAATGTGTGTGTCTGTTAGCTAGTGTGTATGCGTCTGTTCATGAGAGTGTGTGTTTAAAACCCCTTCAGCACTTACCTTTCTCCAGCTCCAGACTCCCTTGGCACTGGGGATCACTCCGCCCCGATCCTCCTCTCGGCTCTGCGCATGCGCGGCAAGAGCCACTCGTGCATTCAAACCAACCATAGGAGAGCATTACTCAATGCTTTCCTATGGACGTCCAGCGTCTTCTCACTGTGATTTTCACAGTGAGAATCGTGGAAGCGCCTCTAGCTGCTGTCAGTGAGACAGCCTCTAGAGGCTGGATTAACCCTCAGTGAAACATAGCAGTTTTTCTGAAACTGCTATGTTTTCAGCTGCAGGGTTAAAACTAGAGGGACCTGGCACCCAGATCACTTCATTGAGCTGAAGTGATCTGGGTGTCTGTAGTGGTCCTTTAAGTGTGTGTGTGTATCTGCATGCACTGGCGAACATACTGCAGTTGCAGCCCTGCGACAAGGTGGCTGCCGCCGAGTTGCGGCCCCAGCTCGTGCAGAGTAAGCGCGGGGGGAGGGGGGAGGAGGGGGCACGGATCAATTTTCGCACCGGGGCCCCATGGCACTATCCCCCCTCAATCTCCCATCAGCCCTTGCTATTGTCTGACCCCACCCTTTCTTGCACTATTGTAATCTATGTACTCTATTGTATGTAAATTAGGCTGTTGGGGGTTTTAAATTGTGTGTGCTATGCCTAGTAAAATCAGTTGACTCACAGAACTGTGTGTCGTCCAGTTAATGGGGGGATTGTGTCTTGGATATTGACCTGCTTCTTCAGCTGCAAGGGTATTTAAGCGGAGATATTGATGGTATGTCTTGGAGCTCTGCAACAGTTACCCTTAAGGAAAAGTGCCAAGCTACCTTGGAATATACACATATAGGCTACAGTGTAATGTTTGTAGTACAATGAAAATGAAAATATGAAAAATAACTCTCCAATCCTTCTTTTCTTATTTTTAGGAATTCATGACAGCCTCGCAAAAAAGCGCACAGAAATAGAAATTTTTGTGCTTCTAGAGGACCTACCATGGTTGCAGTTGTGACCAGGACCTGCAGTTCTGCCTGTTTGTGTGGACCAAGCCAGGTAGCAGTACCTCTCACAAAACTGCAAAAAGGAACACTATAATGTCAGGAATACAAACGTGTATTTCTGGCACTACACTGTTTATATTTTTAGGTCCCCGGTCTTCCTTAGACTGTTTAGAAAAGGTTCCCGTGCCGCACCGCACTCGGCAGGCTGGCCTGACTTCCATGGCTGGAGTCATCAATCTTGATGATCTCGGCCAATCTAATGCTTTCCCATAGGGCTTGTCGCTGCACTAATCAGCATCTCCTCATAGAGATGCATTGAAAAATAACTCTCCAATCAATCTTATTGGGAACATTCAGCGTCTTCATGCAGAGCGTGGAGATGCTGAACGCCAGTTCTGCACACTGTCCAGCACTGGACTAGGAATCACCTCTAGTGGCTATTTGAGTGACTGCCATTTAGAAGTGTTACTAGCCACCATCTCTGAAAAATCAGCATTTACAGTGCGACAGAGCCATTTGCAGACATTAAGCTATAGTGACTCTGGATACTATGGTGTCTCTTTAATTCTTATTGAATATATAACTATTACGATATGGTACGAATATAGGACGCAGTTTTTACCACAAAATGTTGGGTAAAAAAAGTCTGCATCACGTATTCTGAAGGTCACCCAGCGCAGCGTCCCGGTGATCGGTGGCAGGGAGGAGCTCTGTGCAGTCAATCCATGTAGCATGACCTTATGAACCATGGTAGGGGATCTTCTTCATCCTCCACCCGTTCTGACAGGAAACTACTCACAAACAGTTTTCTGTCAGACCGACTAGATGATACAGAAGAACCTCTACTGTGGTCTGCAACACTGCAACAGGAAGTAGTATATGCCATGGGGGTAAATGAAACGGGTGGAGGAGCAAGATACACAAGCGATACAAGAAACATAAAGAGGGGATACAAGACAAACAAGGGAAACAGGAGTGTGTAAGAGACATATGGATGGGGGAACCTAAAGTTGGAGAAAGAGAGAGACACTAACGGTGGATAAGGGAATAAACTGTTTTTTCATCTAAATTTCTAGTTAAAATATGTGGGTGCATTTTATATTCCCAAAAATAGCATATGGAGTCTGCACCTCTGATAGGTGCAAACAACGTTTCTTCTCTCCTTATGGTCCCAATACTATGTGATTCAGGGTTACTTACTAAAGAACAGAAAGTGAATTTCAAATTTAATGCCAAACTGTAACAATTCTCTAAATCAGCTATGCTTTCAGTTCAGCCCTAAACTTTGAATTCTCAGTTCAGTAAATTAACCCTGAAAGTGTCAGTCAGTCATACTGCTATTGGCGGGTTCCCATGGCAGCACTCACACTGAGAAGGAAGGATCCTGTCAGACCCACTAGACCAACAGGAATGAAACCAGGACCGCTCACTGCAGAAAGGTAAGCAGGAGGCTGTTTTTAAAAAAATTGTATTTATTAAATAATGACATGTATTGTCTAATTCTAATTATGTGTTTTATTTATATATTTTTTGTTTCAGGAGTGCATGCAATGTATTTCTGGTGGACAAGTTTATTTATTCTGAAACACTGTTGTAAAATGTCCTTTTTTTTGTTATGTAATTGAATAAATCTCAAACAGGCACATATATGTCTCTATGGTGGGAGTTACAATGACAGTCAACATCTGTCCCCTATGGATCAGCTCGCTACAGATCTCATCCACAACTGGGACAGATGCCGACCAGGACTTTAACTCAGTTAATTCCTACAAATCTTGGGCAGCTCTGGGACATGCAGATTAGAAGGATTTATAGTGCCAGCTTGCACATTCCTTCCATTTTGGATCAGCTTGGTACTGAAATCATCCACAAAGGAGACATAGGCCAACCAGCTATGTAATTCCTACTAATCTGACGCTGCCCCAGATTAGTAGGAGTTACTTGCAGCTTGGCCAGTGTCCCCCTTGTGGATGAGAAGAGTGGCAAGGGGTTTCTTAATGGACCGAAAGAGCCAACTGGCAACTCCTAATAATCATCATGGCCCAGTGATGCCCAAGATTTGTAGTCAGAACATTAGCCCTGTGATCAGATACAACATTAAAACCACCGGCCCAATATTGTGTAGGTACCACTAATGCTGCCAAAACAGCTCTGATGCATTGAGGCACCCTACATACACTGCACCCCTGCATGCACTAGAACACCTACAGACACTACATCCTTGATACACATTGCACCATTTACACACACACACACACACTACATTCCTTATACACACTGTGGATCTCCTACATACACAAGATCCTCTACATCAGGCCTCAACAAATCCCAGGCGCCAGGTCGCCATGGCGATCAGGAATTTGGTCCTGGCGCTTGGGTATATGCTAGCCCGTTTTCAAAGGTGCCCGCACCTACTGTATGTCCACTGTAGACCTATTTTTGGCCTGTCTATGCTCTCTGTGAAGATCCATGTCGAGACTTTAAGACGCGGCACCACGTGACGTAACTTGCGTTGCAAATGCGCAATCGCGTCATTGAGAGTGCGCGGTCGTCTAGCAACTTGCATCAAGGAGCGGTAGAACATGGCCTTTTGAAGCAGTGTAAATCAGCGATTTCAAAAGCAGTGGTAGAACAGCGATATCTAGTAGACATGTGTAATTAGTTTCGTTCCAAATGTCAATTCGGACGAATTTCGGGCAATTCGGACATTCAGAGACTGCTCACTGTTTAATAGACATGCTCCTACTCGCGGTATAGCGAGTAGGAGCCTGACACCTGACACTGTATAGTGCCTGATGTCACTATTTCCCCACTATTGTTTATCTAAAAAACGCACACTACTTTGACCAGAGTTAAGCCAAAGTGAAAGACAATATTTTTAATTTGTTTTTTAATTTTTTGTTGTTAACTTTAAAGGACCACTCTAGCCACCCAGACCACTTCAGCTTAATGAAGTGGTCTGGGTGCCAGGTCCAGCTAGGGTTAACCCATTTTTTCATAAACATAGCAGTTTCAGAGAAACAGCTATGTTTATGAATGGGTTAAGCCTTCCCCTATTTCCTCTAACGGCTGTCTCATTGACAGCCGCTAGAGGCGCTTGCGTGCTTCTCACTGTGATTTTCACAGTGAGAGCACGCCAGCGTCCATAGGAAAGCATTATGAATGCTTTCCTATGTGACCGGCTGAATGCGCGCACAGCTCTTGCCGCGCGTGCGCATTCAGTAGACGGGGAGGAGAGGAGGAGGAGAGCTCCCCGCCCAGCACTGGAAAAAGGTAAGTTTTAACCCCTTTCCCCCTTCCAGAGCCGGTGGGAGGGGGTCCCTGAGGGTGGGGGCACCTTCAGGGCACTATAGTGCCAGGAAAACGAGTATATTTTCCTGGCACTATAGTGGTCCTTTAAATAAAGTGATAATGTTCTTCTTACTATGGTATCCCCTTATTAATTCCTTTTATCCATCTTCATAATAATTTTTCCCTTAATAGTGATCCTCAAACTTTTTGCTCAAAGATCATGGATCACTTTTCTCCCAGAATGCACAGTAACATACTGCTGTTGTCTAGAAGTCCGATATATGTGACACATTCAGGTTGATTCACTCATTTTGCGGTTTTTAATCTACTTTGATGTTTTAGAAAGTTAATGGGCAAAAGTCGAGAGGCAAACCTTTGTGTAAACCTGTGTGCATCTGTAAACATACACATCAGGGTTACTAACAAGAAGGGGTGCATTGCTTTTAAAATAAAATAAAATTAAATAATTTTTTTGGAGACCATGCCACTACAGAAGTAATAATGTCAGAAGATGCCCAGCAACTGCGGATGACAAATTTCTTTGCAAAGACCTCTTGTTTGGAAAGTGAAGTGGAACTTGTTACTGCAGAGCCAACCTGCACAAGAGGAGAACAACCAGCAGAGGAGTCCCCTTCAACAAGTCACTCTCAAAATGCTGGAAAAAGGAAGTTTAAGCAAGATTGGTGCAAGGAACTCACATGGTTAAAATTGAACCATAACATGGGTATAGCCATATATGAGATCTGTGCTTCCTTCCCTGGGATTGCTGACCAAGCATCTAAGTGTGTGAAAGGGTTTTCAGGGCCATTTAAACTGGAGACCTTCAAAAAAACATGGAAAGTCTCTCCAGCATGAAAAATGAGTAAAAGCAAAACATGCTCTGTTGGCTCCAGAAGCTCCGCCATTGGCTGCATACGTTAAGAAAATGGATCAAGGGATGTTCAACCACATGAACGTTCTATTTAATGTGACTTATTATACTGCAAAAAAAAAAACAGGCCATATACAGATTGTGAAGGTTTGCTAGAGCTGACTGGGAAACTAGGGATTGCTGTGAGAGAGGAGTATGCAAATGACAAGAGATGCAAGGAATTAATCTCATATATTGCAAATGTAATCAGGAAAGAACTCCGCTCTGAGCTAAAGGAGGCAAAAAAATTCAGTTTGATGCTAGACAGATCAACTAATAAAGGAGGGGGCGAAGAGTTAATATTGTATGTCAAGTACGTCAAGAACAATAAGATTAAACAAGTATTTCTTTCAGTCCTACCTCTTGAAATAGCTACTGCAGATGGGTACTTAGAAACCATCACTATAGACCTGAAGACTCTTAGACTGGCTTTCTTCAAGCAAGCTGATTTGGTACAGATGGTGCTGCCAGCATGATTGGAGCTGAAAATGGACTGGTACAGAAAGTATGGCACAATCTCACATGTAATTGGCATTCACAGTGTTGCACACAGATTAAATTTAAGTGTATTGAGCTCTGTGGAAGAGGGACCTCGACTCGGTTTTAAAGAAGCTGTACCAATTTTACCAGGATTCACCCAAGAGAATGTGACAGCTGAAGCAGGTAGCTGATTGTTTTCAGACAAAAATCCTGAAATTTCAGTACTTGCATAACATAAGATGGGTGTCAAGCAAAGTCAATGCTCTCTCTGCACTTGTCAAAGACTGGAAATGTGTGACAGTCCACCTTGAAAGTGTTGCTGCAGCAAAAGACAGTGCTTCTGCAGTTGCACATGGTTTGTTAAAGAAACTAACGGTTTTAAATTTGTTCACATGCTCCAATTTCTGCTTGACTACCTTGAAATTATTTTCCCTTTTATTTTAAAGGGAAGAGCTTTTCTTAAGCACAATTGAGTTGCATGTGAAAAACACAATTTCATTGTTAAACTAACTCAAAGATGTGCCAAAACAGCATGAGGGGAGATTTATCAGTGGAATATCACTTAACGGACTGTATCAAAACATATGGACTCAGCCATACTGCAAATTCGTCGATCCAACATGAAAAAGTCCAATTGATTCAGCATGGTGTTAAATATCTGGAAGATCGATTTCTGACTCAGAGGAATATTTAACGTTCCACAGCAGTGTTTGACACCTTTGGCTGGCCATCGGGAACATCATTACAAGACTATGGGGTTTGATGACATTACAGCATTGGCTCGTCATTTCCAGAAACAACTCTCACCGCCTGAAATGCATGACAAAGGTATGCATGCAATTCACAATGAGTGGTATGATTTTAAAGTCCTTGGCAAAGGAAAGAAACCGAGTGATATTCTGGATTTGGCACTCTCCAACACAGACAGATTTCCAGTTTTGGGAAACTTGTTGCCTATAGTGTTTGTGTTGCCTGTCTCAACCGCATGATGTGAAAGAGGGTTCAGTTTAATGAACTTTGTAAAAAATAAGTTCAGATCATCAATGCAGCAGGAAAGTTTAGGTGATTTGTTAATGATCAGCATGAATGGACCATCTGTGAAGGAGTTTGATCTTGCAAAGGCTGTTGACCATTGGCATGTTCATGGCCACAAAAAGCCAAGTGAAAAAAAAAGATCTATTTCATAAAAATAATCTGGTGTGTCACATCATATTTTCATTATCTTGTTAATGCCCATGTCATTGGATTCTAGTCTCCTTTATATGTTAATTTAAGATGTGTTATTTTTGTAGTTAAAAATAAAGCTTTACAAGTTAAAAAAAAAAAACCTGGCTCCTAACTTTTTTAGCTGGCTCCTAGATTCCAAGGAAATTTGTCAAGCCCTGCTCTACATACACACACTTGATCCCCTATAGACACCATAGCTCTCCTATAGACACACACACACACTACATTCCTTATAGACATTTTGGATCCCCTATGCACACTGTAGATGCCTGTAAGTAAAACACACACTACATTCTTAAAACACACTCTACTGCCACTGCCGAGGGTTTATAACTATTAACCTATTGGCTGTTATGAGAGGGGCAGGAAGAGAGATTAATTGAATTCATTGGATACTGTGGGATACGTTGTTACTACACCAGACATCACAACATCCAAAATGCTCCCACAATGTTTAGCTATTTACATCAGTTTTAAACATCCACTACTAGTGAATCATTATACAGTGATCATTTTAGATTTGTTGTCGCCATGGCAACAATTATCTCCCAAGTCACTGACAGACTGAAGTGTTGAGCTATGACATAGTGCGATGACATCAGAGGCTGATTAATGATAGTTACTTTGAGGAAGCTTTCGTTAAAGGAGCTTACTCTATGCTATTGCTCTGATTCCTAAGGCAATATTGAAATATTTGTTAGCTGTTACACTTGCTGACCTACTAAAGGTAAGATTTAAAACAAATACTGCTAAAAACACATGATTGATATGGATTTTTCAAGTATTCAAAGAGTTATTTTCCTCATTATATATACATTCAAAACATGTTAAAATATCATGAAAATAGCCAAATATTTGTTAATTCGCCCAGATAATTTGATAAAAGAAGCTGCATTAAAGACCTGAATAAAACGGAAGCGGCAGAACCGATTTTGATGTCCAGGAATTACTATTCCTTTGGGGGGTTATTTAACCCCTTAAGGACCAAACTTCAGGAATAAAAGGGAATCGTGACATGTCACACATGTCATGTGTCCTTAAGGGGTTAATAAAATGTAAAAAAGATAGAGAGAGATTGTTTATATGATACATTCAGGGAATATTTCATTTCTATCTTAGTTTAATGCATTATTCTTGTAAATCTGTAGCACTTTATGGTGACGGAGCAACATTGTGGCAGGAGCATAACTTGAAACTAGCTGTGTGATTGGTTATTTGTGTGGGATGGTGTTGTGGTTGGCTGAGTGTGATTGGGGATTCTCTCAGTATTATTTTTGCCCCTGACTCTTCACTATTATAAGGGGAAGGGAGAAGTCAGGATATTATTTTTTGGGGGTGTATGGGTTTATAACTATTAACCTATTGGCTGTTATGAGAGGGGCAGGAAGAGAGATTCATTGAATTCATTGGATACTGTGGGATACGTGGTTACTACACCAGACATCACAACATCCAAAATGCTCCCACAATGTTTAGCTATTTACATCAGTTTTAAACATCCACTACTAGTGAATCATTATACAGTGATCTCCCAGATCATTTTAGATTTGTTGTCGCCATGGCAACAATTATCTCCCAAGTCACTGACAGACTGATCAGGGTAGGAGGCAAAGTGTTGAGCTATGACATAGTGTGATGACATCAGAGGCTGATTAATGATAGTTACTCTGAGGAAGCTTTCGTTGAAGGAGCTTACTCTATGCTATTGCTCTGATTCCTAAGGCAATATTGAAATATTTGTTAGCTGTTACACTTGCTGACCTACTAAAGGTAAGATTTAAAACAAATACAGCTAAAAACACATGATTGATATGGATTTTTCAAGTATTCAAAGTGTTATTTTCCTCACTTACAATAGGTAATATATATGTGTGTATATTCAAAATGTGTTAAAAAAATATCATGAAAATAGCCAAATAGCTATAGAGTGTGATTGTGTATTTGTGTGGGATGGTGTACTGGTTGGCCGAATGTTATTGGGGGTTGGCTCAGTGTGAGTTCCTGCCCTGTCCTTTCACTATTATAGGGGAAGGGGGTAGTTAGGATTTTATTATTTGGTGGTATAGTTAGGGCTTGGGGAACGTAGCCACCCTGGGGCAGTTAGTACGGAATGGACAATGGACGATTCTTGGGGGGAAGATAAATGGTACAGGCAAAATGCATTAACACGTCTGATATGTGCTAATCATACAGCAGTAATCATGTTGTGCTTTCGAGGGCACCCCTTAAAAAAATACTAGTCTGATATTTACCCCCCATTAAAGACGATGTCTCCAAAATCTACAGTGAAAATAATAGATAGTGCAAAACAAAAACGCATGCTGTGTTCATTCCGTATTACAAGCAGGTAAACAGAAGTTACATGTCTGGTCGTAGTGATTAACAGACTGTACAGCCTACCCTTTTTTAGACTTCCACCTTATTATCTTTGTTTTGTGTTGGTTTTTTCCTTATTGTTATTTCACGATTGCATCCATTCTTAAGGGGTTTATAACATATTCTTATAGACTTTGCGTATATACGTCTCTCTGTTTATTGCACAAACTGTATTCACTGCGCAGGTGGTACCCAAGAAAGGTGACACACCTGCTATCATTTATATTATTATTTATTCAGTTATTTATTTTCAGGTTGAGAGATGATGGTTAACCGCTCATCAACTCCCCTCGACAAGTTATTGACCTTTGCTGGGGAGCAATTTGAGAATGATACCGATGATGACTATTCATACTGCTATTCTGGACCTCTTGAGAGCACACTCTGGAGAGGACTAACATTTGGGGGTATCCCCTCTGTCATCCTATTGAATGTCACAGGACTTACGGTATGTACTTTCAATACAATTTTAAATACTACCAAAGGAGGAGATGAATAAAGATATTTCTAAATATGACAAAAGTACTAGAAGTGGACAATCACCATAGAAACTAATGGAATGTCCAGTGGCGTACCTACTGTGGTCACAGGTGTCACAGCTGCGACCGGGTGCGTCACTCCCTGTCAACCCCTGCAACTGCGAACCCCGCCACCAATGTGGTGTGGCCTCAGCCTGCATGGTACTACCACCAGGGCCACGTGCTGAGGTGTCCATTGGGTGGCCCATGCTCTTTGGGCCACCCAGTGGCAAAGTATGTCCAGGGGCATGGTCAGCGCTATGCCCTTTAACAGCACGACCAAGTCCTCTGTGATGATGTCTAAGCACTGGAAGGAAGTGACGGCTGGTCACTTCCTCCGAGCAACCAGCGGGAGAATCAGAGCGCTGCGTGGGAGGAGCAGGAGAGGAGGGAGTCCTGACTCCCATCAACCTGAGCCAGCCACTAGACCCCAGGGAAATCACACTCCTGCACCTAAAAGGTAGGAAACAGGAGGGTGACTAAAACATTGTATGTCTGTATGTATATCTGTGTGTATGTATGTGTATCTGTTTGTCTCCATGTGTATCTGTAAATCAGTGTGTGCCCCTATTTGTCTGTATATGTGTCACTGTTTGTATCTGTATGAGTGTCATTTTCTGTATCTGTATGTTTGTCATTAAGTGTCTGTGTATCTGCATTCGTGTCCATATGTGTATCTGTATGTGTGTCTGTTAATCTGTATGTGTGTCAGTGTTTGTATCTGTATGAGTGTCATCTGAATGTTTGTTATTAAGTGTCTGTTAATCTGTATGTGTGTCAGTGTTGGTATCTGAAGAAGTGTAATTCTGTGTATCTGAATGTGTGTCTGCAGGTGTGTCAGTGTGTGTATCTATGTGTCTGTGTATGTGAATGTGTGTCATTCTGTGTGTCTGTGTATCTTCATGTGTGTCAGTGTGTATATATGTTTATGTGTATACTTATGTATGTTAGTTTGTGCCTGTGTATTTGAATGTGTGTCAGTGTATCTGTTCCTCTGTATCTATATGTGTGTCTGTGTATGTATCCGTATGTGTTATATGGTGTGTACCTGCATGTACGTCAGTGTGTTTGCCTGTTTATCTGCATGTGTGTCAGTGTATGCACCTGTGTATCTGACACCCCCCCACACACTGTTACCCCACCACAAAAACCACTGTCACCCATCCTTCACCCTGTTGCACTCACAATAACCCCCCCCCCCCAATCCTGTCATTCAACCATGCCATACTCCCCTCCCATCGCTCTGTCATTCAAAGTGAATGTCAAAATTTTGCCAAATGAGAAAAATTCTCCAACTCAATTCTGTTTTCAGATTGGCGATTTTGTTATTCTGGAGGTTTGGGGTGCCAGAATTGAATTTCATTTAATATGCTAACATGTTTGTCTCTCTTTGTTGTAGCTGATTCTGCTGTTTTTCGCCATCATAAGAAAGGTGGTCTATAATCATGGCAGATGTGCAAAGGGACATGATGTGGAGAGGTATTTAATTTTGTTTACATACTAACTTTCTTTATCTTATTTTTCATTTATTTATTTAATGGTTTTTAAATAGTGTTCTTACCATAGAGATTATAGACAGAGATATATAGTTATACATACCGAATTCTGGAAGCAGAGGACCTGGCCTGTGAGCTTAATTCAATATTTTGCAAAGTGCTAAGTACAGATGTGCACAGCATGTTTCAAAACTAAAGTATATGCAATGCACTTTGAGCTAAAAAAAATAGCATTGTGCTTAGTGCCAGGTGGGTAGCATTAGACCTATCCTTGGCTTCACCCACAACTTGTATCAATGCCAAAAATATAGGTGAGATTTGTAAAAAGATTAGAACAATCTAGTTCAGTGAATAAATTACACTTCATAGATGGTAACCCAGTATCAAAAGGTATCTAAAGTAATATTTGCACATATTTACAAAGTAGTAATAGTGGCAGGAGGGGGGGCTGGAAGTGACTCCAGGTGCAGAACCCCTCCTTATAGCCTGCCCTGCAGTAACATGAAGACAGCTGCTGGTATGCATAGTGGCGGCCATCTTGAATCTGCCATACATGCGCGCAGCAATCGCTACCTGCCACCAGGTGGATCCAGCAGCAGCCGTCTGGGAGGGTTATTCGCTCCTAACCCTCTCTAAGATTTGTAATTGTGTAACACAGAGGATTAGAGGAGTAACGATCTTGGAAATGCATTTTCTCTCTTCTAGTTTACCACAAAAAGGAGACTCAACAACACCGAGCTCAGACGATATAAAGAAAAAAGTAAGAATACCTTTATATCCCAATATATCTATTTAGAAAAATATCATTTTTTTTCTTTTGACTGTACTGTAAATGTATGTAGATTATTTTCTGTTATCAGCCTTCTGGACTGTGTTTGCTAATTTATACTACAGTATATGGTTATAAAATGAAACATAGTGATTATAACTATAAACGACTATTTTACTTTACTGTATTGTATTTTCAGGGGATTTGTGCCTGGATTCGTCATGTGCTTTTCTCAAGGTACCTTAAAACCAGTACAATTAAACTATAATATGTGTATTGTGACAGAGTGCAAGGCAATGTTATGGATGGAGTGTATATTTCTCTAAAAGTATTGGAATATGTGAATTAATAGCCCCAGGAAGAAGGTCTGTCTGGTTTAGTCAGAGCAATTTTGCAATTTAATATGGGTTACTGGGGTGGAGTGAAGGGAGGGCCAGTGCTCCATTCCACACTTTATGTACAGCACAGCAGGTGAGCAATCCAAATCCAGGAGTTATGGATCACCCAGATAGTTGCTCACCTGTTGACAATGATTAGTAGAATCAGGGATTCAGAGATTCAATTCTCTCTACAAGAGTCTTCATGTTCGAAAGGAAATTTGGGGGAAGAAAAAGGTCTGCGTTCAAATTTGTATTGTTGGAAGCGGGTAAGCCGCCCAACAGCTTAGTTAGTGCTCAGAAGAGCAAGGCTTTTCTTTTTTGGCTGGTTTTATTTTTGTTTAACCCCTTAAGGACGGCGGGCATGCTATGCCATCCTTACGAACCTGGCTCTAAACACCGGCGGGCGGCATAGCACGTCCCCGTCGTCCTTTGTACTTACCCAGTTGCTGGCGATCGCTGTGTGGCGACTCACCTGGCATCCCAGGGAGTCCAACTGCTTCCATTCCGCCACACCTGGGCCATGTGTGGTCTTTGCAAGAACCTCACAATCACATGGACGGCATAGCCATCCATAGTAGTGCCAGCAGGGGTAGTGCCTGTAATTACAGGTAATACCCCTGCTGCCTGTAAAAAATAATAATAAAAGTTTAAAACAGAATGATATTGATTAAATATATATAATTTTATATATATATATATATATATATATATATAATATAAAAATTAAAAATAATAATAAATAAATAAATATATATGTGTAATTTCGTTCTAACTGTATTTTGATATTAACATATATATATATATATATATATATATTGATATAAAAATACACATAGAATAAAATAATATATACATCTATATACATAAGTATGTACGTATATTTCATGTGTATATTCTATATATAAATAAAAGTATTTAAAAAAAATTATATATATATAATGTGTGTTTATGTATATATATAATAATTTTACGAATATATTTATGTAATAATTTTACATAATTAGGTCATTTTATTAATTACAATTTGCGGGACCTGCCTGACAACCCAGGCCAAAAGTCCAGGGAATTTAATTTGCTAGCACTATAGTTAACCCTATAACTTTCCAAGACACCAGGGCCGGACTGGGAAAAAAATTAGGCCCGGGCATTTTTCAATCAGAACTGCCCCCTAAGAAAGGGGCGTGGCCAGAGAGTGTGTGTTTTGTCATCACTAATGACAACACGCCCCCTCTCAGTGAGCATGTTGGTTCAATGCCCAGAGCCCTGCTGAAGAGCTCTGACATTAGAAAAAGACCCTGAATTTGTTCTGCGCAGCTCAAGCAAATTTAATAACATGCTTGTGCTGTGTTTGCTTTTAAATTGTCTCTGGTGTTTCCACAAGTGGGATACCAGAGGACAAAAGGGCCAGGAAAGTGCATGGTGCATATGTTTGGAGCCTGCTTGTGGGATTGCATGTGTGTAGAGAGTGGTGTGGTATTGTATAAATAGGTCAATTTAATTTGTGTTTGTGGTGTAATATGTGTGGCTAGGGGCTGTAGAGAGTGTGTGTATAGGGGGCATAGTTTTATAGGGGATGCAGCGAGTGTGTGCATACGGGCTGAAGTGTGTGTGTATAGGTGACGTAGTGTGTGTAGGGGTTGCAGAGAGGGTGTGTTTAGAGAATGTTGTATGTGTTTGCTGACAAGGAATGTAATGTGTGTGTGTAGGAGATCTACTGTGTAAAGGACCCAGTGTGTGTGTGTAGAGGATTAAGAGTGCATATAGGGTAAGGGATCTAATGTGTATCTGGAGCGTGTGTAGTGGTGCAGGGTGAGGGGTGCTGTAGTGTGTGTGTGTGTGTGTGTGTGTATGTATGTATGTGTATATATATATATATATATATATTTTGACTTATTGTATGTGTGAGGGGCGCAGTGTGTGTATGTAAGAGGGGTGCTGTGTGTGAGGGTGTTTTTATCTGCTGTCACATTCTAGGTTTCTAATTTTCTTTGTCTGTTAACTCACTGAGGGTTATTTTATATATATATGTGTGTGCTGTGTGTGAGTGAGGGTGCTGTGTGTGTCTGGGTGCTGTGTGTTTGGGGGGCGCTGTGTCTGTCTGGGTGGCGCTGTGTGTGTCTGGGTGCGCTGTGTGTGTCTGGGTGCGCTGTGTGTGTCTGGGGGTGCTGTGTCTGGGTGCTGTGTGTGTCTGGGGGGTGCTATGTGTGTCTGGGTGCAGTGTGTGTCTGGGGGGTGCTGTGTCTGGGTGCAGTGTGTGTCTGGGGGGTGCTGTGTCTGGGTGCAGTGTGTCTGGGGGTGCTGTGTCTGGGTGCAGTGTGTGTCTGGGGGTGCTGTGTCTGTGTGTGTCTGGGTGCTGTGTGTGTGTGTGTCTGGAGGTGTCTGGTGTGTGTCTGTCTGGGTGCTGTGTGTGTCTGGGTGGGCTGTGTCTGGGTGCTGTGTGTGTCTGGGGGTGCTATGTGTGTCTGGGTGCAGTGTGTGTCTGGGGGGTGCTGTGTCTGGGTGCAGTGTGTGTCTGGGGGGTGCTGTGTCTGGGTGCTGTGTGTGTCTGGGGGGTGCTGTGTATGGGGGTGCTGTGTGTGTCTGGGGGTGCTGTGTCTGTCTGGGGGCTTGTATGTCTGCGCTGTGTGTGTCTGGGGTGCTGTGTGTGTCTGGGGGGTGCTGTGTCTGGGTGCTGTGTGTCTGGGTGCAGTGTGTCTGGGGGGTGCTGTGTCTGTCTGGGGGCGCTGTGTCTGCGCTGTGTGGGTGCAGTGTGTGTCTGGGGGAAGCGTCTGGGTGCTGTGTGTGTCTGGGGTGCTGTGTCTGGTGCAGTGTGTGTCTGGGGTGCTGTGTCTGGGTGCAGTGTGTGTCTGGGTGCTGTGTGTGTCTGGGTGCTGTGTGTGTCTGGGGGGGTGCTGTGTCTGGGGTGCTGTGTCTGGGTGCTGTGTGTGTCTGGGGGGTGCTGTGTCTGCGCTGTGTGTGTCTGCGCTGTGTGTGTCTGGGGTGCTGTGGCCCGTCTGGGGGTGCTGTGTCTGGGTGCTGTGTGTGTCTGGGTGCAGTGTGTGTCTGGGGGTGCTGTGTCAGTGCTGTGGGTGTGTGTCTGGGGGTGCTGTGTCTGGGTGCAGTGTGTGTCTGGGTGCTGTGTGTGTCTGGGTGCTGTGTGTGTCTGGGGGGTGCTGTGTGCTGTGTCTGGGTGCTGTGTGTGTCTGGGGGGTGCTGTGTCTGGGTGCTGTGTGTGTCTGGGTGCTGTGTGTGTCTGGGGGGTGCTGTGTATGGGGGTGCTGTGTGTGTGAATGTATTTTTTTATTTAAATTTAAATATTTTTTTTACTAATAAAAAAAAAAAAATTATATCCCCCCCCTCCCTTCTTACCTTTATCCTGGGAGGGGGGGGAGGGAGAAGATCAGTTCTCCCTGGGGGGTTGG
This sequence comes from Pelobates cultripes, assembly GCA_933207985.1. Classification (NCBI taxonomy): domain Eukaryota; kingdom Metazoa; phylum Chordata; class Amphibia; order Anura; family Pelobatidae; genus Pelobates; species Pelobates cultripes. Next base: position 361,174,678 of record OW240913.1, read on the forward strand.
GAGCCATGCTGCCTTCCCTGGTGGTCCAGTGGTGAGAGTGAACTTTAACCTGCGGGTTAGAGTTCACTCTCGCGAGATCTGAGCGTTGCCGCGGCAACGCTCAGAATCCCGCGAGAGGACCGGCGGAGCTGCTTGTTGGAGCTCCGCCGGGTCCTCCCTCCCTCCCTCACCAGCTGGCGCGGCCGCATCTCACTGTCTGTGGGCCGGTGAGGGAGATCTTTGATCTCCCCACCGGCCCACGGAGGCACTATGCAGGGCCGGCGCTCGGATAGCGCTGGCCCTGCAGGGGCCGGCCGGGGAGATCCCCTGCCGGCCTCGGCCCCACGGCCATCGCGGCCCACCGGGCATTTGCCCGGTATGCCCGATGGCCAGTCCGGGCCTGCAAGACACCATAAAACCTGTACATGGGGGGTACTGTTCTACTCGGGAGACTTCGCTGAACACAAATATTAGTGTTTCAAAACAGTAAAACTTATCACAACAATTATATCGTCAGTGTAAGTGACATTTGTGTGGGAAAATTGCAAACAATGTCACTTTCACTGACGAAATCATCGTTGTGATACATTTTACTGTTTTGAAACACTAATATTTGTGTTCAGCGAAGTCTTACGTGTTTTTTTTACTTTTTACAGGCAGCAGGGGGACTACCTGTCATTACAGGCACACCCCCTGCTGGCAATGCTGTGGACGGCTATTCCGTCCATGTGATCGTGAGGTCCTCGCAAGGTGCCAGGTAAGTCCCCCCACCGCGACCAAAGGCGTGGGATCGCCGGCGAGCGGTTACGTACATAGGACAGCGGGGACATACTATGCCGCCCGCCAGCGTTTAGAGCCGGTTCCCCAAGGACGGCATAGCACGCTTGCCATCCTTAAGTGGTTATATTGCCAGACTTCTTAATAAAGAAAAAGACTGCGTTTACAAGAAATACGATTTGTGTGATGTTCCTATCATTAAGACTGTGTGGTTGTATGGTCCCAGGTCACGTTTATTGTTGAAAAACTGCATAGTTTTCTTAAAATTGTAGCATGTCATATTACTTTAAAGAGTTGTTGACTGTGAAATATATTATCCCACACATTAGGTATTGGAATACATGTACTTTTTGGAGAAAATGTTCTGATATTAATTATATCATCATTCTAATAACATAATTTCCTGTAATTCTCAGGGATGAAGACTTTCACAAAAAATGCGGGGAGGATGTGTCTCATTATCTGTCCTTCCAAAGGCACCTGATCTGGATGCTTTTTACAGTGACCATTCTGTCTCTTTGTATCATCTTGCCTGTACACTTTCTTGGGAGCACAACTGGTAAAATATGTTTTATTCAGATAGACCTGTTACCGACACGACTTTTACCATCCTTAGAGTGGGCAACTAATTTCGTAATTCTCCCTCACTGACAATACTAGTTGTCTTCAATTTATTATGTCTCATTAGAACATATATTTCTTAATGTATGAAAAAGTCACTAGCACATATTTATTCATGATTTTATTTAGTTATTAGTTTCTTAAATGTTTTATCAGAAAGATACCTTGAAATTTCTGTTGATTTTGAGTAGTTCCTGGAGTTATCATTATCCTGCTGTATTACTAACACCTACCTTAAGAACCTACCAACTTGTGAATTGATAATTTACTAAGAAAATGCCTTGTTTTTAAATTACTGGTAACACCTCACATGATCCAATTAATTTTCTCCTTCAATTAATAAACCACATGTAAACACTCCATGTAAATATACATCTAACACTAATCAAAACACTTACTTACTGGGGCACTCTTGATTGGTTGATTTGCAAGATAAGTTCTCCTCGTTTATTTACTTCATTACTTTATAGGATATTAATATGTTCAGTCAGCTTTAGAGGGAGGAGTAAAGTCAGGAGACGTTAGTGCAGGGATGCTAATCTAAAATAAATAATGGTGAACGTACGGAGCTAGAATTACATGAAATATAAGTGTTCAAAGCAATGCAACCAATATTTATAAAATAAACTTAATCGAGACAAGTTTATTTTCTGATTCATGAATCACATCGCCTTCTGCACCAAAACATGCTTAACATCGCAAATTAACATATCAAATAAATCACAAAAGAAAAAGTGCAAAAAACTATTATTTGGGAAATAAATATAGCCAAAAATAGAAGAATGTAAATTCCTAAAAGACAAACTATACAAAAATAATAGTGCAATATTGTATATAATAAAAAAATCCCATAAACAACACAACTGTAGAGAAGACAAGGATGGAGCATTGAGACAAGGATGGAGACGACTGTCAGTATCCACAGATATCAATAATATTAATTTCATATTAATTTCATATCAGAAAATGTAAAGGCTTCCGTGCTGCAGTACTGTATCACCATACTATATAGAACAACTGTATCTAATGTCCTGATAGAAAGTATCCAACAGTTCCTATTTAACAGACACAGCCGCAGGCCGCAGCTGAATATAACCGGAGCCTTCGCTCCTTCTGGGTGTTCCAGACTCAACTCCTCACTTTCTTCCACATTCCTGACATACACAGAAAACAATCTTTAGTATTATACAACAGGAAAATAAGATAAAAAATATTTTCAAATTAAATATAATGTAAAAGTAGTTTTTCATATAGAGAAAAGGAAACAATAATAATGATAAACATCAATGAATTAAGGAATATCCCATCCAAATAACCAGATAAAACCTAGATTGTGTAAATAAAAACTACATCTCTCCTAACTCCCAAGAGCATTTCTAAGGGCATATCGTCTAAAAAGTTAAACAGACCCACAAAAAAAAAACATTACATGTAAGGAAACAATTTTATAAAACTAGCGGGGAAAATGCTCTACAACTCTGAACAATAAATAAAGCAAATAAAAAATATTTATCGATGAATATTATGTATTTGTTGTTTAGAGATGAAGAGCCTTACAGAGTTGGTTCTAGAACTGAACATCTGAGAGACAAACAAATCTGGGCAGATTTCCTATACTGTAATAACAAAAATGTCTGAATGCAAATACCACGTGTGTCACTCTCTCTGTGCCCTCTCCCTGCTGCTGCAGAACTCTATCCATCCCTACATCTCTGTATTGGTGCATCCCTTCCCAGCCTTTCTGTAACCCCAACTATCAATCACTTTTATTCACCGTGCATTTGTGAGACTCCAATGGTGTTTCACACGGGTACACAGCCTGCCATTCACAGTCTTTAACCCCTTAAGGACCAAACTTTTGGAATAAAAGGGAATCATGACATGTCACACATGTCATATGTCCTTAAGGGGTTAAGCTTTAGAGAGGAAAGCTATTCACTACAGGAACCCAGCATACGTTGGCTCAGTTGATACACAACAAGGGGGGCAGAGTGTCATAGTTTAATGGGCCCTCCATGTTAGGGGAAACCTGCAACTATTAAATACATAGTGCCATATGAGATGAGGAGATACTATTATATTGATATAATCATATATTATTACCATCGATTGAATAGGCCGTGCAGAATGGTCCCGCCTGCCCACTGCTAAACAAATGAGGGTGTTGTATAAAAGATTCATAATAAATAGCTTCCCCAGCCCCACAGTAGATCCACCACTGATCACCAGCCCCCCTTTGTTAATTGCTTCAAACATTTAAAAAATGTTTACTTTTTCTCAAATTGAACTCTTTGGCCTTTGAACTCTTTGGCCATCCACAATGTGTTCCAATCCCTGATGACACATATCAGGACTGATACTGACATTTCTTTTGACTCCAATGTTCAAAACCCGGTACAGACTTAGGGGGTAATAAATATAACATAGAAGGAGGGAGATAATTTTGGGGTCAAACCCCCTACATCCCAAAATATACTTTTTGTTAAAAATTATTATTTTTGTTTTCAGATAGTGAAAAAATGAAGTTTGCCATGACAACAATTGCAAACATCGATACCGAGTAAGTAGAAGGGACTCAGATAATTGTTTCACTCTGATACATGCACACATCCGTCTAAACACCATGGCTATAATTATTTGATATATTGTGTTTTAACAGCAGCAATATCTTGTGGGTGCACATAGCCATCGGAGTAATTTATGTGGTAACGTTTGTGATGCTAATGCTCCATCACGCATCTACAATTAATTATGAGAATGAAGAAAAAGTAAGTACAATATACTCATCCCTTCTGCTAGGTTGGAATTCCTAGATAGAGAATATATATTATACTTCTAGCTATACATTCTTCAAAACAGGAGACTCTTCATTCCTCTTTATTATATCAGTTGGTTCCCCAGCTTGGACATCATTCTGTAAATAGGAGCCATATCAGTAGGACTTCCTAATCTTTAATAGTTTGTTAAAGAGAGATTATCTCAGTAGGATCAATTACTTACCCATTCTTTAAAGAGAAGTAATAACAGTAAGCATTCCTAATAAATCTTTAAAGAGTAGTGATATCAATAGAACCTCTTCACTTCTCATTCTACAATTAGTAGTACTGGTCTATCCAGACCCCATTACTGTGTTCCATTCTATCCTGAACATGATATTGGCCACATAATGTCATTGCCACTCAGTCTGAAGGCCGTAACGGGATTGTGGCGGAACAGACCTCGCCACGTGTTCTTGGAGGGGGCTGCTTGCCCGCCTCCTACCTTCTGACTATGGCCCTGGGATATATGGCATTTGAAAACACTATTTGTGCCCTGTGACAAAACTGGAGATTGTGCACAAATATGACTATTGTCCATATTTTTTATGATTCCCTTCGTTTGTTGCACTGTTCCCCATGTGTTTCATCTGTTGGTTCGGCTGGATAGACTACCAGACAAACTGTGGAGTTACTGGGTGGCCACCATTTCATGTATCAGAGGCACATGGTGAGAACAATGGATGAAGCACATGGTGAGAATAATGGATGGCTGCCATTTTAACTCACAGACACTGTTTGGACTTTTCTACACAGTGCCATCTCGCCGGTATTTGGTGCACAAAGACATCATGCAGTAGTTTTAAACTATACAACAGGGGACACATTATACAGTAATTATTTTTCATATAGCCTTATAGTTCTGCGGAATCTGCATTAAACCGTATCTTCCAAACTACTGAACGGATCTGGGTGAATTTTGGATATGTGCTTCATCCAGATCCCCTGGTTCCGAGGATATGGGGTTATTGAATGTTTTGGGGTCCATGTGATATGTTTTATAATACTGTATTTTCCTGCCTGTGATAATTAAGTTAGTCTATTGTGTTGAGATAATTGTATCACAGGCAGAGGGGAGGATTACTGATGTAATGAATGGGAGTGTTAGCTGTGTTGTAATGTGTTGATTGGTTGTTCTTCAAAACCCTGTGGGCAGTACTATGTTTGTAGAATGTGAATAAAAGAGGCTGTATGTGCCAGTACAGTCAGTTCTACTTCACCCTCAATTTGGAGTGCCGTCTCTTATTGGGGGAATCTGCTACAAGGGATTGCTATGCTTGTCATACTCCCTTGCTAAATCACTACTAAGCTCTTGTAAGATCTTGTTCCTGCCTTGCTCTCTGGAGGAGTCTATGGTGGTTATGGTGTCGGCTGGAGTGTTTGGAGCCCTCAGGAAGCCCTAGGAGCATCCTTCAATGAAGGTACCCAGTTGGGGTGCCCGTCGATGCGTTACAGGGGGTTTAGGAAGCAAATATACAAATAACTTGTCAAATTTATTTGTTCGTATCGAACATTACGTTTTCTGGACCCCGGACCCGAACACGGACATGTCACTGTATGTTCGTGTTCGAGTTCGGTGGTCGTCGATTTAATGGTGCATTTTGAAATGCTGTAGGGCAGCCAATCAACAAGCGTTTGAGTTGTGTGCCCTTAGAAGCCATCACAGCCATGCCTACTAATGGCATGGCTGTGATTGGCCAGTGCAGCATGTGACCCAGCCTCTATATATAAGCTGGAGTCCCGTAGCGTTGCACGCACATGAGCTCTTATTAGTGTAGGGAGAGGATGTTGCCGCTGTGATGGACAGCTTAGGAAAGAATTCTGCAAACTAGTACATTAGTGGGGTGCACTTCATATCTGAGAGTCAAATAGAAGCGTCAAATAGTGTGGCTACATCAGAGTTTTAAAAAGTCAATTAAATAGAAGCCTCAAATACTTTGGTTACATTGGAGTTTTAAAAAGTAAATTTTTTTTTTGGGTGCTAAATAGTATATTTGGGGTGTGCACTTCATATCTGAGAGTCAAATAGAAACGTCAAATACTGCACTTATAGCGCAATTGAAAACATTCTTATTTTCTGGGTGCTAATCTGCTAAATAGTACATTTGGGGCGTGCTCTTCATATCTGAGAGTCAAATAGAAGCGTCAAGTACTGCGCTGATAGCGCAATTTAAAACATTCTTATTTTCTGTGTGCTAATCTACTAAATAGTACATTTGGGGCGTGCTCTTCGTCTTCATATCTGAGAGTCAAATAGAAGCGTCAAATACTGCGGTTACAGCGCAATTGAACACATTCTTATTTTCTGTGTGCTAATCTGCTAAATAGTAAATTTAGGGCGTGCTCTTCATATCTGAGAGTCAAATAGAAGCGTCAAATACTGCGGTTACAGCGCAATTGTAAAAACTCTAATTGTTTTGGGTGCTAAATAGTACATTTGCATCCTGCGGTTCACTTTATATCTGACAGTCAAATAGAACCGTCAAATACTGTGTTTACAGCGCACTTTGACAAATTCACATTATTTTGCCCCTAAGAAGTACATTTGGGGCGTGCTCTTCATATCTGAGAGTCAAATAGGAGCGTAAAATACTGTGGTTACAACGCACTTGTAAAAATTACACTTTTTTTGGTGCTAAATAGTACATTTCTGGCCTGCGGTGCATTTCTTGCAGTCCAATAGACTAAAAAAAAACAACAATGGTTGACTATTGCCGGTTACATTGTCGCCTGACATAAAACATCTGTTAGTTTGGTGGGTGAACGCAAAGAATGAGGAGGGCGTCAAATAAGGGACGTGACCCTGGTCGTGGTGCTGCTGGTGTTGGTGGAGCTCCTGTTGCAAGGATAGGACGTGGTCGATCTGTGCCAGCTACACGCTCAAGTAAAACACCTTCCTCATGTGCGAGTACGTGACAGAACCTTCAGCGTTATATGGTAGGCCCGAATGCTGCTCTACGAATGGTGAGGGCAGAACAAGTACAGGCGATAGTAGATTGGATGGCTGACAGTGCCTCCAGTTCCTGCACATTGTCTCCCACCCGTTCCCCCTGCTGAAAGCTCAGAGTTGGCACCTGCAGCCCATGACCATCTGTCTTTCACCTCACCCCCTTGCAAAGCAGCCAAGCAGTCTGAGCCACAAGTCATGCAGCAGTCTCTTATGCTTTTTGATGACTGCTGGCAGGGTTTCCGTGGGCCATCCACTTAGCCTTGCCCCAGAAGGGTAAGAGATTGAGTGCACTGATGCACAACCACTTATGTCTAAGGATGTGGACATGCGAGGACCACCACAGCACGTCTCTGATGATGATGAAGTACAGGTGCCAACTACTGTGGCTTTCTGCAGTGTGCAGACTGGCAAGGAGGGCAGGGTTGAGGAGTGGGTGCAAGATGATGTGGAGGATGATGAGGTCCTAGACCCCACATGGAATGAAGGTCATGCGAGTGACGTGTCCAGTTTGGAGGAAGAGGCGGTGGTCGCACAGAGGCACCAGCACAGCATAAGAGGGAGCAGGGTGCAAAAGCGGAGCTGCCGTCCCCTAAACGGTACGCCTGCTACTGCCCACCGCACCCAGCGACCGAGCACATCAAAGCCAGCTCCAAGGAGTTCCCTGGTGTGGCAGTTCTTCAGACAATGTGCAGACGACAAGACACGAGTGGTTTGCACGCTGTGCAATCAGAGCCTGAAGCGAGGCATAAACGTGCTAAACCTGAGCACAACCAGCATGACCAGGCATCTACATGCAAAGCACGAGCTGCAGTGGAGTAAGCACCTCAAAAACAAAGAAAGGTGTCAGGCTCCTCCTGCTTCCTCTTCTGCTGCTTTCTCGGCTTCTTCCTCCACCTCTAGAGTCATAGTGGCACCTGCCACCCCGCAAACAGAGGATGTGGCAGCAACGCCACCACGTCCGCCACCGTCCCAAAGCATCTCCACACTTTCCCATGGAAGCGTTCAGCTGTCCACCTCCCAAACACTGGAAAGAAAGAGGAAGTATGCCCTTACCCACCCGCGATCCCTGGCCCTGAATGCCAGCATTTCAAAATTCCTGGCATTTGAAATGCTGTCATTCCGTCTGGGCAAATGTAGTGGCGGCTTGGCCTAAGGCAGATGTCCTTCTGCCACAGAGGATTGCAGGGCATTCCTCTTTGCCTCCTGTTGCCATCTCCTCCGCTTCCTCCTCCTCTACCACCTCCTCATCCGCTCAGCGTAACACCTTCACCACCAACTTCAGCACAGCCAAGGGGAAACGACAGCAGGCTGTTTTAAAACTCATATGTTTGGGGGAAAAAACCCCACACTGTGCAGGAGCTGTGGAAGGGCATGGAACAACAGACTGATGAGTGATTGTTGCCACTGAGCCTCAAGCCCGGCCTGGTGGTGTGCGATAATGGGTGAAATCTCCTAGCTGCTCTGGGCCTAGCCGGTTTGACGCACATCCCTTGCCTGGCGCATGTGCTGAATTTGGTGGTGCAGAAATTCCTGAAAAACTACCCAGATATATCAGAGCTGCTGCAGAAAGTGTGTGCCGTCTGTGCGCGCTTTCGGCATTCTCACCCTGCTGCTCGCCTGTCTGCGCTGCAGCGTAACTTCAGCCTTCCCACTCACCGCCTCATATGCCACGTGCCAACAAGGTGGAACTCCACCTTGCACATGCTGGAGAGACTGTACGAGCAGCAGCAGGCGATAGCGGAGTTTCAGCTGCAGCACGCATGGGTCAGTCGTTCTGCGGAACAGCACCACTTCACCACCAATGAGTGGTCCTCCATGCAAGACCTGTGTGCCATGTTGCACTGTTTCGAGTACTCCACCAACATGGCCAGTGCCGATGACGCCGTTCTCAGCCTTACTATCCCGCTTCTATGTCTCCTTGAAAAAACGCTTTGGGCGATGATGGAAGAGGATGTGGCACAGGAGGAAGGAGGAGGAGGAAGAGGGGTCATTTCCATGGTTATCAGGCCAGTCATTCACAAGTGGCTCGGAGGGTGGGTTCCTGCACCAGCATAGGCCAGGTACACAATTGTCCAGCATCTCCACACTGTCCCATGGAAGCGTTCAGCTGTCCATCTCCCAAACACTGGAGAGAAAGAGTGCGGGCCGTCTATGCGCGCTTTTGGCGTTCTCACCCTGCTGTTGCTCGCCTGTCTGTGCTGCAGTGTATCCTCGACCTTCCCACTCACAGCCTCATATGCGACATGCCCACAAGGTGGAACTCCACCTTGCACATGCTGGAGAGACTGTGTGAGCAGCAGCAGGCGATAGTGGAGTTTCAGCTGCAGCACGCACGGGTCAGTCGCTCTACGGAATAACACCACTTCGCCACCAATGAGTGGGCCTCCATGCGAGACCTGTGTGCCATTTTGCACTGTTTCAAATACTCCACCAACATGGCCAGTGCCGATGACGCCGTTCTCAGCCTCACTATCCCGCTTCTATGTCTCCTTGAAAAAAACGCTTCGGGCGATGATGGAAGATGATGTGGAACAGGAGGAAGAGGAGGAGGGGTCATTTCCACAGTTGTCAGGCCAGTCATTCACAAGTGGCTAGGAGGGTGGGTTCCTGCAATGTTCTGGAGGATGTGGAGGAGGAGGCTGAGGATGATGAGGAGGAGGAGGAGGAGGAACTGTGTTCACATCAGGGTGTCACCCTACACAGCTCGTGGGCATCACTAGAGCCTGGCTGGGGGGATACCGAGGACACAGACGATACACCTCCCACAGAGGACAGCTTGTCCTTGCCTCTGGGCAGCCTGGCACACATGAGCGACTACATGCTGCAGTGCCTGCGCAACGACTGCCGAGTTGCCCACATTCTAACTTGTGCTGATTACTGGATGGCCACCCTGCTGGATCCCCATTACAAGGACAACGTGCCGTCCTTAATTCCCTCACTGGTACGTGATCGGAAGATGCGTGAATACCAACGCACGCTGGTAGACGCGCTGCTGAGGGCATTCCCAACTGACACCGGGGGCTCAGTGGAAGCACAAGGCGAAGGCAGAGGAGGAGGAAGAAGTCGCCAACGCAGCTGGGGCACCGTCAGCACCTCAGAAGGCAGGGTTAGCATGGCTGAAATGTGTAAAAGCTTTGTCAGCACGCCACAACAACCAGCAACACCAGCTGATATGGAACGTCTTTGCAGGAGGCAGCATTTCAGCAACATGGTGGAACAGTACGTGTGCACACGCCTACACGTACTGACTGATGGGTCTGCCCCATTCAACTTCTGTGTCTCCAAATTGGGTCTGAGCTTGCCCTTTATGCCTTGGAGGTGCTGGCCTGCCCTGCAGCCAGTGTATTGTCTGAACGTGTGTTTAGCACGGCAGGGGGCGTTATCACAGACAAGCGCAGCCGCCTTTCCACAGCCAACGTGGACAAGCTCACGTTTGTTAAAATGAACCAGGCATGGATCCCACCAGACTTGTCTGTACATTGTGCAGAATAGACATTTGTACTGGCCTCACCCAGCCATTGTTATACTCAATTGCACTTATTCTTTTTTTTGTTTTTTTATATGTCCCAATATTTTGGGGGCTACCCCAATAAAAAAAAATAAAAAAATAAAGAAAATAAACAAACAAATAAAAAACAGTGTTGGCTACCTCCTGCTCCTCCTCCACCGCCGCTTCCACCTACACCGCCACGGTGTATACCCAGATATATCAGAGCTGCTGCAGAAAGTGCGGGCCGACTGTTCTCACCCTGCTGCTGCTCACCTGTTTGCGCTGTCAGCGTAACTTCGGCCTTCCTGCTCACAGCCTCATGAGACTGTGCGAGCAGCAGCAGGCGATAGTGGATTTTCAGCTGCAGCACGTACTGCGGAACAGAGTTTTCTTTTTTTATATGTTCGAATATTTTGGCGGCTACCCCAATTAAAAAAACCAAAAAAACCAAAAACAAATAAAAAACGGTGTTGGCTACCTCCTTCTCAACCTATGGGTCACTTAGTATCAGGCCCGGACTGGCCATCAGGCACACCGGGCAAATGCCCGGTGGGCCGCGGTGGCCATGGGCCGAGGCCGGCAGGGGAGATCACAGGATCTCCCCTGCTGGTCTATGCAGGGCCGGCACTCTCCTAGCGCCGGCCCCGCTGTTTGTCACGACGGGCCGGTGGGGGGATCAAGGATCTCCCTGACCGGCCCACATGCGGCCGCCGGCGGGGAGGGAGGGAGGGAGACAGCCAGCTAGGCTGGAGAGAGGACCAGGTACCGGCGGAGCTCTAACTTGCAGCTCCGCCGGGTTCCTCTCGCGAGATCCGGTGCGTTGCCATGGCAACGACCGGATCTCGCGAGAGTGAACTCTAGCCTCACAGGCTAGAGTTCACTCACCCACGAGGACCACCAGGGAACCCCGCCACCCCGCCTTCCAGCGTGCCGGACCCCCCCTCCCAGGCTAAAGGTAAGAAGGGAGGGGGGGAAATAATGACTTTTTTTTATTTTTTTTATTTACCCCCCCTACACACACACACAATAACATTTATACAGCACTCTCACACCCATCACACACAGCACTCTCTCCCACAGCACTCTCACACCCATCACACACAGCACTCTCTCCCACAGCACTCTCACACCCATCACACACAGCACTCTCTCCCACAGCACTCTCACACCCATCACACACAGCACTCTCTCCCACAGCACTCTCACACCCATCATACACAGCACTCTCTCCCACAGCACTCTCACACCCATCACACACAGCACTCTCTCACACAGCACTCTCACACACACACAGCACTCTCACACACATTACACACAGCACTCTCACACACAGCACTCTCACCCATCACACACAGCACTCTCACACACATTACACACAGCACTCTCTCACACAGCACTCTCACACCCATCACACACAGCACTCTCTCACACAGCACTCTCACACCCATCACACACAGCACTATCACACACAGCACTATCACACACAGCACTATCACACACAGCACTATCACACACAGCACTCACACCCAGCACTCTCTTACCCATCACACACAGCACTCTCACACCCAGCACTCTCACACCATCACACACAGCGCACTCTCACAGAGCACTCACACACACACAGCACTCTCACACCCATCACACACAGCACTTTCACACACACACAGCACTCTCTCACAGCACTCTCACAGAGCACTCTCTCACACCCATCTCACACAGCACTCTCACACCCATCACTCACACACGGCACTCTCACACACACTCACACACGGCACTCTCACACACATCACACACACACCGCACCCTCACACACACACATACACCGCACCCTCACACACACACATACTGCACCCCTCACATACACACAGAACCCCCCCAACACACTGCACCACACACATACACAATACTTCCAAATATATATATATACACACACACACACTACACTCTTAAAGGACCACTCTAGCCACCCAGACCACTTCAGCTTAATGAAGTGGTCTTGGTGCCAGGTCCTTCTAGGGTTAACCCATTGTTTTATAAACATAGCAGTTTCAGAGAAACTGCTATGTTTATCAATGGGTTAAGCCTTCCCCCAAAGCCTCTAGCAGCTGTCTCATTGACAGCCGCTAGAGGCGCTTGCGTGCTTTTCACTGTGAAAATCACAGTGAGAGCACGCAAGCGTCCATAGGAAAGCATTATAAATGCTTTCCTATGCGACCGGCTGAATGCGTGCGCAGCTCTTGCCGCGCGTGCGCATTCAGCCGACGGGGCGGATCGGAGGAGGAGAGCTCCCCGCCCGGCGCTGGAAAAAGGTAAGTTTTAACCCCTTTCCAGAGCCGGGCGGGAGGGGGTCCCTGAGCCACATATGCATCACATTACACCACAAACACAACACGACTAAAACCGACCTTATTACACAATACCACACCACGACCAGCTCACTCTACACACACGCAATACCACAAGCAGGCTCCAAACACATGCACAATACTCTGTCCTGGCCTTTTGTCTCCTGGTATCCATTTATAGAGACACCAGAGACAAGTTGCAAGGAAACACAGTGCAAGCATGTTATTAAATTTGCTTGCACTGTGCAGAACAAATACAGGACTTTTTCTCATGCTAGAGCTCTTCAGCAGAGCTCTGCGCATGGTCTGCCCTGGAAGAGCATTGAACCAACATGCTCACTTTGAGAGGAGGCGTGTTTGTCATTGGTGATGACAAAACACACCTCCTCTGCCCCGCCCCCTTTTTAGTGGGCCGCTGTGTTAAAAAAATGCCCGGGCCGAATTTTTCTCCCAGTCCGGCCCTGCTTAGTATAAACTATGTACACAATAGCAGAGGCTTGTGAAGGCCTTTTCTCCATGCATCAGGAGTTGAGCTCAGTTTGAACAATGAAAGAGAATACCCTGCACTCCAACCCTCTCTCAAATGGATAATTCTGGTGATCCTCCTGACAGCCATGCTTTAGATTTTGATTTCTGTTCTTCCAAAGCTAAAATCAAAGATTCCATCTAGTGCTATTTTATGGCTCAGCTGTATTTTTAATTTTTATGTATTTTATGTTATTTTAACCCCTTAAGGACCAAACTTCTGGAATAAAAGGGAATCATGACATGTCACACATGTCATGTGTCCTTAAGGGGTTAAGTGATTTCCCTATCCACATTTGTTTGCAGGGCACTAGTCCTACTCTTACCCCCATTTTACTTCCTTTTGCAGCCCTCTAGCCCTTTCCATGACTTTTTTAGAGGCATTTTTGTGCCCAAAAGTTCGGGTCCCCATTGACTTCAATGGGGTTCAGGTTCGAGGTCAAACTCGGGGTCAAGTTCGATCCCGAACCCGGACTTTTTTTCAAAGTTCGGCCGAACCCGCCGGACCCGAACATCTAGGTGTCCGCTCAACTCCAGTCAAAATACATGTGAATATGAACGTTTATTTATAAGATTGTATTTGCTATGTGTTTTGTTAAAAGTGTTGATTTGTCTTCTCTAACTATTGGAAGTTATCAGGACAAGAAGCTAGAATGCACACAGAAAATGTCACTTCACCTTTACCAGGCATACATAGGTCCCGTAGATTTAAGGGGATTATCATGTAATGGTAGCTTTAGATCTGTTGTAGGATATATGAACCAATGATTTTTTTGTAAAGTGATAACGTCCCTTAGTATTCTACAGGAAGCAGTCACCAGTCTAACTAGAAGTGTGACAGCAGCCTAATAATGGTGATAACATTTACAAGGACTGGAATGAAAACCGGACCTCCTCAAAACTAAATGCTGATAGTCATTATATCACAGCAAAGTGGCATTTATTAATATTTGCCACAAGGAATCAAAAGCTGTTTTCATGATAGTTCTGACAAAAATTTAACTTACTTCCCTTTTAACTCTTTTTCAAGAATTGTAGTTGCTAGTACAAACAATGTAGGGTTTTCTGCTGTGGGCTATTGAAGAGTTTTTATACTTTTCAATAGTGCTGGAATATCAAAGATCAGTAGAAACATAGAATGTGACGGCAGATAAGAACCATTCGGCCCATCTAGTCTGCCCAATTTTCTAAATACTTTCATTAGTCCCTGGCCTTATCTTATAGTTAGGATAGCCTTATGCCTATCCCACGCATGCTTACACTCCTTTACTGTGTTAACCTCTACCACTTCAGCTGGAAGGCTATTCCATGCATCCACTACCCTCTCAGTAAAGTAATACTTCCTGATATTATTTTTAAACCTTTGTCCCTCTAATTTAAGACTATGTCCTCTTGTTGTGGTAGTTTTTCTTCTTTTAAATATAGTCTCCTCCTTTACTGTGTTGATTCCCTTTATATATTTAAATATTTCTATCATATCCCCCCTGTCTCGTCTTTCCTCCAAGCTATACATGTTAAGATCCTTTAACCTTTCCTGGTAAGTTTTATCCCGCAATCCATGAACCAGTTTAGTATCCCTTCTCTGAACCCTCTCTAAGGTATCAATATCCTTCTGAAGATACGGTCTCCAGTACTGTGTACAATACTCCAAGTGAGGTCTCACCAGTGTTCTGTACAATGGCATGAGCACTTCCCTCTTTCTACTGCTAATACCTCTCCCTATACAACCAAGCATTCTGCTAGCATTTCCTGCTGCTCTATTACATTGTCTGCCTACCTTTAAGTCATCAGAAATAATCACCCCTAAATACCTTTCCTCATATGTTGAGGTTAGGACTCTATCAAATATTCTGTACTCTGCCCTTGGGTTTTTACGTCCAAGCTGCATTATCTTGCACTTATCCACATTAAATGTCAGTTGCCACAACTCTGACCATTTTTCTAATTTACCTAAATCATTTGCTGTTTGGCTTATCCCTCCTGGAACATGAACTGTGTTGCATATCTTAGTTTTATCAGCAAAAAGACATACCTTACCATCAAGACCTTCTGCAATATCACTAATAAAAATATTAAAGAGAATCGGTCCAAGTACAGATCCCTGAGGTACCCCACTGGTGACAAGCCCAAGCTCTGAATATACTCCATTGACTACAACCCTCTGTTGCCTGTCAGTCAGCCACTGCCTTACCCATTCAATTATATTTGAATCCAAACTTAAAGATTGCCATTTATTGATAAGCCTTCTATGTGCAACAGTGTCAAAAGACTTACTGAAATCTAGGTAAGCAACGTCTACTGCACCACCCTGAACTATCATTTTAGTTACCCAGTCAAAAAAGTCAAAAAGATTAGTTTGGCATGATCTCCCTGAAGTAAACCCATGTTGTCTCTGATCTTGAAATCCATGTGTTTTTAGATGTTCAACAATCCTATCCTTTAACATGGTTTCCATTACTTTCCCCACTACTGAAGTAAGGCTTACTGGCCTATAGTTGCCCGACTCCTCCCTATTACCTTTCTTGTGAATGGGCACATCATTCGCTAACTTCCAATCTTCTGGGACTACTCCTGTTAACAATGGTTGGTTAAATAAATCTGTTAAAGGTTTTGCTAGTACACCACTAAGCTCTTTTAATAACTTTGGGTGTATTCCATCCGGTCCCATTGACTTATTTGTCTTTACTTTTGATAGTTAAAATAAAACCTCTTCCTCTGTAAACTCACATGTATCAAATGACTAATTTGACCTTTTTCCTAACTGAGGTCCCTTTCCTTCATTTTCATCTGTAAATACTGAACAAAAATATTGAGGCAGTCAGCTAGACCTTTATCCTCTTCTACATACCTTCCTTCTTTTGTTTTCAATCTAACTAATCCTTGTTTTACTTTCCTTTTCTCATTTATGTATCTAAAAAATGTTTTGTCCCCTTTTTTACTGACTGTGCTATTTTCTCTTTTGTGTGTGATTTGGAAGCTCTTATAACTTGCTTAGCCTCTTTCTGCCTAATCTTATAGATCATTCTGTCTTCCTCACTGTTTTTTTTCATAATTGCTAAATGCTAACTTTTTGATTTTTTACTATTTTGGCCACATCTGCAGAGTACCACAGTGGTTTCTTGATTTTTTTTTGCTTTTACTGACAAGCCTAATGCAATTTTCTGTTGCCTTCAGCAGTGCAACTTTTAAATAATCCCATTTCTCTTGGACTCCATTTAAATTGCTCCAGTCTGATAATGATCCCTTTACACATATTCTAATTTTAGAAAAGTCAGTTTTTTTAAAGTTTAAAACTTTTGTTTTTGTGTGGTGTGACTCAGTCACTGTTCTTATATTAAACCACACTGACTGATGATCACTGGATCCTACACTTTCACCTACAGTAATATCTGATACAAAATTTCCATTTGTTAACACTAAATCTAGTATGACCTCTTTACGAGTTGGCTCCTCAACGACTTGTTTTAGAGACAATCCCAGTAGGGAATTTAGAATATGTGTGCTCCTGGCACAAGCAGCTATTTTTGTTTTCCAATTCACATCAGGAAGATTAAAGTCACAGATGATGATAACTTCCCCCTTCATTGTCATTTTAGCTATTTCCTCAACTAGTAGATTATCTAACTCTTCTATTTGTCCTGGGGGCCTATAAATCACACCTACAAGAGTCACTGTGTGATTACCAAATTCTAACGTAACCCAAACAGACTCTATGTTCGCCTCACTAACTTTTATTAGGCTAGATTTTATGCTATCCTTCACATACAGGGCCACCCCTCCCCCTTTCTTGCCTTCTCTATATAAAGAGTACCCTGGTATTGCTATGTCCCAGTCATTTTTCTCATTATACCATGTCTCAGTAACAGCGACTAAATCTACATTATCAGTTACCATTATTGCCACAAATTCATAGATCTTATTCCCTAAACTGCGAGCATTTGCAGACATGACTCTAAGCTTATCATTTTTTAACACACTTGCTACAGACACCTTCTGTCTTTGTTTTGGTAGCCTGTATGTTATCTAACACTTTATTGTATTTTATCTATATTGATTATTGTGTTGCCACCATTTTCCTGCAGGTGAAGAAAAATCTAATTATCACTGGATTGCCCAAATGTGTAGACAAAGAGACCATCCACAGACATTTCAGGTACAGAATGTGACTCTTACTGGGCAGAAGACCTCCAATATGTGATCTGCTACCTTTCTTATTTTTGAGAATTTTGAAGGGTGTTTAGGGACTAACCTGGCTCAGTTTCACAAAGGCCTAGAGAGGTCATGACACACTTCAAACCATTTACATCTTACATGGAAGGCCAAACCCCAACTACATTTGCAAACAAAATTATTTGGATGAAATTATTTACTTTCATTTATAATTGCTTTCAGGACACAAATATCCACAAACCAAGCCTATGGTGATCAGTGACTGCCGTGTTGGTCCTGAGTTTTAAAGGACATTTTCCATAATCATTAACTTTTTTATGTAATTCTTGACTTTCGTAATAATTTTATTTAAGCAAACTAAAAGGTCTGTTTAACAAGAACAGTTATTTTTTTAAAATCCCATTTATACATTTTCAGCGTGTAGATTTTAAAGTACCAACCGTACAATATTCGAATTATACAATTAGCAAAATAAGGTGATCTAATTAGCAGTGCAACAACATTGCACAAAGTCAGTCAGTGGAGTCAGGGAATAATATGAACCTTTTTTAAAAATGATTCTTTTCATGTATGGACTGCGGTACACTGCTATGCAGGAATACCAGGGCTGTAAGATGTGTCCATATGGTAT
Source organism: Pelobates cultripes (assembly GCA_933207985.1). NCBI lineage: Eukaryota > Metazoa > Chordata > Amphibia > Anura > Pelobatidae > Pelobates > Pelobates cultripes. Next base: position 361,192,982 of record OW240913.1, read on the forward strand.
ATGGAATTAGTCCCATTGAGACGTTAAAGGGACACTCTAAGCACCAGCATTAATACACCTTAAATCGGCTCTGTCAACTTTTATGGTCTTCACATCTTCCAATGCAGTCTTTACAAGCATTTCATAAAGATATTAACTTTATAAAATGCACAAAATATTTTTTGGATGGCATAGCCGCTTCCATACTCTGCTTTCTGTGTAAAAACCCTGTTTGACAGCATGCAGAATTTACATGTTGAAAGCAGTGACGTCGAAATTTCACCTTCTGGTAGATCATTTCTATTGTGTCTTGTCACGTAATAGTAATACTTTGATAGTTTATTATTTATGGAGTCCCTCTAATTCACTCTATCTCCTCTCCTAGTGAGGCTTATCCTAACTTCAAGGTAGTAGACATATACCTGCCTTATAATGTCAGTGATTTGGTTCGTCTCAACAAAAAAAGGTACTGTGCTCAATAATGAATCATTTTATTAAAGTCTTGAATTTGATTAGTGGTTTTCCTTATTAAAATGATGTGGGCGTTAGCAACTATGCTGATGCCGTTTGCTCATTCCAAGCTCTTAAATCTTTTATGTCTGTTTTTCTTATTTACTATAATCACATGAATATACATTGCTAGCAAGACTCCTTGTAACACTATTTTTGTCAATGTCTCTTCTTTTTGAATTCCAGGAATATGGCTGACGATTGTATAGCCTTTTATGAGAATCTCCTCCTAGAGACAGGAGAGAGATGCTCTATTAATACGAAACCCTGCGGACAAATATGCTGCTGCGAGACACCTGGCTGCAAAAAGGTATGAGGACGTTATTTCACAGCAACTCATGTTTTTGTGTAGTTTATCACATAAATAGAACATTATTACAATAATGTTAAACTATTTTGATTACTGATTTTTTTTTTTAGCAAAGGTAATTTAGATGTGAAGTAATGCAAAAAAATGGCTGTAATTCAATATGGGTCTTTTGTGTATACTGAATACATTTGGAATTTTACATACGATCTATCAATATACTGATACTTGACAAATTAGAATATCGTGCAAAAGTTCATTTATTTCAGTAATGCAACGTAAAAGGGGAAACTGATATATGAGATAGACGCATTACATGCAAAGCAAGATAGTTCAAGCCGTGATTTGTCATAAGTGCGATGATTATGGCTTACAGCTCATGAAAACCCCAAATCCCCAATCTCAGTAAATCAGAATATTGTGAAAAGATGCAATATTCTAGGCCCACAGTGTCCCACTCTAATCAGCTAAGTAAGCCATAACACCTGCAAAGGGTTTCTGAGCCTTTAAATTGTCTCTCAGTCTGGTTCAGTAGGAATCACAATCATGGGGAAGACGGCTGACCTGACAGTTGTGCAGAAAACCATCATTGACACCCTCCATAAGGAGGGAAAGCCTCAAAAGGTAATTGCGAAGGAAGTTGGATGTTCCCAAAGTGCTGTATCAAAGCACATTAATAGAAAGTTATGTGGAAGGGAAAAGTGTGGAAGAAAAAGGTGCACAAGCAGCAGGGATGACCTCAGCCTGAAGAGGATTTTCAGGAAAAGGCCATTCAAATGTGTTGGGGACTTTCACAAGGAGTGGACTGAGGCTGGAGTCAGTGCCTCAAGAGCCACCACACACAGATGGATCCTGGACATGGGCTTCCGATGTCATATTCCTCTTGTCTGTTGCTCAGTGGTCCAAAGTCCAAAGAGCAAGTTTTGTATCTCATTTGGAAACCAAGGACCCAGAGTCGGGATGAAGAATGGAGAGGCACACACTGCAAGATGCTTGAAGTCCAGTGTGAAGTTTCCACAGTCTGTGTTAATTTGGGGAGCCATGTCATCTGCTGGTGTTGGTCCACTGTGCTTCATTAAGTCCAGGGTCAATGCAGCCGTCTACCAGGAGATTTTGGAGCACTTCATGCTTCCTACCGCAGACGAGCTTTATAGGGATGCTGACTTCATTTTCCAGCAGGACTTGGCAACTGCCCACAGTGCCAAAAGCACCAAAGCCTGGTTCAATGACAATGGGATTACTGTGTTTTATTGGCCAGCAAACTCGCCTAAACTGAACCCCTTTAGAGAATCTATGGGGCATTGCCAAGAGAAAGATGAGAGACATGAGACCAAAAAAGGCAGAAGAGCTGAAGGCCGCTATTGAAGCATCCTGGTCTTCCATAACACCTCAGCAGTGCCACAGGCTGATAGCTTCCATGCTACGCCGCATTGAGGCAGTAATTGCTGCAAAGTGGCCCAAACCAAGTACTGAGTCTATATGCATGCTTATACTTTTCAGAGATCCAATATTGTTCGATGTACACTCCTTGTTTTATTGATTGCATGTAATATTCTAATTTACTGAGATTGTGGATTTGGGGTTTTCATGAGCTGTAAGCCATAATCATCGCACTTATAACAAATCACGGCTTGAACTATCTTCCTTTGCAATGTAATGCGTCTATCTCATATATTAGTTTCCCCTTTTACGTTGCATTACTGAAATAAATTAACTTTTGCACGATATTCAAATTTTTCAAGTATCACCTGTACATAAACATATGTATTGTTACACCACAGACACACAAACATATACACTCCATACATATTTAACTCTATCTTCCTACATATACAAATGGGCTTAAATAATAATGCAGAGGCAACTTAGTAATAGTCAATTAATGTACAGATACGTGCCATTGTCACTGATTTTTTTCTTTTGTAATCTTTTCTTTCCCGTTTTCTTTGAATTGCAATTTTTCGCGTGCAGGAGGATGCTATAAAATACTACATGAAACTAAGCGCTAAACTGACTAACGAGTGCATGAAAGAGATGGCTGCAGTGAGCAAAGTATCCCTGGGTATTGCCTTTGTTACATTTTCAAAGAAATCCATGGCAGAGCAGTAAGTATTTTCTCCAGGATTACCTGTGTTTAGTTCTTATTAATTCTGATCAGTTAGTCACAGGACTAACAATTACCGTTAGCAAGACAAATGTTAGAATAGCGTTGGAGATTACCTCTCTTTTACTCTTTTTTTTTTTTCTTTTAAAGGGACACTATAGTCACCAGTGCAACTACATGTATTCCTGACCCTGTAGTGTTAACACCACCATCTAGCCCCCCTGTGCCCCTCATGCCTCCATACATATAGTAAAAATCTTACTGTATTCAAGCTTGAAGCTGTAACTCTGCATGTTGTTAGACTCAGAAAAACAAGCAGTCTGCTGACATCATCAGAAGTGGTAGCCTGATCCAATCACAATGCTTCCCGTAGAATTGGCTGAGACTGACAAGGAGGCAGATCAGGGGCAGAGCCAGCATGATTCAAACACAGCCCTGGCCAATCAGCTGGAATCAATAAATCTCTATGAGGAAAGTTCAGTGTCTGCATGCAGAGGGAGGAGACACAGTGCTTCCCTGTGCTCTGCTGACAGCAGATCTGAGTGGATTGAGGCATTTTATGCCTCCATCAACTCAGAAGTCCCTCTGGTTCACTCTGAGTGACTGCAACTGGAGGTGTTCCTAGCTTTCAATGTAAACACTGTATTTTCTCAGAAAATACAGTGTTTACATGAGAAAGGCTGCAGGAAGCTATAGTTCTCACCTGAACAACCTCATTAAGCTGAAGTTGTTCAGGTAACTATAGTGTCCCTTTAACATGAATATCAGGATAGTCCAGCACAGGTCAAGGATGTGCATTTTGTTATACATAGAAAACGGTATGTAGTTTAAACCCGATATATACTGTCTGTAGACAGTGTTTGCTTATTTGAGGTTTGATGGAAACATCTCACTTTCTTGATTGTGTCTAGGATATTTAGGTGAAATCTAAACCAGGAAATGAGATGAGATGATGCTTCTTTGATGATTCATCTATTTTTGTGCAAAACCAAACCTAATTATAATTTTTGTAATTTTTTTTTTTTACAAGTTCAGTTTGAATATATTTAAAAAACAAACAAATATCCCTAACCCTGAATATCAACCATACAAATACCTAACTATAAAGACTGAACTTAACATATCCCTATGCCTATACCTAATACCACACCCCTACACAATCACCCTGTTACCGGAATAAGTCGCAGAAGCCAAACACAAAGAGATGGAAGCAGGTTCGTTCAGGAAGTAAAAGGTCTTTTATTTACACACCGATCGGGTCTCAGCTGAACTAGCGTTCCAAAATGTCTGAGCCCAGAGCACATGGGGACAATGCTTTATATTAACAATAATTCCTCCCATTCATAGCTCCACCCACACATACCCTTAGACCAATCAGTAAACAGGATATTTAGGATCACCTTATATGGGCAGACCGCATGGCTCCTTTAAAGACAAAGGAATGTGACTATAGTTGTTGCACATGCTCAGTACACTGATGACTCACTTTACTGTTCGTAATCTAATATACCTTGCATATGCCACATGGAGATTTCGGCCTACTAAATTTTAAACCACGCTGAAATCCCATCACAATCCCACTACATCTAACACAAAATACTAATCTTAATCCTGCCATTTACATGGCATCAAAACATTTACAATGTGTAAATCGGGTATTTTGTATGGATTAGTTCTTTGTAATCACTGGCTGAGGGTTATGTGAGTTGTTGTTCGACAGTTTTTACTTTGTGTGTTAATACAGAATTATAAAAGATTACAGTGAGGTTAAACGTTCAGCTGAGCCACAGCCATCTTCTGTCAGTAAAGATATCGCAGCATCGAAATGGTCGGTCAACTACGCAACATACCCAGACAGCATAATATGGTGAGTCTCGAAAGCTACACTGCTCTCTGTATCTCCTTTCATTTAGAACAAGAGCAATGTGTTTACACAAGCTTATGCACAGATGCAGTTTAAATCTGCCTATGACTGAGTGCCACATGGCAAATGGAATGGTAACCATTAAGGGTTTAAGGGTTCCTCCCTGACAGTAAAGAGAATTATTATATTAAATGCACAAACTTTTTTTATTATTATTATTATTATTATATTTATATAAACTTGCTACACAATGGGGAAAGTTATTAAAGCAGCTCTGTCACTACTCCCCTCCCCAAATAAATAAGAATGTCTTAAAGAAGAAATCTGAAATTTCCAACACAGTAAATAGACACTAAGTTGTCTTATGTATTATTCCTACACCTAACAAAAAGCAAAGCTACCTTTTGTCAAGCACTCAGCTTAAATAGTGACAAATAGTGAGGGAGAAAAGGTTTGTTTTCATAGATATAGAGATCAGGGTTATACTCCTGCATGTGGAAAACGATCTTTAAGAAAGCAGATTGCAGGTTAAAAACAACCTTCCCCTGCCTCTCTGGGGTCTCTGCTAAATATGCAAAGGCCCCAGAAGGTGACAGAGATCCTTTAAAAAGCTGGGTTATTGTCCTTCGGAAATGTTGATTTTCAGTATCTTGTCATTTTAGCCAGATATTATAGAATAGGCAAACTATATCGGGTTTTATTAAAGGTAGAGGGCATCAGGGCCGGACTAGGAGAAAAATTCGGCACGGGCATTTTTTTAGCACAGCGGTCCACTAAGAAGGGGGCAGGGCAGAGAGGGTGTGTTTCGTCATCACCCCTCTCAAAGTGAGCATGTTGGTTCAATGTTCTTCTAGGGCAGACCAGCCACAGAGCTCTGCTAAAGAGCTCTAGCATGAGAAAAAAAAGCCCTGCATTTGTTCTGCACAGTGCAAGCAAATTTAATAACATGCTTGCACTGTGTTTCCTTGCAACTTGTCTCTGGTGTCTCTATAAATGGATACCAGGAGACAAAAGGGCCAGGAAAGAGTATTGTGCATGTGTTTGGAGCCTGCTTGTGGTATTTCGTGTGTTTAGAGTGAGCTGGTCGTGGTGTGGTATTGTGTAATAAGGTCGGTTTTAGTCGTGTTGTGTTTTTGGTGTAATGTAATGCATATGTGGCTAGGGGCTGTAGAGAATGTGTGTATAGGGGATGTAATAAGTGTGTGCATACAGGCTATAGTGTGTGTGTGTATAGGTGATGTAGTGTTTGTAGGGGTTGTGTGAGAGTGTGTGTTTAGGGGTGTAGTATGTGTTTGTTTTTAAAGGAATCTAGTGTGTGTATAAGGGATCCAGAGTGTGTATGTTAGGAATGTAGTGTGTGTGTAGGTGGTGCAGTGTGTGTGTGTGTGTATACAGGAGTCTAAGTGTGTGTTTGAAGGACCTAGAATGTGTAGGAGATCTAGTGAGTGTGTGTATATAATGGAACCAGAGTGTATATAGGGATCTAGTGTGTGTATATTAGCCAGAGTTGGGTAAGGGATCTAGTGTGTGTCTGGTGCAGTGTGTTGGGGTTTTGTGTGTATGTGTGAGGGGTGCAGTGGGTGTCTGTGAGGGGTGTAGTGTGTATGTGAAAGGTGCAGTATGTGTGTGTGATGGATGCTGTGTTTGAGTGGTGCTGTGTGTGAGGAGGTTGTGTGTGATGTGTATGAGGGTGCTGTGTATGTGTGTGAGGGTGCTGTGTGTGATGTTTGTAAGGGTGCTGTGTGTGAGGGTGCTGTGTGTGATTTGTGTGTGTGGGTGATGTGTGTGAGGTGCTGTGTGTGAGGTGTGTGAGAGTGCTGTGCGTGATTTGTGTGTGAGGGTGCTGTATGTGAGGTGTGTGAGAGTGCTGTGTGTTTGTGATTTGTGTGAGGGTGCTGAGTGTGATGTGTGTGAGGGTGCTGAGTCTGGTGTGTGTGAGAGTGCTGTGTGTGATCTGAGTGATGTGTGTGAGGGTACTGAGTCTGGTGTGTGTGAGTGTGCTGATTGTGATGTATGTGAGAGTGCTGAGTGTGAGAGTGCTGAGTGTCATGTGTGTGAGGGTGCTGTGTGTGAGGTGTGTGTGTGTGATTTGTGTGAGGGTGCTGTGTGTGAGGTGTGTTTGTGATTTGTGTGAGGGTGCTGAGTGTGATTTGTGTGAGGGTGCTGAGTGTGAGAGTGCTGTGTGTGAGAGTGCTGAGTGTGATGTGTATGAGAGTGTTGTGTGTGAGGGTGCTGTGTGTGATAGTGCTGAGTCTGGTGTGTGTGAGAGTGCTGAGGGTGCTGTGTGTGATAGTGCTGAGTGTGATGTGTGTGAGGGTGCTGAGTGTGATTTGTGTGAGGGTGCTGAGTGTGAGAGTGCTGTGTGTGAGAGTGCTGAGTGTGATGTGTATGAGAGTGTTGTGTGTGAGGGTGCTGTGTGTGATAGTGCTGAGTCTGGTGTGTGTGAGAGTGCTGAGGGTGCTGTGTGTGATAGTGCTGAGTGTGATGTGTGTGAGGGTGCTGAGTGTGATGTGTGTGAGGGTTGCTGTGTGTGATAGTGTTGATTGTGATGTGTGTGAGAGTGTGATGTGTGATGTGTGTGAGGGTGCTGTGTGTGATAGTGTTGAGTGTGATGTGTGTGAGAGTGCTGAGTGTGATGTGTGTGAGAGTGCTGTGTGTGATAGTGCTGAGTGTGATGTGTGTGATAGTGCTGAGTGTGATGTGTGTGAGAGTGCTGAGCGTGATGTGTGTGAGGGTTGCTGTGTGTGTGCTGAGTGTGATGTGTGTGAAAGTACTGTGGGCAAATGTTAAAAGGGATTGTGTGTTGGGGGGGTAAAAATAAAATAAAAAAATAAGCAGGCATTTTATCCCCCCTCCCTCCTTACCTTTAGCCTGGGGGGGGACCGGCACTCTTACATCATCCCTGGTGGTCCAGTGGTGAGTGAACTCTAGCCTGCGAGCTAGAGTTCATTCTCGCGAGATCGGGGGCGTTGCCATGGCAATGCTCCAGATCTCGCGAGAGGAACCCGGCGGAGCTACAAGATAGAGCTCTGCCAGGTCCTCCTCTCCCTCCACAGCCGCATGTCTATTCAAGTGAGCCAGTCATGGCAAACAGCGGGGCCGGCGCTCGGATAGTGCCGGCCCTGCATAGACCGGCAGGGGAGTTCATGGTACTAGAGGGCATTATGATAAATAAGTAAGGGAATGCAAACTTGAGCAAATAGAAGGGAAATATTAAACTCAACTACTTGTCCAGCTCTGCTTTTATATCCTCCCTTTTCAAAGTAGATATTCCCAATTTCTGGTGCCCTGATAGTTCTCTATGCAAATATTACCCTCTAACTGCTGTTTCTTTCTTCTTTCTCTATTACCAGGGAGAATATTTCTGTTCAGGGAAAGCAATGGTGGATACAATGTTTTAGCATCAATGCTGTCCTCATTTTCCTTCTATTCTTCCTGTCGACTCCTTCAGTTTTTATAAAAACATTCGAAATATTGGATGTCACCAAAGAAGCTTACCAACTGCTCGTAAGTAACGTTAACTGTAATCTACTACATTACAATGGGAATAATTACAAAGAAAGGTTCCAATGGAGGCACCACCTCTACAAGACCTGGGTGCAGACAGTCTCTATGATGTAATGGACTATTATCACATCTACAAGACCTGGGTACAGACAGTCTGTATAATGTAATGGACTATTACCACCTCTACAAGACCTGGGTACAGACAGTCTGTATAATGTATAATGTAATGGACTATTACCACCTCTACAAGACCTGGGTGCAGACAATCTGTATAATGTAGTGGACTATTACCACATCTACAAGACCTGGGCGCAGACAGTCTGTATAATGTAATGGACTATTACCATCTCTACAATACCTGGGTACAGACAGTCTGTATAATGTAATGGACTATTACCACCTCTTCAAGACCTAGGTACAGACAGTCTGTATAATGTAATGGAGTATTACCACCTCTACGAGACCTGGGTGCAGACAGTCTGTATAATGTAATGGACTATTACCTCCTCTGCTTGTACCAAGGAGATATGGACTCCTAGACTTGTTTCGTTGCAGTATCATCAATACAGTGTGTAGTAATGCTCATCTTAATAAATACAGTGACTGCCTCTAATATTTGATATAATGTGATTTTATTTTATTTGCTCTTACAGAAATCTGGTATAAAAATGGGCTTCCCTGCAGTCATGCTGTTTTCATTTTCTTGCCTGTTGCGAAGTGTGGTCTACCAGTCAACACTATTGGAGCGTCATTGGACAAAGTAAGTCCTTTGTCTCTGTCTGCAATGTAAATGTATCTACTCATTTAGATGGGTTACTTTTAGATGGCTGTGCATGCAAGAACTGGGACACTCCAAGCACCATAGCAACTTATGGCCTTTAATTAGGTAATGGCACAAGAGAGTTTCCCGTTTCTTATAAGTGCAGTTATCTGCAAAAGCCACTGTGGCCACAAACCACCCGGGCCAAATAGTTGTAGTATAGGAAGAATTGATGCTTCTGCCTTTGTAATCAAGGTAGTTTTAGTATGAAATAGTTGACTGCAGAAGCTGCAATGCTCTGGCTATGCTACCTGCAAACTATTCAAGCACTCCTGATCTAATGATAAAGTAGCTGTCAGGTTTTATAATTGTGGGAATCTCTGAGATATCTTTTTGTGTTCACAATGTTATATTTTTTTTTACAGGTCTGCACAAAACAGAAAAGTGATGTTCAAACTTTTTCTGTTGCTCATCTTCATGGTGCTGATTTTACCATCACTCAGCCTCATCAGGTTAGAATAAACTTTGCATTTACTTCTTTCACTTCTACCTCTTTTAAAGACGAACTTTGCGAATAGTTTAACCCGAAGTTGGTTCTCCAACCTCCGTAGACTCCAGAAAAGCCTGCCTTGGTCACCATTGATAGGCTGAAATCGGCAGCTGAGGCACACAACCTATCAAAGGCTTCCTATTGCCTGTAATAGTACATACTGCTACTCACATTAGGCAACCAGGGATAGAATGACCCTTTCAGACTATCACTGGCCTCTGAGGAAAACCTTCTTCTTCTGTCACATTAAGCCATCTTGGATCAGCCATTATCCAAACCAAGATCACTCTCCCTGCGGCATGTCCACAGAGCAGAGCTATGCTAGGAAGCATTCATGGTGCTTGATCATGCTTAGTTCACCATAGGTGATCTTGGGTACTTAACCTGGCTAAAATCAGTCTATGTAACCACTCTTGTATTTCCATTTTCCAGTTTGGACTTCTTTTTCCAGTGGCTGTTCGGCAGTAAGCAGGACTGGGAAGGTGTTGAACGCTTGGAGTACGTAACAAGATTTTGTCTTATATTTTCAATTATCACCTCTCTGTATACTAACTTTCCTCTCCAATTCTATGACTCCTGTTGTATATCTTCTTTTGTCCTGCCAGCTTTGTCCCATCCCTCTCCGTCATGGTGTCTCCCCTTGTATCTCTCTTTCTGTCCCATCTTTCTTTATCTCTTTTAATCCTGTCAATATTATTATAGGCAATTAATGGGCACTCACAAATTCTCCATTCTCAGATGGGTACCCATAATCACGGCCAATTTATTAAGTCCAGGGTCAACGCAGCTGTCTAAAATCTGAGTATTCTAATTTTTTGAGTGTCACCTCTATGTGGTGTGTTATGTGGATGCTTAGTAAGGGGGCGTAACTGTTACCCTGGAAAGTTACGCATTGCACAAATGTCTTATATATAAAAACATATTTTATATAGAGAAATAAGCCAAGAATATACAAAAGCTGAGATCAAATGCACCAAACAAGCTTCCGTGTGGGTAATCTGATTGTCTCACAGAAAGGGTGGCAAGTCAAATGGCCTAATCATGTCACAGGGTCCTGACTTGAGTTCCCTATTCAAATTATCCTTTTGTGTTGTAATAATTATAAATATTACAGCCTTGTCTAGGGGAGGCATATCCTCTCTTACCTGTAATCTGAATTTAGATCAACTGTGTCGTCTCTACACCCTGCTGTCTTTTTTACGTATCTCTGCCATGTTGCGTCATAATTTATCAGCCCATGTTAACACTGTTCCTTTCTCCTTAGATGTTTGTTCCTTCCCAACCAAGGATCATTCTTTGTAAATTACATAATCAACTCAGCGTTTGTAGGAAATGGAATGAGTTTAATTCGTTTTCCAGATGTCTTCTATTTTGTATGGAATATGGCGACTGCAAAGTCTGCAGCGGAAAGGAAGACCATACGGAAGGTAAACTACTAAGTGATTCTATAATTTGGAGTAGAATGACTAGGACATTAACTGCAATTGATTTATGGTAATTACTATTATTTCATTATTTTACAGAACCAGGTCTATCAGATTGAGCTTGGAGTCATGTATGCAGATATGATCTTCGCCTTTACAGTCATCATGGCTTACAGTTTAACCAATCCCCTGATTGCTCTGTTTGGTATGCATTATGTTTATCAAGGTAGCTGTAATCGTATAACTGTTAATAGGTTATCAGAATGGGAACATGGAGACCTCACTGCTGTGATGTCCCCTGGTATGGGCTAGTTACCAAAAGAAAGTAGCAAGAGTTAAGATTTATTTTGGTCAAGCCTCCAAGAGTAAGGGAGTGCAGGCTGTAAACGTAATTGGAAGTGCTGCCTCTGTCATAAACAGTTATGTTTTAGTTGAGTCCAGAAAAAAATAAAATAATTAAGATTACATTGAAACTGTAAATTATTTGGGAAAGAAAAAGAAAATCACTTTTCCATTTGTAAAGTTTTTTTTTAACTATGTAGCTTACAAAGGGGATAACATTCTCATATTTGAAAAAGCTTGGAGGTCTTCTATGGAGACAGGTAAGTAGGTTGAAGTTCTGAGGATAGTTTTTATTTTCATTCTGGGTTTTGAAATCATTGACCGAAGACTGATAGCAAAGCAGGAGTTACACTGGATTCAGCACACGTTCTCCATGCGTTAACACATATATTTCATGTATTCTCTTTCAGGAATGGTGTATATTGTTCATAGGCACATTGTTGATCGGTACAATGTGTCCTTTGCCTTCGTTTCAGTACAACTGGACAAGAAAATTCATTTCGAAGCCATCATTCTAGCTTTGACAGGCCCTTTATTTAGTCTCTTGTGGCTGTTTTGCTGGTCGTTTGTGAAACTTGGTAAGCGTCTGTGTGTTTGAATGTAACATTGTGGATTATTCACTAGAAGTAATTGTTAAACTGCTTTTTGATGTACTGTTTAATGCAGAAAACATTGCATTTGTCCTCCATATCTGTTTCCTAGGTATAAATAACAGGTGACAATTGAGGCCAACACTCCAATAGATGAGATGTTTAGTCCATGTCCCCTGAAATGTCTTGTGACACAAACTTGACATATGATTTGTTCATTATGGACTGTAGTGATGCAGTACGGCTTTTGGGAAGACCAATCAGGAGAGGGTTACAATAATCCATTTGGGAAATTACTAGAGCATGGACAAGCTCCATGGTAGCATCTTGCGTAAGAAATCTACAGGACTTGGCAACATGCTGGATGTGAGGCTCAAAGGTGAGGCCAGAATCAAGTAGGACGCCAAGACAGCACGCTTGCAAGGATGGACTGATGTGGGTACCACAAACTTGAAGGGAGAGCGAAAGAGGAGGATCAGTATTAGGAGGAGGAAAGACAAGGAGATAAGTTTTAAAGAGATTGAGTTTCAGAAAGCGGGAGGACATCCAGTCAGAGATGGAAGAAACGTTGCAGGAAGGCAGGGGAGAGGTCCGGAAGGAGAGATATAACTGGGTGTCATCAGCGTACAGGTGGTAGTGGAATCCAAAAGAGGTAATAAGTTTGCCAAGAGAGGCAGTATAAAGAGAAAATAGAAGGGGACCAAGGACAGAGCCTTGGAGGGGAATCCAGGAGACACTGAATGAGCATTGGGAGAGATAAGAGGAAAACCACGAGAGGACAAAGTCACAGAGACCAAGTGATTGAAGAGTTTGAAGAAGGAGAGCATGATCAATGGTGTCAAAGGCCGCAGAGAGGTCAAGAAGAATTAGTATGGAGTATTGGCCTTTGGATTTAGCTGCGATTAGGTCGTTAGTAACTTTGATGAGCGCAGTCTCAGTAGAGTGGAGAGGGCGGAAGCCAGATTGAAGAGGGTCAAGGGGAGAGTTGGAATTAAGGAAGTGAGACACACAGGTAAAGACAACTCTTTCCAGAAGCTTTGAGGAAAAAGGGAGCAGGGATATGGGACGATAGTTAGAGGGGGTGGACAGGTCGAGGGATGTTTTTTTTTCGTATAGGTACTACATTTATATAATATATGTCTATATATCATATATATAATGTCATACTAAGTGTATTTTTATATTAATATGTAGTTATATTAATATAAAAATACACTTATAATTAAATTACACATGTATATATATAATATATATAATAACTATATATATTGTATATATATATTATTATAAAATATAAATAGTAAGTAATTTAAATTAAATTAAAAAATTTAAAAATAATAATAAAAATTTAAAATAAATAAATAAAAATAATACGAAATATACATATGTCCATATACAAAATTACATAAATAATTATATAAATATACACGTAGACTTCAAATATATAACTATGCATATATATTTAAATTCTACGTGCATATTTATGTAATATTTTTACATAATTAAGTAATTTTATTGATTGCAATTTGAGGGACCTGCCTGCCAACCCAGGCCGGAAGTCCAGAGAATTTAATTTGCTAGCACTGTATTTTACCCTGTAACGTTCTACGACACCCTAAAACCTGTACAAGGGGGGTACTTTTTTACTCGGGAGACTGCGCTGAACACAAATATTAGTGATTCAAAACAGTAAAACATATCACAGCGATGATATTGTCAGTGAAAGTGAAGTTTGTTGCATTTTTCACACAAAAACAGCACTTTTACTGATGATATTGTTGTGATACGTTTTCCTGTTTTAAAACACTAATATTTGTGTTCAGCGAAGTCTCCCGAGTAAAACAGTACCCCCCATGTACAGGTTTTATAGCATTTTTGAAAGTTACAGGGTCAAATAGTTTTACATTGAAAATGGCCAGGTTGGTTACGTTGCCTTTGAGAGCATATGGTAGCCCAGGAATGAGAATTACCCCCATGATGGCATACCATTTGCAAAAGAAAACAACCCAAGGTATTGTAAATGAGGTATGTCCAGTCTTTTTTAGTAACCACAAACACTGGCCAAAATTAGCGTTCAATTTAGTTTTTTACTTTTTTCACACACAAAGGAATATGAATGCTAACTTTGGCCAGTGTTTTCAACTAAGTGGCTACTAAAAAAGACTGGACATACCCCATATTGAATACCCTGGGTTGTCTACTTTAAAAAAAATATGTACATGTGGGGGTGTTATTCAGAGATTTATGACAGATAATAGTGTTACAATGTCACTATTGCTAAATTTTAAAAATGTATGTTTTGAAACCGCAATATCCTACTTGTACCTAGAGCCCTATAACTTTCCAAAAAAAAGCAAAAAAGCACATAAACACTGGGTATTTTTAAACTCAGGACAAAATTTTTAATCTATTTAGCAGTTTTTTTCATTCGCTTTTGTAGATAAGTAAAAGATTTTTCAAGTAAAAGTCAAAAAACATGTATTTTTTAAATTTTTCATCATATTTTGTAAATTTTTTTTAAATTAAATTACATGAGATTATATAAATAATGGTATGTAAAGAAAGCCCCTTTTGTCCTGAAAAAAACAATATATAATTTGTATGGGAACAGTAAATGAGAGAGCGGAAAATTACAGCTAAACACAAACACCACAAAAGTGTAAAAATATGCCTGGTCGCAAATGTACAACATCGCAAAAACAGTCCGGTCCTTAAGCATGCGTAGGATAGACATAAAGCTATCTTAGATATAAGAGACTAAGGAAAGTATTTTAGAAAATTGGGCAGACTAGATGGGCCGAATGGTTCTCATCTGCCGACACATTCTATGTTTCTGTGTAAGAGAAGATTAGGTCAAGGGTATTGCCAGCTACATGGGTGGGGGAATTAGCCCACTGTGATAACCCGAGGGAGGAAGTAATTGAAAGTAGTTTAGAGGCTGCAAAGGTCAAAGGTGGGTTAATAGGAATATTGAAGTCCCTGAGAATTAGGGATGGAATATTAAAAGAGAGGAAATAGGGTAGCCAGGCAGCAAAGTGGTCAAGGAAGAGGAGAGGGGAACCAGGGGGACGATAAATAACAGCAATAGAACGGCAGTGTTTTACATGATGAACTGACAGGGAAATAAAGTAGTCTGGGTGCCTATATAGTAGTACCCTGTAGCAGGGTATACATGGGGAATGTGAGTACAGTGTGGGTACTATGTAGGTAGCTCTCGCAATTAATACCACCTTCTTCTGTGGTACCACTGATTTTTAAATTTGTTGCAAAGCCAGGATAGCAGCTTTTTTTTTTTTTTCCTGTACCATGTAGTCAATTAGCCATCTTTCCCATCCCCAGTTTGCCCACTGGGGCTAATATGTTACTCCCACCAGGTCTTTACCTCAATCATGTGTTTTGCAGGGCTAAAGTATTTATTTAATCTTGTCTCATATTCTATGTTTAAAGAGACCTGCTGCACCATGTCTTCTCGTGTGTGTAACGGAGAGTATTATAAAAATAATTACATACATTTTATTTTTAATTGCAAAAGATTTACTCATGATATAAAATGTCCACAGCTACTTGATATGTAGATAGCACAGGTATATGCTATGTGTGTACAGCTCTGAATTTATTAATTGAAATTCCAAAATGCATGCACCCCTCAGTCTTATTACTTATTCATTTCCTTTATATCTATAGGAATTGAGGCTCCTACAACAATATTTACACTGTGCGTCATCATCACCACGATTGTTATGTGCGTGATTTATATAGGTCTGGGACGTCTCAAGCTCCTCGGATGCCTGAATTATAAGGTAAAGCTTTGCCAGTGGCCTCTATTTTTAATCTATGTTTCACACAAAAAAAAGAAAACACAGAAAATATTTTTAAAAATTAACATAAGACATTATCCAGCAATCA
The DNA here is from genome assembly GCA_933207985.1 of Pelobates cultripes. Classification (NCBI taxonomy): domain Eukaryota; kingdom Metazoa; phylum Chordata; class Amphibia; order Anura; family Pelobatidae; genus Pelobates; species Pelobates cultripes. The sequence goes on from OW240913.1 coordinate 361,208,825, forward strand.
TACAGTGTTTGTCAATTAGTAAACAATCCGTCAATGTGGGAACAAATGTACAGCAATTTTGCGGAATAGATTATATCATATAACTAAAGGCGTGGGCCAGTTTTTCACTCTTGTCCATTAATAGTGCAGTAGTTTTGTAGGTTGAATACTCCCGACCTAATCCGTAATTATTGGTCCATCTAAGTTTGCATTAGCCACGTCTTTACATTCTAATATCGGGTATTAATAACAAAACAAAAAATGTAGTGTATGATTCCCTAATATAATCGCACAATATAAGTCAATAAGATCAAAGGGTATTTAAAGGAAAAAGAGTGTGTGTGTCCTGTAACCCCATAGCATGAGGAAATAAAGGAACTATAGAAAATGCTTATTCTACTGATGTTCCATCCAACAAGATCCACTTTGTTATGCTATGGCTGGAATAGTATTGATAATTATTGGCTGAGAATACTGCTATATTGTATCAGCGCTAGTTTATAGTCTCCTGTCTGTTGCAGACTGAGGAATGTCCGACCTTCGCACAGACACACAAAAATGGAGCAACAGTCAAAGCTGAAACGTTTCAGATTATATCAGAGACATCCGTGGAGACTACTCAGATACACGTGCAGATGCCTGAGGTAAGTACCCAGCTTGGTGCGGCAGCCATACAGAGTAAAAAAAAAAAATATATAAATGAAATAAAGAAATGCTGCTTTACACGGGTATCTCGCGGCACAGACACCTGTGATAACTAACCAGCTTGATGCACAGAAACTGAGTGAAAGACTAAATATATCTGCAAAATGCACATTAAGGATAAAGCAAAAAAAATAATAATAAAATGAAGTAAATCTTTCTTGAAATCACCTATCCTTGCTAATGCATATAATGATTTAGTCACGCCATATGGTCATGCCGTGTTTAAGCTACCACCATAGGTGGCCCTTTAAACGTGTTTACAGGAAAGCATACCTTTCGGGATATTACTGTACTGTAAAGCTGTAGTGGGAAAATGTGAGGTGAATAAAGTGAACAATCCTCACATTATTAAATATAACAATATTACAGTTAACTAAATCCACAATCCTGAAGGTATGAAATATTACATATTTCACAGATATTAGCAAAATACATAAATCTACAATTATAAATATAGAAATTAAAATTTAGAAAATGCAGCCTTAGATGGCCGTGTACGTGGGTAAGGCTCTAAGGGGAAAAGGCTTGCTAATTATAGGTTGAGTATTGTATCAGCACCGGTTTATAATTACCTGGTTACTTGTTTTTTTAAGGAATCCCTAACTGGCAAAGAATCAAAAAGTGAAGAAGTCAGATACCAGTGGTAAGTAACCATGTTGGAGCAGCATCCATAATGTTTTACAGGGCTATGCAGTGTATGTAAGATTTTATATTAAACAGAAGGAATGGTGAGTTGTAATGAAGATATGGTGATTGGAGTGGTTAGGAGTGTGTGGGACGGTTTGGTGCATCTTGTAATTACATTTTATGTGAAGGATACTTTATTTCCATATATTATATAATATCCTAATCTTTTATTGTTGATTTCTGCATTTGAAATATATAGGAATGAATTAACACCAAGTCACAAAGATTATGTAGTAATAGACATAGAGGACGAAACATCAACACCAAGTCGCAAAGATTATGTAGTAATAGACATAGAGGACGGAACACCTGGCTGACGATGGGCTACAAACGATCCTGATGCTGGACGATTGTGAGAAGTAGACATCTCATGGCGTATTTGAAATGAAGCTAGACAAGGCACCATAGGATGGATTTCTGCATTTAAAATGAATAGGACAAGAGACCAACATCAACTGGCACCGAAATATAAAGACTATGTGGTGGTAGATAAAGAGGATGTGACACCTGTCTGGGAGAATCATCGCACACACACACTGGACTTGACACATGATGATCACAAGAAGAAGGCATCTCATCGCTTATCTGGAATAAAGCAAGAAAAATCAGAAAATGACGGATTTCATGTAAAAAGACGACACGTTATTAGATGATTATGAGGATAATATTTGAATGTAATTATGTAATATTACAAAAAAAATTTTTTATTAGAAATGTCTGTATTAATGAATATTATTATATTTATTATTATATCTATTTGCATAAATGTGTAGATTGTTATTTGAAAAATCTTCAATAAAAATATTTGTGTAGAAATGTAATAAATATATTGTACAGAATCTCTACTGAGCTTTGTCACCTTCTTGCACTATGGTTAAATATGTCCGTTCCATGTAAGAGAGCATGGCTTGTTACACGGTATATGCTCTCATATTAAAAGTCCTTCACTCAGACTCACTACACCTGGACATAGCAGTGGTGATAGTATTAGTCTGCGCCATGTCCCAAATCCCTATGAACAAATAACTTTATAGTTGAGTTCAACACTGCAAATTCTCCTTGCTGCTTTCAGATAAAAGGACAATTCTCAAACTGGTAAACTAAATAGCTATTGTAATAGCACCACAAACAAGGGTTTTTGGTGGAACCACTGAAACAGCAAGCGCCAGATAGGAGACTAGTGCTGCTCAAATGGTTTAGCTCTCTGAACCTCCTTCTCCCATCCTGTTAACCCTCTAAGCTACTGGGATAACAAAAAGAATGTGTGCCCTCCCTCCGGTTGCCCTGGAGCTCTTATGTCCGAAAACCACTGTCCAAGTGAGAGTGTGTTTTCAGTAACTGGAAACAAATTGAATCCTCAGCTCTCACAAAGGTTCCTGAAGGCAACCTGATCTGTTTGATACATATTGAGGTTTTTCTTCTGTCTGATAAGTGTCAAAAATAATCTACAATGCTGTGTGCACTGGAGGTTAAGAGAAACTGAAACCATTGTGGATCTTTACCCCCTTCTGGCTGCAATCTGCTGGGTGGTAATGCCTGCTACCTTTCACCGGTATAGTTGGTAATTCACTGAATCTGAATGCACTGCATTTTTACTCTGGATGTCCACTGCCAGCTAAGGACTGAACAAGTGGAAAGGCTTTACCCTGGGGTTAAAACAGGCAATTGTTTATTAATTGCCGACTCACTCTTCCCTTCTACATTTCTTTTCATTTTTTTAATCCTAATTCCAAATTATCCTTAAAAGTGGATGTTAGTTCCTCCCCTCTGACTCAGTCTGTGGTGTGGCAACGGCTGCTTTCTCTGCCGGCACAACCAGTTAGTCACTATGGCACTCCAAGGACTAAAGGTCTGCAAATGCTTTGCTCATGGTCTTAAACAAGTGACTAGGTCATGAATTGCCCACTCATGTTCCAGTTTCCATTTAAAATCCTTTTCTATAGATTTTTCTTTTTAAAAATGCTCCTGCAAACAAAGTGGTGTACAATTGGATGTCCGCTCCACACACCAAGGACTGGAGGCCTGCAAAAAGTAGTTACCATTCTAATCCCTTCCATAACACACCTATTATTACCACCATTACAGCCAGTATGACCACGACACCCAACCATCCATTCCATCCTAATAATATCACAAAAAACACATCTCTAGTTGGTCACAGAGGGTGTAATGCTTCAGACTGTATGCACTCACTGTATTCAGAGAAACACAAAGCCCACAACGTATTCGGACAAAATGTAAATTGTCACGGTGCCCAGGTCTATTAACCCTCCTTTACCCAAAACACAGCAAGGGATAGATGGTTACTCTGAGCAGCTGGGATGTGGATTAAACTATTTCATGACGTGATGGGAGGATAATTTAATTTAGCAAATGTATTATCAGCTCATTGTTTAAAAATAGACTCCAGAAAGTGTAATAGCGGAAGTAACTCTTTTATTGATTACTTGATTTTGTGAGATGAAGATATTTATGCAACACTGTCTAAAGGATTAATCCATGAAATCACTATGAATATATTGATTTTATTTGTACCCCTGCCATATCTGTATGAAGTGCGGATGTAACACTGACAGCAATTGGTTGCACTGCATTCTGTAAATTCCCATGCACAAATAATACATCACAGGTCTGGGAAGATATTCTATTATTATTATTTATAAAACGGCAACAAATTCCACTTTACAATGGGTGGACTAACAGACATGTAGCCAGACGAGTTGGACACACAGAAACAGAGGGATTGAGGGCCTGCTCAGTGAGTTTACATGCTATAGGGTGTGGGGTACAGTGACACAGTAACAGAGGGATTGAGGGCCCTGCTCAGTGAGGTTACATGTTAGAGGGAGTGGGGTATAGTGACACAGTAACAGAGGGATTGAGGGCCTGCTCAGTGAGTTTACATGTTAGAGGGTGTGGGGTACAGTGACACAGTAACAGAGGGATTGAGGGCCTGCTTAGTGAGTTTACATGTTAGAGGGAGTGGGGTATAGTGACACAGTAACAGAGGGATTGACGGCCCTGCTCAGTGAGCTTACATGTTAGAGGGAGTGGGGTATAGTGACACAGTAACAGAGGGATTGAGGGCCTGCTCATTGAGTTTACATGTTAGAGGGAGTGGGGTATAGTGACACAGTAACAGAGGGATTGAGGGCCTGCTCAGTGAGTTTACATGTTAGAGGGAGTGGGGTATAGTGACACAGTAACAGAAGGATTGAGGGCCCTGCTCAGTGAGCTTACATGTTAGAGGGAGTGGGGTATAGTGACACAGTAACAGAGGGATTGAGGGCCCTGCTCAGTGAGTTTACATGTTAGAGGGAGTGGGGTATAGTGACACAGTAACAGAGGGATTGAGGGCCTGCTCAGTGAGTTTACATGTTAGAGGGAGTGGGGTATAGTGACACAGTAACAGAGGGATTGAGGGCCTGCTCAGTGAGTTTACATGTTAGAGGGTGTGGGGTATAGTGACACAGTAACAGAGGGATTGAGGGCCTGCTCAGTGAGTTTACATGTTAGAGGGAGTGGGGTATAGTGACACAGTAACAGAGGGATTGAGGGCCCTGCTCAGTGAGTTTACATGTTAGAGGGAGTGGGGTATAGTGACACAGTAACAGAGGGATTGAGGGCCCTGCTCAGTGAGTTTACATGTTAGAGGGAGTGGGGTATAGTGACACAGTAACAGAGGGATTGAAGGCCTGCTCATTGAGTTTACATGCTAGAGGGAGTGGGGTATAGTGACACAGTAACAGAGGGATTGAGGGCCCTGCTCAGTGAGTTTGCATGTTAGAGGGAGTGGGGTATAGTGACACAGTAACAGAGGGATTGGGGGTCTGCTCAGTGAGTTTACATGTTAGAGGGAGTGGGGTATAGTGACACAGAAACAGAGGGATTGAGGGCCCTGCTCAGTGAGTTTATATGTTAGACCGAGTGGGGTATAGTGACACAGTAACAGAGGGATTGAGGGCCTGCTCAGTGAGTTTACATGTTAGAGGGAGTGGGGTATAGTGACACAGTAATAGAGGGATTGAGGGCCTGCTCAGTGAGTTTACATGTTAGAGGGAGTGGGGTATAGTGACACAGTAACAGAGGGATTGAGGGCCTGCTCAGTGAGTTTACATGTTAGAGGGAGTGGGGTATAGTGACACAGTAACAGAGGGATTGAGAGCCCTGCTCAGTGAGTTTACATGTTAGAGGGAGTGGGGTATAGTGACACAGTAACAGAGGGATTGAGGGCCTGCTCAGTGAGTTTACATGTTAGAGGGAGTGGGGTATAGTGACACAGTAACAGAGGGATTGAGGGCCCTGCTCAGTGAGTTTACATGTTAGAGGGAGTGGGGTATAGTGACACAGTAACAGAGGGGTTGAGGGCCCTGCTCAGTTAGTTTACATGCTAGAGGGATTGGGGTATAGTGACACAGAAACAGAGGGATTGAGGCCCTGCTCATTGAGTTTACATGTTAGAGTGCGTGGGGTATAGTGACAGTAACAGAGGGATTGAGGGCCCTACTCAGTGAGCTTACATGTTAGAGGGAGTGGGGTATAGTGACCCAGTAACAGAGGGATTGAGGGCCCTGCTCAGTGAGTTTACATGTTAGAGGGAGTGGGGAATAGTGACACAGTAACAGAGGGATTGAGGGCCTGCTCGGTGAGTTTACATGCTAGAGGGAGTGGGGTATAGTGACATAGTAACAGAGGGATTGAGGGACCTGCTCAGTGAGCTTACATGCTAGAGGGAGTGGGGTATAGTGACACAGTAACAGAGGGATTGAGTGCCTGCTCAGTGAGTTTACATGTTAGAGGGAGTGGGGTATAGTGACACAGTAACAGACGGATTGAGGGCCCTGCTCAATGAGCTTAGATGTTAGAGGGCGTGGGGTATAGTGGCACAGTAACAGAGGGATTGAGTGTCCTGCTCAGTGAGTTTACATGCTAGAGGGAGTGGGGTATAGTGACACAGTAACAGAGGGATTGAGGGCCCTGTTCAGTGAGCTTACATGTTAGAGGGAGTGGGGTATAGTGACACAGTAACAGAGGGATTGAGGGCCTGCTCAGTGAGTTTACATGTTAGAGTGAGTGGGGTATAGTGACACAGTAACAGAGGGATTGAGGGCCCTGCTCAGTGAGTTTACATGTTAGAGGGAGTGGGGTATAGTGACACAGTAACAGAGGGATTGAGGGCCTGCTCAGTGAGTTACATGTTAGAGGGAGTGGGGTATAGTGACACAGTAACAGAGGGATTGAGGGCCCTGCTCAGTGAGTTTACATGTTAGAGGGAGTGGGGTATAGTGACAGTAACAGGGATTGAGGGCCTGCTCAGTGAGTTTACATGTTAGAGGGAGTGGGGTATAGTGACACAGTAACAGAGGGATTGAGGGCCTGCTCAGTGAGTTTACATGTTAGAGGGAGTGGGGTATAGTGACACAGTAACAGAGGGATTGGAGGGCCTGCTCAGTGAGTTTACATGTTAGAGGGAGTGGGGTATAGTGACACAGTAACAGAGGGATTGAGGGCCTGCTCAGTGAGTTTACATGTTAGAGGGAGTGGGGTATAGTGACACAGTAACAGAGGGATTGAGGGCCTGCTCAGTGAGTTTACATGTTAGAGGGAGTGGGGTATAGTGACACAGTAACAGAGGGATTGAGGGCCTGCTCAGTGAGTTTACATGTTAGAGGGAGTGGGGTATAGTGACACAGTAACAGAGGGATTGAGGGCCTGCTCAGTGAGTTTACATGTTAGAGGGAGTGGGGTATAGTGACACAGTAACAGAGGGATTGAGGCCCTGCTCAGTGAGTTTACATGTTAGAGGGAGTGGGGTATAGTGACACAGTAACAGAGGGATTGAGGGCCTGCTCAGTGAGTTTACATGTTAGAGGGAGTGGGGTATAGTGACACAGTAACAGAGGGATTGAGGGCCTGCTCAGTGAGTTTACATGTTAGAGGGAGTGGGATATAGTGACACAGTAACAGAGGGATTTAGGGCCTGCTCAGTGAGTTTACATGTTAGAGGGAGTGGGGTATAGTGACACAGTTACAGAGGGATTGAGGGCCCTGCTCAGTGAGTTTACATGCTAGCGGGAGTGGGGTATAGTGACACAGAAACAGAGGGGTTGAGGGCCCTGCTCAGTGAGTTTACATGTTAGAATGAGTGGGGTATAGTGACACAGAAACAGAGGGGTTGAGGGCCCTGCTTAATGAGCTTACATGCTAGAGGGAGTGGGGTATAGTGACACAGTTACAGAGGGATTGAGGGCCTGCTCAGTGAGTTTACATACTAGAGGGAGTGGGGTATAGTGACACAGTAACAGAGGGATTGAGGCCCTGCTCAGTGAGTTTACATGTTAGAAGGAGTGGGGTATAGTGACACAGTAACAGAGGGATTGAGGGCCTGCTCAGTGAGTTTACATGTTAGAGGGAGTGGGGTATAGTGACACAGTAACAGAGGGATTGAGGACCTGCTCAGTGAGTTTACATGTTAGAGGGAGTGGGGTATAGTGACACAGTAACAGAGGGATTGAAGGCCTGCTCAGTGATTTTACATGTTAGAGGGAGTGGGGTATAGTGACACAGTAACAGAGGGATTGAGGGCCTGCTCAGTGAGTTTACATGTTAGAGGGAGTGGGGTATAGTGACACAGTAACAGAGGGATTGAGGCCTGCTCAGTGAGTTTACATGTTAGAGGGAGTGGGGTATAGTGACACAGTAACAGAGGGATTGAGGGTCCTGCTCAGTGAGTTTACATGTTAGAGGGAGTGGGGTATAGTGACACAGTAACAGAGGGATTGAGGGCCTGCTCAGTGAGTTTACATGTTAGAGGGAGTGGGGTATAGTGACACAGTAACAGAGGGATTGAGGGCCTGCTCAGTGAGTTTACATGTTAGAGGGAGTGGGGTATAGTGACACAGTAACAGGGGATTGAGGGCCCTGCTCAGTGAGTTTACATGTTAGAGGGAGTGGGGTATAGTGACACAGTAACAGAGGGATTGAGGGCCTGCTCAGTGAGTTTACATGTTAGAGGGAGTGGGGTATAGTGACACAGTAACAGAGGGATTAAGGGCCCTGCTCAGTGAGTTTACATGTTAGAGGGAGTGGGGTATAGTGACACAGTAACAGAGGGATTGAGGGTCCTGCTCAGTGAGCTTACATGTTAGAGGGAGTGAGGTATAGTTTTGATGGAATTTCAGTGAAATGTAAATTTAGTAGGCCGAGATTTCCACGTGGCATATGTGTATGTTGTATCAGTTAGTTAGTTACACGTAGCTAAGATACTGTCATCAATATACATGTGCAAGAATGCAGGAACTGAAATTACACTCCTTTCTCCTTTGTTTCGGATGAGCCATGTGTTCTGCCCATATGAGGAAATCCAAATCCTGTCCACTGATTGGTTAAGGGTATGTGCGGGTGGAGCTATTAATGGGAGGTGTTATAGTTCTATAAAAAGCATGCACTCCATGTGTTCGGCCCTCAGACCTGTTTTGGACCCGATTGGTATGTTAATAAAGACCTCTTACTTCCTGAAAACCTGCATCCATCTCTCTGTGTCTGGCTTCTGCAAGTTTACTCGGTTACAGATGTACACAGATTAAACCCTGTGTAATCGGACATTAACCTCCCTCTACCGTAAACCTCCCTTTACCTTCTAACATAATTGCATTGCACTCGCAGATTGTAACACAATACATTCCAAACAAATACACCAACAAACCTACATAAATATCTGTATTTCTATATTTTAATATGCCTGCAATGTCCAGCTAATTCATTAAACTTGTTTTTTATTTTTGAGGTGGGGGGAGAGGAGCGGGGTTCCTTACAATTCAGATAGATATTTATAGATATTGTTGCTGGAATCCATGGAATCGGTGATTACGCTGTGAGAGCAGCTTTACTAATCTGTATTAGAACTGCCAATCATTAACTCGATGCGCTGGGTGGCTGCCGTACCACACTCTCATTTCTGGGTTTGAGCAATACTGCTAGATCTATATAAAAAAAAAAAAATCGAATTGGGTGTTTTAATTAAAATTTAAATTCTAAAGGAAAATCGGTTCCAGTTTGATTAAATTTTTTCATTTGGATGCAGTATGGTAGAGTTCATAGTTTTTATTTTAATAAACTTGTGAGTTTTGGACAATTAGAATGCATTGATTAATTTGTATTGAGTTACAGTGCCACCTACTGGTCCTTTACTAGAAAACAGAATGTTTGTAAAATAGTTGCTGCTTAAATTTGAAAGAAATGGGAACACGCAACTCTGTATGTGGAGTTAGAATATTGCATGTAACTACTTCTCTCTAGGAATCTAAAGATAACAACCACCTACCCACCAATGTCGTATATGAAATGGTCACTGATATTTTAGTGTAATCCAGCATTTAGTGAACTGGTGTGAGAGATTCAGAAATTATTTAGGACAATTGAATGGTAATTCAAGTCTGCTACTCCATGTTAAATCATGTTTCAAAACTCCTGCATATATTGTAGTGCTAAAGATTTGTGATCATTAATAATCCACACTCTAGGACGTGGTTCTTCAGACAAGCTCTGCAGAGCCAACCAAATTCTCCTGCCGAAGAAAGACCCGAAGCAGGGTTTATGAATTGAATTCGAAACTTAAAGGGAATCGGTCATGAAGAAAAATCTTTTTCTTCATTATTTAAAAAGAGCATGAAATTCCATCTATACATTGTGCAAGCAGTTTAGAAATGGGTATTTCTTCCATCTGTCTCTCAATTCCTTGGCAGACCCTTAATGCTGAGGAATTGAGAGCTGAAGAAACTTCTCACCGGAGCTCCCTGTACACTCCATCCGTACCATAGCACAGCTCATGCACTCGGGAGTTCAGACACCAGCAATGAAGCCAGTGTCTGTCTCGTGGATGTTAAATGCCCCCAAACAGAGAAAATCAAAACACCAGATGAGGAGTGCGGGCGTACTGGAGGAAGGTATTACAGGAGAGTTGTTATCTCTGTTTCATATCTTTATTTTGAGCTGGTAATTAACTTTATTGAACTGACCAGATTAAAATTACACCGGTATATAACAAATTCTTAAATTAAGTATTTCCGCTAAATTCCTTATGAGTTATAGTCATGTGTGTCTCATTTGGGAGCACTTTATTCTGAAATTGTTTCAATATCTTAAAAACAGTACTCTCAGGCATGTATAATCATAAACAGTGTTAAGCTACGCTAAGTATCAGGCTAAGCCTGTGCAGCAGAGTGCACGTTAACAAAGAATTCAGGCTTTAGACCCGGTGCTTACTAGGTAATACTTACTAGGTTATGGATGCTGAACCTCAGGCTGTGTGTAACAGTGAGATTATAACCTCTTGTACTTGAAACACTATGGCGCTATACCGCTTAAAAATCAGGCCTAACATAAGAATAAAATGTAAAAGAAAAACATGTTGCGTGGATTTAAGATCAAAAGAAAATTATGAACGTATGCGTTCCAGTAGCCAGTTCAACCGGCTCCCATAAATGCAATCCACAGTGTCAGAGCTTAGTAGATATGTTAGAGGGTAGTAGATAGGCGGCGCCAGTAATAAAGAGCAAAGTAGATAACAATAATAATACAGTCTAAGTGATTAAAAGTCCAGTAGTAAAGTTCAAGAATGTCTTTTGGGGGACTGTATGTAGAAGCCAAAGAAAATGTAGAATATGGGATAACCGCTCCGTAAGTTGAAGATGTTCTTACACTCCATATGTGGAAATAAGAGACAACGAATGGTGCAGTATTTTCAACAATCAGGTGTTATTCTGGTAAAAGTCTTATATGATCCTACTCACGTTTTATAGAGCCAATGGACTAGCTCTAGTATGAAGTGCGTACAGTGGTATAATCCCCACGTATAGGATACGTGAGGTGATGTCTTGTCTGAGGGAAGGTCATATGAAATAAAAAGGAACAGCAATAGTGCTCTCTATTTAAAATCAGGAAAGCAGAAAATAACATATAAAGTGGTTACTCACATTTACACGAGCAGGCCCACTGCTCAGTGTATAGGGCTTGAGTGGTATACTCCCCACCTAGGATTCTTTGGAGTTAAGTCTCACTGGAACAGGATAAAGCTCAGAATCCAGGTAAAATAAAAATATATATTTTTTAAAAGTAAAATGGCAACTCACAGTGAGGAAGTGACCAAAATACAATACAGTTTAAAATGACCACAACACATTTCGTAGCAGGCTTTTTCAAGTGGAAATGCAGAGAACATAACCTGGCAGGTCTGGGTTCATAAAGGGAGTGAAACAGCTGGTGTGTTTTAAAAATGCCGCCAAAATGATGTCATAATTGCTTGAAATTGATTGAAAATAAAGTTAAAAATTCATATACAGTTGTATGGCAAGAAACAGTAAAATGTAGACAGAACAGATAAATGTGGTAGTGAAAAAAGAGGGTGACAAAGGAAGTAAGATTAGACCAAATTTTCAGTCATGTGATCAGTGGTCATTTTTTGCATCATGGGGGTTGTAGCATGGCCGGCGATATTGTCATTATGACGAGGGCTTTCTCAAGTTCTTGTGAAAGCCCTCATGATAAGGGCAAAACGCGCTGAAGGTGCCGGACGTATACTGCAGCATCTGGTGGCCACACACGAGGCTCCAGCTTCCAGCTAGATATACCTTCAGCGTTCCTCAGAATTTAGACCGTGGACAGTCCACTTCAGTGCACGAAGCAGACGCTGTCTCCTCTGTAGGAACTGGTAACTCACCTGATTATTTGGCTAGCTCAAGTGCTTACTATGCAGTTTGAGTGGCCCTTAGAGATAAGTACCACGTTTTTATCTTGTAAGAGTTTTTGATGTTTTTTTTTTTATTTTTTATAAGGGTATTAAACGTACAGTGTTACACTATTTTCTGTTTTCTTAATTTTTAAGATCTATTCAGTGTACTACTTAGTTCAACACAGAAGTGGACACAGATATTGGCTTTACCCCTTTATTATCATTTCGTTTATTGGAATTCATAAGAACTTATTGATACCCAATCTGGATCTCATTATTATATCCCGGAGAATATCTCACAGGGACATATCTACTAAGCGCTGACACTGTGGATTGCATTTTTACTTTGGAATTCTGGAAAGTTCTTTGTGTTTTAGAAGCTGGTATATACTTTATGCCTATGGTATTTTGGTTTATCATTTGATATTATTTATATTGTTCATTGTGCAGATTAAGGTTTGCATAAATTAACAATATTTCACATCATAGTTCACATACTATAGCGATCTTTTGCGCTCTCTTTTTAGTAATCGACTCCTATAAGTGCCAGTACCACTGCTCCTTTATGGAGAGCATCCCACAGGGACAGGATGCCCCAGGCCTGGGTGAGGGATGGCATCAGTGACCCACCGACTTGGCTGCCTCTAGGGACCAAGTCTATCCCCTTCTTGTGGGGAGTTGGAAGATATGGGTGTCGTTCGCCACCCTCCTTGGGCAATCTTTCGCCTGTGTGGGTGATGCAACTAGGTCAGGCCTTAAATGACCCTCGGCCCAGGTAGGTGAGTGATGGAATTCAAGAGGTGCTTCTTTCTTGTGTTGCCCTGAGGAGGCTTCTCCGTCTTTGGGTGCTTGGCTCTCCAGTCGCCCTGCTGGTGTCTGAGCTTGCTACCTGCGCCTCGTGCATACAGCTTTAGCCAGAATTGATGGAAGAGCTCAGCAAGCCACAGCAGGGAAAGGGTAGTGGCGTCATGGCCAGCTCTCTGTGTGGGGCCCATCGCCCATGCCACGTGAGTCGTGTAGGAAGGCAGTTTGTATAGGAAGGCAGTTTGGGATGTCGGAGATTGGGTCGAAATTATCTTTGAATTAGCTTATAAAAGTCCAGAGGGGACTGGGATATCCCCCACCAGTCCAAGGGGGGGAGAGGGCGCGTAGGACTACTGCAGATACAAGCCACGAGCTAAAGAGTGAGGAGAGCGACCGCCTCTACCCAGCTCCACTCCCAGCAGGCCGAAGCAGGTTTGCCCTGGCACCTGGTAAAGTAGAGCTGCGGAAAAGGGTTTCAGACCTCTCGCCCAGGATCCTCAAACCTGAGAGGTGTATTTTAATTGGCGTGGAAGTGTGATGTCCAGGGTTAATACCCCAATTGTTGCTGATGGTGCAGGAGCTCAAGCACCACACACCAGCTCTGCTTGAAGGCCAGGTTTCAATATCCTATAATAATTACTTTAAACCGTACCAACAATCAAACATTAAAGAATTACTATTAAAGCAGGGCGTTTTGTCCTGGCACCTGGGATTTGTCAGCCCTTCGCTCCTTATCCAAGAGGGAATTCTAACTGGGTAGGGGATTATTTATAGAACACCAGCTGAGGCAGCGTGCAATGAAACCGTAATCTTCCTGCAGTTCCTCTCTTCTCTCTCACACACAGTTTAATGATGATCAATATCTCCTCATAGAGATGCATAGAATCAATGCATCTCTACTGGGAACATTCAGGCCCTACATGCAGAACATGGAGATGCTGAACCTAGATGCTGCCCACTGCAGCGCTGACCCAGGACCCTCTAGTGGCCCTTTTGAATGAATGTCACTATAGGGAGTTACTAGGCAGCAATGTAAACACTGCCTTTTCTCTGAGGAACAGGCAGGAACAGGCAATAGACACCAGAAGTACATTAAGCTGCAGTGGTTCTGGTGAGTAGTGTCCCCTTAAGAATTGCATTTTTCTTATTGAAAATTAAACATTAATAAAAAAAACTTTTTTTAAGCTGACTCCTAGATTCCAAAGAAATGTGTCAAGCCCAATATAAAGTACACCAGGGCCGGACTGGCCCACCGGGATACCGGGAGATTTCCCGGTGGGCCGCGGCACCTGGGGGCCGGCCGCGTTCCTGGGCCGGCCCTTTAAATACTGCAGCCGCCTGAGCGCTCTGTTAAGAGCGCTCGGGCGGCTGCAGCTTTTCCCCTCCCTCCCCTGTAGCGTGGCCGAGCTGCACTCCGGTCCGCGGTGCCGGCTGCAGTGATAGGAAGGGGCACACTGAGTGTGCACTTCCTGTCAGTCCGGCCGGTTACAGGAAACAGAAACCCCGCGCGGAACAGGAGTTTCTGTTTCCTGTAACCGGCCGGACTGACAGGAAGTGCACACTCAGTGTGCACCTTCCTATCACTCCGGCCGGCCGGCCACCGCGGACCGGAGTGCAGCTCGGCCACGCTACAGGGGAGGGGGTAAGAACAGGGGAGGGGGGTAAGAAGAGGGGAGGGGGGATAAAAAGAGGGGTGAATAAGCAATGAGGGAGGGAGAGGAATGTAAAGGAAGAGGGGAGGGGAAACAAGACAGGAAGAGGGGGTAAAATAAAGATGAGGGAGGGGGATGGGGCGATGAGGGGAGGAATAAGAAGAGGGGAGGGGGGAATAAGATGAGGGGAGGGGGGATAAGATGAGGGGAGGGGGGGCCAAGAAGAGGAGGGGAATAAGATGAGGGGGGAATAAGAAGAGTGGAGGGCGGGGAATAAGAAGAGGGGAGGGGGGTAATAAGAAGAGGGGAGGGATGGATAAGAAGAGGGGAGGGAGGGAATAAAAAGAGGGGAGGGGGGGAATAAAAAGAGGGGAGGGAAGGGAATAAGAAGAGGGAGGTGAGGGAATAAGAAGAGGGAGGGGCCAAGATAGGGGAATAAAAAGGGGGGAATAAAAAGAGGGGGGGAATAAGAAGAGGGGGGAGGGGAATAAGAAAGAGGGGGGGAATAAGAAGAGGGGAGGGGGGGAATAAGAAGAAGGGGCAGCTCTATAGGACAGGGGCCAAGACAGGGAGCTCTTTCACACTACGCGCGCACACACACACAATGCATCCCTATACATACACAGAAACACAACATGAGAAACACACAATGCATCCATTACACACACACACACAATGCAACCCTTACACACAAAGACAATGCATCCTTTGCACACATACACAGAAACAGACAATGCAAACCCGTACACACGCATGCAAACACACACACTTCTTTTCTTACATACACACAGAAACACAATGCATCTCATGCACACACATACAGACACACACCTTGCATCCCTTATGCATACAAACACAGATTCACACAATGCATCCCTTACACACAACCAGAAACACATAATACATCCCTTATACACAAATACACACTGCTTCCACTACACACAAACACACTGCATCACCTGCACAAACTGGTAACCCTAAACACTACATACCATAAGCACACATATTAGATCCTCTACAATAACACATAACACATCCCCTACACACTCCACTCCCTGTGAGCGAACTCATGGGTGGGTGGAACTTATGAGTGGGCCTTATGGGCATACTCACCGTCAGGCCCTGGGGCCCAGACCTTGAGCTGTGTAAGGGGCCCCCAAAAAATTGAGCTGCTTCCAATTCTCCCAGAACATTGAATTTTGTGACCACAGTTGCAAACAGCCTCCAGAGATCCTGTTCTACACCAGACCAGTGGAGCCAAACTGCAGCCCATCATCATCCTCATCTGCTTGTAAGTAGGCAATCTAGTATATTATTAGTGACACTAATCTATAATTTACCTCACATTAAAGGGACACTATAGCTTAATGAAGTGGTTCTGGTGTCTATAGCTGGTCCCTGCAGGCTTTTTAATGTAAACACACACTGTGTGCAGCACTGGCGTTAGTTCATATGGCAGATCATATGGGTGGGGCATTGTGATGTGACATGTGGGGGCAGCAAATTTTTATTTTGTCTAGGGCGGCAAAAATCCTTGCACCGGCTCTGATCCTGGGCAGGTGCACCAGTCTACTTGACTGGTTTTGCCCCCAGGCCTAAGGCTGCCAGCCCTCCCCTGGCCGCTGGGGAGGTCTTTTGGCGGCCGCTGGCGGACTTGTCCTGGCGGCCGCTGAGGGAGCTGCGCTGGCTCTGCTCCCCAGCACGCAGCTGAATGAGACCGGCGCCGGAATATGACGTCATATTCCGGCACCAGTCTTATTCAGCAGCGCGCGAGGGCGGGAGGGCACTAACACAGGAAGCACCTCTAGTGACCGTCTGAGTGACTGTCACTAGCAGTGTCACTTTGAAGCAATGTAAACACTGCCTTTTGTCTGAAAAGTCAGTGTTTACGTTGAAAAGCCTGTAGGGACATGCTATAGACACCAGTACCACCACATTAAGCTGTGTGTGTGCGTCTGCTAGTGAGTGAGCTTGCTTGCATGCGTGTGCCTGCTAGTGAGTGAGCTTGTGTTTTTATGTCAATGAGCTGATGTATATCAGTAAGATTGTTTGTCTATGAGGCTGTGTATCAATGAGCTTGTGTGTGTCACTGAAATGTCAGTGAAATTGCCTGTGTCTGCATGTGCGTATGCTTACTGTATAATTAAACGCTTTACCCTGAAAGGACCAATATTTTATATTAGAAAATATATATATATATATATATATATATATATATATATATTACTCAATCATCTGTCCTGGCAAGACATAGCCTTACATATTACACGCGACAATATATGGCGCAGTGACTTATGGGGCTGGCACAAATTTTTTTTTCCAGGGCTGCTTTGTATCCCCAGTCCGGCCCTGAAGTACACTATTGAAAGTAACCCTCCAACCTTCTTGTTTTTGAGTGTTTATATAAATAATGCATTCAGAAGTTATCCCCATATTAAGGATACTCGCCTTTAACCGTCCAGTCTAGCATGGGTTTCTGGGATATGTAGTTCAGCCCCAGCCACAGTTCTGCTCATGAGATATGATAAAAGGACCTGTTGAAAGCAGACTCATCGAAAATGCTGTCCTATTACTTACCTACCCACGTGTTAATGGGCTGGGTGATGTATGCTAGAATGGATTAGTGCTCTTTAAAGGAGAGGTGGGGACTACATTCAGCTGGCATTAAAAAGCAGAGCAGCCCTATAGTATGAGAGTATGTTATCACTAACCTGAACACCTCGTCAAAGTGGTAATGCCAGTTCAATGTCCCTCTGGGCTTCCCATATGCAGAGCAGAGAGCACCGCTGAATAGATTTTGAATGTGCTAATGGTCCTGTGTTAAAGGACCACTCTAGGCACCAAGACCACTTCAGCTTAATGAAGTGGTCTGGGTGCCAGGTCCCTCTAGGAATAACCCTTTTTCTTAATAAACATAGCAGTTTTAGAAAAACTGCTATGTTTATAATAGGGTTAATCCAGCCTCCAAATCCTCTAGTGTCTGTCTCACTGACAGCCGCTAGAGGCGCTTGCGTGATTCTCACTGTGAAAATCACAGTGAGAACATGCAAGCGTCCATAGGAAAGCATTGTAAATGCGAGTATGTTTTCCTGGCACTATAGTGGTCCTTTAAGCGCAGAGCAGAACAAGCAATTTAAAGAAATCCATATTCCATTTTTGCTTGGGACATCCCCATTGGTACAATACCTGGGAACAAATGAAGGACAGGCAGGGACAGACTGATCACTGTTATTTGATAGAGTAATCCTTGCTGGCATGCCTCCCCCCATTAAAATAAATCACATTTAATTGTACATTTCCTCTGTGTTAGCTGGTGATGTCATACGCAGTGTTTCCCACAAGTGCAAGTCTGCAAATAGGCTCCAAAGACGTGTTTGGACTCAATGTGTGGTGTTGCATGTGTCAGATGCTGTTTGTGATTGTGTATGTCAAACGTGTTAGAATTAATAGTTTGTCTTGTGTTCCCTATTGTACAGTGCTGAAGAATGTTTAGTGTTATATAAGAATTTGTAATAAGAGGGTGTGGAGGTTGTATACAGTATTGCAATGGTGGAAATGCTGCTTGTAATGTGTGTAGGGAGGCTTCATGTGGTATGAGATTGTGTGAAAACAGTGAGGTGCCTTGTGGGATTGCATGTTTGGAGCTGTTTGCAGTGAATGTGAGTGGAGAGGGCAGTTTATGGTGTAGTGACTGTGGATATGGGCTGTCTTACATGTGAGTATAGAGGCTGTAGAAGGAGCAGTGGAAATAGGGACTGTAGTATGTGCATGGGGAGGGGTTAAGGGCTGTAACAGGTAACGGGTAGATAGGTGCGGGAGTGGGAGCAGGAAGGCCCATAGTAGGTGCGAAGGAGGGGAGATAGGGGCATAAGACCTGTAGTAGGTGCAAGGTGGGTATAGAAGCTGTAGTGGGGCAGAGGTGTCCCAACTAACCCATGCAATCTACATTTATATATTTTTCAACCTCAATCCCTGTCTCTCCACCAACATGCATTTTCCCTTTCTAAAATTGAGCATAGCTGGTCTTCGCTACCAGCCTGCTCCTTCTCCTTCATAATCAGAGAGCACAGGAAATGTAACTTCATAGACCCTGCCTCTTCTTGCAGAGAGCCCCAGAGAGGAAAT
The DNA here is from genome assembly GCA_933207985.1 of Pelobates cultripes. NCBI lineage: Eukaryota > Metazoa > Chordata > Amphibia > Anura > Pelobatidae > Pelobates > Pelobates cultripes. The sequence continues at coordinate 361,227,506 of OW240913.1, forward strand.
CATTGGAGACCAGAAAAAGAGAGCACAGGAAGTGATGTCACTTCCCATCCCCAGGCACCACCTCGTCTCACACTGAGCACCTACAACCTACCGCTGGAATATGTCTGGAATTTTGCCTCAGATCTCCGCACTCGTCCGAAGCATTGCATGTCTGCCTCAGTCCATGACCGATGCTCCCATTATGGACAGGGTTAAGAGAGGGTGTCTGCGTGTCGTTGGGGTGGGTTGCTGACAATGGCGGCACCATACTTAACACCATAAAGTAAAAATCTAAATTCAATGGAAAAAATACAATGCACAACAAGGTAAAAGGGATAAACAAACTGAAATAGCATAAAATTAGTTAAGACAAAACAGGAAAAACTCTGAATAAAGGGTAGCAGGCAGGACTTCTGGACTAGGACCTCCAGGAGTCAGTGAGCAGGGTACAGGGAGCAAGGTCTCTTTACCTTCTCTGAATTCTGCAGTTCTGCAATTAAAATACCCCAAACATGAACCAAGACTAGGAAAGGCTAGGTTATAGGGAGATAATAAAACACCAAAAAAGCAGAAGGGGTAGGACTTACCTAAAAAGGTTTGATAGACGTTGCAGGTGAGCTTACATTTTAATGGCCTTTGGGGTGATACTGAATAACCTTCACTTAGTCAATTATAGAAAGGGATTTGGGATAGTGTGCAGGGAAATGTTTAATTCTATGTATTGGGACTGATAAACATTATAGCAATTACTGCCACCCAAAAAATAGTGGTAGTTTGTGTGTTAAGATACTATGGAAAGTCTTCAACAGTGCCACAGTCACTTAGTAACTGCATCGCAATAAAGAAAGCTGAAGGGTTAACTTAGAACCCTGACACAGGGTGATGGGGGGCTCCCTGGGGTGTTGTATGTACATGGAGGTTGCAACTTGTGATTAGAGCGCTACTTGTAGCGTTACAGGGAGTGAGGTTGGTACTAGTGGGATTGCAGTGGATGTGGCTATTTTGGAGGTGTAGTATTTCTTGTAAGAAAAAGAAGAGCTAGTGTATGGGGGGCGGTGTCAGTGGGAACAGGGTCATAAGGGGGCAAAAATGTAATCCTTTGAACCCCCCTCCATTTGTTTGGTTTGCCTAATGGCCAGTCTGTGCTGAAACAAAGTAGTTTTGCTGTCAGATTGCCCCCTCCCCTAATCTAATGTTGCTCTATTTTGCGATTCTAAAGGAGTTTGTGTTTTTTTAGTTTAAAATATACAGAGTGGTGGTTAATATGCTCAAAACACTCCTGTGTGGTATCCCCTTAACCCACACCCAAAAACTTCAAACACTACAGAATGGGGTGGAGCTGTAACTAAAAACAGTATGTCAATGTATACATACGTATTTCAATAATTCTGTAAAATATAATGATTATCTTTTTTTTCATTATAGTTTACTGAAATACATATGTATACATTGATATACTATTTGTTACAGCTCCACCCCATTATGTAGTGTCAGAGTTTTTCAGTTATAGATTTTGCACCTGGACCCCAATATCTCTCAGCCGGTCGTGGCTAACCTCGGTCCAGCAAATACTGGACCCCAATATCTCTCAGCCAGTCGTGGCTAACCTTGGTCCCGCAGATACTGGACCCCAATATCTCTCAGCCAGTCGTGGCTAACCTTGGTCCAGCAGATACTGGACCCCAATATCTCTCAGCCAGTCGTGGCTAACCTTGGTCCAGCAGATGGCAGTATTCTCTGCTTTTTTTTTTTAAACCTAATTCTGCAATTTCATTGTCAGTATTTTCAATCCTAAATTTAGTGAATAAACATCGAATAAAGATCAAAAACATTTATCAGTATAATTATTACTCCAGATTGACAGTAAAAACACTTTGTCTAATATGCTGATGAGCTGATGAGCGATAATGCAGAGAGAAGAGAAGGACTCTAAAGACCCTCCTGTAGAATGGAGACAATCACACACACACAGAAACAAGAGCTTCAATTCAGGTTTTTTAAATAAAAATATATTAAATAGATCACATAATATAAATAAATACCATAAAAAGTCCTGTGTTGGCTGCTATACTTGCAAATAACAGCATATTCTGACTATATATTAAATAAATACAAAAATAGACTTTTAAAAAAAACAATATACATGGGATTATGTTCAGTATTATAAACCGAAAAGTGCTCATTCTGCCACCCTGATCAAATATTAGCTTAAAAACAAATTTACACAGCTCTGATGGACATTAAAGTGCATATTTAAAAATAAATAAAAAATAAACACAATATAAATATATAAAATGCAAAATAAAGTGCCATTAAACCTAGTCTTTCAGTCTGTAACCAAGGCAAGAACTTAAAGAGACACTATAGTACCCTGAGGGTGCTCCCACCCTCAGGGTCCCCCTCCCGCAGCGCTGAAGGGGTTAAAACCCCTTCAGCTACTCACCCTTTTCCCCTGCCGGGCTCCCTTACCTCTCCTCCCCCGCCGACATCAGCATCAAAGTGTCCGTAGGAAAGCATTTTTCAATGCTTTCTTATGGACGCTCTCCGTGATTGAGGCATAATATGCCTCAATCATTGCCGATGCGCCTCTAGTGGCTGTCCGGAAGACAGAGGCTGGCTTAACCCCAGATGTAAACATAGCAGTGTCTCAGAAAACTGCTATGAATACATCAGGCAGGGTTAACCCTAGAGGGACCTGACACCCAGACCACTTCATTGAGCTGAAGTGCTCTGGGTGACTATAGTGTCCCTTTAAAGCCAAAACGATAACTGCTCATAGCACATCTCACCGGTGGAAACATGTAAAGGCCACTTTGACGTCAGAGGTTTTAAACATGTAGGTAGCGGGAGTTGCTCAATATTCTGTGGGAAACACGAGGGCCAGAGGGACAGCATGATGTTTCTCATTGCTTGGTGATAGAGAGTCATAGGGGAATGTCCAACTAGACAATGATAGGTCTCCTCTCCCAGTATGGAAACCCAGTAGTCCGGGTATTGCTGTAGACACTTTTTCATTGTGAAGTCTGAGCATGGAGAAAACCACAACAAGTAATGCAGGCATTGGAGCCTGGCTTCGAGGTGTTCCGGAGAGATCCATAAGGGCTCTAGAATTGCATCTAGAGCAGTATCTCCTTGTTCACCTTGCGGTACAGTTGTTGCCCCATTGGCTAAAAGGAGCAGTACGTAGTCTCCCCTCACCTTCCGACATGCCTCGTACAGTGGGCTCCTAATAGAAGACTTTGTGTGGTTCATTTTGTCTTTTCGAGTAGCGTGACAAGGAATGCCTTGTATGACTTGAAGAATGAGATGGACAATATCCCGTCTGTTTTCCTTGACTGCCACAGATAAGTGATGGGACCCCGCTTTGCCATGCTTAGGGTGAGCCTCCAGCGCTTTCTCCCCAAAATGTGTCAGCAGGTAAGAAGCGTAAGCAACGTGGTTGTAGATTACGGCATAGTTCAGGGCTTCCCACGGGGAGACATACCAATCTTCTTCATCCTCTTCCCAGTAGTAACAGGGCACTGCTCTCAACTCCTCCAGTTTCTCCACGGTTTCATGTCCTTTCAGTGCAATGTGAAACATGTTTGTTACAAAGACGTGTAGCGTGCACTTGGTTTGTAGCATATATGCCCTCTCTCTCTCGGACTGCCTTTCATATAGAGCAGAGAGCTATTGTTGGTGGAATCACTAATTATCCTGTGGGGGTAGATATACTAATCATTACCATAATTGCCTGTCCTTTGCTCCAGTGCTGGGTGTGACCATTCTCATTTCAGAATTTTCAAGCACTCCTACCCTTCAGAATTAACCATTGCAGGGTTATTCAATGAAACGTTCATTGTTGGAAATTCAGGAGGAATTGAAAGTGAATTCAAACATTTAGAATTGTAAATACTCTGTCAGCTCAATCCAGTTGGTTATTTCTCGTTTGTAAAAAATCTTGAATTCGCTTTGGAGTTTTATTATATTTTGAACTGTATCCAGAATGACAAAATTCAGGCTAAAACAGCCGTGGTATCTTTTTATTTGCACTAGATTCACTATTTTTGACTAAATTTTGTATTTGTATTTGATTTGGGCGTTTATTAAATAATTTGTTTTGAATTTCTGATTTCTTAAAATTTTTCAATAAAAGATTGTTTGAAAAAATGTGTTTATCTGGCAGATATAACTTGGTGTTTGGCATTTTAGAAGCACAGGTTATACATTCAAAGCCTGAAACTTTTTAAAAGCGTGAATTGTAATCTGAATCTATTACTACAAACACACGTTTTCAGGAATATATTATATTTATATGATCTCTCGTTGTGTGTGGCCAGTGGTATGTGGAATTAATATTCTATGGGGATTTAATTATTTAATTATTCAAGGAAGAAACCATCATGATTGGCTAATATATTTCCATATTGTAGTGTATGATTGCAATAGATACAAATGAAGGACACCGATCCATTTTAATGAGGACAATTTATTAGATACATGGCACCAACAGAACAGCATCTGTCACAACCTCTCAAGCCTTGTTCTAATATCACCCCCACACCTGTTAACCTGAAAACCATCGGATTACTAAAAGGAGTGATATCTCTCCCAAGATATCACTAGATAACAATCCTTTTTGATTACATTGTTTTAGGCAGTCAGCTGTTGGAGTCACTAATTATCCTGTATCTCCCTGAACCAGAATGACTCAAATGGTAATGCCTTCTATACCTACATCTTAGAACCCTTTATTGTGGCAACACAAACTGTAGAACTTATTAATATTAGAAAATGTATACGCAAGTCCATATTTATCGACCTATGTTTTATAATATACTATCTAGAGGTCTGATTTTACTCAACATTAGAGTTGAGCGGACACCTGGATGTTCGGGTCCGGCGGTTTCGGCCGAACTTCGGAAAAAAGTCCTGGTTCGGGATCAAAATTGACCCCGAACCTGACCCCGAACCCGAACCCCATTGAAGTCAATGGGGACCCGAACATTTGGGCACAAAAATGCCTCTAAAAAAGTCCTGGAAAGGGCTAGAGGGCTGCAAAAGGAAGTGTTGGTAAACTATGATTGGTGATGCATCTGAAATAATTTTGTATCAAAGGTGGGAATGTGAGGAAATTTCGGTGAAATGTAAATTTAGTAGGCCGAGATTTCCACGTGGCATATGTGTATGTTGTATCAGTTAGCAGGGCAGAGCTCTAAGCAGTATTTGCACTGTAAACCTTTTTTATTTATATAAAGTGTGGGTGAACTTAAACTGTATGGCTATGCTGTGGTTCCTGTAGGCTTTGCGTGCGTGTGGGGGATGGGAGGGGTCGGGGGGGGGCCTTCATGTCCATTTTGCTTGGGGCCCCCAAATTCCTTCAAACGACCCTGTCTAGCATGTAAACTTACTGAGCAGGACCGTCAATCCCTCTGTTACTGTGTCACTATACCCTACTCCCTCTACCATGTAAACTCATTGAGCAGGCCCTCAATCCCTCTGTTACTGTGTCACTATACCCCACTCCCTCTAACATGTAAACTCACTGAGCAGGGCCCTCAATCCCTCTGTTATTGTCACTATACCCCACTCCCTCTAACATGGGCAAGCTTCTCTCACTGGAGCAGGGCCTCTCATAATACTTCCTGTTACTGTGTCACTATACCCCACTCCCCACATGTAAACTCTCACTGAGCAGGCCCTCAACCCCTCCAAGGTTACCGTGTGCCTATACCCCCACCCCTAACATGTAAACTCAATTGGTAGCCCCACACCTCTGTAACTGTCACTATACCCCACTCCTCTAACATGTAAACCTTCCACTGAGCAGGCCCCTTCTTCAATCCCTCTGTTACTGTAAGGTCACTATACCTCACCTCCTTTTCTAATATCATAATTAGTTGGCCTAATATTCATAGTGTGTCTAAGGTGCTTTTTACAAAGAAGAAAAACACCTTAGACACAACTGGGTAATCCCTAACCCTGACTGGTAGGTGTGCCTGAGGACTGGGTTGGGAAACACTGCTCTAACATGTAAACTCACTGAGCAGGGCCTCAATCCCTCTGTTACTTTGTCACTATACCCCACTCCCTCTAACATGTAAACTCACTGAGCAGGCCCTCAATCCCTCTGTTACTGTGTCACTATACCCCACTACCTCTAACATGTAAACTCACTGAGCAGGCCCTCAATCCCTCTGTTATTGTGTCACTATACCCCACTCCCTCTAGCATGTAAACTCACTGAGCAGGCCCTCAATCCCTCTGTTACTGTGTCACTATACCCCACTCCCTCTAACATGTAAACTCACTTATGCAGGGCCTCAATCCCTCTGTTACTGTGTCACTATACCCCACTCCCTCTAGCATGTAAACTCACTGAGCAGGGCCCTCAATCCCTCTGTTAATGTCACTATACCCCACTCCCTCTAACATGTAAACTCACTGAGCAGGACCCTCAATCCCTCTGTTACTGTGTCACTATACCCCACTCCCCCTAACATGTAACCTCACTGAGCAGGGCCCTCAATCCCTCTGTTACTGTGTCACTATACCCCACTCCCTCTAACATGTAAACTCACTGAGCAGGACCCTCAATCCCTCTGTTACTGTGTCACTATACCCCACTCCCTCTAACATGTAAACTCACTGAGCAGGGCCCTCAATCCCTCTGTTACTGTGTCACTATACCCCACTCCCTCTAACATGTAATCTCACTGAGCAGGACCCTCAATCCCACTGTTACTGTGTCACTATACCCCACTCCCTCTAACATGTAAACTCACTGAGCAGGCCCTCAATCCCTCTGTTACTGTGTCGCTATACCCCACTCCCTCTAACATGTAAACTCACTGAGCAGGCCCTAAATCCCTCTGTTACTGTGTCACTATACCACACTCATCTAGCATGTAAGCTCACTGAGCAGGGCCCTCAATTCCTCTGTTACTGTGTCACATTACCCCACTCCCTCTAGCATGTAAGCTCACTGAGCAGGGCCCTCAATCCATCTGTTACTGTGTCACTATACCCCACTCCCTCTAACATGTAAACTCACTGAGCAGGGCCCTCAATCTCTCTGTTACTGTGTCATTATACCCCACTCCCTCTAGCATGTAAGCTCACTGAGCAGGCCCTTTGTGAATGTGTGGCCTTGCAGCGCTTTGGCAATCAGCATCGCCGTGGGGAGCATTCAGCGCCTCCATGCAGACCCAATCTAAAACACTGCCTCCTCCCCCCATTCTAATACACTGCCCACAAAGCCAATACACTGCCACCCCTCCCTCCACTCTAATACACTGCCTTCTCCCTCCACTCTAATACACTGCCCACAAAGCCAATACACTGCCACCCGTTCCTTCACTCTAATACACTGCCTTCTCCCTCCACTCTAATACACTGCCCACAAAGCAAATACACTGCTGAGCTTTTTAACTCATCGCTACAGGAATTCTCTGCCAAAGTAATATCTTGCTCACATTGTATTGTTTTACAAAGTTTGGTGTCATCTGCAAACACTGAAACATGACTTTCAATGCGGTCTTCAAGATCATTTATAAACATGTTAAATAGAAGGGGTCCCAGAACAGACCCCTGAGGGACACCACTTGCCACCTCTGTCCAGCTTGAAAATATACCATTAATGACAACTCTTTGTACTCTGTTTTTAAGCCAATGTTCTACCCAAGAACAAGCATTTTCATCTAGACCGATTTCCTTGAGTTTGAACACTAATCTATTGTGTGGAACTGTATCAAATGCCTTGGCAAAATCCAAATAGATCACATCCACGGCAACACCCTGATCTATACTTCTACTTACTTCTTCGTAGAACGCAATCAAGTTAGTTTGACATGACCTGTGCTTCATAAAACCTGCTGATTTTTGCTGATAACCATGTTCTTCTCAAGGAATTCTTGAATATTATCCCTTAATAACCTTTCAAATATTTTACCAGCCACAGAAGTTAAGCTCACAGGTCTATAATTTCCAGGCAAGGATTTTGAACCCTTTTTGAATATAGGAACCACATCTGCCTTCCTCCAATCCTCCGAAACACTTCCTGAAAGAAAAGAATCTTGAAAGATTAAAAACAGAGGTTCACTTATTTCTGCACTTAGTTCCTTAAGTACACGTGAATGGATACCGTCAGGTCCTGGAGCTTTGTTTATATTAACTTTCTTTAGTTGCTGCTAGTGATGTACCGAACGGTTCGCCAGCGAACGGTTCCTGGCGAACATAGCATGTTCGCGTTCGCCACGGCGGGCGAACATATGCGCGGTTCAACCCGCCCCCTATTCGTCATCATTGAGTAAACTTTGACCCTGTACCTCACAGTCAGCAGACACATTCCAGCCAATTAGCAGCACATCCTCCCTAGCAGACCCTCCCACCTCCTGGAAGGCATCCATTTTAGATTCATTCTCAAGCTGCATGCTTAGTAAGAGGAGGGAAAGTGTAGCTGCTGTTCATAAGATAGGGAAAAGCATAGCTAGGTTAGGGATAAGGGTATGCTTTTTTTTTATTTTTATTTTCTATGTAATGTAAATGCACTTAGTTGTCTGCCACTGCTGCCAGCTTCTGTGTCAGGCTCACAGTGCCCATTTCCCCAGTCAGTGCCACCAATTACATCTGGTGTCACAATAGCTTGGATTTAAAAACAAAAAACTTTTTTCACTGTTATAGATTGAATAGCAGTCAGTTGTCTGCCACTGCTGCCAGCTTCTGTGTCAGGCTCACAGTGGATACTGTGCCCATTTCCTCAGTCAGTGCCACCACTTATATCTGGTGTCACAATAGCTTGCATTTAAAAAAAAAACTTTTTTCACTGTTATAGATTGAATAGCAGTCAGTGTCCTTAAAGCGGGTGTGTCAGGCTCACAGTGGATACTGTGCCCAGTGCCACCACTCACTCACTGGTGTCACAATAGCTTGCATTTAAAACCCAAAAACTTTTTCACTGTTATAGATTGAATAGCAGTCAGTGTCCTTAAAGCGGGTGTGTTACGCTAACAGTGGATACGGTGACCAGTGCCACCACTTAGATCTGGTGACACAAAGCTTGGATTTAAAAACAAAAAACTTTTTTCACTGTTATAGATTGAATAGCAGTCAGTGTCCTTAAAACAGGTGTGTTACGCTAACAGTGGATACGGTGACCAGTGCCACCACTTATATCTGGTGTCACAATAGCTTGGATTTAAAAAAAAAAAACTTTTTTCACTGTTATAGATTGAATAGCAGTCAGTTGTCTGCCACTGCTAT
>OW240913.1:361239487-361274150 GCA_933207985.1 Pelobates cultripes
CCCAGCGCCTGACAGCTGGCTTGTCCGAACTATTAGCCCGCCAGCTTTTACCATACAAGCTGGTGGAGTCTGAGGCGTTCAAAAAATTTGTAGCTATTGGGACACCGCAGTGGAAGGTACCCGGCCGAAATTACTTTTCGCAAAAAGGCAATCCCCAACCTGTACTCAATTGTGCAAAAGGAAGTAATAGCATCTCTGGCACACAGTGTTGGGCAAGGGTCCATTTGACCACTGATACCTGGTCTGCAAAGCATGGTCAGGGCAGGTATATCACCTACACTGCGCATTGGGTAAACCTGCTGACTGCTGCCAAGCATGGAATGCATGGTTCTGCAGAGGAGTTGGTGACACCGCCACGACTTGCAGGCAGTCCTGCTGCTACCTCCTCTACTCCTCCTACTCCATCCTCTTCCATAACCTCCTCGGCTGAGTCCTCTTCTGCTGCTGCGTCTTGCTCCACATCAACGGCACCCCCCCAGCTCCCCAGGTACTATTCCACATCCCGGATACGGCATTGTCACGCCGTCTTGGGTTTGACTTGTTTGAAAGCAGAGAGTCACACCGGACAAGCACTCCTGTCCGCCCTGAACGCACAGGTGGAAAAGTGGCTGACTCCGCAGCGACTGGATATCGGCAAAGTGGTTTGTGACAACGGAACAAATTTGTTAGCGGCATTGAAGTTGGGCAAGTTGTCACATGTGCCGTGCATGGCACATGTGTGTAATCTGATCGTACAACGCTTTGTGCAGAAGTACACAGGCTTACAGGACGTCCTGAAGCAGGCCAGGAAGGTGTGTGGCCATTTCAGGCGTTCCTACACGGCCATGGCTCACTTTGCCGATATCCAGCGGCTAAACAACATGCCAGTGAGGCGCTTGATTTGCGACAGCCCGACACGTTGGAATTCAACACTCCTAATGTTCGACCGCTTGCTCCAACAAGAAAAAGCCGTTAATGAATATTTGTATGACCGGGGTGCTAGGACAGCCTCTGGGGAGCTGGGAATTTTTTTGCCACGTTACTGGACGCTCATGCGCAATGCCTGTAGGCTCATGCGTCCTTTTGAGGAGGTGACAAATTTAGTCAGTCGCACTGAAGGCACCATCAGCGACATCATACCATTTGCTTTCTTCCTGGAGCGTGCCCTGCGAAGAGTGCTGGATCAGGCCGTAGATGAGCGTGAAGAGGAAGAGGAAGAGGAAGAGTTGTGGTCACCATCACCTCCAGAAACAGCCTTATCAGCATCGCTTGCTGGACCTGCGGCAACGCTGGAAGAGGATTGTGAGGAAGAGGAGTCAGAGGAGGAATGTGGCTTTGAGGAGGAGGAAGAGGAGGAGCAAGACCAACCACAACAGGCATCCCAGGGTGCTCGTTGTCACCTATCTGGTACCTGTGGTGTTGTACGTGGCTGGGGGGAAGAAAATACCTTCATTGACATCAGTGAGGAGGAGGAACGGGAAATGAGTAGCTCGGCATCCAACCTTGTGCAAATGGGGTCTTTCATGCTGTCGTGCCTGTTGAGGGACCCTCGTATAAAAAGGCTGAAGGAGAACGACCTGTACTGGGTGTCCACGCTACTAGACCCCCGGTATAAGCAGAAAGTGGCGGAAATGTTACCGAATTACAACAAGTATGAAAGGATGCAGCATTTGCAAAATAAATTGAAAAGTATGCTTTACACAGCGTATAAGGGTGATGTCACAGCACAACGGGAATCTAACAGGGGGAGAGGTGGAAGTCATCCTCCTCCTCCCATGACCACGCCGGCAAGGACAGGACGCTTTAGAGACGTGTTGTTGATGGAGGACATGCGGACCTTTTTAAGTCCTACGCATCGCCACAGCCCTTCGGGATCCACCCTCAGAGAGCGACTCGACCGACAGGTAGCAGACTACCTCGCCTTAACTGCAGATATCGACACTCTGAGGAGCGATGAACCCCTTGACTACTGGGTGTGCAGGCTTGACCTGTGGCCTGAGCTATCCCAATTTGCGATAGAACTTCTGGCCTGCCCCGCTTCAAGTGTCCTGTCAGAAAGGACCTTCAGTGCAGCAGGAGGTATTGTCACTGAGAAGAGAAGTCGCCTAGGTCAAAAAAGTCTAGATTACCTCACCTTTATTAAGATGAATGAGGGATGGATCCCGAAGGGACTGACACTGGGCGATACATTAGATTAAAAAAGGCCTGATGAGATGAGCTGCCTTGGGCTAAAAATGGTCCACACGCTGCTGTATTTTAGCTCTGAATGCCTGTTGACTTGCGTGACTGATCCGCCACCAACTAGGTTTCAAGCCGCCATGTTTTAGGGCACTTTCTGCCTGTGAAACAAACATCAGTTATAGATTAAATAGCAGTTAGTTGTCTCAAAGCGGGTGTGTCAGGCTCACAGTGGATATTGTGCCCAGTGCCACCACTCACTCACTGGTGTCACAATAGCTTGGATTTAAAAACAAAAAACTTTTTTCACTGTTATAGATTGAATAGCAGTTAGTTATCTTCAAGCAGGTGTGTCAGCCCTACAGCGTGTACTCTGCCAGTACGCTGCCACCTCCTCTACTCCTCCTACTCCATCCTCTTCCATAACCTCCTCGGCTGAGTCCTCTTCTGCTGCTGCGTCTTGCTCCACATCAACGGATAGGGGACGTAACAGTGATTAAACTGATAACAATAGTACTAAACACACCACTCCTATCTGGTGGCACATTAGATTGCACGCGCAGTGCCCCAAATTTGTTGTGATCTGTGAGTAAGGTAAACGGTTGTCATACAAGTAGGTTGCAGCTTTTTGAGGGCCCACACCACCGCTATGCACTCCTTTTCAATGGCAGTGAATATACTTCACTGTGCAAAAGTTTACGGCTTAGATAAGCCCCGGGTTGCTCGCCACCATCTGCTCCGACTTGGCTCAGTACTGCTCCCAATCCAAGCATAGAAGCGTCTGTATGGACGAGAAAGTGTTTAGTTGGATCAGGAGAAGAAAGTACAGGTGATTTAATGAGCGCCGTCTTGAGCTGTTGGAAGGCCTGTTCACACTCTGGGGCCCATACTACTATCTTGGGGAGGTTTTTACACGTTCCTATATGGCACTTACTGGGCTTTAGGGTCAGTCCGGACTCCCTAATCCGGTCTATTACGGCTCCTATGTGGGTCAGGTGTTCGGGCCAGGAGCTGCTAAAAATGTCTATACCATCCAAGTAGGTGTGTATCAGTGTGTATCAGGGATCCTTAGGACAGGTGTCAATCCATATCTGCCAAGTGACCCTGTGTTGGGGTAACATTCCCTATTCTGATCTGTGTCAGTGTGTATCAGGGGCTCTGAGGACAGGTGTCAATCCATATCTGCCAAGTGACCCTATGTAGGAGGAACAGTCCCTATTCTGCTCTGTGTCAGTGTGTATCATGGTCTCTGAGGACAGGTGTCAATCCATATCTGCCAAGTGACCCTATGTTGGGGTAACATTCCCTATTCTGATCTGTGTCAGTGTGTATCAGGGGCTCTGAGGACAGGTGTCAATCCATATCTGCCATGTGACCCTATGTAGGAGGAACAGTCCCTATTCTGCTCTGTGTCAGTGTGTATCAGGGATCCCTAGGACAGGTGTCAATCCATATCTGCCAAGTGACCCTATGTAAAAAAGGCCTGATGAGATGAGCTGCCTTGGGCTAAAAATGGTCCACACGCTGCTGTATTTTAGCTCTGAATGCCTGTTGACTTGCGTGACTTATCCGCCACCAACTAGGGTTCAAGCCGCCAGTGTGTACTTTATAAATGGCTTTATAAAGCAGTGTGTACTTTATAAATGGCTCCACCTGCCACCCGTACAGCAACACAGTCTGTAGAATATTGCATATTCTATGTTTCTATTGATTATATATATGGATGTGTGGATTGACATAAGTAACAGATGGTATCAATAAGTCACAAGGCTTTCTTTGTCCGAGTGCTCTGGAATGTGGATTCGGGGGTTTTGTCCTTATATGGCTAGAGTTATATGCTGACGTTAGTATTGGCACTTCTATATAGTAACAGAGGGACACGAGGTCGGTCTCACTCTTGGCTTGGCTCTGTACAACGATGTAACTCTCCCATCAGAAGTCCAGCAATTACCATCTGCTGTTGAATGTACATTATCCTGTAACATTATTTATTATGTTGTTTTATGTATCCGTAACTAAGAATAAACCTGAAGAAACCGTAAGTCAGATTGCGTATTACTACTTTTCAATAATATAGACATATATTATTGTGGCGAGCATTTGGCCCAAGACTATATATACAAAAGACGTATATAAATCAATCAACTGAAGATAAGAAGAAATTAAGAAGAGTCTACATTGAACTTCCATCCATTTATCCCCATTACAAAGTACATTTTTTACATTGGCTAGCCTGCCAGTCTTCTATTCTAGTTTTGTTCCCACTTCAAGGGGGGAGAGAGAAGAATCGAGTTACAAAGCTATTTTGGAACTGGGAAAACAAACTTGAAGAGAAAAAAAGAATCTAGATTAGCATAGAAGAACGGTGGTTTGTAAGAAAAAGAAAGTTTTCAAATCATAAAGACTGTACAAGACTATTTTCTACAACTGAGACAAAAAGCACAAGATACAACGTGAATTCTAGAAGCAAGCACGTGGCAGAGATTGGCAAATTTCCAGATTCAAGCAAAGAACTGCGCAGCTGTGTGGATGAAGCAACGAAATAGACAGAAATAACTGATCTGGTGAGTAACATGGAATTCATAAATGATATTGCAGAGAAAAGTAAATTGCAGTTTGCATTTAATAGCAGCTATTCAGATGCTGTTTTGTGGCAATCTTTATACACACAATGTGAAATTGCCAATACTGAAATTGCCAAGAAATTGTTTGTTAATAAGAAAAAACTAAAGATCAGAAATGTTATGAAACTAGTCTGTACTTACAATGCATTGATTTGTAAACGTAATGCAGGTCAAGAAAATTTAGAATCATCAGAAAAAGAAGTAGATTTGAATGGGTTAACAGAAGACAAATCAGATTTAAATGACCAGTGTAACAAAGTAACAGAGAGAACATTGTCAGAAAAAGTCTGTGAATTAGAGGATAGAGTTGAACTAAGAAATGATCTTATTTGCCAGCTTAGAAATGAAGTTAAACTAGTGTGTGTTAATACCAGAAAAATACAGGCACAGAATCTAATCCCAGAACCAATAGATACTGAAAATGTATCCTCACAGAGTGATTTGCAGAAATATAAATTTCAAGACAGAACTGCAAAACTTAATTTGAAAATCCAGGAACAATTAATGAAAATTGTGAAATGTATTCCAGTTTATGACACGTCAGTGGATGCATTTAGTAATGCTGAAATGTTTGAGTCAAATGTGGACAAATACAGCCTAAATGACGAACAAAGGAATAGACTATTTCAAATATGGCTGCCAACTCAAATGGCATGTAGGCTGACCGCGCCTGTAAAATTCGAGGACAATGATGAAATAATATATGGAAATAAGCAAGACAGATTAACACAATTAATAAAATTAACAACAGGGAATGATTTTGCAGACACTGAAACGTTGGAAAAACTAAAACCACACAAAGGGGAGGATATATTTAGTTTTCTTGCAAAATTTGAAAGTGCATATAGACTTGTTGCTGATTTTTCTGAAGATCAGTTAATTAATGAATTTGTGAAAAAATTTCAAGATCTAGATCCAACTGCAATTGTGTTAGCTAGAGAAAAAAGCACTTTGACAGAAGTAGCTTTGTTCTTGGATAACTTAAGGAGGGAAACCAATAATGAAGGGGTTAAAATGACTTGTGGATTTAGGCAGAGGAAGAAGTGCAGATTTTACACACCTCATTCTTCTTCTAGGACAGAGTTTAACAGAGTGATACAGACAGCTGAGCCCCTCCCAATTTGTTCAAATCAAAGGCAAAATATAACTCCTAAAGTTATTTGTTTTTGGTGCAACAAACAACATTATTTAAGATCTTGCAGATATTTTATCCGAGATATCAAATCAAAAGCAAATGAGAAATTAAATTTGTTGATTGAAAATTTTGACAGAGAAAATGGAGATAAATCAATTAAAGCCTTTCCTTGTAAACTGATAATCAGACAAATAAAAGCAATTTTAGCTAAATCGAAATTAAGAGACAGACAAGCAATGCAGTGTAACACAGAAAGTTATAAGAATCAGATAACTTCAAGAGATATGATCAGTTTAGGGAATGAGCATGGATATGTGTTCCAACAGATGTACACAGGCTGATTCCAGAATTAAAAACAGCACAAGAATAGAGATCTATGTTAGTTTGTTGTTTTAATGAATTGTTAGTCTGTACTGTTTTTTCATTGTTTTATGTGTGTTATAAGAAAGTATTAGGTTAATTAATTAAAATAAAAATACACATCAAGTTTGCAAATATGGCAGAATGAAATACACTAATGTAGCAGTTAGGAACATGCAATGTTATATTGGGTGTATGCTATTATACAGTAACTCCAATCATTTTACAGAAGGAAAAAACAATGGATATATTCCTTGTTACTTCTGAGGTTGATTTAAAATCTTTGATTTAATTCATGAGAATGAGATTTTAATGTCATGACTGATAATGGATTACTATATTTTGCAAAGCCTACACATACATATATTTTGACTACATAGAAGACAAAAGTTTTGATAGAATAAAACCTAGATTTACAAATACATTTGATGTAGGAAACAATATATGTTTTTTGTAGTTTGTTTCATGTGACAAAATGGTGCCAGTGTTAAGACAAAATGGCTGCTATTGCTAAAGTATAGTGGAAAACAATATTTTGTTGTAACATCTGATATGTGATTAGGTTATACCTCCAGATTATTAAACAGTTTAAAAGGGGGGTATGATTAATAAGGTATGAGTAATAAAAAGTTTGGAAAATTAAAATGTTCAGAAAGATTATACATCACATGGCATAAATGTAATGACCACTAGATGGTAGATCTCATGAGAAGAAATTAGTATGTTTTGTGTAGTCAATATAATTCAATGTTAAACTGTATAATAATAATGAGATATAAACATTGTAAGCCATTGTATTGATGCTGCACATGGTTATTTGTTTTAATGTAGGTAAAGCGTGACAGATCCATGTGGCAATAAATTAGGAAAGCATTCCTTCAGACAACTGGACATCGACTGTTGGAAAGAGACTTTTCATCTGATCTGCAAACTGTGATGGAAGATTCTACAGAGTTCATTTGATTCAGAAGATTAACAGACTTACAAAGAAATAAAAGATTGACATTAACATACATATCAATTCCTAAATATTAACAAAGAAAACAGACAATGAAAAGTTATTTAACAGTTATGAGTATTAATACCAAAAGAGAGTACTTATAGCTATATAACACAGGGAGTAAAATTATGAAAGGATAGTATTATGAAGAGAACTATTACATTATTACCTATACATAGAATGAGAAGTATCAGAGGTAGATAAAATATGAAGTTGATAAAATAAGGATCATGGTTACTTAATACCACAAAGATTGAGTTCAATAGTATCTCATAGATTAACTATAAGGAGTAATTTGTTTATATCGAGGTGAAGTAAAACAAACAATGATAACATAAGGAAGAAAACTAAGGAAGCATAATTTATATTGATTAATATTAAGTAATGGTATACATTAAGAATGCCTTGGATATAAGAGTTCAGAGATCCAAGAGGAATTGGATTGAATGGAAAGAGTATAGTACACAATTATATTTGACCTAAGTCTATAAGGGTATGGACTAAGGACAATAGGTTTCTGGATATTAAAGTATCCAATGAATTGAATTGTTTTAAGATTTCCCTGAGTTTGTTAGACACAGACTAGGAATAAGAGTTTCTGGGCAGTATGATCCCAAGTTTTGTTTATTTTATTTTAGTCAGTTGAAGTGTACAAAGGAATACGGATTGGTCAGAACATTAGGACAATCCTGCTTTTAAGATGTATTACATTAATAAGTCATCACAATGCTAATGAAGAGAGTGATGCTAATGAATTTAAATTGTTCTTTCCAAGTTCTTTTAAAGGAAACTATGTTTCGATTGAATGTAAAGTTTGTTACTACAAGGTGGAATCTTAGTGAAAATTATAATTATGTAACAAAAACAAAATCTATGATAGAAAGATTTCTGGGTGGAGAATTTCTAGAACAATAAGTATTGTCAACACCAGGAACATTATTTGAAGAATTATTATAGAACTTCATGGTTGATAACACATCCTTTGAATGAGGCTTATAAGTAGTGTTGGTATATTTTAGCTAGTGAGAGTCTATTGAATATTCACATTAAATACAATGATTGTAAAGTACTGATACAATCATCACTAGATGGTATTAATGGTATAGGAATGTAATTCATGAATACAAATGACCTAAAGAGTTTAAGGTTGCTAGAAACCATATGATTCATGGAAATATAATTGGACAGGATATTATAGTAATACATGTATTAGTACTTAAGTAATATCAGGTATTGAGAATGAAAATACTATGCTATATGTATCTGTAGGAATATGATAGTGATACACAGTTATTATTTAGAAAGTTACGATCTTGATTTTGTTGACTACAAAGACATGGCTGTAGCTGAGCAGGTAGATATTTTTGATTGCTTTATTGTTTATTGGATAAACATTTGTAAATACTTTATTTTATTCATTTATTATTGTTATATATATGTATATATTATGTTCAAGTAGTTATGATGTAACATGGATATGGATATCAAAACAGAGGGAGTTTTGAAGTAAAGTAAGCAGTATGAGGGATAGAAACTCGACCTTCTAAGAACTCTCATATAATAGAAAGTTGTGACTACATCTTGTTCTATGCTCAATGAATGTGATACAAGTGATGTATGAATGGACAGGTTAGTGACATTGTGTTATGGTTTTAAAACAAACCATAAACAGAGGGAATGTAGAATATTGCATATTCTATGTTTCTATTGATTATATATATATGGATGTGTGGATTGACATAAGTAACAGATGGTATCAATAAGTCACAAGGCTTTCTTTGTCCGAGAGCTCTGGAATGTGGATTGGGGGGTTTTGTCCTTATATGGCTAGAGTTATATGCTGACGTTAGTATTGGCACTTCTATATAGTAACAGAGGGACACGAGGTCGGTCTCACTCTTGGCTTGGCTCTGTACAACGATGTAACTCTCCCATCAGAAGTCCAGCAATTACCATCTGCTGTTGAATGTACATTATCCTGTAACATTATTTATTATGTTGTTTTATGTATCCGTAACTAAGAATAAACCTGAAGAAACCGTAAGTCAGATTGCGTATTACTACTTTTCAATAATATAGACATATATTATTGTGGCGAGCATTTGGCCCAAGACTATATATACAAAAGACGTATATAAATCAATCAACTGAAGATAAGAAGAAATTAAGAAGAGTCTACATTGAACTTCCATCCATTTATCCCCATTACAAAGTACATTTTTTACACAGTCTCCAGTTAGGAGGACCAACCAAGCATCTTCTTCCATCTGCCTGTTACAGAAATTACTGCCGTGTACACGACCACTGATAGGAGACGCGGAAGGTATTAAACTGATAAAAATAGTACTAAACACACCACTCCTATCTGGTGTCACATTAGCTTGACCGCGCAGTGCCCCAAATTTGCAGTAAGAGGACCGACCAAGCCTCTTCTTCCATCTCCCTGTTACAAAAATCAATGCCGTGTACACGTCCACTGATAGGAGACGCGGAAGGTATTAAACTGATAAAAATAGTACTAAACACACCACTCCTATCTGGTGTCACATTAGCTTGACCGCGCAGTGCCCCAAATTTGCAGTAAGAGGACCGACCAAGCCTCTTCTTCCATCTCCCTGTTACAAAAATCAATGCCGTGTACACGTCCACTGATAGGAGACGCGGAAGGTATTAAACTGATAAAAATAGTACTAAACACACCACTCCTATCTGGTGTCACATTAGCTTGAGCGCGCAGTGCCCCAAATTTGCAGTAAGAGGACCGACCAAGCCTCTTCTTCCATCTCCCTGTTACAAAAATCAATGCCGTGTACACGTCCACTGATAGGAGACGCGGAAGGTATTAAACTGATAAAAATAGTACTAAACACACCACTCCTATCTGGTGTCACATTAGCTTGACCGCGCAGTGCCCCAAATTTGCAGTAAGAGGACCGACCAAGCCTCTTCTTCCATCTCCCTGTTACAAAAATCAATGCCGTGTACACGTCCACTGATAGGAGACGCGGAAGGTATTAAACTGATAAAAATAGTACTAAACACACCACTACTATCTGGTGTCACATTAGCTTGACCGCGCAGTGCCCCAAATTTAATGTGATCTGTGAGTAAGGTAAACGGTTGTCCATACAAGTAGGTTGCAGCTTTTTGAGGGCCCACACCACCGCCATGCACTCCTTTTCAATGGCAGTGAATATACTTCGCTGTGCAAAAGTTTACGGCTTAGATAAAAATCAATGCCGTGTACACGTCCACTGATAGGAGACGCGGAAGGTATTAAACTGATCAGAACAATACTAAACACACCACTCCTTTTTTTTGGTGAGGCTTTACAGGACAGAGTGCTTCTCCACGGGACATGTTAACTCACGGGCAGCTGGCTCATCAAGGAACCACAGCAGCTTTCCATGTACAGGTAAGACACGTGCAGCCGGTAAGGGTTCAGGCTCTTCTTCCTGGAGGATACGCTGCAAGCCTGTTGAACGAGGTGACCTTGCTCGGGTCCCAGGTGTACGGTTCCTAAAATGGCTGCCATATACACGCCCACTGATAGGAGACGCGGAAGGTATTAAACTGATCAGAACAATACTAAACACACCACAAATAAGGTTTCTCTCCTGTATGGCTCCTCAAATGATGCTTAAGATTAGAAGCGGCTGAAAAGCATTTCTCACACTCCGAACAAAAATATATTTTTTTAACATTCTCTCCACTTTGAACGAAATGACGTTTGGGAAGAGATTAACATAATTAAACACAGGCAGTAAAAATACAGTTTTTAGCCATACACTGTAACTTTAAAACTACACATCCCATTTTCATAATTACATATTTGGAATCAGCACACTTAAAACATAAACATAACCAAAAATCAGCCAAATACATCCAGGGGTTAAAAAGTTAGCTGGAGGTCCCTTTATGACCGACCGCAAGCACATTTTCCTGCCCAAAACAGTTCCATAGATTTGGGCTGTGAGGTCGGTCTATTTCAGGCTGAAAAAACGACTAAGTCCCATCGCGAATGGGACTTAAGTCTCTGCAGCTGAAATAAGGCTGAAAAAACGACTGAAAGACCAGTCCCGAATGGGACTTAGTCTCTGCAGCTGAAATAAGGCTGAAAAAAACGGCTGAAAAAAAGACTAAGTCCCATCGCCGAATGGGACTTAGTCTCTGCAGCTGAAATAATTTCCCATTTACTGAACCAAGTGGGAAATAGCAAGGCAGGCACAAAGGGTTTGCACCAGGTCTGGGGACACAGGGGACACCGTCTTAAAGGGGCCGTGTCCCCAACAAGTCTGGGGACACGGCCTTAAAGGGGCAGTGTCCCAATCTTCCTGATGTCCCAAAAAAGGTGTTTAAAGGGCCAGCACCAGTCACATAAAGAGTCCATAAGCCCCAATATGCCCACCGACAGTCTTAAAGGGCCATACACACCAAATAAAAGTGCATACATTTTCACAATCTCCCAGGGGCCATAGTCATGCGGGAGGAGGCTGGCAAGTAGGCTTCTCCACAACCCAGGGAAGCAGGGCAATTTGCCATTTAAAGGGCCCGTTACAAATAGCAGTTTGTAACAAGGTGTCAATCCATATCTGCCAAGTGACCCGATGTAGGGGGAACAGTCCCTATTCTGCTCTGTGTCAGTGTGTATCAGGGATCCTTAGGACAGGTGTCAATCCATATCTGCCAAGTGACCCTATGTAGGGGGACCAGTCTCTATTCTGCTCTGTGTCCGTGTGCATCAGGGGCTCTGAGGACAGGTGTCAATCCATATGTCAAGGTGTCAATATGTCATATGTCAGGTGTCAATCCATATTGATTGTGATTTAGGAATGTTAGGTGATTTCTGCCCTTTATGGATTAAAACCAGACTCTGTATCAACTGTGTAATTTTCCATGGGAGTTTTGCCATGGATCCCCCTCCGGCATGCCACAGTCCAGGTGTTAGTCCCTTGAAACAACTTTTCCATCCCTATTGTGGCCAGAAAGAGTCCCTGTGTGTTTTAAAATTCGCCTCCCCATTGAAGTCAATGGCGTTTCGGGCGGTTCGCCGGTTCGCGAACATTTGCGGAAGTTCGCGTTCGCCGTTCGCGAACCGAAAATTTCGGGTTCGCGACATCACTAGTTGCTGCAGCACCTTGTCTTGAGTTAACCAATTACAATTATTCTGCAAGTTTTTAGTAGCAATCATTTGCACATCTATTGCCATGGGTCCTTCCTTAATATATACGGAGGAGAAATAGTTATTTAAAATTCCTGCCTTTTCCTGATCTTCATTAACTAACACCCCCGTTTCAGTTTTTAGTGTACCTACACTTTCATTTTGGTTCTTCTTTAAGAAGATTACATCAGGGACATATTCTTAGATAATACATCAGTTTTCTCATGACATATTCACTAACAGGACTGTACAATAAGGCCATCCACAAAGACTTGAGAAAATGAGATTTTACCTGTGGTAGCAGAAAGGTTTGAAACATGTGATACTCTCTGGTTAGAGAGGTTGCCCTGGGAAAATTAATATATACATTTAAGATAAATTAGAAGTTCTTCTAATAAAGCAGGGCTGCAATGTAAGTATGGCCTACATTAATAATAGCTTATTGATTCAGGGAGAAAGCTGACTGCTCAAGCTAAGAAGTAATCAGTTTTTTTTGTTTTTGTTTTTTTTAAACTTGGCTGGCAATAAATTAAATAAAATGTTATTCAGGGTATATGCCTTCTTCTATGAAATAATCACCAGAAACAAAGATGCATTAACGGCCGAATTTAGCTAGAATTTATTTTTATTTATTAATTTGAACTTTATTTAATTCATGGTTTGTTTGTTTTTATCAGTAAAAGACCACCAGAGGCACCCACACCAAGTCTTCTTATTAAAGTGGGGCAGTAGCCCATTTAACTACGTTTTGTAGAAACGCAATGTTTACATTGTTTACATTGTAGGGTTAAACATACCGCTAGTGCAGTGGTAGACAACCTTCGACACTCACGGTGTGGACTATATCGCCCATAATGTGCTTCCAGCTGTAATGCTGGCAAAGCATCATGGGTGATGTAGTCCACAACATCTGGAATGCCAAAGGTAGCCTACCTCTGCTCTAGTGGCGGCATTCCTGACAGCCACTAGAGGCGCTTGCTTTTGAAAACTGAGTCAAACTCAGATTTTCAATCAAACACTACTCCTAGAGCAGTATTTGATTGGCTTAGTGCAGTGATTTGCACACTATCCTTTGATCTTAGCCATGAAGGCTGGCTGGCTGTCCAGAGAGAGGGCACTGTGGCAATCGTGAAAAGTAAAGCTAACGTTTTACTAAACTTGGGCATTCATTTTAAGATGGAAGAATGAATTGCACAAAACAACATTTCCGTTATATTGGTTTATTCTCATGAATATTTCATAAAATTGGTTCACTTATGTGGGAATACCATATTTAAGGGTACTACTAATAAATGTGGTCATTGTGTTTAGTCAGTAACTCCCTAATTTGGCATTCTCAAATATTGGCAATCCCATGCAAAGGCAAATTAAGGAGCTATCTACTTAACATCTGAAAGACCGAAATTAAGAAAAGGGCTTTTCTTAATTTTTCAATTATCATCTACTTAGAAAATAGCTCCCTAATTTGGTGCCCATAAATAGAAAAATCAAAAAGGTCTCACCTGTGGATGGACACATCATGTAGGACTATCCAGACTAAATTTGAGACTCCCGGCAAAAAAAGCTGAAACAGGGTTTTCCCGCCAAGAGAAGAGAAGTGTGAGCCACGATGCTGGTTTTCTATATTAATCGGTGATATATTGACTTTTCTGTACACTTTTTGCAACTAAATGTATTTGCAACCTTTCTTTTGTATTTAAAAATATATTTTGATTCTTTATTTTGTATTCAATAAACACATTTGATTATTTAGTTAATAAAGTGGAGACTTTGTTTGCATCCTCTGCTTGGCAAAACACTATTTTTGACGAATTTCTATTTCTTTTGAGTAAACATTTGTGAATTCCTGATAAATTTGCACTTTAGTAAATAACTCTGTGTATTTAAATGCCAGAAAAACAT
The DNA here is from genome assembly GCA_933207985.1 of Pelobates cultripes. Lineage (NCBI taxonomy): Eukaryota > Metazoa > Chordata > Amphibia > Anura > Pelobatidae > Pelobates > Pelobates cultripes. Next base: position 361,253,827 of record OW240913.1, read on the forward strand.
CCCCTACTATTTGAAGAAAAACTCTTGAGTATCTATAGCAAGCATGTCAAACCCAAAGGCTAACACGGGCCAAATAAACAAGGTTTACGTTTATGTGGGCCGCAAAAAAACAAAAACATCACTTTTCATAGAAACGTAGGTTTATTTAGAAAAGTACAATATAAAAAAAAGTCACCTAACTAACACTGGATTTCCTCGCACTCGTGGGGCTATTTAAACCACAGAAAGATGGCGGCATTCAAATTGTCTGAATGGAAATTCTAAAATGAAAATATTGGATATAATGCATCTGAAACTAACGGACTTTTGGACAAAAAATTTTTTGGGGGGTTAAACTGAAAATAAACTTAATAATAAAAGTAGCACAAATCATAATTTCTACAGCACAGAACAGCACTCATGAAGCACTAATGAAACAGAGTGGATTTTTATTTGTACTGATGGTAGGGGGCACAACTACAGCCCACCTTCAGGGGTCTTTGCCTTTGTCTGGCCATCTGGTGTCATGTTCGTTCCTTTGACCCTCTTGCATCTATCCCTGTGTGTATCTTTAATTTATATATCTATATTGTGTCATTTGTCTTTTGAACCATTGACTGTACTTTACACACACTGCTTTTGGGGGATTAGTGTTAATTTGCTAAAGATGAGTTTTAAATTTGTTCACCATTCTATAAGCACTTTTCATGTGAAAACCTATATTTTCTTTTCTTAGAATTTTTTTTTTTTTTTAAATCTAGAATTATCCGTATTATGTACGTGGATATCGCAACAGAAATGTTTAGATCATGTTCTTAAATAAACATACATCTACAATCAGAACCAAACAAAAATATTTACCTTTTCCTGCTCATTTTTTAGAATGTAATCACAACATTTCTCAATTACGTTTTAAAATAATAGACTATATACCACCACTTAGGCGAGGAGGTAATCGACAAAGCTTACTCATAAAGAGGGAGGCCTTTTGGATTCACACGTTAGACACTCTATGGCCTAAGGGACTCAATAGAGAGTTTTCCCTCACCTCTTTTCAGTAATTTCTTCTATATATACTGCTTCTGGAATTAGATTGATTACTGTTCCTGTTTACGAATTAGCATGTTTGACTTATAAGTCGGATCCCTATTTTGTGTCCACCTGATTCATGGCAGTCACTTATGGGGAGAATTTGATTCCAGAGATAATACCGTTTCTATCTGCTTATATTATATAATTGTGTATGACCTGTATACACAGCTTCTCGAATTAGATTGATTACTTTTCCTATTTAGGTTTTAGCATCTTTGACTTAGAAGTCTGATCTCAATTTTTTGTCCACCATATTTTCATGGCAGTATCAGATGGCGAGAACTTAACTCTTCTGATAATACAGTTTCTATCTGCTTATATTATACGGTATAATTGCATATGGCCTATTTTGAGATTATAAATAGTATTGGTGTCAGAGGTTTAACTCCACCCTTGGCATTATCATTGGTGCATCAACAGTCAGTCTAGTTCTGGGCTGACTAATGTCAATTTTGTGCATATTTCTATCTTGTCAGATGACACTCTCAGCCAGTGCGTGGCCAGCAGTACAGGCAGTACAGGCATAACAGTCAGCCATAGAGGATACTGGCAGGACCAGGTAAGAAGGCAAACCATTGCAAAAATGCTTGCCATATTAGTGGGAAATGGAGCCAGGGTATTCCTAGCATTATAACCACTACAGTGAGCTGCAGTGGGTAACTCTTTAAGTGCATTGGAGAATCTTATGACACAGGGCAGGGTCTATTCAAAGCGTTTTGTATGTGTAATATATTTCTGTAGAATAATGGGTCACTAAAGCTAATCCTGTATCAGCGAGCTAACCCAAAATTTTAAAGGGACACTATAGGCTTCAAGACCACTTCCACTCATTGACATGGTCTGGGTGTACTGTCACTGTCACCCTTAGTGCTGCAATGTAATACATTACAGTTTTAGATAAACAGCATTAATTACATTGCAGGACTAAGGCTATTTCCAGTCACTGTCTGTCAAACAACCACCAGAGGCACTTACTGGATTCTAGCACACTCTGAGTCCCTTTAATGACACTGGACATCCTGCTCTGCATGAGGACATCCAGCGTCAGTGATATCAACATAGGAAAGCATTGAGGAAGATCTCAGATTTATATTCCTAACACTATAGAATCCCTTTAAGAAACACTCATCTACAATTTTGTTTAATAATGCTTCTAGCCTGTTATTTCATTTTGATTTCTCGTGCCAACTTAACTGGAAAAAAAAATAATAGTAAGATAAGTAGTACAACTGGTTATTTGTTAATGAATAAGTTACATTATTTAGCAACATTGCAGCAAACTATAATGTGACAGCTTTTATTTTGAGAACGTCAAAGCAACTTGCTACCAGACTGTTAATTTTTTAATTTTTTTTTACTTTCTTATCTTTAAAACAACTAATGCAGATATGCATACACTGAATGGCAAACACAGATATAAACAGTGACACACATACAGATACATAGGGGCACACACGGGCATACATGCAGACAAACAGATACACACACAGACGTGCAAAAAAAAGAGATACACATAGAGACATACATGCAGATACACAGACACACTTAATGACAAACATTCAGATACACATACAAACAGATATGCTGACAAACAGACACACACACACACAGAGATATAGTGATACAGACATTCCCTCTCTCCCACACACACAGATATAGTGATACAGACATTCTCTCTCTCCCACACACACAGATATAGTGATACAGACATTCTCTCTCTCCCACACACACAGATATAGTGATACAGACATTCTCTCTCTCACACACACACAGATATAGTGATACAGACATTCTCTCTCACACACACACACACATGTTAGAGTGTTAGAGAAAATTTAGTGACTTCCCTGGGGTCCAGTGGCTGCCTCGTGCTGATGGGAGTCAGAGCTCTCACTCTGACTCCCTCATCTACTCCCGCGCGGCCCTCTGTTAGCTGGGAGAAAGTGACTGCTTCCTTCCAGCTCTGACATCATCACTGGGGCCCGGTCACACTCTTAAAGTGCCGCAGCGCTGACCGCTGAGACTGCGGTAGTTCCGCAGCTGCGACTGCTGGGACCGCGGTAGTTCCGCCACTGACGGTGGTCCTAATTCAGAGCGCAGACATGTTTGACACAGAATCAACCTTCCATCTGCTTCCTCTCCATCCTTCGTCTTTTTAATGAACAGGTATCTGGCTTCATGGTAGATATTACATCAATTGGTGCCTGCCTATGGGATAAGGTGATTTTTTTTTTCCTTCTAAAAATACCATAAACACAATTGGTTAATCCATAAATTCTGGACTGGTGGTGGGGTGAGGACTAGTTTGGAAACCACGGATACTACCCATTGTACAGCGCTACGGAATTTGTTGGCGCTATATAATAGTAATAATAATAATAATCTATACTGTTGTTTTTCTATAAGGATTGGACCACCTCGGGCAAACTGATATTCATGCACAGTCTCCTATATGATTAAAATATTCATAGCAGAGCTGTAAATAACTTCCTTCAGGCCCGTACTCTCGTCAAATTCTGTTTTGGGGCTGTTTATTTGCTTTAATTTGTGTGTTATCATAATGTATTATCTCAGTAATCTATAAATAAAGGATTCAGTTCAGCCTTGTTCTCCTGTTAATTGTTTGTGTTCCTTTAACTGTGACAGCTCCTTTTTGGAACCAAGACGTGTTGCAACGTCAAGGAAAGGGTACCCTAAAACAGCCACTAATATTGTGTCCAAGCTCCCTCAAGGCAATATAGGTGGTCAAACAACTAAATAAAGGGCAACCACCGTCAAAAGCAAGCGGTAAGTACAGCATGGCTACTAATACAGAGTCAAATAGTGATTATAGAGGACAAACTGCCTAATTAAACCCTATGATTCAACACACAGTCCAAGATACAGAACTAAAAATACAAATGAATTCATTTCCATCGTAGTGGTCCTTTAATAACTAATTTAGTAGATATACCATCAAAGAAAATATGCATGAATTTACATGTTTCATAGTAACTGAGTAAAAACGGGGAACATTGGTGCAGCAGAACCTGTGCTTGGAGATTCAAACAGCCGTATAATTAAGGGTTTTTTAGAATGATTGGGGAAGATCTCTTGGAACCAGAAGCAGTTACCCACATTTTAAGAAATTATATCCCTAAACGTTGTGGTTTTTTTTTTGTATTTGTCTAGTTACTGTTTCAACATCTTTACAAACTCTGATAAAACCATCTTTTCAAGGCAAAGAATTCAACATAATTATTGTTTGTACTGTAAAGAACCCTTTCCTTTACCTATCACTAAATCTCCTTTCTTCCAGACAATGGTTTGTATTAAACCCGGATATATTTGTGTAATTCTGTCATATGCCCTCCGACGCGCTCTGTTTAACAAAAATAGTTTTTGTAGCCCGTCAACACTTTTTCTAGTACCGTAATATCATTCTTTATAGAAAATGCATGACAATTGCACAGCATATTTAACCCCTTAAAGACACAACTTCTGGAATAAAAGGGAATTATGACTGAATATTTCTGTCATGTGTCCTTAAGGGGTTAAGGTGTGGTTATACCATTGATTTATACATGACAATACCTTACTGGTCTTAGCAACTGCTGTTTAACTTTGGGTAATGTTGCCAAACATTGTAGGACACTAGTAATCAGGGCGCCATGGTGCAGGGGGCGCCATGCGGCCGCACAGCTCACACATGGCAAGGTTACAGGAGTGACGGGGATGCCAAATACCCGCATGGAGGATTTCATTATTCTCCACCCGGGTCTACGAAAGAAAATAAGACAGCAGCGGAGCGCGGCTTACCTATAGTCAGGGGCGGTTAAATGGCTGCAGAGGTAGAGCTAAAAGCTCCTGGTGACTGCTGTACAGGAAGGGGGAAGCACAAAGGAGTCCCTGCTTCCCCAAAAACTAGACTACAGCTGCACTGCCTCCACTCCACCCTTCCAGCCATAATGGAAAGAGGTAAGTGTGTGTGTGTGTGTGTGGCTGAAGCTGTGCCTTTGTGTGTGCCTGTTTGTGTGACTTCAACTGTGTGAGTGACTTTCTGCCTTTAACAGAGTGTGTGTGCCTATCTGCGTGCGTCAGTGTCTGCCTGCCTGTCTCCGAGTGTGTGTGTGTGTGTGTGTGTGTGACTGTCTGCTTGTAACTGGGGGTGTGTGGCTGTGTGCCTGTAACGGTGTGTGTGTCTGCCTGCCTTTAAACTGAGTGTGTCTGACTGTCTGCTTGTAACTGTTTGTGTGACTGCCTGTACGTGTGTGTGTGTGTGTGTGTGTGTGACTGTATACAGGCAACAGAGTGTGTGTGTAACTGTAAACAGGCAACAGAGTGTGTGTGTGTGTGACTGTATACAGGCAACAGAGTGTATGTGTAACTGTATACAGGCAACAGAGTGTGTCTGTGTGTGTTTGTGTGTGTGTATGATTGTCTGCCTGTAACTGTGCATTACAGTATTATGTGACACTTAGTTTGCCCCTATGTAATGTAGCGGGGGCAGTCTGGTACCTCTGGCCTGCACTTCTCTGCTGGCTGCAGACCATAAGTAGCTGTCTTCCGAGCTCCAGCCAATCAGTGTGTTGCTGCGGATTACCAGAGGAAAGCTCGGACACTGTAAATGCCTGAGCTAACGAGACAGTTACTCATAGTCTGCACCCGGTGAAGGGGTAGACCAGATTCCCAGAACACCGGAGACCTGCATTCCCACTGCAAGGTAATAACATGGAAGGGGGAATGAATATTTGTTTTTAAATCATTATTAATTTAATAAATCCCCTATACAAACCTATACACACACACACATACACATGGATGAACGTGTATGACCGGGGAGGATGGGGGGTGCCATGAAGACTTTTCGCACAGGGCACCTAATGGCCTAATGCCAGCCCTGCTAGTAATCAGTGGATAACCCTGTCACACATGTCTGAAAAGATTTAGAAACAGGTTTTTCGGAATTTAAAAGAATTTCTCCTTATAGGCTAAAACAGACAAAAGATGAATATAAATGACAGCTGTGTTCTCACTTTGTTGGGTGAAAATTTGGAATTCTCATTGAGTAAACGTTTGTGAATTCCAAACAATCTGCACTTTAGTAGATTACTCTGTGTATTTTAACCCCTTAAGGACCAAACTTGTGGAATAAAAGGGAATCATGACATGTCACACATGTCATGTGTCCTTAAGGGGTTAATGCCAGAACACCAAACATTCTCTATCTAGATAGTTTGGCCTGTGAAATAAAGGTGTACATTTAGGTAATATAAATCAAGGGTGCCCGAAAGGTAGATCCCCAGATATTTTAAAACTATAGCTTCCATGAGGCTTTAATGTCAGTAGGGTCGATACTAGTAACAGTTTATTGATTCAGGGAGATCACTGACTGAGCGTTTCAAGCTAAGAATTAATCTCTCCCCTTTTTTTTTAAAGCTGGAAATAGCTTTTTAGGCATGGAATCATCAACCAAAACAGGGTTGGCCTTCTAGGGAAAAACAGACAATTGGAGAAAACAGTCTGTCACCTGCATTCTCACTTAGACTATTTTTTACGAAAATTTTAATTTATTTTGAGTAAATATTTGTGAATTTGCACTTTAGTAAATAACTCTGTGTTTAAATGCCAGACAAACATCCCCTTTTTAGCTATTTAAAGAAAAACTGCTGAGTATTTTGAATATAGCTGAGAGGTCACTGATTTCATCTTAGCCAAAGGATAATTGATGTCGCTGGTCTTGGATCCCCCTGTATTAATACAGGACAAAGGTAAGACTTTTGGAACTCCTAAATGCTGAGTCTCATAAAAGATAGACTATAGTGCAGGATTTTAGCTAACAAATAAAACACAACACAAGTGGTATTTGACCCGGGTAATGTATGAACAGCTCACAGTTGACACTGATATAAACTGTAATAGCTCTCGGAGTCATCGCTACAGGATTTCCTATTTGCAGAAATTACATCTGTTTATTAAATAAGGAAAAATCCGAATGTACAAAACTGTTACTTCATTCCTTCACTCCACTGGACGCTAAGGTAGCAATTAATAGACACGAGAAATAAACCTTGCAACACTGCACTTGTGCGTTCTTTGGATGTATTCATCTTAGTTATCATTTTGTTTGATTATTTGGGACAGTTCTGCTTTAAGAAGATTACATCAGGGAAAGATCCGTTCTCTGGTGAAATATTCACTAACAGGACTGTACGATAACAGACATTCACCAAGACTTGAGAAAATGAGATTTTACCTGTGGTAGCAGAAAGGTTTGAAACATGTGATAATCTCTGGTTAGAGAGGTTGCCCTGGGAAAATCAATATATACATTTAAGATAAACTAGATGTTCTTCTTATGAAGGAGGACTGCAATGTAAGTATGGCCTACATTAATAATTGCTTATTGATTCAGGGAGAAAGTGGACTTTTAAAGTTAAAAAGTAATCTATTTTTTTTTCTTTATAACTTGGCAATAACTTACATACTTAAATAAAACATTATGCAGAGGACAGAATATCCTCTTTGGGATCATCAACAGAAACAAGGATGCATTAAAGGTTCAATTTAGTAGAATTAAGTTTACTTAATTTATTGTTTCTTTGTTTTTGTTTTTTATCAGTAAAAGACCAATTGATGCACCCACACCACTTCTTCTCATTGAAGTTCTCTGGGTGCAGTGGCCCTTTGAACCAAGTTTTGTAGAAACGGCAATGTTTACATTGTAGGGTTAAACATGGCACTCCAAATGTTGTGGACTATATTACCCATAATGCTCTTACAACCATCAGGGCCGTCTTTAATATTGATTGGACCCTGGGCAAGCATCTGCTTGGGCCCCCTGGGCATGCAATCACTCCCTCCACCCCAACCTAGAGGCGAAACTAATGCAGAGAGTGCCTTGGTGCAAAAACAAAATAATTCAGGCCTGCCCTGTAGCACAAGAGTAAAGAAAAGATAGATCCTCATCTGTCATACAACTCCTGCGATGCTATGCCAGCTGGGGATCTACCATCCTTGCACGGTTGTATTTTTGAGCAGTGTTTGTGCAATTGAATGTCAGCATGTTATTGTATAGAGTGTATGTGTGCATGTAGGGGTGTATTTGTATGTACTGTTACCATTGGAATGCAGTGGTGTACTTGTGTGTAGTGTTTGCGTTTGAATGCAGTAATGTGTGATTGTCTGTAGTGTTGGCTTTTAAATGCAGGTGTACTTTTGTGTGTAGAGTTGGTGTTTGTATATAATTTTAGCGTTTTAATACAGGAATGTGTTTGTATGTAATGTTTGTATTTGCATGCAGGGGGTTGTTTGGATGTAGTGTTGTGTACATTTGTGTGTAGTATTGGTGTTTCAGCAAACTGGTGTGTTTGTATGTAATGTTTGTGTTTGCAGGGCTCTGTTTGCATGTTGTGTGATTTCTATAACACATATACACATACACATTAACACGCAGATACACACATAGGCACACTGACACATGCTCACACCATGACACATACTGGCACATACACACACACTCAGATACACACCCTTTGACACACAGATACAAGCACTTTGATACACACACACACTGGCACATCCACACACAGAGGTACACACACACACTGACACAGGTATGTACACACACACTCAGATACACACATACATAAAGGTATAAATGCAGGGGTGTATATGTGTACAGTGCTAGAGATGTAGTGTATTTGTGTTGGCATTAAAATGCTGGGATGTATGCATTACCACACACTCAGATGCACACTTACACACACTGACACATACATACACACACACACAAACACACACACATGTACACATACACACTGACACACAAGTACACATACACAGGTATACATACACACAGAAACACTGACACACAGACAAACACAGCCAGATACAAACACTGACACAAACACAGCCAGATACACACACTGACACAAACACAGCCAGATACACACAAGGACATAAACACAGCCAGATACACACACATATATGTGTACATTTACATATTTTAATCTCTGCCTTCTAGCAGTTCTTGGACAGCAACTCCCAGCAACCTTGGCCAATATAATGTCTCAACTCTGTTCTTACATACCCTGGTCCAGAATATGGCAAAAGTGACATTTGAAAATGGTATACAGCCTTTGATAACACTTGATGCAATATGTTAAAATAAATACTTTTTAAATTTATATTTAATAGGGAACTGTCAGGTTCTTCTAGGATTTTTAACATGTACTTATTCCCTGTGTGTTACATTACAAACACCAACACACTTAAATAAAAGTGATATCAGAAATTAGCAAAACAAAAAACAAAACATATTTAACCACCCTCCTGTCTCCTTACCTTTTGGGTACAGAAAGGTGGCTTCCCTGGTGTCCAGTGGGAGCTTGTTGGCCCAGGCTGATGGGAGTCTGCCATCAGCTTTCTCAGTCCCTCTCCCCAACAATGCTTGCATCCTCCGCCGTGTGGTGTGTGCCTCCTCCCCAGCGGCACTGAGGATGAAGTGATCTGACCTCATTGCCTCCCAGCATGCCACAGAGAAGAAAAGGGATCACAGGGCAGTGTGTGAGGGGCTAGCTGTGTGTTTGTATTCAGCCAACCCCCATATTACAAGGGCCCGGTCCACAGCAGTATTAAAGGGCTGTGGCCCCTGATTACCTCAGGTGCTGCAGGGGGCCCATGGGGCAGCTGCCTTAGGGCCCCCAGGAGAAACTGGGCCCGGGGCAGCTGCCCCTTTTGCCCCTCCTTAAAGACAGCCCTGACGACCATAATGCATTATGGGAGATGTAGTCCACGACATCTGGAATGTCGAAGATTGCCTACCTCTGCTCTAGTGGCTGCCTTCCTGACAGCCACTAGATGCGCTTGCCTATTAAAACTGAGTCAAACTCTGTTCTCAATCAAATGCTACTCATAGAGCAGCATTTGATTGGCTTAGAGAGGTCATTTGACGCGCATGTGCATGTGCAGTGATGGTATTTAAGGGTACTGCTACCAAATGTGGGAGCTGTTTAGTCAATAGCTCCCTAATTGTGCATTCTTAACTATGGCAATCCCACACAAAGGTACCAAACAGGGCTGGACTGGGGATACAAAGCAGCCCTGGAAAAAAAAATCTATGCCAGCCCCATAAGTAATTTGCTATGTAGTGTGTGATATATAGATGTGTGTGTGTATGTGTGTGTATATTATTGGTATATTTATTTTTCTAATTCAAAATATTAGTCCTTTCAGGGTATTTAAACTGTACAGTAAAGCATTCTCACATGCAGACACAGTCAATCTTACTGATGCACACAAATAGGCTCATTGACAGGCAATCTCAATGACACACACAGACAAGGTTACTGGTACACACACAAATTTAGTACAGACAAACTCTGATACACACACAAGCTTACTACAGACAAGCTCACTGTCACACACACGCTCACTACAGACAAACCCATTGACACACACATGCTCCCTACAGAAGAGCTCACTAACACACAGATTCATTACAGACAAGCTCGATTACACACATATAGTCACTACAGACAAGCTCACGATCACACACATGCTTACTACAGACAAGCTCACTGCACACACATGCTCACCACAGACAGGCTCAGACACACCCAGCTCCCTACAGACAAGCTCACTAACACACATACAAGCTCACTAACAGGCACACACACAAACACAAACTAGCAGGTGCACACACACAGATACACAGAAGCTCACTCACTCACTCGCAGATGCTCACTACAGACAAGCTCACTGACACACATATAGTCACTACAGACAAGCTCACGATCACACACATGCTTACTACAGACAAGCTCACTGCACACACATGCTCACCACAGACAGGCTCAGACACACCCAGCTCCCTACAGACAAGCTCACTAACACACATACAAGCTCACTAACAGGCACACACACAAACACAAACTAGCAGGTGCACACACACAGATACACAGAAGCTCACTCACTCACTTGCAGATGCACACACACAAAGACATCCACACACACAGAGGCAGACAGTCACACACACAGAGGCAGATATCCACACACAGAGGCAGACAGTCACACACAGACAGCCTCACACACACAGAAAGCCACACACACACAGAAAGCCACACACACACAGACAGACAGCCACACACAGGCAGACAGTTACACACACACACAGGCAGACAGTCACACACAGGCAGACAGTCACACACTCACAGGCAGTCACACACACACACACACACACTGACCTGCTTCTTACCTGCACATCCCTTGGAGCTCCTGGAGACTGGTTGTTGGGGAAGCAGGGCCCACGCCGTACAGTAAGCTCTGCCCCATCACCTGCTAAGCTCCGCCCCACCGCACGCTAAGCTCCACCCCGCCTCAATATTATTATTATTTTATTTTTTTAATAATCCCGGCCGGCCATGTGTGAGCTGTGCACATGGCCGGCCGGGATTACAGGAGCCTGACCAGTGATGAATAGGGCGGTCAGCCCAGCCCCATGTGCCGCGGCCCACCGGGAAATCTCCCGGTATCCCGGTGGGCCAGTCCGGCCCTGGTACCAAATTAAGGAGCTATCTACTAAACAGCTGACATAAAAATGTCTTCATATTGAACTTTTATTAACTTAATTGCTCCTTAATTTGGTATCCTCATGTGGGATTACCATATATAAGGATACCAAAATAAGGAACAACCTACTAAACACAGCTCCCTCCCTAATTTGCTACCCTTAAATATGACAATCACACATACAGGCACCAAATTAGGGACCTATCTATTTTTAAACCACAGAAAATTTGTGGCACTCCATTTGTCCGAATGGAAATTCTGAAATGAAAATATCGGACGTAATGCATCTGAAACAAATTGACTAATGGACAAAATAACTTTCTGTCCAAATTTATGTGAATAAACTGAAAATGTCAACAGTGCACAAGTCTTCACACGGTGGGTGAGAGGATCTTAACAGCAAGCAGATCACTTTAGCGTTAGGAATAAATTCATGTATCCTAACACTATATAGCAGACTTCCCTAAACTCCGGCCCTCCAGATGTTCCTGAACTACAACTCCCATGATTCTCAGCCTATCTATTTCATTCATAGAATCATGGGAGTTGTAGTTCAGCAAACTCTGGAGTTTGAGGAAGCTTGCTATATAGTGTTCCTTTAAGGCGTATATTCTCAAAACATCAGATTGCAGTGAAAGAAAGACTACACAATTGGAAAATAGCGCTTGTTTAGAAAATGTTAGTTTTCACAATACCACAGCTCACAGTTTAGTAAATGCATTCATTTGTTTTACTATGAATTTAAACAGGCATTGGTTGAACTCTTATGTTGAATATTTAAAGCACCTCTGCCAGAATGTTTATGAAATACAGTAACTGTTTTGAAATTTTACTCAAATTCCAACCTAGTCTAAGGATAAACTGAGACAAAGTAGGAACGATTTTTTAGAGTTTCTCATTTCTACCCCAGTCGTCACCAGTGAGGGCTGTAGGGAAAAACACTTTCTATGGAGAATCCCAAGAGAACACAGTGTTGAGATCATGCATCTGTGTGAGAGTACGGCACTGACGTTGGCTCCTTAATGTAATTGTTCTGGTGAGTACAGTCAGTCCATGCAGACATTTTGCCTTTCCAAAGAAAAGGAAGTGTTTAGTATTTAGTATTTACACTGCTCCCTATGGATACCTCCAATGGCAGTCGTTCAGATGGCCACTAGCGGTGCTTTTTGGGTCAGTACACTCTGCATGTTGGTCTTGAACGTTCCTCATGGAGATGCATTCATTCAATGCATCTCTATGAGGAGATGCTGATTGGCCAGAACAGCGTTAGGCTCCAAACCCATCCTATCTCCTTTGCTGAGATCATCAGAATTGACAATCTCAGCCAATACAATGCTTTCCCACAGAAAAACATTCTGTTGGCTGAGATTGTCTATTCTAAAAAAACTCAGCCAGGGAGAAGGGGAGGAAAATTTGCAGAATGATGGAATTTTTCCATCTGGCTATTGAGGTCAAATTTAGTGGCTGTTGAATCAGAATTTTCTATTAAGTGAATAAAACCCTTTATCTTTCAGCAACGCCACGATACTATAGCTAGGAAGGGGTTAATACATGTATCATGAGATATTTTTTTATTTTATTTTCGTGTGCGTATGTTTGCCCAATGAAATGTAATTGTTTTATAATCAACATGCATACTTTGAGTTCCTTTGTCAGCCATATGCTATTGCATTTTATTTGAACAGCTCCTTGTTTAGGACCACAGCACTTTGCATGATAACAACACGGAATAAGTAACATAGCCCATAATAACAATGAAACAGATTTCAATATGTACATTGATTTAACGGACCGCTCACTTGAGATTTTACTTTAGTCAAAACTCAAATATTTGTGCCCTAGAATGGCGAGAGCTGCCATTGTTTAACCGTATTTACGATGGCTTAGTGTTATTAAATGTAGTTCACAAACATTTAGGATACCAAGAATCGACATTACTACCAAAGAGGCTCCCGATGTAAACCTAATAATCAATGTCTGTAGAAAACCACTGGCTCACCCTGCAATAGAATTTTCTAACTTAGTTTGCCTTATAAAATCTCCATAAATTAGTTAATACACCGAACTGGGAATTGTGGAGAATTGCACACTGTAGACCAAAATAGCCTAAATTGGAATATTATTCCTGATCGTCTAGTCTGGCCTGGAATTTTGCAGTTTATTGTCCAATTTCCAGGTAGTCACTACCATGTGCTCATTTGTGGGGTGTAAATGGTAATCAGGTGCAAAGACTCTGTCTAAAGCTTTACTTTTATTATAAATGCAGCCCCATTCTGTTAAATCCCTGGGCTGGATTAATACCAGAAATCACCGATACATTGTTCTGTTTATTCTCCACCATGTATCATGCGCTATGTTGGTTATAGAAAGTAGGTCAATGGTAAATATGGGAAAAGCTTAATATACCATTCTGTGCAAGACATATAGCAGCAGGCAATCTCAAGGGACCCCATGCCATTCCATACGACACAAACTCAACTCTCATCTAGGGGACATTCACTAAACAGTGAGTCATGATATCACTAAATTAGCTTGCAAAGTGGTCAATGTAGCCGACAATGGCGTTTATCCTCTAAAATGCTAATTAGGGACAAGAAATTGAAAATTGAAGGTCAAAATAAAAAAAAAGTCCCTTTAATAGGAAGTCCATATTGTTGGTGTCTGAGTGTATAACAGTGCTCCACAGCAATAATACTCCCAGTAATGTGTCTGAGTGTATAACAGAGCTCCACAGCAATAATACTCCCAGTAATGTGTCTGAGTGTATAACAGAGCTCCACAGCAATAATACTCCCAGTAATGTGTCTGAGTGTATAACAGAGCTCCACAGCAATAATACTCCCAGTAATATGACTGAGTGTATAACAGAGCTCCACAGCAATAATACCCCCAGTAATGTGTCTGAGTGTATAACAGAGCTCCACAGCAATAATACTCCCAGTAATGTGTCTGAGTGTATAACAGAGCTCCACAGCAATAATACCCCCAGTAATGTGTCTGAGTGTATAACAGAGCTCCACAGCAATAATACTCCCAGTAATGTGTCTTTAAACTACAATAAATGTGTTAAGAAATCAGTCTGTGTAAATAAGATACATTGTTCTGAGTTAAATTTTAGTTGTTTAAATGGTTATTAGTAAGTCACCTAAAATTTCTCAGGACAGCCCCGCCCTGACCACACCCCTAAAATTAAAGTGTCCCTCTTTGCCCATTTGAAATGTTGGGAGGTATCATGTCCACTTTGACTATTTTACTTAAAAAATGCAATAACCTCATGGAGTCACAATTCTCAGTTTTCTGGCTAAATCTCAGTATGGAGGGGATATGGCTGAGATTTAAAATGCAACTTGTATAATTGTGTAAATTATAATAAATGTATCATTATACTAAGTCGTTAGTAATTTTATTACGGCTCACTGTTTAGTAAATAATCCCCTTACATTTTCTCACACACACGCCCACGCACAGTACTTCCACTTGTCTTTTTATACAGACAACGTGTTAACCCATACATGCTCTTAGAGAGGGCACCGAGCATTATGCAGATTTGTAGCATAAACAACTGCACATTTATTACCCTCTTATTAGTATTTTTTTTTTTTTTGTAATAAAATAATGTTTTATAATTTTTCTCTTTCCATAGATTATATATATTACAGATTTTCTTAATACTGTACATGGCTGTCAGTGAATCTGTCTTTTTATATATGTATAGAATATAATCTCTCTCTCTCTATATATATATATATACACACACACACACATTATATATGTATATATATATTATTATTATAATTTTTTTTCTGCAAATTAGAAGGATTGAGTAAATGAAAGTGAAATCCTTATGGTTTTGGAGATGACTGCCTAATCAGACCATATCAGTTGTTCTAAAATACAACTCCTATTAGCTTAATCCAGCTGCATGATGGGAGTTACTGCAACCACATTTGAACATATTCTTTGCTACGTTTCCTTTGATGCAGTCTGATCAATTATTTCACCCTTTAACAAATCTTTTTGTAGAAAATCCTCCTCGACCAATGAATATCCTCTCCCCCGTGCAGTCTACGTTACATCTCCCCCCCTTGCATACTTAAGACAAGCAAGTGATCTTCCATTTTCCAATATTCCCCTGTGGACTCCACCTCTGTTATTGCTGCTGAAGGGAGAAAATGCATTTTGCAAGCACAGCCCTCCATCTACCAATTACTCTTAGTACTCCATGAGCCCATCCTTACCATCAATCAATAACGTGTCTGCAAAGGCTGGCCATCATATTTGGTGAAAATGACCTTCTGCTCAAGCAAAATCAATGAAATGATATAAATGAGTATAATTCTTTTTTTGTTATCAGCAGTAACAGAGAAGAGATCAGTTTAACCCCCGAGCTTGTAATTGACCATACGCCCAGTCTCTATACGGATGGCTGTTAATGTGAGACTGGCAGTGGTTTTAAAGCATGAGGTATGGGCAGTGCTTTAATGTTCTGAGGAAAATGAGCAGGCTGGAGACACCGCAGAATTGTTTGCATAGCTATTAGATACAATGTGGCTGGCTTTTTCCCCACCAGATAGTTCAATTTGTCCTCTCCCAACAAGGGAGCCCAAAAGTCTGGGTTCTCCTGCAGAATTTTTCTCATCTTGAAATTAAGAGAAGGTGAGAACAGGAGAAGGTAATCCAGGCACAGCTTTTTGGAGACTACGTTGACCTTTGAGCTCCATAGCTGCTCCAAGATGATATCTAGGGGAGTCTCTCCTTTACGGTCGAGGATCTTCGGACATGCCCCATTGCCTAGAAGGATTAGGACAGTCTCTGCACTCAGGAGCTCGCATGCCATGTGCAAAGGGGTTTTCCCGTCTGACAGATGGGAACAACTCGCCCTGTTAATGTAGGACTGAAGGCTAGGTAGTTTATGTGCGATCTTAATAATCAATATTAAAATATCCCTCCTGTCATAGGTAACGGCCAGGGCAAGGTGGGGTGCAGAAGGAGGACAGCAGCAGAATTTAATCCCTGGCACCTTGAGGGATTCCTCTGGGAAGTGAGATAGCAAATACTGGGCATAACGTAGGTGGTTATGAACTACGGCATACATAAGAGCATCGGATGGTGAATAGCAACGCAGGCTGGCATCTTCCTCCCAATGAAAATATTCCATAGTCCTCATTTCCTCCAGCTTCCACACAGGCTCCTGATCCCGCACAGCCTGGTAGAACATGTAGGCGTAAAACTTGCACTGCTCGTCCAGCAAGCTGACCTGATTACTGCACATGTCGGCTGTGCGAAGACGGGTCGAACAAAGGATGAATGAATGTCTCTTTGTCAGGGTCCAAGAGAAGGGTTTTAATCTCTCACCAACGCTCAGGAATTGCATAGGAAAAAGACGAGCATCCTCTTACGCCACAATTCCAGCAAGTCTGTAGTGTGGAACAAGCTTCCTGCCTGCGTTTAACCCTTTACAGACCCGTCCTCTTTCGCATCCATCTTGCCTGATTTTTATTTTTCCACCGTTCAATGGAGGCACCAACTGTGCAGTGGCATCGTGACATCCCTGTAAGCAAGTACAGTCTGGTCAAAGACTCAAATGATCTAGCTAATGTCAATATTCATTACACCCCCCTCCCCACCAGCATAAGCATTTCTAAAATCAAGGTCTTGCAGTTCCCCTCTCAGTAACCCGCAGCTCAGTGCTCAGCTCGCATAATGTAAAGTGTCTGTGCACTCCCAGCCCTGCTGTGTCAGCTCCCTGCAGTGGTAGAATCCAGATCTTAGAGTGACGCTGCATGCGTTCATCTATCAAGCGATTGGATGTAGTAAACCAAGACTTGGCTAAATGTCTGCATCTAACGTTTGGAGATAATTATAGTGTCAACACATTGCTTTCCTCCTTTCGGTGCAGAACAGACACATTACATTACGACAGATTGTGTAGGCAGTTCATTGTAACAAATTGGTTCATATGTCCTTCGAATAAATCTTTAAAAATTAATATTGAGAAAAGACACTCACAATTCACTACCTTTAGGAACGTACCCATTGCAGGCACACTGACTGGGCAATTCTAATTTAAAATAAATCTATTCTCTCACAGTCGTGTTTCTGAGTGGTCCTCCCTCTCTCTGACAATCCGTGGGTTAAATAAGAAGGAGATTGATACATACTGCATGGTTTAAGAGTAATGCAGACACCAAAGGATATTTCTGGCAGTTTCTACAGGCTAACGGCCACGGACGGTTTTTCTGACATGGTATCCTAGATACCAGAGTAAACAGAAAATAGTCACAGATCTGGGTTCATTGGAAGATGTGGGTAGTTGTGATAGTATTGCCCCTCTGCAACACTAACTAATCTATAAAATGACAGGTGACAGGAACACACAAGGTTATTCGATAAACTCAGTTTGAGCAAATTCAGGCTTCGAATGATTTAATATGTTTGGATGGACTTTTAAATAGATTTTTTCAAAATATTAAAATATGTAATAATATGTAATATATATATATAAATAATATCAAAATATTAAAGTATGTTTTCAAAATATTAAATCATTTGAAAAGCTTATCCAAATAATATTAAATCGAGGCATTTTGATTTTGTTTAAGATTTGAGTTTATGTATGTCTGTGCTCAGTTCGAATTGCTCAGAATTCATAAGGACATCTTGAAAATTAGGCAAATGGCAACTTGTGAAGCAGCTGTAACATAACGACTATTTATGATAACTAATTCTGTTTTTCTGTGTACCTGGAATGTCTATCTCTGGAGAATAATATATATATAACATGTATTTTCTACCATAAATCTGGTGTAATGATCCTGGTATCAGAGACAATAATTTGACTGTAACCAAATGTACAGATTTGCTAAACCTTTTACAAAGTAAAATGAATACTACAATTCTTAGTAGGAATTTCGTTAAACGTACACTATAGACACCAGAACAACTACAGCTTAATGTATCGTCAGTCCCTGATTACTTTTTAATGTAAACACTGCCTTTTCAGTGAAAAAGCAGTGTTTATATTGCTCCCTAGGGACACCTCCAGTGGCAATAACTCAGATGGCCACTAGAGGTGCTTCCTGGGTCAGTACTGCACAGTATAACTGACATTCAGTGCCTCCATGCTCTGCATGGAGATGCTAAACTTCCCCATAGAGATACATCTCTAAAAGGAGATGCTTATTGGCCAGGGCTGTGTTTGGCTATGCCCCGCCCCACCTCCTTGGCTGAGATCATCAGAATTAACGATCTCAGCCAATCCAATGCTTTTCCATGGGGAAGAATTGGATTGGCTGAGATGGTCAATTCTAATGGAGGCAGATGTTTTCCTTTAAGATTAGAAATCGCAGGCATCTCTCCATCTTGCCCAGGTCATTGGTGGAAGTCATATTGGTGGAATATGCTTATAGGAAGAGTTAGTTGATATTTGCTATTGTCCTACTAAATGATTTTTTTTCTCACCATTTCTAAACCTTTACCCCTCATTAGGGGGCTCATCTTTAGGGGCCTGACCTGACGCCCACATTGTGTTTTGAATGAAGTCACCGTTTAATACGTTTACCTGAAATATCTTTTATAAAATGTTTTTATTTGGTGTCCGATAAATACCAAAAAAAATAAAATTTCATCCATTCTTTGACCAATATTTGTTTTCTGTTCATTAAAGGAATGTGTTTAGCACATAATTCAGATCCTTCAAGAGTGTCTTAGAAATAAAATTACCAATTTTGTTTACGTTTCTCCAACTAGTGAATAAGTCAACAGTATTTGGTTAAAAACTTATGTACTTTAGTGCATATTTGACTTTAACCTTCATATCACCACCACTCCCAGGTGAGCCACAGAGTACAGGTCACCAAACCGCGCTAAACAGTTTGTGAGTCTTCCCAGTTTATTACAGAGCACGACAACACCAGTTCTATAATAACATGTTTGTATCACCCGCACCATTTTAGTTTTATTAAAACCATGACAACATGTTTTACAATGAATGAATACAAATTAATTTGTGACCTAAAAGAACACTCTAACAGATAACAGTGGCTGTCTCTTAGGTTATAAAAGTGACAGTTTTAAGAGATATCAGCCCTGTTATGCAGGTGCCAAGGTGCACCCTCCCCGGTGTCAGACAACATGGTGGGGAGCTCTTTCTGACTGGTTTGTGTTCCAGCATAAAGTGCAAAGCAATGACTCTTACGGAAATATTGCTGGCATAGTGCGGCAATTGCCACACGTCCGACCTGTCTATGAGAAGAGTTATAGAGTAACACTAATTAGTATGTTATACATAGTAAAATGCGTCTATAAGAAAGATTAGATTGGACGGGACATATCATTCATTTATAACACTGGAGTAAAAGTTAAAATTTAATATTTCTTGTTTTGGGGTTTGTTTCCTTTACTTTTATGCACATGTTGAATTATCTTAAATGTTCATTATTAAGACTTTCCACCGAATATCTTCTAAATGTATGGGTTTATTTTAATGCCCAACTTAGCTGTGCTTAGAATACAGTGGGGTATATTCTCAGCCTCACCCCCCACACCACGCTCAGCCTCACCACCCTCAGCCTCACCACCCCCCACCACCCTCAGCCTCACCTCACCACCCTCAGCCTCACCACCCCCCACCACTCTCAGCCTCCCCACTCCCCCACCAGCCTCACCTCCACCCTCAGCCTCCCCACCACCCCAACTCCCTC
>OW240913.1:361274529-361425734 GCA_933207985.1 Pelobates cultripes
TCACATTATCCCCCCTCTCACTCTCACATTTACCCTCTCCCATCACCCCCTCCCTCACCATCACCCCCTCCCTCTCACCATCACCACCCCATACACACAACACACTTCAAGCAGCTACCCCATACACATACGGTCTTAGACAAAAATGCAAACGTGCTCACAGAGACATACATTCACACACACAAGGATACTCTGTCAGACACACTCTCAGGCACATACACAGGTAGACAGTGCCTCAATGTGTATATGTGACACTTTTTTGTTAGTGGGGCCTCATGTTTGAGTTTCGCCTAAGGCCTCATAAAGTCTAGAGCCGCCTCTGCACACATACAAACACATATACAAAATGTTTTGACTTCCCTGGGGTCCAATGGTGCCTCAGCCTAATGGAAGTCAGAACGGCACCTGTAAGAAGGGGGAAGAACCACATAGAAGTGACCCAAGGAAGGACCGGAATGTCCTGAACGCATTTCATTGCTGGAACAACACCTGAGAAAGTGCCGTGCCAGGCGTAATGTCCATATGATATGATATATGACCGCAGTAGTTCCACCAGTGCAGACAAACCTACTATAGACAAGCTCACATTGACACACAGACAAGCTCACTGGCATGCATACATTCACTGTCACTCACTACAAGCTGTTTAGAGAATAATCTCCAGTTTGGGGTTGACAAGATTATTGTTTCGGAATAGAGACTGCAGCTTGCATCCAAAGTGCTCCAGTGAAGGGCCTATTGGGAGAGATTCTCTAGGTTACCCAGTCTGCTGCCCTGCTTCATTTCCTTCCTTTGTCCCTCCCTCTCATATTTCCACACACACAAGGCAAGCGGCAGAGCGCATGGACGCTGTGCCCATGCTCTGCCCGATGAAATGTGATCAGATGTAGGTCAATGTGAGTGCACTGGGCGCCAGCCACCAAAAGATCTAATTCAGTACTATGTGAGTAATGACAGCGATGTGGCTACTGGCGCCTGGCTCCCATTGTGAATTTTATAATTTCTCTGGACATTTGGCCAGTTTTGCCAGTCGTTACTGGGTCTGACTGTGCACCATTACAATTACAGGTTTGCCAGAGGCTCCCCCAGGGAACTGAAAGCGCCGGACCTGGGTATTGGCGGCCTTGAACTGAGGTCTGATTAAAAGATGACCTTGATTATAAGACGGAAAAAAATACTGTAATCATGTTTTGATCTCACAGGCAGGGCAAGATTACCTATTAGGTGACCAAGGCAGCCACCTTAGGCCCGGGCTCAATCAGGGGTTTAGTGAGTCCCTTTTTGGGCCTGAGCTCCAGCTCTAAACTCTGTTATTGGCTGAGTGCTCTAACCGCAAGGGCACTCTTAAAGTGGTCTGAATCTGATATTTATACAGATGACAGAGCTCCCCACTATATAACATACAAAAAATGGTTCAAGCACTCCAAGGTTCAGAATGGCAAATTGTGAAGCCCAAAGCAGCTTTGGGCTTCAATAAATTTGCCATTCTGAACCTTGTTCAGGGCTCCAGTAGATGATCTTTCATCTGCTTAGTGGACAACTCCCTAATTTGTTATCATTATGTGGGATTGACATATTTAAGGATAGAAAATTAGGGAACTGTCATTTTGTTTTGGTTGAGCCCCTCAACCAAAAACATACAGGCCCACTCAGCCCCTGTACATATAGGTCTAAGCCTGCTCCACACCCAACACTCTCACACACAACACTCAAAGAAACAGAGCCCAGGGCTGTCCAAGAGGGCCATGGCCTTAATTCGGTTTCATTACAGTGTGTATGTAGTTAACAATAACCATCTCTCTCAGTACTTGTGTCGGTATTTGAGTCCTGCCGGAATGGGATGTGTTTTAATAAATTATTCATGGCTCCTGCTGAGTGCTTGCATATTGTTTAGATACAAGATATCTTGGTACCATATTATCTGTTTGCTGGTAATGCTGTTTTAATAGAACATATGAAATTATTTATTTGTCTTGATGTCGTGTCGATGGGAATTCCCAGCCCGTACCCTGACCCCTTCTCTAAACAGCAAACCTGCATCCCTGCTACATCTCGTTCTCATCGATAAAAGATCTCATGACAATCCCTATCACCATAATCACGCATTGCACGTTTCACCAGGGTGCGCACACAGTAAGTTATTTATTTAATTTTTTCATTTTTTTTTAATAAAAGATCCACATTTATTTAATACTAAATTTTGAAGAATATTTATGTTAATTCATCAAACGGCTGTCATTAGATCCCTGGGTGGGCGGTTGCAGTGATATTGAAGCTCCCAGATTTGAGATGAACTTCCCTGGGTCCACATAGATCTAAGAGCAAGCAGAGGCTGGGAGATATTTGTTAGTAGTGTTGAGCAGACTTGGCATATTCTGGCACAATAGGGGAGGGGAGAGCGAGCCACAGTATGCAATTATTTAATGTTCCGTGGAGCTGGGCACTCCCGAGAATGTTTATATTAAACATGCTCATATTAAAGGACCACTATAGGCACCCAGACCACTTCAGCTTAATGAAATGGTCTGGGTGCCAGGTCCATCTAGGTTTAACCCTGCCTGCTGTAAACATAGCAGTTTCAGAGAAACTGCTATGTTTACACATGGGTTAATCCAGCCTCTAGTAGCTGTCTCACTGACAGCCACTAGAGGCGCTTCCGCACTTCTCACTGTGATTTTCATGGTGAGAAGGCACCCGCGTCCATAGGAAAGCATTGAGAATGCTTTCCTATGGACTGTTTGAATGCGCGTGCAGCTCTTGCCGCGCATGCTCGTTCAGCCGGTGACGTCAGAAGAGGGAGGAGAGTCCAGAGTGCCGAGGGAGCCCGGCGCTGTGAAAAGGTAAGCCTTTAACCCCTTCCTTCCCCTAGAGCACGGCGGGAGGGGGGCCATGAGGGTGGGGGGACCCAAAGACCCTAAAGAGACAGGAAAACGAGTTTGTTTTCCTGGCACTATAGTGGTCCTTTAACAATTAACCCCCACCAGCTACCTTTGCTGGGGAGTAGATGGGGACCAAAGGTAGGTCTCTCCCTGTTTATTTATTAACACCTTCTATGCCACCACTAAGAGGATGAATGTAATAAAGACACAGGGTAGCCATGGCCAAAGCTGGGTAACATATTAACTACCAAATGAACAGATTGTTGCAGCTACGATCTCATGGAATATCTTTGCCAGTTATTAGATGCATATCATGTGGATACAATTTAACATGCACATCCTTGGTGCTGGACTATGTAAAACTCCAATAGAAAAACTTATCCCCAAACGATGTCCGCACACTCAGACCTTAGTAGTACACTCCCTCTGCACACACCCATCTTCTTAGAAAATGTACATTCATTTCATTTGCAAGAAATATAAAACATGGAAATACAAGCAATTGCCTAGAACAGTCCTCGTGTGCGCCAGTCCAATATCATATTTTATATCATATGGACATTACGCCTAGCACGGCACTTTCTCAGGTGCTGTTCCAGCCATATATTTAACCCATGCACTGCTGTGCAGTGGCAAATCTACCAGGGTCGCAAAGGTTGTGACTGCAACTGGGCCCGGGAGTTACGTCTGTGTGGGACCCACGATGGAAAGTGAGAGAGAGGGTAAGTGTTTCTATGTGTGTCAGTGTATGTATCTGTGCATGTGTGTCAGTGCTCATCTGTGTCAGTATATGTGTCAGTATATGTATCTATGCATATTTGTTAGTGTTTGTGGATCTGTGCATGTATGTCAGAATGCAGCAATGTAACTGTGCATGTGAGTGTATCTGTGTTTATATGTGCGTGACAAATGCTCCTTCCCATGTACATTTGCCACAGACTCCTGGAGGAGTGTGGAAGCCGGTCTCCTGCCCACGACTATGGTCCAAATCTGGGACACCATTTGGGAGTTACCCTTACCAGCCGCTTTAGCAACTTTCTCTGGGTGCCCCTGGTTCGGCACCTTGCCTTCATGCGAATAGAACCGAGCACTGGCTCTCTGAGGGCTGTTCGCATGAACCAAACCCATGAATAGTCCCAGCGGTACTTAGCCACAACCGCTATGGTACTAAATTCGGCATGAGGACTTTGTGGGTTCCCATTCACCTTAACGGGACTTAGCCGCGAATGTTATGGAACTGTTTTCAGCATAAGGTGACCGTGCGGTTCCCGGACAACTTGGTTTGCAGTTTTGAACCACTTTGAAATCCGCCAGGAGAGCGCTTTTTGGAGGGAAGGTGCCTGAGACTAAGGGCCAGGCTGAGCACCCCATATTGCAGCCGCAGGAGTTCGCGAACGTTGACCGGCAAAAGCACCAAACACCCTGGAACTATTTTGGGCATAGGACCACGTGTGCTGCCGGTCAGAACTAACACGGTGGTATATTGCCTACACTGTATGGATTTGAGCGCTATTGGGTGAACTTGGGTGCTCAGATGAAGGCTTTTTAGCAATGTATTATTTGTGGGGTTATTTTATGTTTTGATGATGTTTTGGGGTATTTTTATGTATTTTTCTTTTTTTGTTTGGCTTTCTGTCCCTGGGAGATAATTAGCTTACCGGCCTTTAACGCAATTATCTCCCATTCCCAGAGATTCCTGGAAGGGGCTTGTGCTGAATACAATGGAGACCCCCTGCTGGGGTCTGTTGTGCATAAAAGGCCGAGTTTGGCTCATTTAAATCAGTTGTACTCCCAGAACTATGTGTCGTCTAGTTACTGGGAGGGGAAGGGCTATAATCACTGCTCAGCACCTTGTTCCAGCTCATGAATGATCCGGCTGTGAAAGTCCTCATAAGGACTAGAGCTCCCAGGACTGTGTGTTGTTCAGTCCCTGGGTGGGAATAGAGCTAGTCCCCTATCCTGTTCCAGGATGGAGAGACTGCAGGAGGACCCCAGTGAAGCCACAGCAACTGGGGCAGAAGCGCTGACGTTTTCCCCTGTTCCAGCTAGGAAGCGGTCCTTGGCGGAGGTACCCAGCCGGGGTACAGGGAGCTCCACTACAATGTGTCTGTGGGCATGTGTTCGTGGCAGTGTATGTGTGTTTCTATTTATGTGTATGTTTTTATGTGTTTTTAACTGTCTACTAAATAAATATAAATTTCACAGATGTGTACCACAATGAAAATATATGTATAGAGTGATAATATACACAAAAATAAAAAGCTGTATAATAATAGTGTTAAATTGCAAGGGCTAAATGCAGATCAATATTCGTACTCAGGTCCCATGTGCACAATCTGTAGGGGGTTTTAATACATTAGTATTCACACTGCAGGTCAAGCAAGACTAGGGAAAAGGAAAGCCATAACCTTTCGATACGGCTCCCTGGAGGAAGGAAGATGTATATGCACAGTCAATATTCCTTCATATACATGTTATAAATATTTTGTGAGCGGTGATTTATGGCTGGTCTAATGGAGCGTGGGCATTGTGTGCAGCATCCCTAATAAGAGAATATCCGTAGCTGCCCAGCTGTACTGACTGATGATGTCCCCGGCGTACGAACGTTATACCTGATGTTTTAGTTCTGGCTCCTGTATGGAGCCAAGTCTGTCACTATGTTGGTTTAATCAGAGATTATTTTAAAAACGCATATATTATCATTGTGTGGCTAAAAGGGTTAATCACAGTATCAAACCACTATAGTCTGATGCCAGAAGTAACCTGGTCTGTTTCCCTGTTACTGGGGCAAACCATGTTTTTGTATCCCTCTTACTTGGGTCCCTGCAGGGAGGTGCTGTTCCTCCATAGCTGGAGACAAGAATCCGGCTTCTAAGAAATCAATTCTACTAACGCCCAAATTAGGCTATCAGTGGTACAGTGAAACCTCCGGGAGCAGAAAACATGTATGTCCCCCGTTCCTTAGGTGACTCAGATGAGAATCTCTAGTAAGTCAGTTAGTGACACAGGACAGTCTGACAAGTGTCTGGTTAATATGCAAAATGCATTCAGCTTCTCTTTGACTGTATTATCCCTCTTTATGCCATTTATCTTATTTTTGTGTCAAGTTTTATTACACAGCTTCACCACTTTTGGTATAGGATACCGCATTAACAGGGGTTTTGTTATTGACGAGTTATATAATTGCAAGCTCCTATACATATACTGATCAGCCACAACATTAAAACCAGTAAGAGGTGAAGTGAATAACGTTGATTATATTGTTACAATGGCACCTGTGAAGAGGTACGATAAATTAGGCAACAAGTGAACAGTCAGTTCTTGAATTTCATGTGTTGGAAGCAGGAAAAATGGGCAATGAAAAGATCTGAGTGACTTTGACAAGGGCCTAATAGTGACGACTGGGTCAGAGCATCTCCATAACGGCAAGTCTTGTGGGGTGTTCCAAGTATGCCGTGGTTAGTACCTTCCAAAAGTGGTGCAAGGAAGGACATCCGGAGAACCGGTGTCAGTATCATGGACGCCTAAGACTCATTAATGCACCTGGTCTGATCACACAGGTCAGAAGGCCCGTGATGAACCCTGTCCACCACCAAAAGCAGCTTAAATAGGAACATGAGCATCAGAACTAGAACATGGAGCAAGGAAAGGTCACCAAGCTTGAGAAATCACATTTTCCTTTCGATCAGGTGGATGGACTGATTTGTGTGTGTTGATTACCTGGGGAAGTGATGGTAGCAGATGCACTATGGGGAAAAGGAAGATTGGCGGAGGCAGTGTTTTACTCAGGGCAATGATCTTTTGCTAAACCTTGGTTCCTGCCTGGTATTCATGTGGATGTTACTTTGGCATGTACTACCTACCTAGAGATTGTTGCAGATTACGCACACCCCTTCATGGCATTGGGGTTCCCTGATGACAGTGGCCTCAGCAGGATAATGCACCCTACCACACTGCAAACATTGTTCAGGAATAGTTTGAAGAACATGACAAATAGTTCAAGGAGCTGCCTTGGCCTCCAACTTCCCCAGATCTCAATCCGACTGAGCATCTATGAGATGTGCTGGAACAACAAATCCGATCCTTGGAGGCCCCACCTCACAACTTGCGATTATTATAACTCCCCTCAGCTCAACCAGAACACACAGGCACTCAGCTTCCTCCACACACACAACACTCCGCCATTACACACACTCACACATCATTCAAAGAAACAGAGCCCAGGGCTCTAATAGGGGTCTGCAGCCTTAATCCAGCTCTGTTCCAGTGTGCAAGTAGGTACAGATGGAGCTGTTTACCTGTACACCATGTATGACAATAACCGTCTCTGTCAGTACTTGTGTCAGTATTTGAGTCCTGCCGGAATGGGATGTGTTTTAATAAATTATTCATGGCTCCTGCTGAATGTCTGCGTATTGTTTAGATACAAGATGTGTTGGTAATGGTACCATATTGTCTGTTTGCTTGTAATACTGTTTTAATGGAATATATGATATTATTTATTTGTTAGTGCTATCAAATATAAATAATTTATATATATATATATATTATATAGCTCAGCTAATAGGCTTCCCTAGTGATATTGTACCACTTTGCCTGTGTGTATGTATGTGTGTATGCCGGTATTCTCCCTAAGTGGGGTTGGGATTATTTTTATCCCCCACCACCAGCTGAACCAGAGCACACAGGCACACTCAGCCTTCCCCCTCCTCCCTTCCTCCCCCCCCCCATACAGCTCTACGCAACCTCCACTACCCACATTCCCCAATTTTATCAGGTTCTTGTGCTGATGCAGCTATGTATATGAAGTGTGTATTGTTGAGATATTAAAGTAAATTCAACAGAATTTAACTTTCAAGCCAAATAGGTGAATTGAAAAAAATTCTCCAAATCCACTCGTTTTTTTGATTTTGTCTATTTTGGGCGAGAATTTTAAATTCACTTTGGTTTACCGAATCACAGTATAATAAATAATTCAGTTAGTCTAAAAGCTAGGTGTATTGATGAAGCTTAGCTCATTAGTGATTAGTGTGTATATGGTTATCTACCTGCGAGGAAGGAGAGGGGTCAGTAAACTGGGATTGGAGATACTGCATCGTCCAAGATTAACATTGCAATGTTCCCTCTAAATGAGAGATGATAACAGACTTACTTGTTAGTACATTGTGTAAAGTAGTTTTCTGTGATTATCCTGGATTTCGTAGACCAGAATAACTGGAACAAACAACCCCTGCTGCCAGAGGTGTGCCTTAATTATCTGTCACCCTGGGCAGAAATGTATATCGGAAACGCCCCTCCTCTCCAAACTATAGATTGCTATGTGTGTTTATCGATTATGCCAACCTTTCTATTATTGCTCTGGTTCTGTTACAGCCAAAACGTTGTGTGGTAAAATCTGCCGTAACGCCATGATTGTTAAAGTAGGCCATAATGTAACTATAACGTAGGGTGCACGAAGTGTAATGTAGCTTTTTATTGTAGAACGTAGTGAGTAGACATTGGAATGTAAAACCTATAGATAATGTAATAACTGAACACTGTACGATATGAGTTCTCGGGGCTGGGAGTTATCGCATTAATCAGAATCTGGGAAAACAAATAGCCAGGAACTAAGAGTTGGGGGAGGGTTAGTAATCCAAAAAGACAGCAGAGAAATGGTGAAACAAAGTAAAAGATATGGTATAAATAGTCCTGACTGTATATAATATTCAGGTAAAGACATATTTTATATTTAACCAATAACCACCAGGTTGTAATCCACAGTCATCCATATGAAGGCAGGGAAACGGGGGGTCCTGGCACCCCAGGATATTGTG
Source organism: Pelobates cultripes (assembly GCA_933207985.1). NCBI lineage: Eukaryota > Metazoa > Chordata > Amphibia > Anura > Pelobatidae > Pelobates > Pelobates cultripes. The sequence goes on from OW240913.1 coordinate 361,283,225, forward strand.
TGCGGGGGAGGCTATGGTGCTTGAGGATGTAGCATTCATTAGGGTTCTTGCTCTGCGTGCTTTTGGATGTGAACATAACCCACAGCTTATTTTGTAACTTGAATGAGGATTATGCTAAAGCAACTATTCTATATTTCGAACGCTATAGTGTCCCACCCACTGGGTGCATTAAAATAAAAAAATAAAATAAAAGTTTTACTTACCTTTTTCCAGCAGCGAGGCTCTACCTCTCTGCCTCCTGCTTTGTGACAGAGGAGGCACGGCTTCTCCTATGATGGTCCAATCCAATGCTCCTCATAGAGCATCATCGAGGACCTAATACACCTGTGTGACAAGTACCGCGCATGCATTTAAGCGTTCCAATAGGAAAGCATTAAATCCATATTTTCCTTATATTTTCCCATTTTCCTCGTCACATGACTGAGTTTTTTTAAATCAGTGTGGTGGAAGAGCCTCCAGTGACTGCCAGTGTGATAGGCACTAGATGTGGACTTAAGCCTGCAATGTGAACTCTGAAGTTTCTAAAAAAAAAAACTGCAATGGGTTAAAAGGACAGGGAGATGAAGAGGTCAGGGTGACTTTAGTGTCCCTTTTATCTTTTTATGTGATGCTCTGTTTTCTTTTAAATTTATTTTATTTAATGTATCTTAAACATTTAGCAGATAACATCACAATCAGGGACACATTTTATTGCAGGAGAGACAGCAGTGCGATCCTTTCCTCTGTGCTGACTCTACACTAAGATGCAAAGGGCACAGCTTATAACAATGTCTGACATTTATAAACCGCAATAAATCATAAACTGCATTGGTCGGCCAGCAACGTTTACTTTATATTAAATTGGTGATTAATGCTCCAATATTTACAGAACTAGAGTCCCTTCCATTGCCGGTAGTAATGTTATTATGTTTATTTTGTAGAGTTTAATGTAATTAAATATCCCATCTACGCAATATTTTATTTCCTTCCTCCGCCTATGAGTTTGCAATACATAGGAGTCAGTCACATACTTGGGTTATTTGACTTTATGGATTCGATGTGATGCCTTACATAGTCAAGCCTTACATTGTATGTGCAATGCTATTCCCCAAATCATGAATATTGTTCTTAAAGCGTCACTGTCATGCCGAACTTACCTTTCCCCAATCGATTCCTCTTCTCTCCCTCTCTCATGATCTGTTCTTCATTTCTTCCTGTCTGCTCTAGTTTTCTTTAAATCTTTAAAAAAGTAGGGACTATTTCTCTTCTGGAGGTTTCCTACGCAGTGACCAGCGGTGACCAGCGGAGGAGCTAAGTGTGCTTTGTTTCCGGTGGTCAGAGCAATTTTCCCATTATCCTTAGCTTTCCTCCCTTTTCCCAAGATGACTCCTGTCAGTATTGCCGAACGTCCTGTCACTTAGACAGAACGCCGACAAAACTGCCGAATTGCGTTCTAACAGTTTGGATAACAGGTGTGGATAACAGGTGTCTCAGAGTGGTGTGTATAAGGGGTGTCTCGGAGTGGTGTGTGATAAGGGTGTCTCAGAGGGGTGTAATTAAAGGGTGTCTCAGAGTGTGGATAACAGGTGTCTCAGAGTGGTGCGACTTGCATACTCACAATGCTCTTACAGATTAATTGAATACACTTTAGCTTATTTAGCATTAGCGCTATTTAATTTGTCTCCCACTTTGGAATTAGTGTAGGACCCACAGATATTGGGGTACCGAGAAGTAGTGGTGGGCTTAATACAATGTAGCTATATGGTGAAACTGAATCCCCATATTTGTTTTCTTAGGTAGGCGATTTGAAGTAGCCTGATAAGATTTATAAGTATATTATGTGCAGGGCCTGACTGGCCCACCGGGATACCGGGAAGTTTCCCGGTGGGTTGCGGCACCTGGGGCTGGGTTGACAGCCCTTATCAGTGATCAGACTCCTGTAATCCCGGCCGGCCATGTGTGAGCTGACAGAGCCCCATGGGAGCAGGGGGAGCCAGGCGGCTGGCACAGCTCACACATGGCTGGCCGGGATCATTAAAAAAAAAAATTGCGGTGGGGACGGAGCTAGCGTGCGGTGGGGTGGAGCCTAGTGTGCAGCAGGCGGAGCTTACTGTGCGGCAGGGGCCTGGCTAACTGCAGCATGGGAAGCAGGAAGGAGTCCTTGCTTCCCCAAAAACCAGCCTCCAGGAGCTCCAAGGGATGTGGAGGTAAGAAGCAGGTCAGTGTGTCTGTGTGTGACTGCCTGTGAGTGTGTGACTGTCTGCCTGTGTGTGTGACTGTGTGACTGCCTGTGTGTGACTGTCTGTGTGTGTGTGTGACTGTCTGTGTGTGTGTGAGTGTGTGGCTGTCTGCCTGTGTATGTGGCTGTCTGCCTGTGTGTGTGTGTGTGTGTGGGTGGGTGTGGCTGTCTGCCTGTGTATGTGGCTGTATGCCTGCCTGTGTGTGTGTGACTGTGACTGTCTGCCTGTGTGTGTGTGTGTGTGGCTGTCTGCCTGTTACTGTATGTGTGGATGTTTGCCTCGGTGTCGGTGACTGTCTGCCTCTGTGTGTGTGTGGATGTCTTTGTGTGTGTGCATCTGCTAGTGAGTGAGCGAGCGAGCTTCTGTGTGTGTGTGTGTGTGCGTATGTGTGTGCGCATCTGCTAGTGAGGGAGCCTCTGTGTGTGTGCGCCTGATAGTGAGTTTGTGTGTGTGCGTGCCTGCTAGTGAGTGAGCTTGTATGTGTGTCAGTGAGTGTAGCCGAGTAGCAGGGGTTAATCACACACGAACCCTATTTAACAGCATTTGCAATATTGTTGCCTTTCGGTAATGAGGGACACACGATCACATCGGGGTGGTCTCTCATTCTGTATTTTCAATCGTTTCCCGAACAGAACAGTGAAAATGGTTATAAAGCTAACAATAACAATACGGCCATTTTACGAGTCCTGAGTATAGCTCTTTCTTATAGCGAAAGTCCTTTCCCAGTCCTTTAGTGGCTAGTTTTGCCACAGTGAGCTTATCTGTAGGGATCATATGTGTGTGTGCGTGTGTTAGTAAGCTTGTCTGTAAAGAGCATGGGTGTGTCGGAGCCTGTCTGTGGTGAGCATGTGTGTACAGTGAGCTTGTCTGTAGTAAGCATGAGTGTGATCGTGAACTTGTCTGTAGTGACCATATGTGTGTCAGTGAGCTTGTCTGTAGTGAGCATGTGTGTGTCAGTGAGCTTTTCTGTAGTGAATCTGTGTGTTAGAGTGGTCTTTTGTAGGGAGCATGTGTGTGTCAATGGGCTTGTTGGTAGGGAGAGTGTGTGCGCATCAGTGAGCTTGTCTGTAGTGAGCATGTGTGTGTGACAGTGAGCTTGTCTGTAGTAAGCTTGTGTGTGTATCAGAGTTTGTCTGTACTAAATTTGTGTGTGTGCCAGTAACCTTGTCTGTGTGTGTCATTGAGATTGTCTGTCAATGAGCCTATTTGTGTGCATCAGTAAGATTGTCTGTGTCTGCATGTGAGAATGCTTTACTGTATAATTTAATTACCCTGAAAGAACTAATATTTTGAATTAGAAGAACTGTATCAATAATATATATATATATATATAAGCTGTTGTACCTTGCACTCAGGCTTCAAAGTTGTGTGACCCGGTGCATCACCAGGGCTCCAGTATCCAGGCAATTGAAATAGTTGGCTGCACTTTCAGATTTCCTTAAAACATAACTTTTATTGAAATATTTAAGAGAAGATCAACGTTTCAGTCCCTCTTGTGGACTTTCATCATGATCCTGATGCAAGTCCACAAGAGGGACTGAAACGTTGATCTTCTCTTAAATATTTCAATAAAAGTTAAGTTTTAAGGAAATCTGAGAGTGCAGCCAACTATTTCAATTGGCTATATATATATATATATATATACACCCTACATAGCACAATGACTTATGGGGCTGGCATAGATTTTTTTCCAGGGCTGCTTCGTATCCCCAGTCCGGCCCTGATTATGTGTGCGCTGTAACGTAATTTGTATTATAGGAGTGGTGCGGAGGCTGTCTGACAGTCCTCAGTCTAATATAAACTCTGGGTGTAGTCTGCAATCAGCAGTGAGGTGATACACACAGGGAGTCCCTTACAGTAAACAATAATAAACACATTCTCATAGCACTGGCTAACTGGCACCAAGTATTTCATTCACGGAAGGTAAAGGAGCCATACCCGGGCATTGTAAGGTTTTTACAAGTGTGTGGAATGGAGGGTAATAAATTAAATACAGAGTTTTTTAACTCGACGTGTGTGTGGTGGAAAAATTTGGTTAGTCCGAAAAAGCTTCTTTTTGGCCAGGACAAATTTCCTTCATGGGGCAAATAAGTTCCATTAAGTTTCAACCAAATTGTTAGAGGCAAAACTATTTTTTTTCCTTCCCTCCTTAATTCTGTCTCTCCCTCCTTCTTTCCCTCCTTAATTCTGTCTCTCCCTCCTTAATTCTGTCTCTCCCTCCTTCTTTCCCTCCTTAATTCTCTCTCCCTCCTTCTTTCCCTCCTTAATTCTGTCTCTCCCTGCTTCTTTCCCTCCTTAATTCTCTCTCCCTGCTTCTTTCCCTCTCTCCCTCCTTAATTCTGTCTCTCCCTCCTTCTTTCCCTCCTTAATTCTCTCTCTCTCCTTCTTTCCTTCCTTAATCCAGGCTCCCCTTGTTTCTCTCCCTCTCTCCTTCCCTCTCTATTTTCCAATACTTGGGATACAGACAGATCGAATGTCAACCGAATTTCATTTAAATTTCAGACAAAACGGTTTGTTTCTTTCCTCTATCCTTTTCCTCCTTTCTCCCCTTCCCTGCTTCATTCATTCCATTCCTCCCTCCTCCCTCCCTCTTTCATTCATTCTTTCCCTCCACCTTCCTCTCCTCTTCCCTCTCTTATCCATTCCTTTCCTCCTTTCTCCCCTCTCTCCTTGCCTCCCTCCTTCACAGCTCTCTAATACTGGGGATTTGGAAAGTCCGAATAATAAATAAGTTTGCCAATTCACTCTTGGTTTTGTTTTGCGATTCCGTCATATTGCTATTTAGTTACAGAATTCAGATGAATTGCTGATTGACCAAAGTTTTGACGAATCACGAATGCCCGTCTACCTTCAATATAACAATAAACAGATCAGCTCAGAATATGCTATAAACAGCTCAGCGTAGCCAATGCTATATTCACTTATTCCCAGGCGGTGATGTGACAATGTGAGTGGCAGTTGACAGATACTGTAGTCACTGTCACATGATAATATGTTCCTGGCAGTTGGTAAATACCGCAATGACTGTTGGTGGCAACTGAACACAGAGGCCATTGCTACACGATTGTGAGTGACTTACACCTACCATCCAACATTGCAAATTAACAACAAAAGAAATGTTTAACCCCAGGGGTCAGGCTGTACTGAAACATTTTGATATCGGTTTATATAACTAAAAAATGAAAATATAAATTAGAACAAGGTCAAAATATCTTATTTTTTGTCTAATTTCTAAATGCATTTATTGTAGTTTAGAAACACATTACTGGGAGTATTATTGCTGTAGGGTTCTGTTATACACACAGACACATTACTGGGAGTATTATAGCTGTGAACCTCTGTTATACACTCAGACACATTACTGGGAGTATTATTGCTGTGGAGCTCTGTTATACACTCAGACACATTACTGGGAGTATTATTGCTGTAGGGTTCTGTTATACACTCAGACACATTACTGGGAGTATTATTGCTGTGGAGCTCTGTTATACACTCAGACACATTACTGGGAGTATTATTGCTGTGGAGCTCTGTTATACACTCAGACACATTACTGGGAGTATTATTGCTGTGGAGCTCTGTTATACACTCAGACACATTACTGGGAGTATTATTGCTGTGGAGCTCTGTTATACACTCAGACACATTACTGGGAGTATTATTGCTGTGGAGCTCTGTTATACACTCAGACATACTGGGAGTATTATTGCTGTGGAGCTCTGTTATGCACTCAGACACATTACTGGGAGTATTATTGCTGTGGAGCTCTGTTATACACTCAGACACATTACTGGGAGTATTATTGCTGTGGAGCTCTGTTATACACTCAGACACATTACTGGGAGTATTATTGCTGTGGAGCTCTGTTATACACTCAGACACATTACTGGGAGTATTATTGCTGTGGAGCTCTGTTATACACTCAGACACATTACTGGGAGTATTATTGCTGTGGAGCTCTGTTACACACTCAGACACATTACTGGGAGTATTATTGCTGTGGAGCTCTGTTATACACTCAGACACATTACTGGGAGTATTATTGCTGTGGAGCTCTGTTATACACTCAGACACATTACTGGGGTATTATTGCTGTGGAGCTCTGTTATACACTCAGACACATTACTGGGAGTATTATTGCTGTGGAGCTCTGTTATACACACAGACACATTACTGGGAGTATTATTGCTGGGGAAGCTCTGTTATACACTCAGACACATTACTGGGAGTATTATTGCTGTGGAGCTCTGGTATGCACTCAGACACATTACTGGGAGTATTATTGCTGTGGAGCTCTGTTATACACTCAGACACATTACTGGGAGTATTATTGCTGTGGAGCTCTGTTATACACTCAGACACATTACTGGGAGTATTATTGCTGTGGAGCTTCGTTATACACTCAGACACATTACTGGGAGTATTATAGCTGTGGAGCTCTGTTATACACTCAGACACATTACTGGGAGTATTATTGCTGTATAGCTCTGTTATACACTCAGACACATTACTGGGAGTATTATTACTATGGAGCTCTGTTATACACTCAGACACATTACTGGGAGTATTATTGCTGTGGAGCTCTGTTATACACTCAGACACATTACTGGGAGTATTATTGCTGTGGAGCTCTGTTATACACTCAGACACATTATTGGGAGTATTATTGCTGTGGAGCTCTGTTTTACACTCAGACACATTACTGGGAGTATTATTACTGTGGAGCTCTGTTATACACTCAGACACATTACTGGGAGTATTATTGCTGTGGAGCTCTGTTATACACACAGACACATTACTGGGAGTATTATAGCTGTGAACCTCTGTTATACACTCAGACACATTACTGGGAGTATTATTGCTGTGGAGCTCTGTTATACACTCAGACACATTACTGGGAGTATTATTGCTATGGAGCTCTGGTATGCACTCAGACACATTACTGCGAGTATTATTGCTGTGGAGCTCTGTTATACACTCAGACACATTACTGGGGGTATTATTGCTGTGGAGCTCTGTTATACACTCAGACACATTACTGGGAGTAGTATTGCTGTGGAGCTCTGTTATACACACAGACACATTACTGGGAGTAGTATTGCTGTGGAGCTCTGTTATACACTCAGACACATTACTGGGAGTATTATTGCTGTGGAGCTCTGTTATAAACTCAGACACATTACTGGGAGTATTATTGCTGTGGAGCTCTGTTATACACTCAGACACATTGCTGGGAGTATTATTGCTGTGGAGCTCTGTTATACACTCAGACACACTGCTGGGAGTATTGTTGCTGTGGAGCTCTGTTATACACTCAGACACATTGCTGGGAGTATTGTTGCTGTGGAGCTCTGTTATACACTCAGACACATTGCTGGGAGTATTGTTGCTGTGGAGCTCTGTTATACACTCAGACACATTACTGGGAGTATTATTGCTGTGGAGCTCTGTTATACACTCAGACACACTGCTGGGAGTATTGTTGCTGTGGAGCTCTGTTATACACTCAGACACATTGCTGGGAGTATTGTTGCTGTGGAGCTCTGTTATACACTCAGACACATTGCTGGGAGTATTGTTGCTGTGGAGCTCTGTTATACACTCAGACACATTACTGGGAGTATTATTGCTATGGAGCTCTGGTATGCACTCAGACACATTACTGCGAGTATTATTGCTGTGGAGCTCTGTTATACACTCAGACACATTACTGGGGGTATTATTGCTGTGGAGCTCTGTTATACACTCAGACACATTACTGAGAGTATTATTGCTGTGCAGCTCTGTTATACACTCAGACACATTGCTGGGAGTATTATTGCTGTGGAGCTCTGTTATACACTCAGACACATTGCTGGGAGTATTATTGCTGTGGAGCTCTGTTATACACTCAGACACACTGCTGGGAGTATTATTGCTGTGGAGCTCTGTTATACACTCAGACACACTGCTGGGAGTATTGTTGCTGTGGAGCTCTGTTATACACTCAGACACATTGCTGGGAGTATTGTTGCTGTGGAGCTCTGTTATACACTCAGACACATTGCTGGGAGTATTGTTGCTGTGGAGCTCTGTTATACACACAGACACATTACTGGGAGTATTATTGCTGTGGAGCTCTGTTATACACTCAGACACACTGCTGGGAGTATTGTTGCTGTGGAGCTCTGTTATACACTCAGACACATTGCTGGGAGTATTGTTGCTGTGGAGCTCTGTTATACACTCAGACACATTACTGGGAGTATTATTGCTATGGAGCTCTGGTATGCACTCAGACACATTACTGCGAGTATTATTGCTGTGGAGCTCTGTTATACACTCAGACACATTACTGGGGGTATTATTGCTGTGGAGCTCTGTTATACACTCAGACACATTACTGGGAGTAGTATTGCTGTGGAGCTCTGTTATACACACAGACACATTACTGGGAGTATTATTGCTGTGGAGCTCTGTTATAAACTCAGACACATTACTGAGAGTATTATTGCTGTGGAGCTCTGTTATACACTCAGACACATTGCTGGGAGTATTGTTGCTGTGGAGCTCTGTTATACACTCAGACACATTGCTGGGAGTATTGTTGCTGTGGAGCTCTGTTATACACACAGACACATTACTGGGAGTATTATTGCTGTGGAGCTCTGTTATACACTCAGACACACTGCTGGGAGTATTGTTGCTGTGGAGCTCTGTTATACACTCAGACACATTGCTGGGAGTATTGTTGCTGTGGAGCTCTGTTATACACTCAGACACTTTACTGGGAGTATTATTGCTGTGGAGCTCTGTTATACGCTCAGACACATTACTGGGAGTATTATTGCTGTGGAGCTCTGTTATACGCTCAGACACATTACTGGGAGTATTATTGCTGTGGAGCTCTGTTATACACTCAGACACATTACTGGGAGTATTATTGCTGTGGAGCTCTGTTATACACTCAGACACACTGCTGGGAGTATTGTTGCTGTGGAGCTCTGTTATACACTCAGACACATTGCTGGGAGTATTGTTGCTGTGGAGCTCTGTTATACACTCAGACACTTTACTGGGAGTATTATTGCTGTGGAGCTCTGTTATACGCTCACATTACTGGGAGTATTATTGCTGTGGAGCTCTGTTATACACTCAGACACACCAACAATATGGAAATCCTGGAAAAAGAAGGACAATATGATAGAAAAGAGAGACAGAGGGATTTGAGCCAAAATAGGGTCTTATTTTCTTAAATAGACCCCTGAGGAGTAAAATGGCAGCTGATGTTGCTGTTGTCAGCTCTCTCAGTTTAACAAGATTGTTTGTTTTGTGAATATATCTAGTAATTCTTAATTTCTCCACTCGTAACAATTTGGTTTAGAAATAAGCTTTGTTTTGTTTGATATTGTTGGGTTATTCCCTAAAGCAGTAATTAAAGGTAAATTTAAAAATGTATGCCGAAGTAGCCTAAATTTAAAAAAAAAAAAACTCTCAAAGTCAACTTTTTATTTTGGCCTCTAATTTAAAATTTCATCTGAATTTCATACAATTCACACTGTAGAGATATTATACAGAGTACAACTATTGCAAAGGTTACAGCAGGGTCTCACTCAATGGCGTACCTACCACTTGTGCAGGTGTCGCTGCTGTGACCTGACCCATCACACCAGGAGGCCCGGCCGCAGCCATGTCCCCTGTGACCATGGGCCACCTGCATACCTTCTGGACACACATGGAGGGACTGGGAGGGTTGGGAATAACACATATTCAGGGGCTGGTGAAATGGGACGCATGGAGGGGCTGGGGGAGTTGGGAATAACACACATTCATGGGATGGTGAAATGGGACGCATGGAGGGATGTGGGGGAAGAAAGGAGATGTATGGTGGTGCCGTGGTGGAAATGAGATTCATGGAGAGGCTAGGGAGGAATGAGACACGTGGAGGGACTATGGGGGAGGGAATGAGTCGGGGGGGATATGATAGAAACATTTAAATACATAAAGGGAATCAACACAGTAAAGGAGGAGACTATATTTAAAAGAAGGAGAACTACCACAACAAGAGGACATAGTCTTAAATTAGAGGGGCAAAGGTTTAAAAATAATCTCAGGAAGTATTACTTTACTGAGAGGGTAGTGGATGCATGGAATAGCCTTCCAGCTGAAGTGGTAGAGGTTAACACAGTAAAGGAGTTTAAGCATGCGTGGGATAGACATAAGGCTATCCTAACTATAAGATAAGGCCAGGGACTAATGAAAGTATTTAGAAAATTGGGCAGACTAGATGGGCTTAGTGGTTCTTATCTGCCGTCACATTCTATGTTTCTATGAGTCGCGTAAAGGGGCTAGGGGAGAGGAAATGAGTCGAGTGGAGGGGCTGGAGGGATAAGACACATGGGGCAGCCCCTGGGCAATTTTCGCACCGGGTCCTAGTAATTTCTAGTTATGTTTCTGGCTTCACTATGCACGTCTGTCAGTATGCGAGTATGGTTCACCAACCCTTCCCATCCATTGGGTGACTCACATTATCTCATATCAGGGTACAGATATTATGAAAGGATCTAGCTATAGCACAGGTTATAGACATTACAAAGTTACATCCACATGGAAGCCAGGAACAAAGGTTTCCTAGCAGAACATTGCCCAGAGCATAACATTGCCGCCAGCTGGCCTGCCTTCTTCTCCACCTGATATAAAAGAAACCATGATTCATCAGACCAGGCAACCTTCTTCCATTGCTCATAATCCAGTTCTGATGCTAATGACTAAATTTAAGGCGTTTTTGGCAGTTTGACAGAGGTCATCATAGGCACTTTGCCCAATCAGTGGCTACGGAGCCCCACACGCAGCATACTGTAATACATTGTGTCACCTTTCTATCATGTCATGACACCTTTCTATCATGTCATGTTTTTCATCAATTTGAGCTCCAGTAGCTCTGTGTGATCTAACCAGACAGGCTAGCATTTGATCCCCGTGTGCATAAATGAGCCTTGGGTACCATGATGCACCATGATGCTGGTTCACTGGTTGTCCTTCCTTGCACCACTTTTGGTACTAACCACTGCATACCGGCAGGGCCGGCGCTTCCTATAAGGCGAACTAGGCAGCCGCCTAGGGCGCCATATAGGAGGGGGCGCCCTGCGCCCCCATCGCCGGCCCTTTAAATGCCGCAGCCGCCTGAACGCTCTATAGAGAGCGCTCAGGCGGCTGCCACAGTGCCTCACCTCCCCTGCCCTGCTGTAGCGTGGCCGAGCTCCTTTCCGGTCCGCGACCCGGACCGGGTCGCGGACCGGATAGGAGCTCGGCCACGCTACAGCAGGGCAGGGGGGTTGAGGTGAGGAGAAGCTGCTGGGAGGGGGGGAGATGATGATGAGGGGGGAGATGATTGATGGGAGGGGGGAGATGATTGATGGGAGGGGGGGATGGGAGGGGGGAGATGATTGATGGAGGGGGGAGATGATTGATGGGGGAGATGGGAGGGGGGAGATGATGGGAGGGAGGGAGATGGGAGGGGGGAGATGATTGATGGAAGGGGAGATGATGGGGATGATGATGGGGAGATGATTTGATGGGAGGGAGGGGGGAGATGATGATGGAGGGAGGGGAGATGATGATGGGGAGATGGGAGGGGGAGATGATTTGATGGGGTGGAGATGATTTGATGGGAGATGGGGAGAGATGATTTGATGGGAGGGAGGGGGGGAGATGATGATGGGGGGGAGATGATTTAATGGGAGGGGGGGAGATGATTGATGGGGGGGAGATGATTTGATGGGAGGGAGGGAGATGGTTTGATGGGAGGGAGGGGGATGATTTGATGGGAGGGAAGGGGGGAAATGATTTGATGGGGGGAGATGATTTGATGGGAGGGGGGGAGATGATTGATGGGAGGGAGATGATTGATGGGAGGGGGGGAGATGATTGATGGGAGGGAGATATGATTGATGGGACACACACACTGCATCCCTTATGCATACAAACACATATTCACACAATGCATCCCTTACACACAACAAGAAACACACAATACATCCCTTATACACAAACACTCACTGCTTTCTATCCCTTACACACAAACAACACTGCATCACCTACACAAACTGGTATCCCTATACACTACATTCCGTAAGCACACACATTAGATCCTCTACAGTAACACATAACACATCCCCTACACACTCTACTCCCTGTGAGTTCATGGGTGGAACATGTAGGTGGCCTTATGGGTGGGCTTTATGGGCATACTCACCGTCAGGCCCTGGGGCCCAGACCTTGAGCTATGTAAGAGGCCCCCAAAAATGGAGCTGCTTCCCGTTCTCCCAGAACATTGAATTTTGTGACCACAGTTACAAACAGCCTCCAGAGATCCTGTTCTACACCAGACCAGTGGAGCCAGACTGCAGCCAGAGCCCATCACCATCCTCATCTGATTGTAAGTAGGCAATCTAGTATATTATTAGTGACACTAATCTCTAATTTACCTCACATTAAATGGACACTATAGTCCCCAGAACCACTGCAGCTTAATAAAGTTGTTCTGGTGTCTATAGTTTGTCCCTGCAGGCTTTTTAATGTAAACACACACTGTGTGCAGCACTGGCACTAGTTCATATGGCAGATTATATGGGTGGGGCACTGCGATGTCCCGGGGGGGTGGAGGGGCGGCAAATCTTTATTTTGCCTAGGGCGGCAAAAATCCTTGCACCGGCCCTGTATACCGGGAAGATTTGTTGTATTGGAGATACTCTGTCCCAGTCGTGTAGCCATCACTATTAGGCCCTTGTCAAAGTCACTCAGATCTTTTCTTTGTCCATTTTTACTGCTTCCAACACATGAAATTCAAGAACTGACAGTTCACTTGCTGCCTAACATATCCCACCCCTTGACAGGTGCCATTGTAACAATATAATCAACGTTATTCACCTCACCTGTCAATAGTTCTTATTTTGTAGCTGATCAGTGTATGATATTCATGTTATTTACTGGTTATATGTTACCCACGACATTTACACCAGAGGTGACACCAAAACGTTTGTGACATGTCGTTTGGATGACACGGATTGGCTCGACGACAAAATATGATGCAGGTCTCTGTGCAAATAAACAGAAGTTGAGTGGAAGTATTCTGTTTCATTATTGACACTTAGCATCGGTGCGCACATTGTTGGTTGTGTAAAAAATTATGCCGAGCATGCAATGGTGGCTGGAAGATGCTGAAGCAATGTTTTATATATATAAAAGAAAATGTTTGGAGAAACATGAAACAACAAAAACATAAACATTGCAATAATACAAATGCACCACCTAGGGAGTGTCTCTCGTTCTATTTTGATTAGACATGGAAACAAAGTGAGATTATGTAATGAAAACATCCAAAAGGGATCCTCTCATAGGAGGCAGGGGAATTGGGCACAACGTCCATTACTCGGTTTGTTACGGCACCCCCAGGCATAAAAGGGTTAAACCGCCGTTTAGTAGATCTTCCCTTCCAGAGACACAGGCACAGCTACTGCAGAACACCAAACTCCCGAACTGCATACAAAGTAGCACTCCAAACTCCCGAACTGGAACCTCACGAATAGCTGCTAGCAGACAAACAAGAAAAAGCACCCAAACGGCTTACACTCCTGGCAATCAGTCTCTAACAGCATACAGTAAATCCCCCCAAAGATGAGACAGAGCTCCGTGTTGAGGGTCAAGCAGTGGTCTGGTTTATTGAGGGCTACCTGCCCAGTATTTATGCAGGTCTCTCTGGTCACTCCCCTAGGGGACCAGATGGAAGACTGTAACACAGACAGACATGTATCACATTCAGACACACAGAAGTAAACCATCCCCACAATGCATCCTAATTTCCCTCCCTCTATCCTGGAGATAATTGGGAAGTAATCCAATTATCTCCCAGGACAGAGGTAAAACTCCATTATACACATGGGGACACAAAAACAGTAAAATACATTAAAACATACAGTGTTACATTTAATACATAAAATCCATACATGTCACATATCCCCAGATAGCTGGGATCTGAGCACACATAACTACCGAATAGCGCTCAGATCCTATTCACACAGTTCAATTGCCATGGAGCCAAAGTCTTTAATTACACGAATAGGCTCCATGGCATAGCTATCTGGGTTAAAACATTCACTGAAGTAAAGTCCCGATCAATTCAGCGTTTGGCTAAACAGCCACAAATAGAAGCAGGGAAGGCTGGAGGCTCAGCGGTGCACTGATTCCGGGCTGAGCACCGCTGACCATCCGGGGAGCTCCATAACACCGCCACGTAGCAGCCGCTAAGTGTAACCGCGACCACCCAGTAATAGTCAATTAAGCTGCGGTTAACCGCAGCTACTGGGTGGTCAATTGACTGCACACGCTAGCTTCAGGGAGGTGAATTGAAGGCACACGTCAGCTTCCCGGTAGTCGCGCCTTTGGTATTTTGTTCGGTAGATAAAATCTACCAAACGCCCTGGAAGAAAGTCATGAATAAGCCTTTTTGCAGGGAAAATAAAGTATTTTAAAAGTCCGGTCCATAGTCTAAAGGGAGCAGGCGGGCAACCAGGCTCCTCCAATGCAATTGCTCTCGTCACACTGTTATTGTTAATTTTGGCAATAAAGTGTCTGGGCAATAGAAAAGACCTTGGGTCCACATCAAATGGTCTAAAACATTAGACAATAGTCATTGAATATTGCGCCAAAAAGGAGGCACATTAGGGCAGTTCTACCACAGGACCTCCAGCATGTCAGGTGCGGCTCACGCCATTTGTAACAATTTCACTACGTGTGTATATCATTGCATTATCATTTTAATAAGATGTTCTTGTAAGTGAACACAAATTGAAATTTTACCACAAACCTTCTAAACAAAATTCGCAGGTGCCAGGAAACCTGTTGAGCTAATTGAGCAGCTCTTTGGTACATTAGAAGAAGAGGGAGGCCCAAGCCACGCATTTGCATTGGCCAGTATAGTAATTTTCTGGCTATCCTGAGTCTTTTATTGCCCCAGAGGAAATTGTATACAGGGGATGGGAGATCCTGAAAAAAAAGAATGCAAGGGGACGATGTTTATCTTAATGGAATAGATTCTCCCCATCCAAGAGATCAGTATAGATTCCAATTATCCAAATCCCTTTTCAAATCACAAAACAAAGGATCATAATTGGCTGGTCCAAACTTAGGATAGCATCAAACGAACCCCCAAATATTTTATAATGGTATCCTGACTTTGGAAACCAAATCCCTTCCCAATCCGTGCCGGAGCCTGCAGCAGCCAGATTAAGAGAAAAGGCACTTGATTTATCCATATTTATTTTGTACCCCAAGGTAGTCCGAAATTCTGATAAAGCTCATAAAGAGATGGACAAACTGTCAGTCAGAATCAACAGAAGGTCATCAGCGTATGCCAACACTACAAACATATATCCCTGTATTGTCATTCCTGCAATATCCAAAGTGAACATAATATGGTCTAAAAGGGACTCAAGAGACAGGTGACGAACAAGGGAGGAAGGGTCCATCCCAGTTATGGACCGTTTTGCAATGAAAAAATAATGAACAAAGATCACAAGATCCGAATCTGGGCCCAAGGACCTAAATATAAAGCTATATATAAGGCACAGGGATTAAGAGTCAATCCATATTCGCATAAAACAGTCACCTGGACCCCAGCAATTGTCTAGCAGCATTGTCCAAAATAAGTTTTCTAATTGCAGTTCAAACTGCCTTCACATCCCAAAATGTTTTGGGATTTTATATGTATTAATTCTCGTTTGCAGAGGCTATGTTGATAATTGAAACCAATGAGTAGGGATGAATTCAGGCACCACAAGAGAAGGGTAGATAAATAGGAATATTTAATATAGACAGCAATGTCCGCATGATCTGAAATCAACAAATCATCCCGAGAATGAATGAAACGTGGACTGAATGCTTCACCTCTTATTAATTCTCTTTTCTCCCTGCTTTTTGGAACCCATTGTACAGCGCTACGGAATCTGATGGCGCTATATAAATAATAATAATAATAATAATAATAATAATAATAATAACTATAGTTCATTGATCTTACCAGCAGGCTAATACTTAGGGACAATATGGAGAAACGTGAAACAAATAAACCAGTTATTCCTAGATACTAGGGCAGACTAGGGACCAGCTTGGTTTTGGTCTATCTCTGTCTCTGCACGGACCCTACATCATACTAGCAATACAGATTGATACAAGCATGTGTGGGCCCCCTACAGTAGACACAGGGGTACTGCCGTTTTAGCTTGTATCATCATTTTTATTTTTTTTCCCTACATGGGTTTAAGGTTTAAGAGGATAGCAGAGACCTCTATTGGTGTATGATAGGTACTACAGAGAGGTGATTGTTTTGAATCAGCTTAGCCTAATTGTAAATTAAGGATTTGAAATAAAGCTACTCTAAACTGATGATGGCCATCAGATTATTTTTGTTTTTAAAATTTGATATGGCTTCATGAGTCCTTTTTATATTATTTTATAATAAAAGTTTTGTTTTATTGAACCACAGTTACAACTGAAATTGTTTTAACCTCTAACCTCTCCACCATAGACACAAGCTTATTTCAGTTACAAATCTATCCGCAAATAAGTGCCATGTGGGGCAGAATAGAAAGTTTCATCGGAGGTGCCAGGTTGCTGAGCTATCTAGACATCAATGAAGTTGTGAGAACATGTGAATTTGTGCTCCCTGTGCTATTGCCAGCCACAGGACATGGTATGGCATTAAGGTTCCCTCCCAGTAGCAGGAAATCGAAACATGGCAATAATAAATTGGACAATTTAAAATGTATTGTCAGCGGAAATAGGGGCGAACACATTTAGGAAATGAATGGGTGTATCATGCAGGAACCACGTAAGGAGACTATATCTCCCATCCCCATCTAGGGTAACATTAGACACTTGTAAGAGACAACTCATCCGAAGAAGAATCTCAACGGCATTAACTTTACCAAGTGAGCCAGAGGTGTGAGTCCTAGCGTAAATATGATCTATAAGGCTAATAAGGGAGACCCTGGGAGATGTGTTTGACGAGCGTACACTTTATCAGCCCTAAGCAACGTAAGTACCCTCAATAGACATCTTTGTATTCCAATGCTATTTAGATCATTCACTTCCAAATAAACCACTTTAAGGGACTAAAATGTTAGGAAAGAGAAAAGAGGATTATGAGAAGAAGCATATGGAACCAAGAGTTGGAGAGTGTATAAATATATAACCTGTATAACTTACTAAATTATACTCAGGGCCGGCCTTTGGCCTTTAGGTGCCCTGTGCGAGAAAACTTTTAACCCACCCCCACCCCCATAAGCGGCACTAGGTCCCGTATCACAGGCACGGGTGCATCCGCCATTTTGTGTGCCGTCGCTCGACTCTCAATTTGTTGTTGCGGCATCTCCCACCATGAACGGGGGGGCCTCAGCGTGTAGCCCAATAGGTGCCGGGATAACCCCCACCGGCCCAGAGGGGGGGAAAGTGGGACCCAAGCTGTCTGCGGGGTGGATGATGGACGGGGGACCGGCCGCATCCCTCGCCCTGTAGGAAGTTGCAGGCCGCAGAGAGCCCTCATCTTCAAGAGTGAGCTCTACCTTCGAGGTTTCACCCCCATAGGTTGCCCATACACTCCCCTGTCGATGCATGCCCATGTCAGGAGGAATTAGGGGGTAGATTGTCCTTTTTTTCGCTTTGAAATGTATTTAGGCTGAGGAGCTCCCTCAACCTGCGTCCTGCTCAGTCAGTGGCCTGGCCCCGCCCCCCCCATGAATTAATAATGATTTAAAAACAAATATTCATTCCTCCTTTCCTGTTGTTACCTAGTTGGGAGAGGTGCATGCTGATCTGAATCTGGTTTGCCCCTCCACTGGGTACAGACCATGCGTAACTGTCTCGCGAGCTCAGGGACTTGCAGTGTCCTGTGGTAATCTGACGCAGCGCTCTGATTATTCTGAGCTAGGAAGACAGCTACTTATAGTATGCAGGCCAGAAGTGCCAGACTGCCTCCCCTACATTACAGAGGAGCAGACTAAGTATGTCACATAATACTGTGAGTGGTTTTGCTTGTGAGCTCTGGATTATACCTATTTATCTTGACCTCTTTGGAAATAAAATTTGTAGTAATGCGCTACTTCTCCATTTATCACCGAGCTCCTCAACAATAAAGCTCCCAGTAATGTGGAGCTCTGTGACAAGATCATACACTACACAACAATACAACTCTAAGTAATGTGTCTATTAGTGTATCACTAACTATAAAACACAGAGTAATGTGCATTTTATATACCAGAGCTCCACTGTAATAAATCCCACTATAATATGATGTAATGTTTGTGTTGTCTGTATATGTGATTGGTGTGATGACTGTGTGTGATATTTGTAATGGGTGGATAAACTGTGTGTGATATGCGTGTATTGGTTGTATGTGATATTTGTGCTGGGTTTATTGGCTGTGTGTGATGCGTATTTAATTCAGATAAAAATATGCATTTAGGCCTATGTGTGAATGCAGGTATATATTTTTGCAGAGTTATGTGCACGCAGTTATACATATACTCTGTCAAATCCACCACATGCACACAGTCGCAGGCAGATAGTTACAAACACAGGATCAGGCAGAAACACACAGGTACAGGCAGTCACACAAATACACAGTTACAGGCAGACAGTCACACACACATGTACAGACAGACAGTAACATACATACAGTCTTACACACACAGGCACACAGCCACACACACACAAACACACACAGAGGCAGACAGCCATACACACACAGAGGCAGGCAGCCACACACACAGATGCAGACAGTCACACACACACAGGCAGACCGCTACACACCCGCAGGCAGACAGCCACACACAGGCAGACCGTCACACACACACAGTCGGTCACGCACACACACAGGCAGACAGTCAAACACACAGACAGCCATACACACACAGACAGACAATCACACATAGTTACCTCTATTCATTATGGAGGAGTGGAAGCAGTGCAGCACCTGGAGACTGGTTGTTAGGGAAGCAGGGACTCCTTCCTTCTTCCCCTACAGAAGTTACCCGGCACTTTTAGCCCCACGCCCACTGTCAGTTCAGCCCCGCCCCACTGCACAGTAAGCTCCCCCCCCCCCCACAATATTGGGGTTTTTGTTTTTTCATAATCCCCGCCGGCCATGTGTGAGCTGTGAGCTGAGTAGAATTGTGTAATATACTGTGTATCAATAATAATAATTATAATAATGACCTGTATAATAATATACTATAATATATTACATGTATAATAACTTGTATAATATACTGTGTATCAATAATAATAATAACCTGTATAATAATATACTATAATATATTACATGTATAGTAATTTGTATAATATGCTGTGTATCATTAATAACAACCTGTCTAATAATATACTATAACACACTACATGTATAAAAATCTGGAATATACACTGTGTATCATTAATAATAACAACCTGTATAATAATATACTATATGTATAATAACCTGTATAGTAATATACTATAACATACTACATGTATAATAACCTGTGTGTCAATATATAACATTTATAATAACCTGTATAATACACTGTATATAACATGGTATATTATAGCATAACCAGTATATTATAATATATATTACTATATAACAAGTTTATGAAAGTAGAATATTATACAGGTTATATAGTGATACACAGTATATTATAGTACATTATACAAGTAGTATATTGATAAACAGTATATTATAGTATATTATATATTGATACACAGTATATTATACATGTAGTATATTAATAAACAGTATATGTGACAAACCGCCGTCACTTGAGTACCATGCCCACTAGCTTGCCCGCATTGTGTTCAGGTCCTCAGGCTGGGGATCGCCCTACCTACTCCTAAAGGAGCCTAATCATTGTCCGGGGGAGATCCAGGAGCCTTATGCCTGCAGCCGGACTGTCAGCGAGGAAGACAGCGACTGCAGGGGCTCCCTACCCGGGAGCTACAAGTCCAGGCTAGTAGTTGCCCAAAGAGCACTCTCTCCGATGCTACCTACGTGGAGATATCCACCGGAGAGAGACGCGAGCCCTAGCCAACCCTCTGGAGCTGGAGGGTCGGCTTCCCAGCCGCGGAGTCCCGCCGCCATCTGGAATTCCATGCCAACCAATAGGAAAAGGAGCTCCTACTATTTAAACAAGGTTTGTGCCCTTTCTTCTGATAGGCCAGCGCAAGCGCTGATTGGTCGCTGCAGGGTGGAGGCGACCAATAGGAGGAGGAGCTACTATTCCAACTTGGTTCGCGCCCTTTTTCCTGATAGGCCGGCGCAAATTAAAGGGTTTAGCTCAGAGCGCCTCCCCTCCCTGAGCACTGATTGCTGCTTGGTTTAGGCGCAAAGTTTGAATTTACCGGCCTAGACCTAGCAATTCCGTGGAACTAATTGCGGGAATGTATAGAGCCTCAAGCCCAGAC
The DNA here is from genome assembly GCA_933207985.1 of Pelobates cultripes. NCBI lineage: Eukaryota > Metazoa > Chordata > Amphibia > Anura > Pelobatidae > Pelobates > Pelobates cultripes. The sequence continues at coordinate 361,303,915 of OW240913.1, forward strand.
TTTACATGATGATTTCATGGCTAATCATGGCAGCATATATACATCATAAGAATATCCAGGTTTTCAAGGAAGCGACAAAGAGACATCATAACATCAAAGGAGTATTTTGAAATTATCAGAACACATTAACAGTGACATGAACAGAATTTAGGACTTAACGTCCAAATTGTGCCTCATTGACAGCATTGACGTCCAACTTGTAATTTTGGATAAATGTATTCAATGAAGTCCAAGTGCCATCTTTACAAATACTGTCTGGAGAGACATTTGCCACAGAAGCTGAAACTGCATGTGTAGAATGTGCCTTGTTACCCTTAGGAACAGGTGTAGATTGGCATTGATATGCCTTGTAGATAGCTTATACCACCCATTGCCTCAACGTGGAGGAAGAGGCCGCTTCACCTTTTCTATGGCCATATGGCAAGACAAAAAGTCTAGAAGACTTTCAAAAGTGCTCATCTTTTCAATGTAGAAGGAGAGAGCTCTAACCACATCTCTGCCTTTGGCAGAAATTCTGGCATAGGATGAAATATAACCTTATCCTTTTGAAAAAAAAATGTGGAGGGAGATTCAAATGATAAAGCCTGAAGCTCACACATTCTCCCAAGAAGATCACCATCAACAAAAGAACCTTCTAAATTATCAGTACCATAGAAGCACTTTCAAGACCAATGGTAGGTAACATTGTATGTAATAAACACCTTCAATGGAGACTGGAGCTTCATTACCACTTTCATAAATCTTACCACCACTCTCAAGGCTGAAAGTGCAGAAATATAGATCTTTAAGGTATTGCAACTAAGACCCTTGTCCAGACCTGATTGCAGAAAACAAGAAGACAAGGTTGGAGGAGTAATCTCAACATTCTGTTCCTGGGACCAGGAGACAAAGGCATACGAGATTTTATAATAAGTAGATAAAGTCGAATACATATGGGATTGTACAATGGTTTTAATGACAGTGTCTGGAAAACCTTCTTCCACTAAAGACTCCCACTCAATCTCCAGGCCAACACCTCTAGCACTTGCAAATATAGTATATTATATTACACAGGTTATATATTGATACATAGTATACTATATTATACAGGATATACACTAATACAATGTATATCATACAGGATTCTATAACGTTCCATACAGTGTATATTATATTATTATATATTGATACATAGTATATTATATTGCACAAGTTATATATTGATACATAGTATATTTGTGGCAGAACCAGCCACCTATTTGTATTAAAGCCTTAGTTGGTTCGACAATTTGAAGTTCCCGAACAGATTAAAGCTATATTGTTTGTGTGTTGAACCATCTACCGAACAGTGGAACCACCTAGGGGAGTCGTGTGCCTCCAGTTGTCGGTATTCACACTTAGAAACTGCGAGGTTCTAGGTGGTCGGATGGGTGGCCGTCGTTCATATGACCGAACATGTGGCGGCGGCCATCTTTGTTCACGAACACAGACACTGGTGTTTGGTCGTCCAGTGCATGGAACTATAATCGGACACTCGACGGGGCAAACCCCGCTAAACTTGGTCACTTGGTGTGTTCGTTTCTATTCACCTATAAAGACCAGCATTCGTATGGAATAAACTACCGAACACAGGGCACAAGACCCCCGTAACACAAACAGTTCCATTCGTTATTTCGATGGTTGATACTCCCGAAAAAAGACCGGTCAAAGCCTAAAACCCTATGGAACTTGGGGATTTCACCTTGTGGTTGACTTCACTAAACTTCACTCGAATGGCGTTCCTAATCTACCGAACGGATTTGAGTGATAGTTCGACAGAGTGGGCGCTCAGGTCCCTGCTATTCGGTGAAGTATCTTTCGTGGAGTTCTGAACAATATTAGTATGTTTTATGAGGGTTTTGAAATATTGTATATTTTCTGTACCTGGGAGATAATGTAATTAAAGAGTTGTTCTTACTCAATTATCTCCCAGGTACAGAGGAGGGAGATAATAGTATACTTTGTCCCCTGTCTCCCACAAGGTCCACCAGTGAAAAGCCCCTGGAGTGTAAATTAAGAAAACCCTTGCATGGGGAGTTGCATAAAAGCCAGCTGTGGCAGAATAAAAATCTGTTGACTCCCAGAACTGTGTATCGTCCGGTTATTGGGGAATTGGGATTGTGTTGCTGCACTGCATTTCTTTTTGATGTTCTACCGTCTACCATCCGAGATATTGTATAGTACATTATTATACAGGATATACAGTAATACATAGTATATTATTATTACACAGGTTATATGGTGATACTTAGTATATTATTATACAGGGTATACAGTAATACATAGTATATTATTATTACACAGGTTATATAATGATACAATATATATTATCATTACACAGGGTATACACTGATACTTAGTATATTATTATACAGGGTATACAGTAATACATAGTATATTATTATTACACAGGTTATATGGTGATACATAGTATATTATTATTATTATACAGTTTATATAGTGTATTATTATTACACAGGCTATAGAGGAAAATATATTCATATTTACCATAATTTTATTTTCCTGGTCATAGGCCATGGCAGCACAACAATGGGTAGCTCCTCCCCATCCCTAGTTAGACAGGAACTAATTAAAACAAGGGTATAAGTACCCCCTCCTACCCTCAGTCTTGTATTCCAGCAAAATCCCTGGGCGGGATCTTTGTGCTGCCATGGCCTATGACCAGGAAAGGAAAATTACGGTAAGTATGAATAAATTTTCCTCTTTCCTGGCCATATCCATGGCAGCACAACAATGGGTAATACCCAAGCAATAACCAAGGGAGGGAAAAGAATACACGGACTCAAAATATTTTGTAATGCAAGTGTATTAGCACATCAATAAGTGAAATCATACAAAAAGAAGGGGGTATATCCATACTGTTTATGCCTTGCCCATACCTGCTACCCCCAGGGTCACTGCAGTCAGTAGGGTAGTGGCTCCTTATGCTTGCTACCCCTAGGGTCACTGCAGTCAGTAGGGTATTGGCTCCTTATGCTTGCTACCCCTAGGGTCACTGCAGTCAGTAGGGTAGTGGCTCCTTATGCTTGCTACCCCTAGGGTCACTGCAGTCAGTAGGGTAGTGGCTCCTTATGCTTGCTACCCCTAGGGTCACTGCAGTCAGTAGGGTAGTGGCTCCTTATGCTTGCTACCCCTAGGGTCACTGCAGTCAGTAGGGTAGTGGCTCCTTATGCTTGCTACCCCTAGGGTCACTGCAGTCAGTAGGGTATTGGCTCCTTATGCTTGCTACCCCTAGGGTCACTGCAGTCAGTAGGGTAGTGGCTCCTTATGCTTGCTACCCCTAGGGTCACTGCAGTCAGTAGGGTAGTGGCTCCTTATGCTTGCTACCCCTAGGGTCACTGCAGTCAGTAGGGTAGTGGCTCCTTATGCTTGCTACCCCTAGGGTCACTGCAGTCAGTAGGGTAGTGGCTCCTTATGCTTGCTACCCCTAGGGTCACTGCAAGCTTCCCCCAGCCACTGCGGGGTCCTCCAGGGGACACCTTTGCACAGGGCCGTATACTGGAGCTTCCCAAGGAAGAGAGGCTTAACTTCCCTGGGGCCAAGGGTAAAAAGCCTTAAAGTAAGCCATAAAAAAAATAGTTCTCAGTCTGAAAAGACTAATCTGTCCTAGATATAGGACAGGAACAAAAAGACTGATGGTAGGAGGGGTAGGAGGGGGTACTTATACCCTTGTTTTAATTAGTTCCTGTCTAACTAGGGATGGGGAGGAGCTACCGATTGTTGTGCTGCCATTGAAATGGCCAGGAAACACTGATACCTAGTGTATTATTATTACACAGGTTATACACTGATACCTAGTGTATTATTATTACACAGGTTATACACTGATACATAGTATATTATTATTATTATTATTATTATAATACAGGTTATACACTGCTACATATTATATTATTACACAGGGTATATATACACTGATACATAGTATATTATTATTATACAGGTTATATAGTGATACATAGTATATTTTTATTATTATACAGGTTATATAGTATATTATTATTATACAGGCTATACACTGATACATAGTATATTATTAATACACAGGCTCTACACATTGATACATAGTATATTATTATTATTATTATTATTATTATTATTATACAGGTTATACACTGATACATATTATATTATTACACAGGGTATATATACACTGATACATAGTATATTATTATTATTATACAGGTTATATAGTATATTGTTATTACACAGGCTATACACTGATACATAGTATATTATTATTACACAGGCTATACACTGATACATAGTATATTATTACATGGGTTTTACACTGATACATAGTATATTATTATTATTATTATTATTATCATTATACAGGTTATACACTGATACATATTATATTATTACACAGGGCATATATACACTGATACATAGTATATTATTAATACAAAGGTTATACACTGATACATAGTATATTATTATTATACAGGTTATATAGTGATACATAGTATATTATGATTACAGAGGGTATATACTGATACAATATATATTGTTATTACACAGGTTATATAGTGATACAATATATATTATTATTATTACTACACAGGGTATATAGTGATACAATGTATATTATTATTACTACACAGGGTATATAGTGATACAATGTATATTATTACACAGGCTATGCACTGATACAATATATATTATTACACAGGCTATAAACTGATACAATTTATATTATTACACAGGTTATTATAGTGATACAATGTATAAGTATATATATATATATATATATATATATATATTACACAGGTTATATAGTGATACAATATATATTATTATTACACAGGGCATACAATGATACAATATATATTATTATTACACAGGGTATACATTGATACAATGTAAATTATTACACAGGGTATACATTGATACAATGTATATTATTATTACACAGGCTATAAACTGATACAATGTATATTATTACACAGGTTATTATAGTGATACAATGTATATTATTACACAGGGTACATAATGATACAATGTATATTATTACACAGGTTATATACTGATACAATATATAAGTATATATATATATATTACACAGGTTATATAGTGATACAATATATATTATTATTACACAGGGCTACACTGATACAATATATATTATTATTACACAGGGTATACATTGATACAATGTATAATATTACACAGGGTATACATTGATACAATGTATATTATTATTACACAGGGTATAAACTGATACAATGTATATTTTTACACAGGGTATACACTGATATAATGTATATTATTACACAGGTTATACACTGATACAATATATTATTATTACACAGGTTATATAGTGATACAATATATATTATTATTACACAGGGTATATAGTGATATATAGTATATTATTACACAGGGTATACACTGCTACATAGTATATTATTACATAGGTTATATATATATACACTGATACATAGTATATTATTATTATATATATGTTATAAACTGATACAATGAATATTATTACACAGGTTATATAGTGATAAAATATATATTATTATTACACATGTATATTATTATTATATATGTTATACACTGATACATGTATATTATTATATATATGTTATACACTGATACAATGTATATTATTATATATGTTATAGACTGATACAATGTATATTATTATTATAATTATATATGTTATATACTGACACAATGTATATTATTATTATTATTATATGTTATAGACTGATACAATGTATATTATTATTATTATATATGTTATACACTGATACAATGTATATTATTATTATAATTACATATGTTATATACTGACACAATGTATATTATTATTATTATATATGTTATAGACTGATACAATGTATATTATTATTATTATTATATGTTATAGACTGATACAATGTATATTATTATTATTATATATGTTATAGACTGATACAATGTATATCACACAGGGTTCTGTAACATTCCATCAGTCGCTGTATTTAAAGAGCCCACGTGGCTGGAATGTTGTGCCGCTGGGTTTTGGGGGAGGGTTACGTGACGTCACACCGCCCAGCTGCGGCAGAGCGTGGAAGGGGGCGTGGCGCTAGTTGATTGATGGTTCTGTAGGGAAGTGGGCGGGGCGTGCAGCAGTTTCCCAGCCGAGTCCCAGAATCAGGCAGAGCCGCCGCCGAACCCCGGCCGAGAGAACGTTCCACCGTCTCCAGGCAACCGGACCGCGGGTAACCGGGGCAACTGACAGGCTCACCTGGCTGTATGTGGGGGTTCCATAGCGGCAGTGTATGGGGGGGAGGAGGGTGACAGCTGCTCAGGGATAGGCCGTAACAGGAGATATGGCCCGGCTGGACAGCCCCAGGCACAGCAGTGACGTCATGTGTGAGGTCACTCAGTGCCTGGCCCCTGTTATATAGTATCACTAAATCAACCTGCATTGTAGCCACTTATATCTGACCAGGAAGTCACATTGCTTTGGCCACTGTCTGGGGTCTGTATGGCCGTCCCTGGCCTGCGCCTGTACCGGCGGTGGCCATCCCTGGCCTGCGTCTGTACCGGCGGTGGCCGTCCCTGGCCTGCGTCTGTACCGGCGGTGGCCGTCCCTGGCCTGCGTCTGTACCGGCGGTGGCCGTCCCTGGCCTGCGTCTGTACCGGCGGTGGCCGTCCCTGGCCTGCGTCTGTACCGGCGGTGGCCGTCCCTGGCCTGCGCCTTGGCTGTCGGCCTGCGTCTGTACTGGCGGTGGCCGTCCCTGGCCTGCGGCTTTACTGGTAACGGTCATTGGCCATACCCTTTACGGTCACTGGCGTGGGTTTTTACTACTAGTGGCACAGCTGTGATGCCTGAATTATGGGACCAGGATGTTACAAGAAGGGCAGCACTTTTTAACTATTGACCAGCTGTTTAGGCAACTCTAGAAACCCTGCGAAGACATGTCTGGAAATTTCCTTAACCTCTTAAGCCATTTCTTTGTATAAAAAAAGCTGTTAATGCTAGTACTCTGCTCGCAGGCAGAATCGTCTATTCCGTTTTGTATTGGTTTGTCTATACTGCAATGTGTGTCTCTTCCCTGATTGTACAGCGCTGTGGAATAGGTTGGTGCTTTAAAAATTCCAGTGATAATAAGTCTATTAATGCAGCTTTTTTTTTTTATTTATTACATGGGGAGAGACTTAAAATTAAATAATTGATAACCTAAATCTCTTTTCCCCAAAAGAGTTTGTTTCATGCATTTTCTTGTACAATTCTGTTTATTTCTCTTAATTGCATCAGGGATGAGAAAACCGCTCCTGGTAGTCCAAGGGTTAATAGATGGCTTTACTTTCTTCCAGAATAAATTCCTGATTACTTAGTGTGTACATTGCGGACGCCCTGCTGGCTCTGCCTGTGTTTTTGTATGTTGTTGTTTTTTTTTGTCACCTTCCTGGGAGGGTGCTTCCTTTATCCTGCTTGCAGCCAGCTGATTGGCTGTCTGGGGAAAGGGTTATACCTAGGGAGGATCTTACAGAGAGAGTGTCTGTAATCAGCTGTTTTAGTGTTATCTATTGAGCCAGGAGGAGGAGGGGCGCTGACAAGCTGTGTTTATGTTGGGGACAGGAGACAATGACCGTACAGATGAAAACAAGCAAACTGAAAACTCAGAGCTCTGTAACCACGTTAATATAGGACAATATTCCTGCTTTTTCATGGTCATTTTACAATTCTAAATATTTCAGCGTTCTTAAGCCATGTTACCTTAAATTAAGATCAAACGATTCTTTATCAAGTTAAAAAAAATTTCCGTACAGTTTATATTTTTAATTTATTAGGCTCCATTTTATTGTTCAGCACCGCAGTATAGGTTGGCACTGTTTAAATACTAATAATTATAGGAATCTGTATAGATATCCAGGTTGACAGTTGCCCAGGACATTGTCTGCTTCCAATGTAGAATCACCTTTGATATATAATTACAATTATTTATGTAGCGCCAACATACTCCACAGCACTGTACAATAGGTAAGCAAAACAAAAACTCTACATTATATCAAAACATGATTGACATACTGGAACTCATGAAGAGGGCCCTATGCGAATGAGCTTACAATCTAACAGATATACTGAATGATGTATGAAAGAGCGAGATTTAGACCCCAGACCAGTTATAAAGCTGACCTTTCTTCCCTCCCCTTTAGTTGCCCGAAGAGCTGTGTGCACAGCATCGACCAGTCATCCCTCCAATGTTAAACACAGTAAGCAGTACTCATCTGCCACTAATGTCACCCATTCACATCACCTTCTGCCAAATTAACAGAACAGACCTACCAGCTGTTTTCCCATGTATATCCTTGTAATTGAAGATACACATATGTATCGGTCTTTGTCTTTCAGCACTAACACTTTTTTTTTTTTTTTTAATTATTCTAGTTCTGTCTCCCATTTAGACTACGTTGTTATAGTAAATACACTGTTCCTTTAATGTAGTGGTTCTGGGGCATTTAACCAGTGCATTTCTTTGAGAAAAATTGTTGCCTAATGCCACTACTAGAGGGGCTTCCTGGATTCAGTCCTGTAAAGATTGCAGAACTGAGATTTAAAGTCTCCAAACTCTGCATGGAGACGCCGAATGCTCCGCACAGAGGTACATGACTCGATGCTTCTCTGAGATGATGATTAGCACAGCGAGTCGATTTGCTGCGCATACAAACTAGCCTTCCAATGCTTTCCTATGGGAAGACATTGCATTTGCTGAAATTATCTGGAGGTAGTAAAGGTAAGTAAAAAGCTTTTTGTTCCAATAATCCAACTTCGTATAACACTAGGAATACATGTTCATATTCACAATGCTATAGTGATCCTTCAATGCTAAATTACAGACATATTGGGTGCGTAGCTGTTAAACGGTTACGTAACACATTTGGAACATTGGGGGTTTCACTGCCCGTCGTAGTCAAAGAAACAACACTCCAGCCAGATCTGATAACCTTGGTGATAGTCCATATTCATCTCCAGTAAGCAGGGTCCTTGAATTCATGACTATAATAGAGAGATCAGCTTGATTTTGTAGCAGAAACAGTTCACATTTTTAAGACCTCCCTTTATCTTCCACCCTCTAAGCACCCACAAGTTTGGTGTAACCCATAGGTTGAATGAGTATCACCCAGTCAAGTCTGCAAGACACACCGATGATTCAGGTTTTGTCCTTATCTCAACTGGAATAAAATTTTAAAATGTCTAAATCCTGAATTGTTGGTGCACTTTGAGGGCTGGTTGGTTGCCACTGATTAGGGTACAATTAGTGCTGGGTGATTTTTTTTAAATTTTTTTTTTTTTGCTTACTTTTTTTTAACCATTTTTCGGTTTTCCACTATAAGCATGTCCCCCTACTAACCTGTAGTACTTTACATAATATCAAGGAGTCACTAGAAATCTGACAATTAAAGGAACGCTGTGGCATTAAGAATACAAACCTGTATTTCTAATGCTAGAGTGTTAATATAACTATTTGATATCCGGCCCCACCTTCGCTGGCTGATATTATCAATCCTGACGATCTCAACCAATCCAATGCTTCCCTGTAAGGAAGCTTTGTGAGGCTAATGCGCATGTGTATCTTTAGATGTGCTGTACCAATCAGCATTTTCTTATAAAGATGCATTGATTCGGTCCTGCAATCTTTGCAGGACCTCATCCAGGAATTTCCTTTGGTGGCTGTCTGAGTGACAGCCATTACAAGTGGCATTAGGTAGCCACGTTTACACTAGTGAGCAAGCAGGGACATGTTATTTGCCCTCGAACCACTACATTAAGCTGTAGTGGTTGTGGTGCCTAGAGTTTCCCTTCTGAGCTACACTTCCAGAATCCTTTGCTGTGCCCATAAAAGCACTGCTTATATAATGTTATATGCAGTGTTCTAGAAAGTTGAGAATCAGAATTGGCTTACTATCTGCTTTGATCTCACTAAAGAGTTTGCACAGTGTGAGGGTTTACAGGAAATGGAGGAACTTCAAATGTGGGTATCTTTTTATTATTTTGAATTTGTTTTTTTTGTTTATATTTGTAATGTGTAATCTATATAATATACTTTCTCACCATACTTAATAAAAGTGATGTAAGTAATGTGATATTTTATTTTGGTATTTTGAAGCATACCGTAATACAACTGCTGTTCTAACAGTCAGTCTCATTCTTCATTCTAATCACATTTTGTTTTTCGGGGTCAAGGTGACAAGGAACACTTTCCTGTATGGGACAATGTGGTTTTACACACTGCATCTTTATGTAGTCATTTAGCTGCAATTTTTTTAAATTTTTTATTTTCTTGAATATTACGACTACCAATAGTCCCATATCTGATGGAAAAGTACTGACTGTACTGGTTTTCCCCATTCAAATTCAAAGCACGTAAAGTCACACACTGTCTTCATTGTGCCTCTACTTCATCCTCGTCATTTTATCATTGCCCATCCCTGCCATACCCAACTTGTTCTCTTAAATCATAGAACTAACTTTGATACTGATCTCTGTTGTTTTTTTGGGGTGTTTTTTTTTTTTGGCGCACTAGTTAAACAGTGGGAACTAATCACTATCCTCATTCAGTGACACTTGTAACCCAGAATAGACACATTATTCAGCTTTTATTAGACAGCGGGGAATAGTTAACAAGGTCCACACTAGGAAATGAATTAATAAAATCCTGTTCTAAAAAGATTTTATAAAGTTCTGTATGTGAGCTTCTGGTCGGTTTTAAAATGTAATGTATATATTGTGCAAATGTTGCAGTGTATATACATTAAATGTACACTTGCACGATGAGGTCTGCTCATTGTCAAAACCAAACTTAATAGTTTATTCAGCCTTCGTCCCGGATGGCGGTGTTTGTGGCCTTCAGTCTGGCTTGTGAGCATTGTCTACCTTCTCCAGGAGGGCAGCTAACATTTACTGATCTTTTGCAGTTCCCCATGAGTGGATTAGTCAGAGCCACTGAATTCAGTGTCACAGGTGATGAACACCGCTGGCCCGAGATGGCACGTATGGCTTGCCTTAAGACTGTGCTCTCCCTAACCGGCCCCTGGGACTAGAGAGTGCCCAACCGGGAATTACCTGCTGCCCCCAGATGTGCTTCCACTCACAAGTGAAATTGTGTCAACTGAATGCTGGAATTGCAAAATCTAGGCCAATCTAGCTATCTTTTTAGCCTAATTTTTTACAAATCCGGTTTCAGTCCACTACAAACCATAAGCCGTAGACTAATACACCAAAAAACATAAATGCATGGTATATATGCACAACTCCAATACAGAAATGTTTGTTACAAATCACTGCAGCTATAGAAAATACACTATTTTACTGAAAATTAACGTAATTTTATGGCTAATAAACTACAAACATGTTTGCTATGCAGATGTTAAATGTACTTAATTTCTCTGCGTTTATTTGTTCTCGTTTTCAGATTTTCGGACGTCGGGAAGATGGGCCGTATATTTTTGGATCATATTGGTGGCACCCGCCTATTTTCCTGCGCCAACTGCGATACGATATTGACCAACCGCTCTGAGCTGATATCAACTCGCTTTACAGGCGCAACAGGGAGGGCGTTTTTGTTCAACAAGGTACAGCTCTCATTGTACAGAACAGACACGTTAACCCATTCAGGACCATTGCTATGTCATGATACTTACGATAATGGGGGAGGGGCGTTGTCCCTTACTTTCAATCAGCAGTAAAATTCAAAAGGCACCGCCATGATTAACTGATCTTACTCCAGCGGCTGATGACATCCGTTCACTAACTGCCAAATGGAATTTTGTTACTCAGTGTGGCTGTTTCAACCGCTTTCAGTTGAGACCTATTTGACTATTCACAAAAGATACATTTTGGTTATTTAAGTTGCATAGGCAGACGAAAAGCAACCAAACTGTGCTCCAATTTCCATGGTACAGACCAGGTAAGTGTCACCTGTGACCCTAAGCCCTTCTAACTCTAAATAACTCCCCAACTTCTCCCTTTTACCTTGCAATGATAGCCAAGCTCTAATGCTTACTCTTACCGTGGCAGAATATTTAAATTTCTTACAGATATTTTAAAACCAATCTCACTGTTGCTAGCCCTCTCCCAGTACTCTCAGCCAGTCATCGTCATTCAGGCTGGATGAATTGATATTAGTCATGTGGAATTGTACATTTTCAATGTTTGCAGCTTAAAACAGTTTGCTAAAAACAGTGTGACCGGTGCCCATAGACTCTGTGAGCCATAACCTGGATAATAACTTGTACACTTGGCTGTAGTGGTTATGGTGCTGCGTATCCACTCCAGCTGTGCCAGTGACAGGAAATGCTGTTACATTTATGGTGAATCCATTCCATACAAGCAAGTATTCTCCCTCAGACCAAGATCTTTATATGGTGATACCTGAAAAGATTACTGTCTTGAAGGGTTATTGAAAGCACAATCACTATTTCAGTGATTTAAAGTGGTCATGGTTCCTGATCCGAAACACTGCACATACAGAGATTAACTTCTTCACTGCTAGGGGTGTAACTCAATTAGCCTCATTAGCTGCCTAATGTCTATTCTGTGCAAAACTGGCATCTGAAGCCAGCCCCGATAGCAGCATAGCCCCTGCCTTGCATTGGTACTGCCCCCTATGCTACCCTCCGTCAATCACCCTGACATCCTGCCCACAACGAACAAGGTGGAGTGACATCAGCCATGGAGGATTGAGCTGGGGGGAGAAATTGGCCTCCGCGATGGAAGAGAGGCCTTACATTTTTTTTTTCTTTGAGTAAACCTTTAATCAACCACTTTCCTTGATTTGCAGTGAAATAAAAGAGGGAATGGTGTTTTACCATACCTAATTAACATCTATCTTTAGAACTATTGAAGATTTTCTGAGCTCTATTAACATGTATTTCCTCTCTTAAAGTGAGCTGATCATTCATGAAATTTGTATTTGCTTCAGGAAGGTAGGGGGTTCTAAGCTGTAAAATTTTAATTGATACAATATTATCTAACTAAAGAGCTCTTTTAGTTCCTTCAAGATGGTTGCCATGAATGGGAGGTGCTTGCCCATTGCTCCCAACAATCACATGTGCCATCCTGCTACGCCATATTTCTATTTATTCCCTCGTTTTGCTATAGCAGTGATAATATCACTTAGAACTGGAAATCTCAAATCTGAATCCTGGTCTGACCCCTGGGCACGACACCTAATGATCTATATCCACTCACCATAGACTTTTAGTTTGTGCCGCGCACACCTTTCTTTAATTGTAACGAACTCTGACTATATTGGCGCTTAATAAATGCTAATAACAGTTCCTATATGTTATTATTGGTATTTATATAGCGCCAACTAATTCCGCAGCACTTTACAATGTTCTGTATTTACTAATTCAATCATATATTAAATAGTTTGTGTTCAAATAATGTGTATTTTTCTTACCTTCTAGGTGGTTAACTTGCAGTACAGCGAAGTCCAGGATCGCGTCATGCTCACTGGACGACACATGGTGCGTGATGTCAGCTGTAAGAACTGCAACAGCAAACTGGGATGGATTTATGAGTTTGCCACAGAAGACAGCCAGCGCTACAAAGAGGGCAGAGTTATCTTGGAGCGAGCTTTGGTGCGCGAAAGCGAGGGTTTTGAAGAACATGTGCCGTCTGATAACTCCTGAAACATCCCATCCTCCTGCTTATTTAAATTAAGAAAAAGTAGAAAACATGGGGGGAAAAAATCTATTTCTTTTTTTCTTGCAAATCTTTTAGTCTCTGCATTGGGAATCGTCATGCATTAGAAGGAAGCCAAAACACCTAAAACGTCCATTTCTCTTGGATTTACCTGCCATGGAGAGAAATATTTCACCAACGCAGTCTTTAAATTTCTCCGCCAGCAGACGTACTTAAAATGTAGGGATTGGCAATTCTATAGGGATATATTTTTTCCCATGTTGATAAATGCCTTATTTAAACAGTGCCGATGTGCTGAAATCCATTTTTCCTTTCTCCAATTTCTGTATCATCTTTTAGAAAATTCTTTTTGATTTTTAGTTGATTTAGTCCCCAACCCCATTTGATACTGTTTGCACAGAGATTGTATAGGTACAGCATTGATATGGCTTGTGCTGGCCGGAGTTATTTACTAGTTGAAGCTAATGTACACATCAGAATTCTTTTCATTTTTTTTCCAACACAAATTCTAACATTTCAGGAATTTTGTCATGTATCGTATGTGATGCAATTGATGTGGATTTAAAAAGCATACAAAAAAAAAAATGAAAGACAACCATTAGTTTTATGCAAAAAGTAATATTGTAGTGTGTAGTATTGGTATAATAATAAATATTTGTGACCTTTTCATTTAATTTATACTTTACAATGTGTTTTGTGTTTGTTTTGGCAAATTGTTGCTTAAATATAATAAATCCAGATATTTCTTGATGTTCTGTCGTAGAAAGAAGCCATCTTGTTACCTGGCTTATGACTTAAAGGAACTCTCCAGGCACTATAACAACTTCATCTAAAAGTTATGGTGCCAGGATGCCCTTGGACACACTCTTACCTTAGGGGGTTAAACTGTCCTCGAATGGTTTAACCCCAAAGTTGCCTCCACGTACATGAAGTTGTGATGGTGCTTCAGGGAGACTGAACTGTCGCTGTAAATTATATTACATACTGATCCAAAATACCCCTTTCTCTTGTCACAAATTATTTACTCAAACTTCGACACAATGGGGTTTATTTTCTAGCCTGGAATTGAAAAATATTACCAAAATAGCCGATTTGGCAAGCAACTTCAGTTCAGTCTATATGTAGCTACTTTTAGTTTACATTTTGAAATTCAGTTTCTTTACCGTGTAGTGAATATTGTCTAATTTAAAGCATTGATTTTTATTTTTTTAATGCATACCGGCATTCACGTTTCAGATTTGCTAGCCCAATGAATGTACCTGCGACAGAGGCCTCATCTTCCCCCTACCTTCTAGATTTACCATGATTCTCCTCTGAGGGTTGGAAGGGGTCAAGATGCTGATTAAAGCTGCTTGAAGTACAAACCAATTTACTCCACAGTCTTGTAGGCACAGGGACCTGTGTGTTATCAAGGATTCCGGCTGCATTTTCATTTAAGGGGTTAATTAACTCTGAAATGTCCGTATAGTGACTATTTATTCCAGACATGAAACTTAAATGGACAGTATAGGCACTCAGATCACTCCAGCTCATTGAAGTGTCTGAGTACAATGTCCCTGTCCCCTTAACCCTGCAATTTTAATTATTGCAGTTTTACATTGCTGGGTTCCGACTGCCTCTAGTAGCTGTCATTTAGTGATCATATAACTGACGTTGGACATGCAGTGTCTGTAAAACTCCATAGGAAAGCATTGCAACATTGCACCGTTCATTTCTCAATAACAGCCCCCTATCAGGTGCTGTCGCCCCGCACCCCGCCTTCTAAATACACACACACATACACACTCACTGACACGCATACACTAGCTAACAGACATACACACTCACTAACAGACACATACAGTCCCTAGCAGACACACACATTCACTAACAGACACGCATACACTGTCACTAACACACACATAGTAACACACTCCCTGACATACACCCACACTAACAGACACTCCCTCACTAACAGACACTCACATTAACACACTTTTTTTTTTAATTCAACCCCCCCAGCCTCCTTACCTTTGGGAATGCTGGGGGAGGGGGGCGGTGGGTGGGCAGCTCTGGCGAGGGAGCACTGATTAGTTAGCACTCTGCTCAGCTCCCTCGCGCGCCATGTGTGTATTCCTGTGGGTGGGATTTGGAGGCCCAGGGCCCTAGACCTTGAGCTGTTAGAGGCCCCACAATTTCTGATGGCGGCCCTGTCTACAAGGCTATGCTGATGGTATATTGATGGTACATCCGTGTGTGCTGTGGATTGATAGATGAGAGCAGTAGACTGCAGGCAGTTATACTCTGTCACAGCTCTTACAGTGCATCGATTTAGACTCTAGAATGTCTGAGATTTATTCTTCTAGTAAATGTTTCTCCAAAGAGGCAGAGATATCCAGGCTATAACTCACAGGGTACAAACATGTATTCCTGACACTATAATCTTGAAGTGCCTGTTTAGGCTACCAATCCCTCGCCGATCGCAGTAAAAAGGTGATTTTACTCACCGTTTCTCCCATGACGCACAGGTCTCGCTGCATCTGGCTAAGATTGTCAATCTTGATGATTACAGACAATCCCATGCTTTCCATAGAAAAGCATTGGAAGGCTTTTGCCCATGTGCTGAAAAAAAACTGTGCTAATCCGCTTCTCCTCATAGAGATGTATGGAATCAATGTATCTCTATAAAGAACGTCCAGCGTCTTCATGCAAAGCGTGGCGATACTGAACCCCAGTGCTGCACCCACGAGGCACCTCTAGTGGCCGTCAATGACTCCCACTAGAGCGGTTACCAGCCAGCAATTTATCGTGCTAACACTGCAGGGTCATTAAGCTGTAGTGGTTCCGGTGTCTATAGTGTTCATTTAATTTGGCACTGGGACTGTTTTAAAAGTAGCTTATTGTGGAACATTCTGCACAAGTTGCCAACACCCATACATTTAATTTGAAACAAAGGCTTAATCACAATGACGTTCGTTACTTTAATAAGACAGCACAGCTTGATCCACTCATCTGTTGTTCGACCTGTTTGGCGACATTGTGTCGATTTAGTTAAATTGTATTCTACACCAGTAGATGGCAGTAGATTCTTGTGGCCTGTTCACCATGTAGTATTGGACTAGGAAGGGGACTTGTGATTTGTTTAACAATTCTTTTATTCAGAGTTTTTTAATTTTTTTAGATGCAGGCAATAGGAAACAATTTATAACTGTGTAGTGCAGTGTGTAGTTTGCCTCATTATAGTCTATTATTCCCTTTTCTAATAAATATATATGTATGAGATGTACAGTGAATAAACATATATGTGATTGTGACAAAAGACTTACCCCGGGTTAAGGAGAACTTGATCGTACAAGCTTACAGGCTAATCAGAATAACAAGACAGTCTGAAAGCAGAAATGAATGCAAAAAATATGTAAGTGCTAACGTTGCACACAAAACTTGGCACAAGGGTTCCTTACTCACCACAAACATAATGCGACTTGCAATGATATCGGGTCCTTGATGAAAAATGACAAAAGTATAAAACTAGTAGAGAGCACAGAGCATACCTGCACATTCATTATAAAAACATCAATATCCTATTAACACAATGATGTGACTATCCATGCAGCAGGGAGGTTGAACACATAGCATTCTGGTTGAAATTAAGGGCAATATGAAAATGCACAATAATGTGCAGTGTATGAGTATATCTCAGTAACGAAAAAATATAGAAAGGACATACACAGGGTACCGGAAGGTAGGGACAGAGACAAAATCCCCTTCCCCCCTCCCTTCCCCTGGGTAAGTATGGTCACCTAAACTGGGGAATAGGGGATAACCCAAGAGATAATAAATAAAGAAAAATTCCCAAAAGGCTGCTTTACTAGAATGCAGCCAATAGGAAAAGAACCCAGTCCAATCTCAAAAAGAATAGTATAAATAATGTCAAAAAAATAAAACTTTATTAGGATAAAAAATGACCAAAAAGGTCTAAGGTCTAGTACTAGGAGGGGTATATAACATATATACAAAAGCCTGCCAAACTGCCAAAAGGAAAAAAGGCAGTGAATTAAGCTTGTATAGCATATACCTTAGTGAATAGCAACATAGGTAACCTTGATAGGAGAGAGAGGCTGCATATATGGTATATAGTATTAGGCAACTCAAAAAAGGGGAGGAAAAAATGCCCCTATTGTAACATAAAGGGAACCAAAAAATATACCAATACTCAAGATCAAAGCCTCCCCCCTCCTTAATACCTTCCCAAATCGAAAGGACACTCCTAAGGTAGAGACGACACTCTAAGCTAATACACTATCTCCTAAACAACACCTTCGTGGGTGTTCTAATCTGTAATCTAAACCTAGACCATAGTCAAATCAATAATGTGCCCAGTGCTCGTTGGTGCAAAAACAAAAAACCCAACACGCGTTTCGGCGAAACTACACGCCGTCCTCAGGGGTATTGCAAAAAGAAGCCATCCCTGCCCTGTAATTTATACCCATACTAATTCTCTTACACCTGAGCGGCGGCCAATGAGTACCTCCTGTAATTAGGTCACCGCACCAATAGTATCATTAGAGGGGCGGGACACAAATGCCGGCACCCAATCAATGGGTATTCAGTCTCTCCGGTCGCTACACCAATAAGATTGTGGGGGCGTGGTATACACGTCGCCGCTCACAAGAGAGAAACCGTGAGCGGCCGGAGTAATCAAAAAAGCCGGTTCAGTAGTTTAACCCCTCATGTCCCACAAACATCATCCACATAGGGCATCTCTTCACAATCAGGGGCAAATAAAACTGGGACAATACCATCTGACCCAATGACAAACCCCAAATGATCCCAAACGAAAAAATGGATCATTTAGGTTAAAAGGTCAGAAAAAGCAAAATAATTAACAATGTCTAAACAGGAAGTTGCCGCTGAAAAAAGGTTAAGATGTTGCCAATGTGTCCATGTTTGAGTTCAGTACATATTCAAACAAGGTCTACAAAGCAAATGAGTAACGGTGTCTAATTTAAGTACTATGTTGCCACTAGGATGTATTATATTATATTATAAGTGTATCTATGAACAGACACTGTACTTTAACAGCACAAATACAACCAAAATCCATGGCATATAGAATAAGACACCTTAATATGATGTGAGAATGAGGGTAATAAATGGGTGTAGAAGTAAGAAGGGAAAAAGGGCAATAAAGGGGTAGCAACCTAATATATAAAAAACTAATAAAGAGTATATATACATATGTACAAACTTAACAAGAGATACCTTAAAGGTATTGCCATACTATTAAATGAACGGGGAGTAAGAAAACCCTTCATTCAACCCAAGTGGGGACAGAGTTTTGAGGCGATAAATCCAAAAGGCCTCTCTTTGTCTTAATCTCTGATCCCAGTTTCCTTTTCGCGGTGGTTGTGGTATATGTTCCAGACCCATAAACCGGATACCTGCTGAGGAATGATTGTGATGTAAATGTAAATGTCTAGAGACTGGTGTCTCCAAGTGTCTCCTGACAGAATTTACATGTTCTCGTATCCTGAGTCTGAAATGACGAAAAGTCTTGCCCACATATTTCAAACCGCAGGAGCAAGTCAATAGGTAAATTACCCCAGTTGTATGACAGTTAAAGAAAGAGTGGGGTTTAAATTTCTCCCTATCCCCACTATCAGAAAACGTCTTGGAGTGTCTATTGATAAATGGGCAGGCACTGCAATGACCACATTGAAACGTGCCTGTTGGTAGATATTTATGAAAATACCCCAATGAAGGTGTAATCGAGAGATGGCTTGGCGCTAGCAAATCTCTCAGATTCTTACCCCTCCGTGCTGTAATCGAAGGGAAAGATGGCAATATATCCTTTAGGTGTCTATCAGACTGTAAAATAGGCCAGAATTTTTGGAACACATTTTGCATGGTGTCCCACCCTGCATCAAATGTACCAATACAGCGTATTTTCCTATTGGCTGCATTCTAGTAAAGCAGCCTTTTGGGAATTTTTCTTTATTTAATATCTCAGTAACGTGCAGTGTATATGAGTATATCACAGAGCTCCACTGCAATAAAGCTCAAAGTAACGTGCATGAATGTCACAGAGCTCCACATCAATACAACTTCGTATTGCACAGTGCGAGCAAATCACAGAGCTCAACACTAAGAAAACTCACAGTAATGTGTATATTCTACAGTAAATGTGTTTATAAACTAAAGTGGGAAGTGTTAGGAATTGAAAGTGAATTTACATTTTTAGGCCACAATTGTCCTTGTAAAATTTTGCTACTTCTCCACTTTTGTTATTTTAACTTAAAGAACTACTATAGGAATCCTAACTAGTTCATTTCAGTGACGTGGTCTGGGTGCGATGGCCCTGCCATTTTGGTTGTGCGATGTAATACAAAGCAGTTTTGGAGCTGTAACAAAGTTTACGTTGCAGGGCTAAACTTACCTCTAGTGGCTGTTACACTGACAGCCACTAGATTGTGCTTCTGCACCCACAACTGAATCATCAAATGTCCTCTAATGCTTCTCATGGAGCTGGATTTGATTCAGTGCATCTCATATAGAAATAGTTGATTGGAGGAATGCTGTGCTTCTCACCCACAATGCATTGGATTGGACGAGAAGATGAAACAGAAGGCGAATTGGGCGATACACAGACTGAGAATTCATTACTGGAAACGTGAAGGATTATTAGCATTATAAGGAAAAGGGGGGCAGAGGTCACTATAATGGCAGAGAACTCATAGTCCTGATAATATATATTATTTTTGGAACTCTAGTTTCCTATTAAAATGTAAAATTCACACTTATGGTGTATAAGGAAAATAGCTTACATACTTACTGTAATTTTCAATTCCTAATCAATCACCATGACAGTATTAAAGGACCACTATAGTGCCAGGAAAACAAACATGTTTTCCTGGCAATATAGTGTTAATAGGTCCCCCCACCCTCATGGCCCCCCTCCCGCCGGGCTCTAGGGGGAGTAAGGGGTTAAAGGCTTACCTTTCCCCACGCCGGGCTCCCTCGGCACTGGGGACTCTCCTCCTCCTTCCGACATCATCGGCTGAATGCGCATGCGCGGCAAGAGCCGCACGCGCATTCAGTCAGTCCATAGGAAAGCATTCTCAATGCTTTCCTATGGACACTGGCGTCTTCTCACTGTGAAAATCACAGTGAGAAGCGCGGAAGCCCTCTAGCGGCTGTCAATGAGACAGCCACTAGAGGCTGGATCAACCCATATGTAAACATAGCAGTTTCTCTGAAACTGCTATGTTTACAGCAGGCAGGGTTAATCCTAGATGGACCTGGCACCCAAACTACTTCATTAAGCTGAAGTGGTCTGGGTGCCTATAGTGGTCCTTTAACTAACGCTTACACGTAATGCTGCCATGGTGTGATCAGTAACCGTGGGTGCTTTACTTAAACCCTTAACATTGCCATGGTTTGCTCAGGAACTATCCTGTGTGATTCTTTCGTGCTCTTTAAGGCATGGTTTACTGATGCAAAACTCAAAAAAACATTAGTCCACTTACACGGGCAAGACTGTACACTGAAACACTGCTGTTACTGTTCTAGATTTCAGTGGGACAGTCCCTATTTTAGGGTTCAGATTATGTTCCCTGGTGCCCTGTATTTGGGGACACCAAGCAACTGTCCTCAGACAGCACAGCGAGAGAGCATCATTAGGCGTACATGTGCTGTGAACAGTCAATAGGACCATGTAGAGAATGCTCCAGCGGCGCTCCACATGGTCCTGTATGTTGATGGACAGCCATCCAGTCAGCCAGGTATGCTTGATGCCAGACTGACACACACTTTCTGAGCAGGCCATCCCAGTATAGGTGCCACCAGTGATGCCCCCCCATGGCCCGTCTAGCCTTTCTCATCCCTTATCTACAAATGTTAGGCGGTATGGAACTGAAACTTTAAATTGGATTTTTATCTAGCTGATATGACCTCTGAGTTGAGCTGTTTTCTCGATTGCTGCTCGAGTGACAATATTCAACAATTCTACATTTATTAAGTTACATTACTGTTTCTTTGCTAAAGAGCAAATTGTGGTGAACAGAAAGCCAAATTTCATAATCCAGGTAAAAAAAAATCAAAAAAAAAATCTGTGACTAAAACTGAATTGGAAAATGTTCCTGAATCAGCAATGTGTTCCTTTGTTTTGCCATTTAGAATTCACGTTTCTGCTTGATCAATAGAAAAGGACCCGTTTCAGTCCAGTGAAATGTTCAATACAAACTAGACATGTGCATTAGTTTTTGTACGAATACGATTTTGTCCGAAAATTCAGGTTTTTTTCATATTTGTTTACTAAAACGTAAGCGAAAGCCCTACAAACTAAATATAAACAAAAGGGCAAATGCCGAATGCATTACCTTTTCATTTTGTTCGTTTAATAGACTCTGTGCTGCAGGGGGATTAACCCCCACAGCATGAAGAAATAACAGTGCACATGCGCAGGGAAAAAAACAAGGAGGGATAAGCCCCCTGCATTAAAACCTATAGGGGTCACTATGACCCCCATATTAATAAAAGGGGGTTAATAGTTAAGGATTTAATCTCTCTTTCATTAATATGGGGGTCATAGTGACCCCCATAGGTTTGAATATGGGGGGAGGGTAGGAATGGTTTATTAAAAGGGGATAGTTGATAGTGCTCCCAGCTCCCTTCTTGCTTTTTTTCCCCGCATGCACAGTGCTGTTTTCGTCCTAATTGACGAAAACAAATATTTCTTTTATCGAATTTCGTTCGAAAACTAATGGTTTGCGGACAAAATTTGGGATTGATTAATTAAATTTTTATTTAGTTCGAAATCATATGTATGAAATGAAAATTTCACTTGTGCACATGTCTAATACAGACTACCAAGCAGACTCAGGTTTTTTCATTTAATGTGAACTTTGCATTGTCTCACGGATGTTATCACTGCAATGGTTCTCTCTGCTCTGGGTATGGATTCATTCTAAGCAGCAGAATTCAGAATTCTTAGAATCAGTTTCCACATGGAGCATCTTATAAATCCTGAGACATCGACAACCAAAGTGTAATATGTTCCTGCATGCTGAAACCATCAAATGTATATGTATTCAAATTAATATACAATATTACAACAACATTGCAATATTCCTTTCCTTTGCCTCCTGCTGTAAGCAGTATGAGAGACTTATTATCCGCAGGAAGTAAATTAGACTTGTCATACATACAATAAGGTAAAAAAATATAAAAACCATATACAGTGGAACCTTGGAACTCTACCGGTCCCTTACGTGAACAATTCGGTAGTCGAACAAAATATTTTAGAAAAAAATGTCTCGCTACACAAATGATTTTTGGTACACAAACAAATCGTACCACAAACATGTTCAATTATAAAGCAATGTCTCACTTTAGACACATTTTAAATGCCAAAAGAAGAACTTGACTATACCCATGGGACCAATAATATTTCTCCTTTCCACTTACGCCATCTTTACAGGTAAAGTGAAGTAACATTTTCTTTTCATTTACTGTACATTGTGTTTATAATCTTTTTTCTTTATGATTGTATGCATCTAAGGCATTATTAAACTGTAACATTGGTGTTAAAATGCTGTCATTAGGGGGGTCTGGAACAGATTTATCAAATATACATTATTTCTTATGAGAAATGTTGATTTGGTTCTCAAACAAATCGGAACTCGAACAGCCTTCTGGAATGGATTAGGTTCGAGTTCTGAGGTTCCACCGTAATTCATAAACTGTGTGACTAAGTTGTACTATGTGAACATACCTGCCAAATCACTGCAGAAAAGAAAGAAAATTTCAAGATGGAAGAATTTCACCCATTTGGTGTTTCGGCTTGGCAGAATTTCGTTAACAAAGAAAGATTTGAGAAAACGAATCAGACGATTCAAAAGGACACGAAAATGGGTCAATCAGTGTACTGCAAAATATATACATAATATACATTTTCCTGCCATTTGGTTTACAGATCAAATGAGAAAAAAGTACCCAAGAGAGAGAAAAAGAGGAGTGGTAAAAATAAATAAATATATATTTATAGATATATTATGTAACAGAACCCTGTATTGTTTTGCCTGAACTTAATCTACAGTGCTGCTGGGGAGTTTAAACAGAACCGAATGACTGGTGTTCGTATAACTATTACTACCCAAAATACCGAACATCAGACCACCCAGGGGAACAGTTAATTACTATTTTACCTCCCAGTGATTGTGGAGCCGTTCGCATGGTGCAGACGAATCCCTTTGTCTCAGAATAGGTGGCCGCCATTTCGGGACTTTACACGTGTTCGCGGCCATCTTACGCACGAACGGCGGTGTTTGCCTGTGAACGCATGGAACTAAAAACGGATACGCAAACAGGCGAACACCGCTGAGACCTCCAGGAGCTCGTAAGTTCGTGCTGAAACTACCGAACGACCGGCCGTTCGGTAGTTTTGTTTAAGCATGCATGGGGATTCAGGCGAACGGCAGGATTACTGTGGAGGGCAAGGGGTTCGTGGGGTTTTTATTCACGAACGGGGACCGACCGCAAGGCCAAAACTTGTGGAACTCTTTTCGGCTGAAAATCCTGTGCGGTCGGTCAAAACTTCAAAGACCCATAACTCCCGAACCCCACAACCGAATGACTTGAAATTTGGATATGTTATTCCCCTGAGTGGTAGCTATTAAGCGGTGCTGGACTTAAAGGTGTACCCCCTGTTTTTGGGGTACATCCAGAATGTGGGTAAATTTATGTCTGTTTTAATTATGTTACATGTTATCTGAGGGGAGGAGACGTGGGGGTTGAACCATGTGTGTAATTGGCTGTGTTACTAATTATGTGGGTGTAGCCTCTCAGAGGGCACCATTGCATAAAAAAAGAGATCCCCTGTCATTAAAAGTTAGTTCTATTTGACCCTTCAAAACGTAGTCTCGTCTCGTTCTTGGAGGGGATTTATGGTACCGTTACTCTGCCTCATTTTACAGTACTGCCGGATTATACCCTGGGATATCGTGGATGGGAACAAGGACTCCATTACTTCACAGCAGCTTGCACAGAAAAGGACATCTCCAACGGCAGATACCCCTCTACAGCTGGGTAGCCGTTACATTGGTGGCAGCGGTGGGATGGTCCTTTTCATCCCCAAAGCAAGTGCTGAATGAAATCCCAGTACGCCAAACTGAAAAGACCCACACTAAAGGATCTATTGGAAACCAGAGGAAGGAGTGCCAGCAACCGACCACGGAGAGAGCTGATAGCTGACCTACTGGAGCTGGATGAGATGGATCGATCCATGGAGGTCGCAGAACAACCTAACCCTGTCAGCGATGATGAGAAAATTACAAATCTTGTTCAGCGGAGATTATCCATGTACCCAGCGACATCCGTGGAACTAATAGATCAGCTGTTCCGGGAAGCGAGAACGGAGATACAAAATAGGAGGGGGCACGAACTTGAACTGGCAAGAGCTAGACAACCTATTGCACCTGCAGTTCATATACCCCCACCCGCTGCTACAGGACAGAAAATACCCTTCACTGCGTTCAAAGCGTTTGTGGAAAGTGAGGAAGAGATTGACGGGTATTTGGCTGACTTTGAGAGGCAGTGCTCCCTACACCAGGTACCACTAGACCAATGGGTCACTATTTTGGCTGGAAAGCTATCGGGAAAGGCAAATGAGGCTTTTCGGGCACTTACTGAGGAAGATATTGCACAGTATCGCCGGGTGAAGGCTGCACTGCTCACCCGATATGCCGTCACCCCGGAAACGTATCGCCGTCGCTTCAGGGAGTCTAAAAAGAAGGCTGCAGACTCCCACATGGAATGGGCAAACAAGATACAAAGGGTGGCATCACATTGGGTACGAGGGTGCAATGCCAACACCGGAGAGGAAGTACTACAGCTATTCCTAATGGAACATTTCTTCCAAGATCTGGCAGCAGACATACAGGATTGGGTGAGAGATCGTCGCCCTGCTAACTTAATCGAGGCAGCGCGGCTAGCGGACGAATACGCAGAGTCGAGAAAGGTGAGCCAAGGGTCCACACGACCAACCTCTAGGGCAGAGCCACGAACCCCAACGGCCGCTGCACGCACAGAATTTCGGGCCCCAGTACCCCCAGGACCCCCACGTCCTCAGGGGTCTAACAACCAACCCCGGGATGCTTACAAAATTACGTGCCATCGCTGCGGCAACATGGGACATATTGCTCGTTATTGCCCCTTGGGATCAGCCAATAACAACTGGAGGTGATCAACCAATAACACAGAGACCCCTTCATCACGCACCTCTGCTGCTCACTGCCTGGAAACCGAAGGGAGCCCTGAGGAGTGTTTGGGCATCCTATACGAGGCAAACCCCATACAAGCTGCATCCCCAGATAACCGCCAGCATCACCGCCAGGAGGTGCGTGTAAATGGGCAGGTGGCACAAGGCCTAAGGGACACTGGCGCTACCATCACTTTGTTGCAGAAACATCTTGTGAAACCGGAGCATGTATCTCCACGCACTGTTGCTGTCCGTGTCGCAGGGGGGGCTGTTTTTCGTTTACCCACTGCCCGGGTACACTTGGATTGGGGAGTCGGGTCGGGAAAGACCACAGTAGGAATCATGGACAATTTACCTGCTGAAGTCGTGTTGGGCAACGACATTGGCCCTCTGGCTTCAGCTTATCTACCCACGACTGCTGCTGCCTGTCCCGTAACCACCCGCTCACAAACCCGTATCGAAGACGATCCTCCAGCAGACCGGGAGACCCAGGTAAGCCACAAACAGACACTCAGCCCTAACACGGTAGAAAGACCCATAGCTTGGGACACCCCAGAGGAGTTTGGGAGGGAGACTAGACAGGACCCCACTCTCCAAAAGTATCGGGAATTAGCCGACAGTGGGGGGGATGAGCGGGAACATTTTATATGGGAAGGTGACAGATTATACAGGTTGACACAAGGTAGGAGGAGAGGCTGTATCCCTTCACAGAAGCACCAACTAGTGGTACCCAGAAAGTACCGGTTGGAACTTCTCCGAATTGGACATGACATTCCGTTGGCAGGACACTTAGGGGGTAACCGCACCGCCTACAGGATCACACAGACCTTTTTCTGGCCTGGGATCTCAAAGGACGTGCGGCGTTACTGCAGTACCTGTGATACATGCCAACGAGTAGGAAAGAGAGGGGACCACCCTAAAGCTCGACTGTCACCCATGCCCGTGATTGAGGAACCGTTTAGCCGGGTGGCAGTCGATCTAGTGAGACCCCTACCCAACCCCAGTCCCTCGGGTAAGAAGTATATTCTTACAGTAGTGGACTATGCTACCCGCTACCCAGAGGCTGTCGCTCTGACGAATATCCAGGCTGACACTGTCGCCAGTGCCCTAGTCGGGATATTCACCAGAGTGGGATTCCCTCAGGAAATCCTATCCGACCGAGGGACCCAGTTCACCGCAGACCTAACACAACAGTTGTGGAAGGTCTGTGGTGTCAAGACCCTGCTCAGTTCCCCGTACCACCCCCAGACTAACGGTCTCTGTGAGCGCTTTAATGGTACCCTAAAGCAAATGCTGCGGACCTTTGCAGCGGAATACAGAGACTGGGAGCGATTCTTGCCGCACCTCTTGTTTGCATATCGAGAGGTGCCCCAGGAATCCACAGGGTTCTCTCCCTTCGAGCTGCTCTATGGACGGCGAGTGCGAGGCCCCCTCGACCTCATCCGAGAGCACTGGGAGGGAGAGATGGAGCATGAGGGCGTTCCTATCGTACCTTATGTACTGGAGATGCGGGACCGCATGGGGCACCTAGCCAGAATGGCCCGAGAACATCTCCAGGCAGCCCAGGGCCGTCAGAAACACTGGTACGATCGGGGCGCCCGGCTGAGAACGTTCCAAGTAGGTCAGAAGGTTCTGGTACTTAGACCGGTCAAGGGAAACAAGCTACAGACCTCCTGGCAAGGCCCTTACAAGGTAGTGGCCCAGATATGTGACACCACCTATGTAATTGCCAGTAGCCAAGACGAAAGGGTCCAGAAGTCCTTTCATGTCAATTTGTTAAAAGAGTACCAAGAAAGGCCCGAAGATATAGCGGCCATATGTATCCCGGCCACTGAAGACCCTGACAGTCTCCCCATCCCGGATCTGTTAGCAGACTCCGAGCCTAAAACTCTGCTTAATACAGTGCAGCTGGGGGAGCGGTTAACTCCCACAGAAAGGGAGCAACTCCAACAATTGCTAGCTGAGAAAGGATTGACATTCTCTCAGGAGCCAGGTTACACACCCTTAGCGACACATTATGTGGAGACACCAGGACAGACCCCACTTAGACAGACTCCCTATAGAATCCCTGAGGCTGTAAAGGAGGAAATGAGAAAGGAGATTCAGGAGATGCTAAGACTTAGAGTCATAGAACCGTCCGACAGCCCCTGGGCCTCCCCAGTTGTCCTAGTCCCCAAAAAGGACAGGACGACCAGATTCTGTGTCGATTATCGGCGCCTCAATGATAGGACCGTGACAGACGCCTACCCCATGCCCCGGGTAGACGAACTATTAGATCGTATTGCCAGGGGACGCTATCTGACCACCATCGATCTGTGCAAAGGGTACTGGCAGATCCCCCTGGCCAAGGACGCTATCCCTAAGTCGGCGTTTGTCACCCCATTTGGCTTGTACCAATTTAAGGTCATGCCATTCGGGATGAAGAACGCCCCAGCTACATTTCAGCGCTTAGTGGATCGCCTCCTTGATGGCTTCCAGGAATTCGCATGCGCATACCTGGATGACATTGCGATCTATAGTGAGACTTGGGAAGACCATTTGAGACATGTAGAGGCTGTGCTGGATCAGATTAGGGCCGCAGGCCTAACTCTGAAACCAGAGAAGTGTAATTTCGGAATGGCCGAAGTACAGTACTTGGGACACAGGGTAGGGTGTGGGAAACAGCGACCAGAACCCGCGAAGGTAGAGGCTGTAGCCAACTGGCCCACACCCCACAGCAAGACCCAAGTACTGGCATTCTTAGGGACAGCAGGATATTACAGGAAATTTGTCCCTGACTACAGCACCATCGCCAAACCCCTGACAGATTTGACAAGGAAAAATTTGCCAAGAGTAGTCCTGTGGTCTCCCGCCTGCGAAACAGCATTCCAAACCCTGAAACAAGCCCTGATCAACGCACCGGTTTTGTCTGCCCCCGTCCCTAACAAAAGGTTTGTTGTCCATACAGATACGTCCATGTACGGACTGGGGGCAGTTCTGAGCCAGGTCGGGGAAGATGGAGGGGAACACCCTGTCGCGTACCTGAGTAGGAAACTATTACCTCGGGAAGTGAGTTACGCGGCAGTGGAAAAGGAGTGTCTAGCCCTGGTTTGGGCTCTAAAGAAGCTCACCCCATACCTCTACGGCCAAGAATTCACGCTGATCACAGATCATAACCCCCTAGTCTGGCTGAACCGAGTGGCTGGGGACAATGGACGATTACTAAGATGGAGCTTGGCACTACAACCATACAACTTCTCCATTCAGTATCGCCCTGGCCGGTTTAATGGGAATGCAGACGGACTGTCCAGGCAAACGGAACTTTTACCTTGACTAAGACCGGACAGCCCCAAGTCGACCCGAAAAGGATCAATCCGGGTCTGCCGGAGTGTTCCACAAAAGGGGAGCAGTGTAACAGAACCCTGTATTGTTTTGCCTGAACTTAATCTACAGTGCTGCTGGGGAATTTAAACAGAACCGAATGACTGGTGTTCGTATAACTATTGCTACCCAAAATACCGAAAATCAGACCACCCAGGGGAACAGTTAATTACTATTTTACCTCCCAGTGATTGTGGAGCCGTTCGCATGGTGCAGACGAATCCCTTTGTCTCAGAATAGGTGGCCGCCATTTCGGGACTTTACACGTGTTCGCGGCCATCTTACGCACGAACGGCGGTGTTTGCCTGTGAACGCATGGAACTAAAAACGGATACGCAAACAGGCGAACACTGCTGAGACCTCCAGTCGGTCAAAACTTCAAAGACCCATAACTCCCGAACCCCACAACCGAATGACTTGAAATTTGGATATGTTATTCCCCTGAGTGGTAGCTATTAAGCGGTGCTGGACTTAAAGGTGTACCCCCTGTTTTTGGGGTACATCCAGAATGTGGGTAAATTTATGTCTGTTTTAATTATGTTACATGTTATCTGAGGGGAGGAGACGTGGGGGTTGAACCATGTGTGTAATTGGCTGTGTTACTAATTATGTGGGTGTAGCCTCTCAGAGGGCACCATTGCATAAAAAAAGAGATCCCCTGTCATTAAAAGTTAGTTCTATTTGACCCTTCAAAACGTAGTCTCGTCTCGTTCTTGGAGGGGATTTATGGTACCGTTACTCTGCCTCATTTTACAGTACTGCCGGATTATACCCTGGGATATCGTGGATGGGAACAAGGACTCCATTACTACACAGCAGCTTGCACAGAAAAGGACATCTCCAATGGCAGATACCCCTCTACAGCTGGGTAGCCGTTACATATTATATACAGGGTGAGCCAAAATTCAGATTAGGGTCAATAACTTTTTTTATTAATGAACCAATTTCAATCATATTACATACAATGAGTGCTTAACGTATGGAGATTTTGTTTCACTAGGTACGGAAGGTGACATCTTTTAAATGAGTTCCATTTACTCTGTCGTGAAGTAGTCGACTCTTTCGATTTGGTTGTTAATAATATCAGTTAATGTTTGGGGTTGTAGTGCTTGAATTTCTGCATGGATAGTCTCATTGAGCTGCTCAAGTGTGTGCAGTTTGTTAACGTAAACCCGCTCCTTCAGATATCCCCACAGGAAGTAATCGGGAGCTGAAAGGTCGGGCGAACGTGGAGGCCAATTTATCTGGGATTTTCTTGAAAATATTAATAGCCAAACATTTGTCTCAGTTTTGAAAATAAAATTCTGCTATTTTGTCTCATTGTTCCTTCGTGAAATTACCCATGATGAATCTCCTAAGACTCTGTTATCATATGTCCCTGCAACAAAATATTGAATTACTAACAAATAAGTTATTTTCCTGTCAAATCCTACTGTCAGGATCCAAGTTTATTTCTGTTCCTTTAAATCATGTTCCAGCTCTCCACCACTAGTGGCCTCCCTAGCGACTAGTCAACTGAGTCTCTCACCTGCATAACATGAATCAAGTCTGTTATAAGAGGCCACACCCAACAAACCAAGTGGCCTTTACATTGAAGTTGATGTTCTGCCTGAAAGACTTGAGATCCTGGCTCCTGTGAAGCAACCTATGACTTGCCTTCATTACTTCCAACTCTGCTCCATACCAACCTGAATTACTACCAACCCTGCTCCATACCATCCTGGATTACTACCAACCCTGCTCCAAACCAACCTGGATTACTACCAACCCTGCTCCATACCAACCTGGATTACTACCAACCCTGCTCCATACCAACCCGAATTACTACCAACCCTGCTCCATACCAACCCGAATTACTACCAACCCTGCTCCATACCAACCCGAATTACTACCAACCCTGCTCCATACCAACCTGAATTACTACCAATCTTGCTCTATACCAACCTGAATTACTACCAACCCTGCTCCATACCAACCTGGATTACTACCAACCCTGCTCCATACCAACCTGAATTACTACCAACCCTGCTCCATACCAACCTGAATTACTACCAACCCTGCTCCATACCAACCTGAATTACTACCAACCCTGCTCCATACCAACCTGAATTACTACCAACCCTGCTCCATACCAACCTGGATTACTACCAACCCTGCTCCATACCAACCTGAATTACTACCAACCCTGCTCCATACCAACCTGGATTACTACCAACCCTGCTCCATACCAACCTGATTTACTACCAATCTTGCTCCATACCAACCTGAATTACTTACATCTCTGCTTTATCCTGCCAACCTGAATTATACAAACCTGCATAACCCCAGTCTGGACATTGCTGCTTATTCCTATTTACCAGGTGTTACTTTCTTACCCTGAAACCTTATTGTTCTTTATACTGGTCTCAATATTCTACCTATACTTTTATCTCTAGCTTTCGTATTATTTGCAAACCTGTTTATCTATATAGGGTATAGTATACAAACCAGTAATTGCTGTGTAAAGTGCGCTTACAGATATAGTCTAAATGAAGGAAGCAGCTACACACTCTAGTGGGTTTCTCTTGCCCCCACTATAGACTGTAGTGAAACAAAGTGAATTAGTAAGGTGTGAGTGTAATATCCAAATCTATACTAATAGGATGAGTGGAGCTCTGTACAAATCAAAGAATATACACACTTACCCTAAATAGGGTGTCAAACTTGGATGTACATATAATGCATACAGGAAAAACAGAATAAAAAATAATATACTGTAAATCCACATAAAGATGATGAAGCAGAATTTAATCTTTAGTGATTCAACTCACATGGATTAGAGCCCCAGGGGGACAGGCTCAAATCACATCAACAGTAGTGTCGTTGGTGACACTGCACCATTTTGCTGGAGTAAATCATGAAAAAGCCCACTGCAAGTGGGCGAAACGCATCTCGGACTTCCAGCCACCATGTGGACATTTATACGTATGTACTTTATGATACATTTTACTATTTGTTTTTATATTTAAAGTTGAAATAAATTTTCCTATTGGCTTTACCCATTTCTTGCTGCTAAAGAAGGGAAGGTGACACCCTCCAGAGGCACCCAAGTCTACTATCCAGAGCCAGGTTTTATTGGCTCCATAAAAGGTGAGCATAACTATCAACACTTTATGTTCACAATTATATTGAAACATAATACACTAGGAAGTTCCCCTTTTTATCTTGTTTCCTGAGGAGACTTACTCCAGCAAAAGGGTGCAGTGTCCCCATCGACACTACCGTTGATGTGATTTGAGCCTGTCCCAATGAGGCTCTAATCCATGTGAGTTGAAACACTAAAGATTAAATTCTGCTTCATCATCATCTTTATGTGGATTTACACTATATTATTTTTTATTCTGTTTTTCCTGTATGAATTATATGTACATCCAAGTTTGACACCCTATTTAGGGTAAGTGTGTATATTCTTTGATTTGTACAGCGCTCCACTCATCCTATTAGTATAGATTTGGGTATTATACTCACACCTTACTAATTCACTTTGTTTCACTATTTACGGCATATTGCCTTAACCTTATATTTCTCTCACTTTCCTTCTCCCTGTTAGCTCATTCTATAAATTACCCTGCTGTTATGTGCAAACTTCCCAATAAAATCTCTGTTGTTAACTCTGGCCAAAGCCTCCTATCTGACCTGCACACGATCATGACACCTACTCTGAATGTTGACCAACCCTGTATTCATGAAATGTGTGTGTGTGTGAGAGAGAGTGTGTGTGTGTTTTTGTTTTGTTTTTTAATGCTCTGCCTTTTTTCCTTCTGTTTGTCACTTCCTAATTTATCTGTAAATAAAATCAGCATTTAGTGTCTAAATGCTGATTTTATTCACATATCAAGTAAATAACCCATTGAACATCTTTTTTCCCATCAATCATTTCTATTTTTGGAATCACAGGAGAAATTCAGAATCACAAATTATAACGAACATTCTCGGCCAATGTGTGAATCATTTGTTTTGTGATTTTCACATTTTGGTTTGGAGTTCAGGAATCTGAACAATCACCTGATTGGCCTAAATTTGGAGGAATTGCGGTTAATATTAAATAAAGCTTCAAGAACACATACAGAGTTTACCATTAACAAACCTTAAGGCCTCGATTTAAATATTTTAAATATTAAAATAGTAGATAAGCTTTTCTAATTAATTTTTTTTGGAGGGGATAAACCCTTAAAGTGATTAAAGATTATGAAATATATATATATATATTTTTTTAAATATCGTGATTTTTTAAATATATAATATTTTTGATATTCTAATATTTTAAAAAAATAATTTTAAAAGTTTATCCAAAAATATAGAATTATTTGAAAATCGTATCCAACAATATTAAATCAAGGCCTCGAGTAGACAAATGCATTACTTGACACACACACACACACCTTGAAACACACCAGCAAACAAACGTATGTTATAATTGTATTCTCCCTCTTCTCGTGGTAAGAAGATTGCCCGTCCTGGGGAGCTCAGTCACAGGACACATATGGCAGTCGGGTTTTGATACATGCTAGTGTAGTTTAAACCCCTCAATTCCTGGATCATGGCGTTGTCGCTGGAGAAAAGGTGACTATCAAATTAACAGCTCCTACAACAATTAAATGTTATTTATCTTGTTTTATATTCATTGATTTAACTGCTGTTATCTGTTTAATTGATCACTTCACTTGTTAGGTTTTCTGCAACCTACTAAAATACCTGTTTTTTTTATTCTTTATAATTCAGACTGATAAGAATGTTTATTTGTTTTTTCCTGTAAATTTATACAAAAGGATGTATTGAGAAACAACAGATGGGTTGCTGCCGCATGTCTGACCCACACACCGTACAGTGAATACAGATTACCTTTTCCAACAGTTTTGCAAAAAAAAAAACCTTGTATTTTGTTTTGACCTTTCTGCTGCAGCCTCTCGATCGGCCATTAATGTCAGCAGAAAGTGGTAGAAATTCATCTCCCGTTTAAGCAGGAGACATGAAATCTCAGCAGGGCAGACGGACAGGCTCAGAAATGGTGAGGATGTCTATCTAAATGGCAGAAAAAAAGATAATTATTGTCTTTGGGTCAACAAGGTTTTTAGGAAACAGATTTTAAAATAAATACATCATTGAGGCCACTGAGGACGATTACAGAAATATATAATAATATTTTAACATAATGAACCAAAACACCTGATTTCGTGGACCGTCAGACTCTGGCTTTTTGCCCAAAGTTGTGCCTTTTTGATCCTATGAAATGGGTACAAACTCCTTTGTGAATAAGGGATGAACCAACTTTGTTATCCTTGTTATATATTGATTTCTGTTCTGTATTCCTAATCTTTTGTCTTTAAATTTCCTAATTTTTTAAATTGTCTTTAATAAGATTGTTGAAAAAAATAGCAATCTCATTAGAATTCTGTTGGTATTTGGTCATCATATATTAATCATAATATTGACAGTATTTGTGTGGTGGATGAAGGGTGTCTAGTGGATGCAGTGTCTGTGTCTGTATGTGGATGTAGGGATGTAGTGTCTGTGTACTGCATGTAGTGTTGGATAAGTGCTTGGGGGGTGAGCAGTTTAAATTACCTGAGTGCTTGGGGGGTAGTGTGTAGGAAAGTGACAGTATGAGGAGGGCAGTGTGTAGGAAGGCTGTGGGGGGCAGGCTGTATGAATGACAGTGTGGGGGAGGCAGGCTGTGGTGGAGCAGGGTGTGAAGGACATGGTGTGGGGGACAGGCTGGGAGGGGAAGCATGGTGTGGGGGGACAGGCTGTGGGAGTGCAGGGTGTGGGGGGACAGGCTATAGGGGACATACTTTGGGGGTGCAGGCTATGGGGGACAGGGTATGGGGGAGCATATTGTGGGGGATCATGGTGTGGGAGTGCGGGCTGTGACAGGCTGTGTGGGGGGCAGGGTGTAAGGGACATGGTGTGGGGGCAGGCTGTGAGGGACATGCTGTGGGGGAGCAGGCTGTAAGGGATGGGGCAGGCTGTGGGGGACAGATTGTAGTGGGGGCAGATTGAGGTGGGGGGACAGGTCGTGGTTGTGGGACAGGTTGAGGTTGTGGGGGACAGGTTGTGGTTGGGACAGGGTGTGGTGGGTGGACAAGCTGAGGTGGGCGCAGAGAGTGTGGGGTGGGGGACAGGTTGTGGTTGGAGGGACAGGTTGAGGTGGAAGGTGGAGGGGACAGATTGAGGTGGGGAGGCTGGCATTGTGGGGTGGGGGGACAGAATGTGGTGGTGGGGGGGACAGGTTGTTATTGAGGGGACGGGTTGAGGTGGGGGGACAGGTTGTGGTTGGGGGGGACAGGGTGTGGTTGGGGGCACGGACGTATAAGCCTCGAGGCAAACAAGGCATTTGCCTTGGGCAGCACTTTCCAGGGGGCGGCAAAAAAAGCCGCCCTCAAATGTCCAGGGCAAATGTCCTGTTAGCCTTGCAGCTA
The DNA here is from genome assembly GCA_933207985.1 of Pelobates cultripes. NCBI lineage: Eukaryota > Metazoa > Chordata > Amphibia > Anura > Pelobatidae > Pelobates > Pelobates cultripes. The sequence continues at coordinate 361,339,661 of OW240913.1, forward strand.
ACTGACAATCCGGGCGGGCTGCTGGTCGGTCGGGCGGTGCTGGCGAGGGAGCACTTTCCTCTGAGCTGTCTGCTCAGCTCCCTCGCGCGCCGCAAAGTGAGGCTGGGAGCCGGATTAAGGTAAGGAGGCTGGGGGGGTTGAATTTTTAAAAGAAAAAGTGTGTGTGTGTATGTTAGTGTGTGTCAGTGTGCGTGTGTCTGTTAGTGTGTGTGTGTCTGTTAGTGTGTGTCTGTGTCTGTGTGTGTGTGTGTGTATGTTAGTTTGTCTGTGTGTGTCTTTTAGTGTGTGTCTGTTAGTGTGAGTGTGTGTCTGTTAGTGTGAGTGTGTATCTGTTAGTGTGTGTGTGTGTGTATGTTAGTGTGTGTCTGTTTGTGTGTGTGTGTGTGTGTGTCTGTTAGTGTGTGTGTGTCTGTTAGTGTGAGTGTGTCTGTTAGTGTGAGTGTGTGTCTGTGTGTGTCTGTTTGTGAGTGTGTGTCTGTTAGTGTGTGTCTGTTAGTGTGAGTGTGTGTGTCTGTTAGTGTGTGTGTGTGTGTGTCTGTTAGTGTGTGAGTGTGTGTCTGTTAGTGTGAGTGTGTGTCAGTGAGTGTGTGTTTGTCTGTTAGTGTGTGTGTGTGTGTGTGTGTGTCTGTTAGTGTGTGAGTGTGTGTTAGTGTTTGTGTCTGTGAGTGTGTGTATGTCTGTTAGTAAGAGTGTGTGTGTCTGTTAGTGAGTGTGTGTTTGTCTGTTAGTGTGTGTGTGTCTGTTAGTGTGTGTGTGTGTGTCTGTTAGTGAGTGTGGGTGTGTGTTAGTGAGTCTGTTAGCCAGTGTATGCGTATCTGTCAGTGAATGTGTGTGTGTATTTAGAAGGCGGGGTAAGGGGTAAGGGTGGGATAGCGTGGAGGGGAGGGGGTAGGGTGGCAGGGGGGGCACCTGAGTTTTGTCCTGCCTAGGGCAACACAAAACCAGGATACACTACTGGTTGGGGGGGTAGGTTGAGGTGGGTGGGGATGTGATAAGCTTTCCCAAATTGGCATACAATTTCCCTGGTGATCCAGTGGGATTGCTCTCCTGTCTGCAGCTCCGCCGGGTGTGAGCTGCAGACCACGTGGTTCGAGTTCTTGCAAGCTCCGGTCAGAGCGTTGCAGTGGTAACCTGCGGCAGCGCTCTGGGAGCTCACGAGACCTCCATCAGATAGTCTGCAAGCTCTGCACTCAGCAGTCAGTCTGCCTCAATGATTAGAGAGCCGCCTTTGCTGCATATATATATATATGCAGCAGAGGAGGCCCAGGTTCCTAACAGCTGGAGCAGCAAAATGCCACCCCTGTTAAAGTGCCGCCTGGAGCCATGGCCGGCCCTGGTTAGGTGCCAAAGGAAGGAGAGACCATTTCAACATATAGCCAAGATCACTCCAATGTATACACTGATAAATTGGCTCCAGCTAGAGTTGTCCAGGGCACGGATGCAAAGGAGTTCATCTAAGCTCCTTATAAGAACGATCTGTAGGCAGCCATCTTGGATTGTCCTTCCAAAAGTCTCTATGGGGACTCTTCTAATGATCTGAGGATACACAGCACCCACCTCTCCAATCACAATATGTCAGCCCACCCATAAACCAATAAAACCCTACAAGATGTAGATGCTTTGCATCTGAAAAATATTGTATTAATATGTTTACTACAAGCCCCCATCAGCACTTTATGGCAGTAATTCTGTAAAATGTGAATAATAATAATTCAGCAATATGGAACCTTTTACAAGCTGTATTTGTCCAAGGAACAATATCGTTTTTATTACCAAGAATAAGCAAAAATAAATTTATAACGAAATGCATATTAAAATAGAATGCTCAGGAATAAGTACTGTTGGTAACCGATTGTCTGCTTCATGAATGGTACGTGATGGTGCGACACTTATGTGTCTATATGTGATATTTATGTAATGCCGCAAAATTGAAATGAGTGCCAAGAGTTATTGTAAAAGAAAGAGATTTATTGAGCAATATCTAGCAATACGATATTTATTGTAACCTGTCATATAAATGCATTGTGTCAGGATAAGAATAGGTAACCGCACTGCCTTATACACATACAGGTACAAGATCCTAGTGCATTCATTATGTGTCCTAAAACCTTGTGTAAACCTGGGCAAAGGTTGCAGGAATGGGAGAGAATCCCACCACTCCGAGTCATTTTCTTACTTAGATTTAAATGGAGACTAAAAGACACCTCAAATGTACCTCTTCTCTGTACCCAAAAAGCTTGACAATACAAGCTGGTTCCTTATCGAAACCAAAATATTGTCTTTGGCGCAGATAAAGTGCACTGTGCAAATTCACAACTATGTGCAAAAAATTTAATTGTTTAAATTACCTTGAAAAGGATTTAAAATTCTAGTCAAGACACTCAAAATGTGTTTCTTATAATGAGAAAAACTGAGAAAAAGCAATATCATAGTGTATTATTTAATATAAAAAAAAAAATAAAACAATCAAATGTACTCTCATAAGGATATATGCACAAAAAGAATTGTGCTATATACGCATTGCCCACCAGGGGGCCACTTCTCTGGCATACATATACTGTCCCCAGGATCTTGTGCAGCAATAGCAGTTGGCTGGAAAGACACAGGTCATTTGGTGTTTTGTATATGCCTGAAATTCAATTGACCAGTGTCCTTGTAGTGCGTTTGTCTAGTTGGATTCGATCTACACGTTTCGTCTGCTTTTGGGACCTTTTCAAGAGCTGTAGTTCCCATATGAGCAGTATTGCCACCACCCATGTTCGCAGCTTTCGCATTCGCGGGTTTTAGTTGGTTGCGTCATCGCTTTCAGGACTTTACATTGTATGCTTCATTCTTTTTACTCCAGACATACCGCTGATCCATTGGGCCGAAAAGTTCCAGTTTTGTTACATTGCTCCATAGAGCAGAATCCCCAAACTTCTCTGGCTTTTTTACCTAATTTTGAGCATATTTGAGCTGACGTTTCTTGTGTTTTGAGACAGTAGTGGTATACGTCTTTGAGTTCTGACATGGAAACCGTCTGCGTTTAGTACAAGCCTTACTGTGCTCACTGAAACCACAGTGCTTTTTACCACCAGTCTTGCTGCAGGTTGTTTGCAGTCACTCAAGGTTTTTTCACAACCTGCCTTCTCAGAAATCTGGTTGCAGCCATTGATAGCTTCCTTTTTCTGCCCCGTCCAGGTAGTGAAACCACTGTTCCTTCAACTTTGAATTTGCAAACTAAGCTTCCAACGCTGTCCTAGGAACATTCAGTGCTTTCGCTACCTTTTTGGATCCTGCTCCTTGTTTGTGAAGAACGATGATCTCTTCTCTTAACTTTATGGACCATTCTTTTGACTTAGCCATATTTCTAACATGCAGCCAATCGTGACACCTGGTGCAACCAATGAAGACCTTGATTAGTGTATCTGGTGTGCTTGACACAACATCTGCTTTGCATATTTGTGCTGCTGTGAGGGATTCTATTTAGAGGGTTAAATCATTCTGAGACTGGAGACGTCATTATAAGTTACATTTTCAATTGAATTTGGGGAAAAGACTTGAAACGTTCGTTGTGTTGAACTATTTCAAATGAATTTGTTTGATTTGTTCAGGGAAAACAGCTGAAAGTCTGTGAATTTTGATAATAAACCTGAATTTTAATAGGGGTTGAATAATTTTAATTACAGCTGTACATACAGGGACATATTAGACGCTGAGAGAAGGCGTTTCCCAAGGCGCTTATTTACCAGACAGTGGACTCAAGTGAGGATGCAGCCAATTTGCAATATTAAAGGTGACATTTTTGAGAAATTCAGCTGTTTCCAAAATTAACCTCTAGATTTTTTGAGAACTAGATTATAATGAGCCTCTAGATTTTCACGCTTGGTCATTATTAGTCATGAGAGATCACGGTTTAGCTAATTACCGCTAATGATGTATAGCCAAGGCAAGGCATTAACCCCTTAAGGACACATGACATGTGTGACATGTCATGATTCCCTTTTATTCCAGAAGTTTGGTCCTTAAGGGGTTAAAGGACCACTATAGTGCCAGGAAAACATACACGTTTTCCTGGCACCATAGTGCCCTGAGGGTGCCCCCACCCTCAGGGTCCCCCTCCCACCCGGCTCTGGGGAGAGGAAAGGGGTTAAAACTTACCTTTCTCCAGCGCTGGGCGGGGAGCTCTCCACCTCCGATCCTCCTCCTCTCCTACCTTTCGGCTGAATGCGCACCCGCGGCAAGAGCTGCGCGTGCATTCAGCCGGTCTCATGGGAAAGCATTCACAATGCTTTCCTATGGACGCTTGCGTGCTCTCACTGTGATTTTCACAGTGAGAATCACACAAGCGCCTCTAGCGGCTGTCAGTGAGACAGCCACTAGAGGATTTGAGGGCTGGATTAACCATTTATAAACATGGCAGTTTCTCTGAAACTGCTATGTTTATAAAAAAATGGGTTAACCCTAGCTGGACCTGGCACCCAGACCACTTCATTAAGCTGAAGTGGTCTGGGTGCCTAGAGTGGTCCTTTAAATAGGAGCAAAGTTACAGTAATCAGAGATGTAAGAAGGTTATACAAAACCCATACAATAAACAGCAGCACAAAATCAAATAAATATTATATTAGTAAAAAAATATAACAGTAAAAACAAGGCTGAAAACCCGCAGCCCATCCCAAGTACCTCTCCAAAAATACCATAAATAATAGAAAACACAAAATACAAATCACTCAGCCCTGAAAGTACAACTCAAATGTAAAGTAAAAAATCGAAATACCATAATTACCATATACAGCGCAGTATAGAATGTTCTTGATGTCTGACATGTAAGACCAGGGCCGGCCTTAGGGGTGTGCGAGCTGTGCGACCGCACAGGGCGCCATGGAACAGGGGGCGCCCTGTGGCCGACACAGCTCACTCATGGCCGGAGTGCAGGGGAGCTAAAAGAGGTACCTGGCTGGAGGATTAATTATTCTCCACCCGGGTCTATTTAAAAAAAAAAAAAAAAATCGCGGCAGAGGGGGCGGGGTTTACCGAGCGGCGGAGGCGGGGCTTATCGAGAGGCGGAGACGGGGCTAATACCTCCCGAAGCCCCTGCTGTACAGGAAGAGGGAAAGATGCTTCCCCATCAGCCAACTGCATCCACTGGAAAGAGGTAAGTGTGTGTGTGTGACTGTTTGCCTGTTTGTGTGACTGTCTGTCTGTGTGTGTGTGTGACTGTCTGTCTGTGTGACTGCCTGTCCTTGTGTGTGTGTGTGTGTGTGACTGTCTGTCTCTGTGTGTGTGTGTGTGTGTGACTGTCTCTGTGTGTGACTGTCTGTGTGACTGCCCATGTATGTGACTGCCCATGTATGTGATGTGACTGTCTGTGTGTGACTGTCTGTCTGTGTGACTGTCTGTCTGTGTGACTGTCTGTCTGTGTGACTGCCCGTGTGTGTGACTGCCCGTGTGTGTGACTGCCTGTGTGACTGTCTGTGTGTGTGACTGTCTGTCTGTGTGTGTGACTGCCTGTGTGTGTGACTGCCTGTATGTGACTGCCTGCCTGCCTGTGTGTGTCTGTCTGTAACTATCTGTCTGTGTGTGACTGCCTGCCTGTGTGTGTGACTTTCTATCTGTGTGACTGCCTGCCTGTGTGTGTATAACTGTCTATGTGTGTGTTACTGTGTGTCTGTCTGTGTGTGTGACTGCCTATGTGACTGTCTGTCTGTGTGTGTCGCTGTAGCTGTGCCATTGTTTGTGCCTGTGCCTGTATGTGTGACTGCCTTTAACTGAGTGTGTGTGTACATGCCTGTAACCGAGTTTAAATTTCCCCCACCCCTTCCTGTCAAGGCCGCACTTTGACTGACAGACGCTCACTCACTGACAGACGCACACTCACTGACAGACACACACTCTCATATACACTGACAAACAATGACATACACACATACACTATTACTTGGACACACACTGACAGATGCACACTCTCACTGACAGACGCAAGCACTCACTGAAAGATGCACGACTCCACTGACCGACACATACACACTGACTGACACACACTCACTGACCGACACACACTCACTGACCGACACATACACACTCACTGACCTACACACTCACTGACACATACACACTCACTGACGACACATACACACTCACTGACTGACACATACACACTCACTGACGACACATACACACTCACTGACTGACACATACACACTCACTGACTGACACATATACACTCACTGACCAACACACACATTCACTCACAGACACACACACATTCACTTACAGACACACACAATTACACACTTACAGACACACACACACACACACACATTCACTTCAAAATAAACACTCACAGACACACACACAGACATTTCCACTAACACTCACAAACTAATATTTTTTACATTTATTTTAAATCCACCCAGCCTCCCTGGGAAAGCTGGAGTGGATTTCTTACCAGCAGTCCAGTGTGGCTGCTGGGCAGGCAGGCAGGGGGCGCACAGGCTGAGTAAGCAGCGCTTAGTGATGCCGGGAGCCGGACTGACGTCATATTCTGGCTCCCGGCTTCATTAAGCGGCGCAGAGGAAGCTGAGCAGGAAGAGCTCAGGTGAGTATGCTCCTTCGCTGCCCGCTGCCAGCCTTGGGGGGGCTCAAAAGTGGCCAGCCGGTCAGCTCTTGAGCCCCCCAGGATGCGAGGCAAGCAAGGGATCTGCCTGGGGGTTTGGAGGGATGCTTTTTTTTGCCGCCCCCTGCAAAGTGGCGCCCAAGGCAGATGCCTTGTTTGCCTCGTGATACACACGTCCCCGGTGCCTGTGTGTGTTACTGTATTCAGGCAACTTGGTGGGAGGTGGGGGGGGCGCCGTGAAGACTTTTTGCACAGGGCGCCTAATTGCCTAAGGCCGGCCCTGTGTAAGACGATTGCTAGACTGCCACCAACCATTTCATTCACAGGAGCTCCACATTTAATACAATACGATTCTTTCATTGTCTACTTATAAAATTTAGCATCACTTTTCTGTTAACAGCATTTTGATAAATCTCCCCCTACGTGTCACAGTTAATTGACTTTTTGCAGAACTGTTATGTTGCCATGGCAACAGGCTCACTCAGAAAGCAACATTATATCACATCGAGACTCCTGAGATTCACGCATAAATCACCAATGTTTTTTTTATTTATATATATATTATCTTTCAACATGTGTAGAGGATATGTTATAGTGTTTTTTATTTATACGCCGCTGTCGAATGGCGACTTAATGCTGTCTTTTTTTATAGGGTTACCAATTGAATAGCCTCGTTTGATCGGTGCTTCATTGATTGCAAATCCTGAGGATACGTTAATGATATTATTATTAGTGTTACATTTATTTATAATATTTCAGATTTGGAATAGAAATGTAAACAGCTAATCTAGACACTATAACCACTGCATGCTAACGTCGTAGTTATGGTGGCATTATGCTTCGGCCATCAGTCCCCTGTTCTTGGTCAAACCCTTTTGGAACAATATATTTAGTTTGGTTCGTAGTTTATCTCCCAGCATGCTGTGTTTCCAATTGGCTGTGCGCATGTATATCTATAGCAATCAATCAGGTTCTGCTTATCAGCATGGTAATCATTGGTCATGAAGGCCTAAGATATGCAATATCCTGATCAGTTCTCTGCAATATCCAGTTTAGTAAATGACCAACAGTATTAAATGATCTCACTATTTACATTGTTGTCAGTACTTTCTCTTTAAAACCAAACAGTTCATGAAACTGAATAACAGATTCCCGGGTGTCAGACTATTCGATGAAAGCCGATTGATTCTCAGTAAGTGATTGATTCTCAGTAAGTGATTTTTGTTGAGGTCCAGAAACAGGTTAAAAATTAAGTACTGCTTGTAATTCCACTCAGTGACCGTGCGGATCAGTTACTCTGTGTCTCAGGTTTTCCAGTCCCTTTCTCTCCTATAAAGTGTTCTGTGTGACTCTCACTATAAGTACCCTCTAGAAACATGATTCCTTCGAATGGAATGGATGGGAAATTTACAGAAAACTAATCAAATTGCAAAACACATGCGATGACAGCTGTAGATGTTACCTAAAGGGTTAATATCAGCCTTTTCTGTTCTATACTTGTTGATTATTTGTTTATAGGGACACTATAGGCAGCCAGACCAATTGATCTCATTGAAGTGGTTTTGGTGCAGTGTTCCTGTCCCCTTTGGTATTGCAGTTTTAGAGAAAATGCAATGTTTACATTGCAGCACTAAGACAGCTTCTAGTGTCTACCAGACATCCACTAGAGGCACTTCCGGGAGTTTACCGAACTCTGGTTCACCTAGCTGCCGATGCACATCCTCATGGTGTGCATGAGGGCATCCAGGATCAATGAAATCCCCATAGGAAATAATTGAGTCAATGCTTTCCTATAGGAAAGACTCAATGCGTTTGCATTGCTCGCCGCGCATGCGCATGAGGTCCCCCTTGTCTCATGACATAGTAGAAGGCAGACCTGCGACCCAGATCTGGAATTGGGGTGTGTTCATACGGTGGGCTTTCAAAGGGAGCAGAGCGGAGAGGGCAGGGAGGGCTGGAAGGGCACACAGGAGACATTTCAGCTTCCTATCACCAAGAGTAAGATGTCAAATTTGCGTTTCTAATTATAGCGAGATAAAAAAATAAACTTTATAAAGGTGAATAAAAACGAATGAAATTGACGTCTTGACACGCGTATTCATTGTCACATTATAACCTTATGTATAAAATCGGTAAAAATCATAAAAAAGAACGACCGAAAATTGTGGTGCTATAAAATCATTGAAATAACGCTGCGTTGTGAGGTGTTTTTTTACTATTTATTAAGCCCAGTAAGGAAATAAAGCATTCATTTTCAATAGATGTCACAATGTCACTGAGAGAGATAAACTCTCATATGATAAAGGAGAGAATTGCAGGTTAGCCAGTAATGACTACAAATGAAATTCAGCTCAAAATTCAGAGCAAAACACAGGGACAGCGGCACCGTCTGCGAATTACTCAGATCTAGAAGCAGTGCTTTCATGTTACAATTCTGTTCACAATCTTTTTTTCAAGCACCATAAGCACTACAGCCCGCTGCATGTTTTTCTATTAATTATTATTTATAATGCATTTTATTGCTATTATTAATGATGATTTTTAAAATTTTTATTATTAACTGTTTATTTATTTTTTGTTTCAGTACGGTTAGATAACTTAACTGGGTCAAGCTGTACACCAATGGCAGCATCCCCTGCGTCCAGTCTTCTTCAGTTAGATCTCCAGAGCTAAGTATTAACCCTCTCACTGGGGGTCCTGGATCAGCTGTACTGCATTCTCCTGAAACATGTGTGCAAGACACAATATGCGTCATTCAGAAATATAAAGGTAAATTCACATTAAAGTGAATAAATCACACTGAGCATAATTACAAGCTCAGAAACTGTTTTCTTTATTGCATTTTAACCCCTTAAGGACAGAACTTTTGGAATAAAAGGGAATCATGACGGAATATTTCCGTCATGCGTCCTCAAGGGGTTAAAAGAAATTGATTTGAGTTCGTATTCTGTAACCTAATTGTAACGGATCACCTGGCACCCCGACTGGGTACCTCCGTTAAAGGATGCTCCTAGCGCTTCCTGAGGACTCCAAGCACTGCAGCAGACACCACAACCACCGAACCGGAGAAGCATATGAATCTTCTCAAGCATATGAATGTTGTAGAAAGTTGAATAGGAACCATACGAATAGGTTTACTCTCCTAGCTGTCAAAATGGAACAGCATACAATAAATCCTTCCCCCAATAATGAGACGGCACTTCACTTTGAGGGTTAAGCAGGAACTCCCTGTACTGTCACATACAGTCTCTTTTATTCCCAATCCACAAACATAGTACAGCCCACAGGGCGTTACAAAACAACCAATCAATCCGTACAATACACCCAGACACTCCCACACAAAATCCTCCCCTCTGCCTGTGATATGATTACTGAACACAATGGGTAATCTCATTATCACCGGCAGAGGAATACAGTTTTTACACAATATTTATAACTTCTAAAATATACATGTCACAAACATAAAACATACATTTTCATAATCAATCCATTCAGGGGAACAACATATTAAAAAATGGCACGAATCAGACCAGGGGTTCAAAAGTTAAGGGAAAGTCCTTTGTGACTAAATGAAGCATGGCTTTCCGGCCCAAACCAGTTTCAGAGTCTTCTATCCTGGAGATTGAATTGAGAAGTAATTCAATTATCTCCCAGGACAGACACAAGACTCCATTATGCACATGGTGAGCACAAAGCATTAAAATATTATAAAATACACAAAGTCACATTTTATACATAAAACACAGACATGTCACATATCCCCAGATAGCTGGGATCTGAGCACACAAAACTACCGAATAGCGCTCAGATCCTATTCACACAGTTCAATAACCATGGAGCCGAAGTCTTTAACTACACGAATGGGCTCCATGGCATAGCTATCTGGGTTAACACATTCACATAAAGTCTGGTCCATAGTCCAAAGGCAAGAGGCGGGCAAGCAGCCCCCTCCAAGGACACGTGGCGAGGCCGGTTTCACCACACTAATAAACTGTTAGAGCATGACGGTGTGAGCTACGAATTACAAGATGGTGTGTGAATTATTGTGTGTGTGGGGGGTCAGCTGCTCATAAAGTCCATTTTTGAATACCAAACTGAGGGTGTATTTTTGAGGTAAGTTTATGTTTCAAATTATCCCTTTGGTGGCATTCACTCTGCCAACACTTTGTATTAATGAAAATATACCTGACGGCAGATAAGAACCATCCAGCCCATCTAGTCTGCCCAATTTTCTAAATACTTTCATTAGTCCCTGGCCTTATCTTCTAGTTAGGATAGCCTTATGCCTATCCCACGCATGCTTACACTCCTTTACTGTGTTAACCTCTACCACTTCCGCTGGAAGGCTATTCCATGCATCCACTACCCTCTCAGTAAAGTAATACTTCCTGATATTATTTTTAAACCTTTGCCCCTCTAGTTTAAGACTATGTCTTCTTGTTGTGGCAGTTTTTCTTCTTTTAAATATAGTCTCCTCCTTTACTGTGTTGATTCCCTTTATGTATTTAAATATTTCTATCATACCCCCCCTGTCTCAAGCTATACATGTTAAGTTCCTTTAACCTTTCCTTGTAAGTTTTATAAAAGAAAGACACACTAGTCATAAGTGGTATTGAGTCAAGCAGCAGTAAAACTGTTATTACATAGGTCTCTTCATATCTCTCAACTTCAGCAGTCCTGGAATCTGGACGCTGGTGGTAGATGGTAAAGAGGGGTGGGTCAGTGGCATGATTGCATTACTGGCTCCAACCACAAGAGGGCAGGCCTGCCCAGTATGTATTCAGATCCACCAGGAAAGGGGACAAGCTCATTACTGACAGGTCAGCTGGATGTGAATACACTGCAGGCTGCCTGCCAATTACTTTAGCCGGACCACTGAGAGAAGACCATGCAGGGAGCATTGTTTCAGATGCTGACGGTTTTAAGAAGGAGGGGCACCATACTCCTCCCCTGGAGTTTTACTTATCCCTATACAGTACAGAGATACTCATACAATACAGAGGTGGGTATAATGCAGAGGGGCCCTGCAGAACTAAAACCAACTCCAAAAAAAGATTATTAGTGTTTCTAAACTACTACAAATATATTTTCCCACATAAAAAATAGTGGGGTGTTGCTCCTAGTGCCCCTATGGGTAAGCCTCCAATCTATCTATCTATCTGTCTGTCTGTCTGTCTGTCTGTCTATCTATCTGTCTGTCTGTCTGTCTGTCTGTCTATCTGTCTGTCTATCTATCTGTCTATCTATCTATCTATCTATCTATCTATCTGTCTGTCTATCTATCTATCTATCTATCTATCTATCTATCTGTCTGTCTGTCTGTCTATCTGTCTGTCTGCCTGTCTATTTGTCTGTCTGTCTGTCTATATCTATCTATCTATAACATATTAATGTAAATAAGGTAAATTGTACAGTTTTAAAGATATTGTTATGAACTTAATTTTTATACTAGAGGAACGAATGTTTCATATTATAAGTATACAATTCAATAAATATGTTTAAAAATATAAGGAAGTGAAGAAGATAAATTGCAACATCAGAGTAGAATGAGACGATAAGGCTAATGTCACCCAATTGGTCTTCGAAAGCTTGCTCTCTGACCCACTTATCTTGGCTCCTCAATGTATCACATCTCCAGCAGCTACTCCAATCGCTCACTGTCCTTCTATGTTACACTTGATACAAATATATAAGATAAATATCTTTTGTCAGCAATTTAGGAAAGTGTTTCCATCAGATGGTGCCTCTAAAAATAGAAAAAAACTCTTCTACAGAGACTTCCTATCGCATCTCCTACCCATGAGGCATCTAATATCTCTTCCTCAACTTCTCAGCTCATGTAAATTTAATCCTTCACTAGTCTAAATTGGGTTAATGGTGAACATAAATGCACATTACTGGGAGCCTCGTTCTTCAACTGGCCCTGATGATCATGACGAGGCAAATTTACTACAGAGACATTTGTAAAACCCTTCACACTTACTATTTAAAAAATAATGTATTACAAACTCAAAGCTGTGTAAAAAAAGCCCACTCCTTTATTCAGCAAAAGTAAAAGTAATGTACAAATATTGGCAGCAGACAAAAATACATGTGCATACAAAGATTGTTTGCAGGGTTTAAAATGCCTTAAAGGGATAATATAGACACCAAAACAAGTTTTGTTTAATGAAGCAGTTTTGGTGTATAGATCATGCCCCTGCAGTCTCACTGCACAATTCTTAGTAGTTAAATGAAATTGTTTACAGTCCTAGTCACACCTCCCTGCATGTGACTTACATAGCCTTCCTAAACACTTCCTGTAAAGAGAAATTGAAACCATTTTTTTCATGACTGCTGTATCAGTCACAGCCAGGGAGGTGTGGCCAGGGCTGTATAAACAGAAACAAAAGTTATTTAACTCCTAAATGGCAGAGACTTGAGCACTGAAACTGCAGGGGTAAAATCTATACACGGAAACGGATTCATTAAGCTAAAGTTGTTTTAGTGCCTATATTGTGCCTTTAACTAGGAGCTGGGTGTGGATAGGATGAATATCTGTGTGACCCCCAGTAAATATCTTTGCTCACCTCAAACCACAGGGTCAAAGATTTGATTCCTGGCAGAGTCAACCTCAACTGTGCCCTTGATCCAAGGTGTATTAAATGAATAATATTAAAGCTGGGTAATAGTTATATCTGCTAATCAGCTACTAGTTTGCTTAAAGGACCACTATAGTGCCAGGAAAACATACCTGTTTTCCTGGCACTATAGTGCCCTGAGGGTGCCCCCACCCTCAGGGACCCCCTCCCGCCCGGCTCTGGAAGGGGGAAAGGGTTAAAAACTTAAAATTTTCCAGCGCTGGGCGGAGAGCTCTCCTCCTTCTCTCCTCCTCCGTTCCTCCTCCTGGGCTGAATGCGCACGCGCGGCAAGAGCTGCGCGCGCATTCAGCCTGTCGCATAGGAAAGCATTTACAATGCTTTCCTATGGACGCTTGCGTGCTCTCACTGTGAAAATCAGTGAGAAGCACGCAAGCGCCTCTAGTGGCTGTCAATGAGACAGCCACTAGAGGATTAGGGGGAAGGCTTAACCCATTCATAAACATAGCAGTTTCTCTGAATCTGCTATGTTTATAAAAAAATGGGTTAATCCTAAAGGGACCTGGCACCCAGACCACTTCATTAAGCTGAAGTGGTCTGGGTGCCTAGAGTGGTCCTTTAAGTCCAAAAGCATGAAATTAGCACTTAAATTCCACCTAAGCAGAAATAAGGTGCTATATGTGGTCCCCCTCCTCCCCCCTTTTTGCATTTTATCTGAAAGTTTTTTGAATTCTCGTCTTCCCTGAATTGCAATAAAGATGAATGCAGGGAAGTGGTTTTCATTTAGAGTATGTGTCATTATTCTTCTTCTGTTTCAAATTAGGAAGCAATTTTCACTGAAATTGTTTTTTAAAATGCTGATCAATAGAGTTTATTCAATAAAAAAAAATTAGAAAAGTTAGGCCAATTTATCCAGGCAGAAAACAATTCAGCAAGCCAACTAGTTTTAAACTTCACACAGTTTAAAGTTCAGTACACATTTTATTTGTTTCCACAGTGATTTCTCCAGAGCCACATCGATATATTGTGTCCTTATTGTATCATCCATGAGATCATTTGTAAAAGGACGGAGTATCACGTCTGTGTTACCGACATGATGCCATACAGCGTCACGTGATAACCTCACAAAGGTGTGCCCAGGGAGTGTCCCTAATTAGTAAATCTTTAGAAAGCCTCTTAATTCATTAATTCTCCTTTACAAAAAAATGTAATTTTTAAAAATGTATAAACTCTTTAATGATCAGCTCTTTTCAGCTCTGCCAGGAAAAAGATGAAGATTAGGTGCTTGAAATGGCACTCATGTAACAAATAACAAAAAGAAAGAATATTCACGTTTTTCATCATTATACTAATATATACATACCAACTGTATGGTGACAATATATGGGCGTGAGGTGTGTAACATGAACATTGGTATTGACCTCATTCGGGGATCTCATCCATACCAGCAATGGATGCAGCATCTTTATGGAACCCATCTGGTAATCCAACTATGCATAGAAGCACTGATCATGGCTAATATGATGATGATTTAAGGCTACTAGGGATTTGGCCTTGCATTGCCCCTACCATATCACTCTCTACACCATACACGGCACACAACACTTGTATCCGACTGTTACCCTATCCCTCGGGTATCGATAGCGGTTATTCCGTTAGTGGGCCAAAAACAAATGAAGAAACTCAATGACACCAATAATTAGAATTTATGTGAAAATGAGCTGTTCCTTAGAAACCGCATCCTTTCAGTCACATTACCTGAAAAAAAACAATTGTTCTTTCTGTAATTAAATTAAAATTAATTAGCTTATTTGCTGCTCTATTCTGATGATTTATCGTAGCTTTCAGTGCGGTGTTCAAAAGTCTGTGCGCATGAAACTCATGAGAAAGTATGTCCTTGGATTCTAATTAAAAAATGAGTGATTTAAACAAAAAAAACTGCATATAGATACATCCTAAATTATAACGCAGAATGAATTCAATTATAGAAAAAAGGTTTTTTTGGGGTTGCTTTGAGTAAAAGTATTTACTTTAATAGTCAGTCTTTATAGAACTATATTTCATGTGAAACAGCTCACTAAAACAAAGTATTAAATCATTATATGACCTGCCTATTCTCTAGACTTGTGCAAGGCAAAAATTTTGGTTCTGCCAAATCACTTTTTCCCGAAAAGTATAACATTTTACGGGACAACTGAAATTCAGCCGGATGTCAGTTCAGATTGTCTAAATGGCAATTTGGGAACCAAATCTGAAGAGCAAACTGGTGAGACAAGAAAATGGGCCAATCAGTGTAGCGGAGCCCTAGTCCTAGCAGGGACTTTTCTACACTGGATCCACAAGAGTATAATCAGGAACAAGAAAAATGCCAAAGAAATAGCCCACCTCCTCCCCAGCAACTGGACGACACACAGTTCTGGGAGTACAACTGGCTTTATTCCTGCCACATACGGCTTTTATACATTGTCCCTCTCTGGTACAGAATAATATATAATATTTGCAAACACCCCAAAAATACATTTTAATAACTTCAGAACCCCATGAAGGTCATATCACGAATAGCTTGGCTCTGAGCGCACATTTTGCTGAAATATCACTCAGATCCCTTCATGGGTTCGGGAACGCCATTCGAATGAAGTTTTGACCGGTCAGTCATGTTGTGATGCCCCAAAACGATTCCAGAGAAAACAAGGGAATGACCAGTCATCTTTCAGGGGTTCTCGTATGAACACTGAAGAATCCATTCCCTGGTATGAATGCTCCCCCTTTTTGGTAGTTCATGACTCCCGAACGCTGTTCTCCTAACTGTTTGGGAAGTTGGATGGGCAGCGGTACCAGTTTCCAGGGTGTTTGCCAGGTCGCATATCCGAAAACAGTTCCACGCTGTCGACGACCATGTACCGCTACCCACTTTCAGAAGAGAAAAAAAGTCCCAATTGTTTGAACACGTGCATTCGGTTATACGAACGGTGGCCACACAGGGAAAACACTTAAACTAATAACCAATTTGTGGTTAACAGCCAGGGGTGGTCGGTGATTGAAAGGTGGGAACAAGGAAGAGAGGTGGTTAGGTAAACGAACGGGGGTATATGAACAGCCAACAAAAGGGAATAAAAGTGTATTTGGGTTCTGTATTCTGCTACAATCAATGTGCAGCAAAAAATATATAATTTATATATATTAGGAGCGTTTTGATAGGAGCATTTTACTGCCATTATATATATATATATATATATATATATATGTATATATATATATATATATATATATATATATATATATATATATATATATATATATATATATATATACAGTTGTAAGAAAAAGTATGTGAACCCTTTGGAATGATATGGATTTGCACAAATTGGTCATAAAATGTGATCTGATCATCATCTAAGTCAGAACAATAGACAATCACAGTCTGCTTAAACTATTAACACACAAAGAATGAAATGCTGCCATGTTTTTATTGAACATACCATGTAAACATTCACAGTGCAGGTGGAAAAAGTATGTGAACCCCTAGACTAATGACATCTCCAAGAGCTAATTGGAGTGAGATGTCAGCCAACTGGAATCCAATCAATGAGATGAAATTGGAGGTGTTGGTTACAGCTGCCCTGCCCTATAAAAAACACACACCAGTTCTGGGTTTGCTTTTCACAAGAAGCATTGCCTGATGTGAATGATGCCTCGCACAAAAGAGCTCTCAGAAGACCTACGATTAAGAATTGTTGACTTGCATAAAGCTGGAAAGGGTTATAAAAGTATCTCCAAAAGCCTTGCTGTTCATCAGTCCGCGGTAAGACAAATTGTCTATAAATGGAGAAAGTTCAGCACTGCTGCTACTCTCCCTAGGAGTGGCCGTCCTGTAAAGATGACTGCAAGAGCACAGCGCAGACTGCTCAATGAGGTGAAGAAGAATCCTAGAGTGTCAACTAAAGACTTACAAAAGTCACTGGCAAATGCTAACATCCCTGTTAGCGAATCTACAATACGTAAAACACTAAACAAGAATGGATTTCATGGGAGAATACCACAGAGGAAGCCACTGCTGTCCAAACAAAACATTGCTGCACGTTTACAGTTTGCACAAGAGCACCTGGATGTTCCACAGCAGTACTGGCAAAATATTCTGTGGACAGATGAAACCAAAGCTGGAAGAAACACACAACACTATGTGTGGCAAAAAAAAAGGCACAGCACAACAACATCAAAACCTCATCACAACTGTGAAGTATGGTGGTGGGGGCATCATGGTTTGGGGCTGCTTTGCTGCGTCAGGGCCTGGACGGATTGCTATCATCAAAGGAAAAATTAATTCCCAAGTTTATCAAGACATTTTGCAGGAGAACTTAAGGCCATCTGTCTACCAACTGAAGCTCAACAGAAGATGGGTGTTGCAACAGGACAATGACCCAAAGCATAGAAGTAAATCAACAACAGAATGGCTTAAACAGAAGAAAATACGCCTTCTGAAGTGGCCCAGTCAGAGTCCTGACCTCAACCCGATTGAGATGCTGTGGCATGACCTCAAGAAAGCGATTCACAGCAGACATCCCAAGAATATTGCTGAACTGAAACAGTTCTGTAAAGAGGAATGGTCAAGAATTACTCCTGACTGTTGTGCACGTCTGATCTGCAACTACAGGAAACGTTTGGTTGAAGTTATTGCTGCCAAAGGAGGTTCAACCAGTTATTAAATCCAAGGGTTCACATACTTTTTCCACCTGCACTGTGAATGTTTACATGGTGTGTTCAATAAAAACATGGCAACATTTCATTCTTTGTGTGTTATTAGTTTAAGCAGACTGTGATTGTCTATTGTTGTGACTTAGATGATGATCAGATCACATTTTATGACCAATTTGTGCAGAAATCCATATCATTCCAAAGGGTTCACATACTTTTTCTTGTAACTGTATATAATGATAGAAGCATTTTTCCTGCTATTTGGTTCATAGATCATGTGAGAAGATGTAACCAACAGAAAAAAAAACAGGAGGAGCAATAAAAACATCTATATTTAAATATCTAATATATAAATATAGTTGTTTTTTACTGATCCTCCTATTTAGAAACATAGAAACATAGAATGTGACGGCAGATAAGAACCATTCGGCCCATCTAGTCTGCCCAATTTTCTAAATACTTTCATTAGTCCCTGGCCTTATCTTATAGTTAGGATAGCCTTATGCCTATCCCACGCATGCTTAAACTCCTTTACTGTGTTAACCTCTACCACTTCAGCTGGAAGGCTATTCCATGCATCCACTACCCTCTCAGTAAAGTAATACTTCCTGATATTATTTTTAAACCTTTGTCCCTCTAATTTAAGACTGTCCTCTTGTTGTGGTAGTTTTTCTTCTTTTAAATATAGTCTCCTCCTTTACTGTGTTGATTCCCTTTATGTATTTAAATGTTTCTCTCATATCCCCCCTGTCTTGTCTTTCCTCCAAGCTATACATGTTAAGATCCTTTAACCTTTCCTAATGTTTCACTCTATTACTCACTTTTCAGTTGATCTGTGAATAAAACTGATAATTGACTGTCCCCTAGCCGGTCATCATGATAATTTTTTTGGTGCCACAGGTTTCAGTTAGAATAATCACTCCCTCTTTCTCTATGTTTGGCATTGTCTTTTTTGGCTATTCTGCATTTTTGGTATATTTTGGCTCAGAATTCAAGAATTCTGACGAACACTCAATCGGCCCAAATTTGGCCTAATTGCAGTTCGGTCTGAAACAAATCTTTAAGTCTATATTCTTTTTTTTCCCTACAAAAAGCCCTGTTTTCTTTAAGTATTACTGTCACAGTAAGTTTGCTTTCACAGAGCAGTTATCCACTAAAGTGAGACATTGTTTTTGTTTTCTTTTAGGACAAAGTCCTTCAAATGTCTTAGGTTCTTAGTTTCTTTAGTTTGGTCTGTTGTAATGGTTGCATGGTGCCAGGAGTCCAAAGCAGGGCTCAGCTCAGTGCAGTTAAAGGGACACTGTAATCACTATAACCACTTTGTCTCTTTGAATTGGTTATAGTGCCTGGAGTACCCTGGCACTGTCCCTCCATTCAGTGTTGCACCATGTTTGTGCAGTATGCCACAAAATAAGAGTTCCTGGCCACCCACAGTCCGTCCCCTTCAGTATGTGTAGCTAAGGCAGAGATTACACACTTCCTTGTTGTCATACCCATTCATACCGTCAGTTGGAACTCTGACAGGTTAAAAGCAGTCAGCTGACACTCTCAGCTAATCACAGCTGCCCATTGCTGCTCAGGGTAATACTTCCTTATTAGCCAAAGCAGCACAGAGGGGATGGACTGCCGGGGTCTCTTGTTTAGCATTAAAACATTACAACATTAAAAACTGTTTAATGCTGAAAGAAATGATGGCACCTGGGGACTCCAGACACTATAACCAGCTTAATGAGATGAAGCAGATACAGTGCCTACGGTGTCCCTTTAACACTAGGAGAGGCAGGACCTAGGTAAGTTGTCACACTGTTTTAAAGGTTTACTCTAAGCATCATAACTACTTTTGCATTTTTAACTGCAATTCAGTGTGGAAGAGAAGAATCATTTCTGGTAGAGTTTGAGGGTATCGTGTTTAAAGGGACTGAGTTGGTCCACCTTTTGGTTCTTTGCCTAAAAGTGGCTGCAGTAATAAAAGAAATGAAGGGTAAATTTGTATCCATACATCGGTGTGTTTTGTTGCCAGGGATACTCTCACGACTGATTTATTTTCAGCACAGGTAAGGGTCTCCAAGGGTTTAGAAAATACGAACACCCCAGGATCTAAGGGATGTGGTTTCTTGGATACGATAATAGTGGACAACTTTGCTCGTATTCCACCAGAGGTCCTTAGTCATTCTACCCATGTAAAAGAGCCTGATTGGAACTAGGTACATTTCTAAGTTTGTTCTCTGTGATTCTCACGAGCTGAATTTGTGGTAGTAATGAAACAGAACCAAGCAGTGGAGATTATGAGACATTAGTCTAGTTTTAGCTAACATAGCGTGTTCCTAAGACAGGAAATGGGGTCAGGATTTATCATTAAATCAACCCATTTAAAGATTACCATTCACCTTTCCCAGTTCTCCTCTTTGCAAGAACATTAATTGGAAGCCATCTGGAACTGTGCTATGTTTCGAGTGCAGCTTCTCTGGCCTTACCTTTTAAATTCTCTTGGAATTTACTTAGAATTCTCACTGGAGTGATTAACCCTGTACGAATCACAATTACAGCCACTAGGTGGAGCTATGTTAACATTTAAAAGAGCTAACACACTCCTTGATAATGTTACTGAACAGGGAACAAATACCTTACATGATTCTTCTGCAGAATGTATTTTTAGACAAATTCCTTCTTAGCCCAACACGCCCGTCATGTTATTGGCCAGTATGGAGTTAAGCAGTGAACCTGGCGGCTGGTTCATACACAGACGGGTAGTGCGCATTGAGGTAGAATCCACCTATGTCTATAACATATGGTGTATGAATTAGTAAAGTGACACAGTTTTATAAAACGAGTTTTATTTCTCGAATGCAACAAAGTGGATTTACAGACGAGTGACGCTTTTTGCTTTAAAGAAATATTTGAACCATAACAACTTTCAGCTAAATAAAAACATTTTTTTAAGCCTACAACTATATACGTCATGGTTAGTGAATTCATGTGATTGGGTCATTCATTAAACCAGGATTTATGTAGAACTGAAAAGAAAAAAGAAAATGCTATTAATATTATTATTATTATCATTGTTATATTCTGTAATTAGCAAGGTGAAAAATGTGCTAAATTAGAATATTTTTAATTTAACTCCTTTGGCTTAACACTTGCAGCTACCCTTTTCCTTTTACACAATTTCTGGTTCAGTGAGTGACGTCAGTAATGTTAACAGAGTATTGTGTGTTAGTAAATAATCATAATAATAATAGTAAATAATGATAGTACAGCGCTACGAAATCTGATGGCGCTATATAAATAATGATAATAATAATAGTAAATAATGATAGTACAGCGCTACGAAATCTGATGGCGCTATATAAATAATGATAATAATAATAGTAAATAATGATAGTACAGCGCTACGAAATCTGATGGCGCTATATAAATAATGATAATAATAATAGTAAATAATGATAGTACAGCGCTACGAAATCTG
Organism: Pelobates cultripes; assembly: GCA_933207985.1. Taxonomy (NCBI): domain Eukaryota; kingdom Metazoa; phylum Chordata; class Amphibia; order Anura; family Pelobatidae; genus Pelobates; species Pelobates cultripes. The sequence goes on from OW240913.1 coordinate 361,360,992, forward strand.
ATGGTGCTATATAAATAATGATAATAATAATAGTAAATAATGATAGTACAGTGCTACGAAATCTGACGGCGCTATATAAATAATGATAATAATAATAGTAAATAATGATAGTACAGCGCTACGAAATCTGATGGCGCTATATAAATAATGATAATAATAATAGTAAATAATGATAGTACAGCGCTACGAAATCTGATGGTGCTATATAAATAATGATAATAATAATAGTAAATAATGATAGTACAGCGCTACGAAATCTGATGGCGCTATATAAATAATGATAATAATAATAGTAAATAATGATAGTACAGCGCTACGAAATCTGATGGCGCTATATAAATAATGATAATAATAATAGTAAATAATGATAGTAACAATAAGATACAATAATAACACCAAAACTCTTGACCACTAGGTGGGACAGAGAGCCAGGGTTGAGAGCTGGAGATCTGAATGGCTTCAATGAGTTGAGAATAGATTCTTGGAAACAGTGAGATGATTTAACCATTTATTATCCAAATCTCTGCCAACCCTCATTATAGTAATATAAATTGCTCTCAATAAACCTTGCTCCAGGGGGTATCAGCAACATGTCTGAGAACGTGCAAAACTACATTAAATATTAGCAAGGGAGATATTTTTTGTTATAATTTAATAAATGCGAATGTTGGAAACAGCCAGAGGGGTCCCTTTAAAGGTGCTGTTCCACATACACAAAGCATGAATTGAACATTAGCATACTATACTTAGCATACTTTTTTCTATAATGTATAGTTTCAATTACATAAAATACAACACTGACAACAAAAAGTCGCCTCTTTAATTGCCATGGTAAGAAAGGCATTCAGCCTATCACAGCAGGCCCCTTTAGTCACATGGATATAGGCTAGAATTAATCTGGCCCGATAAAAAATATGATGGGCGGGAAATTTTGTACATAATGTAGCAAGTATTCTTTAATTATTCTACAACCGCAGTTTGTAAAACCATTTATTTAAAAAAAGCCAAAATAGGATATTTCTAATTAATGGAGGATTGGCATTTTCTGGGATGACAGCAATGGTTGATCTGAGTAGCACTAGGATACTGATACAGAGCAGGTTTTAAAAATAGTATATTCGCCCAGAGTATGACGTTATCAAGCCAGAATCTTTACCAGTAAAGTGACTCATAAGGGCCCATGGGCATATTATAACCATTTATGTTTATATAGCGCCTTCAGCTCATTTTTTATGTTACTTTTTACTGTACTAAAAGGAAAGAGCCCCTTAATGACATCCTCTCTCCATTAGCCAGTTCAATAACCCACAAGAACCCTATTTATGTACTCTGAATAACAACACTAGCACCATAAGTTTTTAAACCCCATTCATGTGCAATAATTTTAAATATCAGTTGATAAGTAAATTATGATTCAACTTCCAGCATTATGCAAACAGTCACTGAGTAATGTGAGTCTCTGTCTTAAAATACCACTTTGGCAATCATTTTTTCATTCATAGTGTGTGTGAATGAGGGAATAATCAATCGTCCTCTATTATCCATTTTTTTAATGTTTTGTTTTGTCATTTTATCAATTTGCTGTATTTTTTTTATATTAAGAAACTTTAAACCCAAACTCTGCCAATCCAAAGCCACCGCACAAACGATTTGATGAAGTTCTATATAATCTCAGTCACAGTTTCAGACACAGAGTTGAAGAGCAATTCTTTTTGCCTAATTAAACTAACTTGGGAGTTATTTTAAGCCACAGATTCGCTGCAGCAGTTGGGGCTTTTAATCTTTTTCAGTTTATCATATTAGTGGTCAATGGAAAATAACAGAATCCAGCCAGCCAGGCAAATTCAATTGAACAGAATTTAAAACTCCATGATCCTTCTGTCTGCTGTTTACCCATCATGCTGGCGATCATTTTAAAGGGGAACCGTTACTTCTCAGAATATTACGCCATTAAATAAAACATTGAAAATCACCTAGCATGTGTGTTAACCTCTTTTTATGTGATGATCCATGTTAAACATTTATTAAATGTTTAGGAACTTCCCAAATAACCACCCTGCAAAAGGGGAATGCGCCCCCTATACGTAGACCGGATGGCATAATGGCGGAATTCCAGGAGTTCTACACCAAACTATACAACCTGCCGGGGGACCCTGGGGAGGGTGCCGCTCGACAGCGCCTAGATGGGATTCGGGAATATCTGGAACAGCACGTAACCCGGAAGCTTACGCAGGCACAGGCCGAAAACCTTGATGCCCCCATCACCTTGGAAGAGCTCACAGGAGCCCTCAAAGCCGCAAAGATGCATAAAGCCCCAGGACCAGACGGCTTTCCTGTGCGGTACATCCGCACCTTCGGGGAGCTTCTCCTGCCAGAGCTGCTGGAGTGCCTCAACTCCGTTTTGGAGGGTGGGAGGTTCCCTGAGGATACCCTTATGGCTACAGTGGCGATGGTGCCGAAGGACGGGAAAGACCCTACATCGTGTGCCGGTTACAGACCTATCTCTCTACTCAATGCGGATCTCAAGCTATTCACGAAGATTCTAGCCCGCAGAGTGGGGGTGGTGGCTCCAGACCTGGTTCACCCAGATCAGACCGGGTTCATCCCAGGGCGTGAGGCAAAGGACAATACCATCAGGGCCCTCAACCTCATACATGCCACCAAGAGAACCGCAGGCGGGGGCCTCCTGCTCTCCACGGATGCCGAGAAGGCTTTTGATAGAGTAGACTGGCAGTTCCTGAGGGAAACACTACGGGTCATGGGCTTTGGCCCCAACATTCAGACCTGGATAGCTGCCCTATATGCGGCCCCGAGGGCTCGCCTGCGGATAAACGGCGCCCTGTCCCCGGTTTTTTCGATTGCCAATGGGACGCGGCAGGGATGCCCCCTGTCCCCCCTCCTGTTTGCCCTCACGCTCGAACCATTTCTGGCGGCGGTCAGACGGGATGGGGGTATCACGGGGTTCACTGTGGGAGACGTTGAGCATAGGGTAGCCGCATACGCGGACGACCTGCTATTTTGTATTGCAAACCCGCTGGTGACCCTGCCAAACCTGCTTCGGGCCTTCCGGGTCTATGGGGCGCTCTCCAACTTCAAACTGAACACGGACAAGTCCGAGGCGATGCCGCTTTGTCTACCCCCAGACCTGACGTCCCAACTGAGGGCGAATTTCCCCTTCAGATGGTGCCCACAGCGCATTAAATACCTCGGCATTTGGCTGACGACGGACTTGACCAGATTGTTTCCTGACAACTTTCTGCCCCTCTTGGCGACACTTGGGACGGACATGAAGAGGTGGGGCGCGACTTGTGTGTCCTGGTTTGGGAAAATAAACGCGGTTAAAATGAACCTCTTGCCGCGGCTCCTGTATCTGTTTCAGACCATTCCCATCGCCCTCCCCAGGGCCTTCTTCGGCTCCCTGACCACGGCCATCAGACAATTTGTATGGGCAGCGGGTGCAGTTAGACTCCGACACGCCCAGCTGATCCGCCCAAAATGCCAAGGCGGTGTGGCACTCCCTTCGCTCCAAACCTACTACCACGCGACACACCTCCTCAGGGTAGTGGACTGGCACGTACCCGATACCGATAAGCAATGGGTCCACCTAGAACGCGCACAAGCCAGAGAGCGCATACCTTGGGTCACGTGGCTACAGCGGCCCATACAGACGAGGGACATCCGAAGGCACCCGTTTATAGGGGCAACTCTGCAAGTGTGGGCTACTGTCCGCTACAGGTTGGGCCTAACGACTAGCCCATCCCCGCTACTCCCGGTGATTTACAACCCCGAGATTGCGGGAGGTCTGGCGCCGAGAGACATCACAGGCTTGGGAAGCCCGGACAAACCATACTTAGGGGACTGGTGTGCGGAGGGACAGCTGAAACCCCTGGAAGCCCTGGCCCCCATGATGCCCTTACCTGGGCTAACTCGATTCAGATACCAACAAGTTCGGCATTTCTACCAATCTCTACCGGGCAAGCAGCTGGTACATAGGGAGCTGACCGGCTTCGAATCTCTTTGCGCGGAGGGGAGGCGCATACCTAAGGGGGTCTCCACACTGTACTCCATGCTGCTGAATGCAGCCCGGAGCCCCCCGGCACCATACCAATCTAACTGGGAACGAGCCACGGGTGTCACTCTCGCGGACTCAGACTGGGAGAAGATACACACCCTCACGCACCAAGGTACGACCAGTGCGAAACTGCAAGAGATGAACTATAAGCTCATGACAGGTTGGTATCGGACACCCTCACGACTCTTTCGGATGGGCCTGTCGCCAACGGCCAGATGTTGGAGATGTGAGTCCGAAGACGGCACGGACCTGCACATCTGGTGGTCCTGCCCTCTCATCGTACCCTTCTGGCAACAAATACACACGAAATTACGAGAGCTACTGGACTCGGACGTCCCGATGCAGCCTCTACCGATGCTCCTCCACCACACTACGATGCCCCTAGGGGCCTACAAGAGGTCGCTGACGAGACACTTCTTGAATGCCGCCAAGAGCCTGATCCCGGCTCGCTGGAAGTCAACTACCGTCCCAACGGTTGCGAACTGGATGGAGAAGGTTGAGGAAATATACAGCATGGAGAGCCTCACGGCGGAACTGAGAGGTACAGGGGAGAAATGTACCCGCCTCTGGGCTCCCTGGATCGAGTACATGGCTCGTGGGCCTGCAGGACGGCCGGAGCGGGGGGCCGAATAGCGGGGTTGGGACGCGGGGTGTGGGGGGGCTGGCGGATCCACCCCTTCCCTTCCCCCCGCCCTGGTCGACAACCCCCTTCCCTTCCTCACCTACCGCCCCCTTTTTTTTTTTTTCTCTCCTCTCCTTCTCTGTTCCGCTACTTCTTCTCTTCCATACCACGTAGGCTGACCTTACACCGACACACCCCGGACAGATATTGGTCACTGACTTTTTAACGTAGAGTCATTCTCTCAAGCCAAATTCCCGTGCAGGACGAAAGCAGGAGGAGAGATTAGTCCCCTCCCCAAAGTGGAAAAGGGGGGGGGGGGAATGAAAGGGAGGAAAACAAGAGGAATACTCGATTTCCTTACCCTCTCTTCCCCCGTAGAGATACAGGGAACATGTTCTAAAGTTCAGTTCGCGCAGTTGCGCTAGGTTGTTCAGTTACTCACAGAGACTGGGTAGGGACACACAGGCGGGAAATAGGGAGGGAGCATTGCCGTATGTGCGACAATAGGCTTGATGTCTGTAAGCTTTACAATTCTTTATTATCTGTTTGTATACATACTGTGCTTCAATAAAAACGAAGATTGCCTAAAAAAAAAATGTTTAGGAACTGACTAGGTTCAGGTTCAGTCTTGGCACAACCAAGGCACTCATTACATTGAAGGTAGAGATTCTGAAAAATAGTTTAATTTATCTTTGTTTCTGTGGTCTGTGTGTTAATGAACAGGTATAAAGGGCCGAGCGTAGAACAATGATTGACAGGGAGCTAAGATGGCGGTGCCCAATACTAGGATAGGGGTAAATTTAGTTCTACTTATAATTTTTATCAGACCTCACAAACACATAATTGTTAAATATAGGGGATAAAAAAACTAAATATTTAAAGGAACACTATAGTGTTAGGAATACAAACATGTGGTGTTATGTAAATGCTTTAGATCAGTGGTTCCCAAACCAGTCCTCATGACCCACCAACAGTCCAGGATTTATGTATTTCCCTGTTTTAGTCCAATGGAGATACTAACAAAACCTGGACTGTTGGTGGGTCTTGAGGACTGGTTTTGGAAACGCTGCTTTAGATTGTTAGGGGCCCAGGAACTAATTAAATAAGCCTTTTCCTTGCATTTACTCCATAACTGCACCAATCTCTGCATGGCTGGGCCACCTCCCTGCCTTGATGATCTCAGCCAATCCTGTGCTTCCTCATACGGAAGCATTGAGAGGTTAGTGTGACAAATTGCGTGCTGCGTCAATCTGCATCTCCCCATAATGCTGCACTGAATCAATGGATCTCTATGGGTAGCATTCATCGTCTCCATGTAGAGCGTGGAGATGCTGACTGTTGGTCCTGCAATGTTTACAGCACCGAACACAGGAAGTCCATCAATTGGCTTTCCCAGTATGAAAACACTGCCTTTTCTCGGCAGGGACATGCTCTAGACACCTTCAACACTACATTAAGCTGTAGTGTTTCTGGCGCTTGCAGTGTCCCTTTAAAAAAAATGATTAAACAATAAATTTTAGGTGATAGTTGCACATTTAAAATATGGCCTCTTTTCTGATTAACCCTTTAGCCACTGAATTTGACTATTGAGCTATGCTGGCAGTGAGCTCTACCTGTCTAACTGTTAAATGTAGAAAGATCAAGTCATTATCTTATTCCCTCTACAGAGTATCTGTGTCTAAAATAGAATGCAGAAGCTCTCACTGCGAAGATAATGAATAGCAGGAAGTCTTGAGTGATAAAACACTGCATGCTCATTTGCATTTCTTTGTTGCAGTGAATTCTGGGAGGTTTTTTAAAGTATTTGGTAGTGGCTTTGTATAAGGTATTTATTTAATAAAGCAATTCTGCATTATGACATACAGATGCTATACTGACATATTTTTGCAGGAGTCATATGAATGTATCATGGTGTTGGGCTGTATATGAAAAGTGTTCCCAGCAGAATGTATTTGTCACACTGTCGGAGTTAAATAAATTAATAACTTCTCTTCCTTTGAAATAACTGCTGTGAAGAATGTGTTCATTTTATATCTGCAGCATATGCTCATATACAGCCCCACAGCATGGAGACACCATGTGTGGCAATATCGGGCTGTATATTGCAGAATGCCCCTAAACCAGGAGAAGGAAAGAGTTGGGGGCTGGGGGGTGTGAGAGAAAATGTGGTTTGGTAGTTCATGGCATATACATTAAGCCTGAGTTACTGAACAGCAGCCTGAGGTTTGAGAGTTAAATGTCCCAGGGAGAGATGTCAGGTTTGCAAGATGCATCACTGGTATTCTGCAAACCACGGTATGGGTCCCTGGGGCCGAGCACTTGGAGAGCAGGGTGGGCCAGTGCTCCAATAGCACCAGCTGCTAAGTAACAGTCGGACCAGAACTTTTATTTTGCTTAGTAGTTTCACTTATGTCTAATTGCACCTCACCTGTATCTGATCAATTAGCTAGCAGGCTTTTAAAAAGAAGGGATCAGCATGCTGCAGGGTGAGGAGGAAAAGCCAGAGGAATGGTGTCTTGCAGGTATACTTTTTGTAACTTGGCAAGTAAGAAAGCCACCCAATTCCAGATAGGGATTTGCTTTGTATAGTAAGTACTCAAGCAGGAGCAAGGAATTTTGGTTTGTTTATTTTTCATTTTGAAACACCTGTATTTATATTTTACTGAATAAATCAGAAAAACTGAGCTGGATGTGTCCTGGACTTTCATTACCCTGGAAGGCTGTGGGTACAAGATCTGTGACAAAATCCTACCTGGAAAAGAGGTGGTGTGTTACAGGGGATAAAAAAGTCAAATACTGTATTGTGTGTGTGTATGTATGTGTATGTATGTATGTGTGTGTGTGTGTGTGTGTGTGTGTGTGTGTATGTATATATGTATATATGTATATATGTATATATGTATATATATATATATATATATGTATATATATATATATATATATATATATTACACAAGATCCAGCGCACTCACCTATCCACTAAATGGCAACTTCAATGTTGAAAGATTTTATTAGCTTTTTTTTTTTTTTAAAACACCTAATCTAGGCAAAAATAATGGGGGTTTAGTTACATTATATGATCATATAATGGCCCGGGGATGAGGCACCTGAAACCAGGGGTCTGCACTCACCTGACCATGCATAACTGGGGTGCTGCTGGGGGGCCAATTTATACAATGCACAAGATCCAGCGCACTCACCTATCCACTAAACAGCAACTTCAATGTTGACAGATTTTAGTAGTGTGTGTTGTTTTTTTTTTTTTTTAACACCTAATCTAGGCAAAAATAATGGGGGTTTAGTTACAGTATATGATCATACATTATTAGGCTTATGCAATGTATGATCATATGATGTAACTAAACTCCCATTATTTTTGCCTAGATTAGGTGTTTTAAAAAAAACTAAAGAACAAAACTACTAAAATCTGTCATCATTGAAGTTGCTGTTTAGTGGATAGGTGAGTGCGCTGGATCTTGTATTACATGTATACAGTATATAAATACAGGAGTGTGGGGTGTATACTGTGTCTGTGTGTTTCTAAGTACACATTTGCAGTGATTGTTCTGCCTAACTGAAGACCATTCCTCTGCAATCATGCATAAAATATTCATTTAAATGAGGGTTTGTCTGTGAATAGATGTCATCCTCCTAATTCCTAAATAGAGCACTTCCTAAGCCTGGGTGACAATGTGTCCCTGCAAAGCCTTAAAAGGTGGGAATGAATGCAATAAAACTACAAGAAACAGGGAAAAAGGAAAAAACAAGACACAAATAAAATGTCACACTGCTGCACAAACAGGCAGGCTATGGAAAGAGGGGGGATACAGGAATACAATGTATCCCAGCAGTGCAGAATGCAGGTAATTGTGGATGAGGCTGTGATTGGCTGGGAGGGATGAGTGAGCTGGATCTGAGCTCTGATTGGCTGGGAGGGATGAGAGAGCTGGAATGTACTGAGTTTACAATTTAAAGCTGATTGTATCCAAGGGATGAGCCGCAAGCTCAGACCATTCATGCTTTGGTTGACGTCAAGCCTGGTGGGAGTGGCCTGCAAGGACACGCCCCCTATGTTATATAAGAGCCTCTTGGGCAGCCTGGCTGCCACACAGCACTGAGTGTTCCCAGGGAGAGGGTCAGAGCTGTGTGTACTGACAGTGCTCCCATCACTGGACTGCAGAGAGCCCCTGGGTGCTATCACTTTAAGCAGAGCATTAAATCAGCCTCTCAGGACTTCATGTCTGTATTTTACCCCATTCACTGGTAAGTCTGATTTAGCATTGTGTGTTATATCTGGGAGCCTGACTTCTCCTGGACTGCGGAGCTTTCCTGGAGGGCATGGATGAACAAAGAAACGCAGTTTTGGATGGAAAAAAATGCAATCAGGAACTGGAAGGGATTTCTGGAACTGATGGGGGCACTCTACCCCATGTCCCCCCCCTCCCCCCCCCACCCATGTCAGAAAAAGGGGGGCACCTGGCTTAGCACTGACTCTCTGGCTGGGAGTTGGTTAATATGCCAGGTATTTAGACTAAGCTATAAATTAACCCGTTTAGCTGCCAGTGCCTGACATTGCAACTTGGGTCCTGTACTTCTAGTATATTTTATAATTCTATTTAGCTATGTAAAACCTTATATCGGGTATCAGTGACCACGATTCTCTCCCTCCAAATCCATGCTGTGTTCAGCTGACATTTGTCTCTTCTCTGATTAATGGGTCACTTTAAGGAAGTTAACCAGTTAGGTGCCAGGCGATGGGAGTTACATTGTGGCTACATGTGTGTCTTTGTATGAAGTCCCCATGGTGCTTGGGACCAGTTCTGTTCTTCTGACACAGAGGGTTAATCTAACGACTACCAGATGTAATGTGTTGGTGCTGAAAGGTTAGGGCAGGAGTGGGTTAATGAGCACAAGTATAGTAGTTCCTTATCCTTAAAGGAGCTCTGCACCATGTACAGAGCTCCCCTGGATCCTTGGCTGGGGCTCTGCACCATGTACAGAGCTCCCCTGGATCCTTGGCTGGGGCTCATGTACAGAGCTCCCCTGGATCCCTGGCTGGGGCTCTGCACCATGTACAGAGCTCCCCTGGATCCCTGGCTGGGGCTCTGCACCATGTACAGAGCTCCCCTGGATCCCTGGCTGGGGCTCTGCACCATGTACAGAGCTCCCCTGGATCCCTGGCTGGGGCTCTGCACCATGTACAGAGCTCCCCTGGATCCCTGGCTGGGGCTCTGCACCATGTACAGAGCTCCCCTGGATCCCTGGCTGGGGCTCTGCACAGAGCTCCCCTGGATCCCTGGCTGGGGCTCTGCACAGAGCTCCCCTGGATCCCTGGCTGGGGCTCTGCACAGAGCTCCCCTGGATCCCTGGCTGGGGCTCTGCACAGAGCTCCCCTGGATCCCTGGCTGGGGCTCTGCACAGAGCTCTCCTGGATCCCTGGCTGGGGCTCTGCACAGAGCTCTCCTGGATCCCTGGCTGGGGCTCTGCACAGAGCTCTCCTGGATCCCTGGCTGGGGCTCTGCACAGAGCTCTCCTGGATCCCTGGCTGGGGCTCTGCACAGAGCTCTCCTGGATCCCTGGCTGGGGCTCTGCACAGAGCTCTCCTGGATCCCTGGCTGGGGCTCTGCACAGAGCTCTCCTGGATCCCTGGCTGGGGCTCTGCACAGAGCTCCCCTGGATCCCTGGCTGGGGCTCTGCACAGAGCTCCCCTGGATCCCTGGCTGGGGCTCTGCACAGAGCTCCCCTGGATCCCTGGCTGGGGCTCTGCACAGAGCTCCCCTGGATCCCTGGCTGGGGCTCTGCACAGAGCTCCCCTGGATCCCTGGCTGGGGCTCTTCAAAGAATGGTTCAGTTTGTTTAACCCCTTGCATGCCTAGGGGACGTGTGCAGTGCCTTGTCCTGGCTTCTACATGCAGTATAATGGGCATCTCTGGCTGTAACTGGAGCCCACATCATGCGTTTCTTTGTTCAGTGAGAGAGACAGAGTTCAGCTGGTCTGGCTGTGTTTGGGAAAATAAGACAAAGCGATGTGTATATGTGTGTGTATACATTGGTAATGCTGTATATAGGAGTGCTGGTCAGGGCTGTCTGTCTCCAGACTGGTTTCATCTGTGTGTGTGTTTGCACTGTCTGTTTTATACCGTGTCAGTCAGACATGCATTCAGACACCCTGATATTACCAGAGTCTCAATCTGATTAACATGTTTGATTCCATTTATATATTCGAGTATTATATTATATTGTATTGTAATTATAGTGTATTATATTAGATTATTTTAATCACTTTATTAGAATTATCGTGACTAACCTTATGCTAGTTTTTAACCATTTCCCTGAAATCCTGATGTAAATGTGCATTTCAGGATATGGGCTGTCATGCTGGCTTTGGTACCAGTCTTGGAATACTCGGGTTATATAAAACTAATCATCGTTTGAGTTTTGCATGGCACGTGCCAACTCCTAGTCCATAGGGACATTGACACAGAATTGATTATCATACTCAAAGTTCTAAAATTGGAGTAATCACCGTGGCAACTATTGGAATGATCCTACATATTGCTGTAGTCTGCATTACCTCCCATATTTTCCATACGAGGATGTGATTAAGTGTACCCATGGGCACAGCACCAACTAGTGATCAGTAGGCTGGCATTGCCTGTGACATGCATCACTGGTGGCCCTGTTACAATACTGGCTATATCACTGCAGTGCCATGTGTCAGATTACCATTACCATGTGTCCTGTATCCCTGTCTGCCAGGAAAATAACTGGTGGCCATTCAGCTAGTTTCACTAGTCACAATGGTGTAACCCTTGTTCACTATAGCGAGTCTAGGTTGGTGTTGGCTGGTATACACTAACTTTCTAACTACAAGTTTTTTGTATTTTCACTGTGATCGATTCTCACTATAGTGAATCGGGTTTGCACCATTGATTAACAAATGGTTTGTTTAATTTTGATACTTTGCTCTGGGAGGTATACATCATTGTTCTATAGGTTTTATGAGGTTGCAAACAAACATTGCTCTGTATCAAGTTCTTTAAGAACCCAGAGCGCAAGGCAAATGTTTGCAGTGTGTGTGCACAATGCTATGGAATGTTCAGTAAATGCAAAGGAATGTGGAACTTGGGTTTCGAATGTTGGGCTTAGTCAAGACAGATGTTTAACTGGGCCACAGTATGGGGAAACTATTAAATGCAGTTATGGGTTTATTTATCAAGCTCAGAGGTTAAACTGAATTGTAGGCCAATGTTTCTCTGAAGTGGAAAGTTAATTCATATATATATCAAATAGTCAGGGGTGCACTCACAGGCCTTTAGTGGAAAAATCGTGGTTTAATGGAACGAGAGCTTCAGATTCATTTGTGATATATAATTGACGTTTCGACCCCTAAATATAGATAGAAATATATATTCCCAAAATTCACTGTTTAGCAAATAAGCCTTTGGTATATAACTCTATTTTGTATCTGGTTGCTGTGCTTTGTAGCAGGAAATCTATTCTGGGTGTGCTCCGCAGCAGAACGAGTAAATGTTTATAACCTTTAAAATACTTCGTTGCTTATTCCAGCCATGAAATGGTGCAAAGGTTTCCTTCCTGTTTTGTGGTTGCTAAGCTTCTGTCTCAAGGTAGCGGAGCTGACTGTTAAAAGGATTAACTAAACCGTACATGTGTATATAGTCTGCATTGTACTGCGATGCAGTATCTGTTGGTGATGCAGCTTGCAAGTGTTGTAAAGACTAGTATTCTAGTAGCCAAACCAGGGTGTTACGTGCTGCCATGCAGAGTTTGAACTACAACCCCTATAATCCCCTGCTAGGCTGGCAGAGAATTATGGAAGCTGCCGTTCAGTTTACCATTTAATCGGAGTATGTTGAATTTTCCAAAAACCATAATCAAAGTTGAAGTAATTCTCCAATTTTCAGAATGCTATTATAGCCTTATTCTTCGCAGTTAGGCTTTTTTAATTTACTTGAATCCTGTTTTTGCAAGTTATAGTCTGACAGTGATTTGATTAGTTTGTGCAAAACGAACATCCTATGCACACTTTTACTATGGAATCTTCTGGATACCTTATATCCTGGAATTTTAGATCCCGTTGAGTTGTTTTTTTCCTAAATCTGTAGTGGGGGTTAGAAATAAAAGTTGTGTGCAATTAACCCCTTAAGGACTAAACTTCTGGAATAAAAGGGAATCATGACATGTCATGTGTCCTTAAGGGGTTAAAGGGACCCTGTTTGGACCAGCTCATTGTCAAACATTATTACTTGGCACTCCCCCACTATTGATGCCATCTGCTGATTGGAACCAAGTTGCCCTATTTATATTTTATCTCCCCCTCCCCGCCTCCCCCTACCCCTTGGCATCGACTAGAGATGCAATTAAAAGATGATACATTACCTTTTGAGTGCTTGTTAGGAGGAAACCAATAATGCTGATTTTAAGGCATCTTTTTCCCTCCCACCTGAATGACTGGCACTCAGATTACCGCCGGGTTATTCACTTAATACAGTGATTACACATTTGACTGTCTTAAGGTCATATCTTTGATGCCAAACCCCTCGATTGAGCATATACAAGGAATGTCACACTTTTGATGTGTGTATGTGAACGCTCTTGACACCGGTCAGACAAACCCATCTATGTAGTTTTTTCCGAACAAACCCTTTATGAAAGAATACCGGTTTGGTCACCTGTCTGTCAAGGTCATCTGACAAAGGGAAGGCCTTAACGACAGTGTCTGAGAGAAGCTGCATTGTTTATATTTATATCACTTTATTCTTCTGTGTGATTCATTTACAAACAATGTTTACTTTCCTTGTTATAATAATCTTGGCATGTCATGCTTTTTGTTAGTCTGTTTGTTACATAATGAAACTTCATTTTAGAGAATGAAAGATACACCGTATACTATTTAAAGGATGTTAATAACACAGAATAGCATTCCAGCAGTGGCGGCCGTCAATTGTTGAAAATTTGAATTTATTTTGAAAATGTATAGAAAAGAAACATATAAGTAATTTATTAGGGTGTTATTTTAGTTACGGTAAGGTCAGTTAAATCTAATGGTTAGACTGTGCTTTTCTCTACTTTATACTATTATTGGTATTTATATAGCGCCAGCTTATTCCGCAGCGTTTTACTAGGATGTATAATACTTGGCACTACAGAAATGCAGAGACCTTATACTCCCTAAAAATACTGGACACTGTTATCTGTTTTAATGGTGACACATATTTGTAGATTCTCTTGTACATAACAGAAAAGTAACACCTATACCAATATTTTCCTTTCCCGATAATGGTCCACAGCAGCACATAACTGGGCTAAGCTCCTCCAATCACTCCCAATGGACAGAAATAAAGCACTTAATGTATTCCTGACCCTATAGTGTTAAAACCATCATCTAGCCCCCTTGCCCTCCTAAATATAGCAAAATCTTAACTTTATTCCAGTATGCTGCTGCTGACTTAATTATTCCAGTATGCTGCTGCTGACTTAATTAGAAGTGATTCACTCAGACAATAACAGTGCTTTGACATGGGAAAGCACTGGATTGGCTAAGTCTGTCAAGGAGGTAGATCAGGAGCAGAGCCCGCACAGACCAAACCCAGCCCTGGCCAATCAGCAGCTCCTCATAGAGATGCATTTCTGAGGAAGGTTCAGTGTCTGCATGCAGAGGGTGGAGACACTGAATGTCAGTCACACTGTGCAGCACTGCTCCAGGAAGCACCTCTAGCAGCCATCTAAGTGGCCAGTGGAGTTATTCCTATGCTGTAATGTAAACACTGCATTTTCTCTGGAAAAAAGTGTTTACTGCAAAAAGCCTGAAGGGGAATGATTTATACTCACAAGAACAAATACAAGAAGCTGTAGTTATGTCGACTATAGTATCAATTTAAGCAATTAATTCCCCCTCCTCACACATGAGCTAAGGCTTAATGCTGAGTGTCATCTGATTTATTGGCGGCCACACACTGCCTTTTATGCAAAAGCCCCTGCAAGGGGTTTCCAATACAATACAGGGAAATCCCTCCATGATCCTTTGTGCCTGAGAGTTTGTGCAGTTGTTTGGTTCCTGAACAATATATTCCCAAATCACACGAACAGTGCATTTTGCAGGGCCCATAGTCCTGGGGCAGGAGGCTGGCAAGCAGGCTCCTCCATAAGCATGTGGCAAGGTTATGTTTGTCACACTCCCTATAAGTACCCCCCCAAACTAAGTGTCCCTCAGTTCATTCTAAAGTCACCCATGCTGGAATGGTGGGCAGTGCTGCCGTGGGCCCATTACTGGGAAAGGAAAATATCTGTAAGTATGAGTTAATTTTCAGTTTTCCTGCCATGGTAGCACTTAACAGCAAGGCAATGCCATGTATAACAATAAGAGGGAGTAATAAACACAGCACCGAAGTACTGCTAGAAAATGTATACATATATTCAACAGAATAAATTAAACAGTGGAGGTTTGAGGGACAGCTTCCCAAAGGATGCTTCCTCCATCAATCTCACATCCAGATGACAATGCTTTATAAAGGTATTTGACGAGGACCAGCCAGCTGCCCTGCAAATCTGATCAGCTGGAACCTGTCACTGCTGCCAAAGTAGAGATGGTTCTTGTGGAATGTGCCTTGAGTCATAGAGAAACTTGGACGTGCTTGGTTTGACATCCTGATGAAAGATCAAGAATGGTTCTTCTACTGATAAGGCTACCAATTCTGGGGTTCATCAGCAAAAGATCAATGCCACCAGCATTGCTGTCTTCCATATAAGTAGTGTCCGAGGAATGTCCTGTAAAGGTTCAAAGGAGCTGACTGCAAAGTTGAGACCCAATGGTAAATCCCATGGAGGAGAGGAGCATCTTTCTGGGTATATATATATATTTTAAGAATAGCCTTCATGTATCTGGCAACATCCTGGTCTAAGGCCCACCGAACACCAGAAAGTGCTGACAATGAAGATACTTGGACCAAAGGCCATTATCCAACCCATCCTGTAATAATTAAAGGGTATCCTTGGCAGAAAAGGTTGACTTCTTCAGGAGTAGGGACCGAGGGGATGGGTGGAACAGGGGACCAAGCTGCAATGACTTGTGGATTGATCAAGAGGGTGTGTAGGATACTCCTGAGCCTGAATGGTATAACCACCAAAACCTCATTCCATTCATGTTGAGTTTTCTGAGGGAGACTAAATATTCGTGGAAAAGGAGGAAACCTATTCCTTCTGGAATTTTCAACTGGGACGAGCATACTTCACCTCTGTGAATGGTAAACCTCTTGACTCATTATGAGCGGTCTCCATCAAATCCATTTTGGGAAGGCCCCATTTCTAAACAATTGAGGGACCAAAGAACTAGCTGCAGTTCTCCTGCATGCAGGCAATGCCGGCTCAGGTAATCTGTTTCCATGTTGCTGAGACCCAATAGATGGTTATCCGATAGACCTAGCAGATTTGTATGGTCCTAATTAATCAGATTTCAATGTCTCCATCCTGCGGATTTTTTGATTTATATAATTGACATCCATAGCATGTGGACAGAATAACTATGGGTCCCTTAGTTTGAAGGGGTACTTATAGGGTCTTCATTGTTTAATTGTTTTATTTCTGAACATTCTGAGTGATCGGTGGAGCTTAACCCTGCTGTTAAGTGCTGACGTTACCAGGAAATAGAGGATGAGTGAAAATGATGGTGCATTTGGGTTAATATAAGATCATACTACAAATTATTCATCCGAAATTAATAAACAATTTGCAATAATGTTATGATGAACATTGCACAAGTTTAAAAAAAATAAAATAAACATCTTTGTCTGATTTGTCCAAAGCCTAAAAATACTTTGCCTGCCAAATCAAAACTTTTTCTCAAAGTGTTTGTGCTGTCACAAGGTAGATTGAGTTAAAAAAAGCAATAAAAACTGCCCAAAATTTTTTGGGAATGTTAGAATTTTTATGGGCACCAGAGACTCCATTTTTTTAAATCATTGAATGCCAAAGATTACCAAACATATTGATTTTTGTTTTGTAATGCATTAGGTGCGCTTGTCACTGAAAGGGTTAATGAAATGGGATTTCGTATCAGACGCTGTGAAAATAATCTGTCATAGAATAAGTAGCAATCTGAAAACATGCTGTCATCCTGGCACTTGCCTTTCTAGCATTTTGTGTTTAAGAATCCCATTTTTTTTAACTGTACTTATTGGTCCCCAGCAGCACCCTAATTTAGCATGTGTAGGTGAGTGCAGCCAAACCCTTATTTTCTCATATAAGAATCCCATTTTATCATTTCAGGAGATGTACTGTAAGAAACGAATTGGTTGAATGGTCCAGGTCTTGGCTGCCGATGATATAAAATGCAGTAGTTTAGGATAATTCTAATATTCTTTATGGATCTGTTAACCTTAAGCAGTGCACCTCCACTCACTGACAGCTGGAATATTCAGCGCAATGTTCAACTGTTAGAATTCGTGATTACTCCAGTCTGGACACTGTGTTTAGAGCCAGATTATTCTGGATTATAAAACATTAACCACTGTTTTAAATAATCCCTTCCAAGTTAGACATGTTAGAGTGGAGTCTGAGATATCCAAGTGATAAACATTCAAGGTTGGGGAGATCTTACTTTTTATCCATGGCTCCTTTACATTTTAAAATTAACCTTGGGAAAAGCGTAGTCTCTGCTTAATACGAAGACTAGCAAAGCTGTTCTGAACCAGGAATTATGGAAAACTGCTAAGGGATTTGTACGTTATAGGTAAATTTGACTATTTTTGCTTAACCCCTTAAGGACACATGACGGAAATATTCCCTTTTATTCCAGAAGTTGTCATTAAGGGGTTAATATTTGCAATAAACTTGTCACTTCTAAGCAATTTCTAGTTTGGTTAAACACCACTAGGATTTCTGAAAGGCATGCGTACCAACATCAAATGATTCTTCGTAAAGATTAAAATTTGTAAACGTCTGCTGTGATACTTACTGGCGTGCAAGTGTCTACAGTCAATAGATGCAATGAATTTCAATCTGTTTGTATGTTTTTTAATGGACTTAATGTCACATCTTTTAAATGAGTTGTCTTTATTGAGTATTCTATCCAGCACCGTTAGATTGTAAGCTTTTGGACCTGGCTCTCAAATCCTGTCTGCTTTTCAGTGCTTTATCCAGTACATTGACTAAAGGGTAATTTTGTTGCAATAAAGAAATTAAAATCTACTGATATAGTAAAGACCAAGTGTGGTTTTAGAAAGTCTGTCATTGTTAGTTCCGCAGTGTCCCCTTTAATTCTAGACGAGCTGTGGGGAGGAGCATCAATCATATGAAAATATTGGGGTATTTTTGGAAAAATTACATAATTTGCGGGTGTAGATCCCTATTAGCCAGGGGTAATAGCCACTGACTAAATATCTTGGCATTGAACCATCTTCACCCTCCACTAAAAGGTTTTCCATTGACTTAGTTGTTATTGTACACCAATTGAGTTTTATTTTCTTTGTTATAAGCATTTATTGAACCTCGATAGTTCTGATCCTGTGAGATATAGCATTAAATTATATACAAGATTTGGCAAGGTATCCCTGTTTCTTGTAACGTTTTATTCATAGATTAATGCGATTTTCTTATGTTTTAGTACGTTTACTGGCATCACCACTTGAACATCTCAATGTCTCGTTATGGAAGTGGCCATTTTGGAATCCTTAGTAAAAGTTACGGATAACAAAACAATGCTGCAGAGATCATGTGATGTCAGTGATTGACAGAGTAGCTATCCCAATGTGAGAGGAACAGGAAGTGATTGATTTGTACATCACATGCCATAGGTTACCTAGAAATTATTAAAAAATAAACATGTTTTATGATAAATGATTCTACATTGACTATTTCTGAATTAGAAAAGTTAAATCAAATGTTGCAAAAGTTTGTTTTTTGTTTGGCATGGTGTAATTGCTAGACTTCTGGCTAGTTGTGATTTTAAAGTTATTTGTAGTCCCTCGTTGTGATAAAAGCTCCCAAATGCCATGGAGTAAAATGAAGTGTAGTAGGGTTATACTTTAAAGCAATGACATCCCCACTTCTCCTAACATTTCGTAGAGTTTGTAAAATCATGGATTTCAGTGGTAGATTTTCAACTCTGGTCTTAGTGGCCCTTTAATAATGTTCTTTCAGACCACGATGGACAAAACCACTTCTCAGTTTGTAGAGCATCACCGTATTTCATAGCGTAGTACAATTGGTATGCAATAAATTCAAACTCTGACAAACCGGTTAAGATACATTCATTCAAGAGGCAAGGTAGGTCCGTCATAAATGGTATAAAACATGCACGGTTTAGTCTTTCCAAATGTAAACCAGAATTGACTGGGCAAGGGATATCATGAAATGGTTGTCTGAAACCTTAGGTCGCTGTTTTCTTCAACCAATGTTTTTTTTTTGTTTTTTTTCTTTACAGCACTGATTACTTGAGATCAGCTGAAATGACTGAAGTAATAATGAACACTCAGTCCATGGATGAGATTGGATTAAGTCCTCGCAAAGACTCTTATCAGGTAAATTGGCAAATCTGATGTAGGAGAGGCTTAAACAGGATGGCATTCTTTACTGGTAGCTAAAAGATGAGTATAAAGGGTATTTACTGAATATTTTCATTAATGCTTAGTGTGAGTGAGATGTGTGAATCACGTTCAAACAGGGCACACCCTGGTAATAGGCAATGGGTTTTGATTTTTTTTTTTCTCTTTGCATACTTCCTTAAAGGGACACTATAGTCACCTGAACAACTTTAGCTTAATGAAGCAGTTTTGGTGTATAGAACATGCCCCTGCAGCCTCACTGCTCAATCCTCTGCCATTTAGGAGTTAAATCCCTTTGTTTATGAACCCTAGTCACACCTCCCTGCATGTGACTTGCACAGCCTTCCACAAACACTTCCTGTAAAGAGAGCCCTATTTAGGCTTTATTTATTGCAAGTTCTGGTTAATTAAGATTTTCTTATCCCCTGCTATGTTAATAGCTTGCTAGACCCTGCACGAGCCCCCTGTATGTGATTAAAGTTCAATTTAGAGATTGAGATACAATTATTTAAATTACATCTGTTTGAAAGTGAAACCAGTTTTTTTTTTTTTTTCATGCAGGCTCTGTCAATCATAGCTAGGGGAGGTGTGGCTAGGGCTGCATAAACAGAAACAAAGTGATTTAACTCCTAAATGGCAGTGAATTGAGCAGTGAAATTGCAGGGGAATGATCTATACACTAAAACTGCTTTATTTAGCTAAAGTAATTTAGGTGACTATAGTGTTCCTTTATTATTCTGTTGTCATTATTCTAAACAAAGAAATGTCATGAATTAGCCGGCAAATGGCAAATTTTAGGATAAAATAACCAAATTGTAATGTTTGTGATTTTTAGCCTGGTTGTTTGAACCCTAAATTTGCAGTTTCCTGGTGAACTGCCAACAATTCCTGTTCCAGTAGATAGGGAAATGCGTTGGATAGTTTCTTCTCTGTGCAAGTTACTTTATGATGGAGTTTAAAGAAATGAAATTAAATAAAATATATAAGTGCTTTGTATTGATGGGATAGTAGACCATATTTTCACACAGCTTTTTACCTTTTAGAGAATTGGTGCAGTTTAGTTTGTTTCCAGAGTATTCCTTGGTGCCAACTTTTCTTGCCTGCCTTCCAGAACAGAGCCGGGCAGGCAATAGAGCAGGCATAAGGAGGGTGGGTCCTGATCATCAGAGATGGGTCCATCATACGAAAGGGGCAGTCTTGCCATTACGGGGGAGGCCAGACAGATTAACAGCATGCCCCTTCTAGCAGACAATGCTCATTTACTTGTACATAACACAGAAATTTAACATTTTCTGGAAATGTTTCCATCTTGACTGTTGGCGTTTGCTTATTTTAGGCGTTTCGTCCTCTCATGCCTTGCTTGTTTAGTGGTAGGGAGATGTACCCTGTGAATTAGTCCAACATTGATATAACCAGATTTTAAGACCTGTTCATGACTGACTTATGCCCCCATACGATGATGCTAGATTATAGGGTTGGGCCTGCAAATGATTGGTGGCTCTTACAATTAAGGTGGACTTCTCACCTCAAAGCCTTATTTGAGATGCACCACAACCTTGCCATGTCCTTCCACCGGATGTTTTAATGCATTCTCTGTGGTCATTATTCCTAGTTACTCAGCTCATTGTTGGAATGTGTTTTTTCTGTTAGGAAAACCTCTACCGCTGTGGCCTGTAAAATTATTTAAACTGGTCAATTAGCGTACATCCTACCTTGAAGGACCTGCTGCAGCCATGAAGTCTCTCGTTAAGGCTTTGCATTAGTCATACTTTCTAGGAATTGTGGGCAATTTATGAATGAACTTGCAGCTTCTAAATCATCATTGCCATGTTACTGGGAATTGCTCGCTTGAGTGTAAAAAGGCTCCTGGCATAACAGATTTCCAGGAATACAGCAATGACTTGTCTATTTTTTCCCTCTTTTTTTTTTTTTTTTTTTTTATAGCTTCGTTTTATAAACTAGTTTGAGATCACTTGTTGTGCCGGACATTTTTTTTTTTTGCACAATAGAATATTATGTGGTTGGAGTATAACTCTGACCAGTTTACACAGCAGCATTTTCTTTTGAATCTTGTATCTCACCCAAAATACTTTGCAATTTTCTTCCACTTTGCCACATGGTAATGTTTTTTTTTTTTTTTTTTTTAAATTTAGTTTTTTTTTTTTTAATTTATTTTAACAAGTCTAGTTGGAGGAACAAAATGTCTTCCCAGAACCTCCCAATTGCAATGCAGGTGCCATAACAATACTCTTCAGAGGAGCTCAGGAAATACCCCTTCCTGTGTCTTGGCCTCTGTAATGGCTACACATTTCATACACAAATACTCGACCGCAATCAAAGTATCAAGGTAGTTTTTAACTTTTTAAAAATTTTTTTATAGTTTGACATCAACAAATGTCCACTCTCTTCATAGTGCGATATAGTGGTTCTTTAATGTTGAGTATTATGCATCACTTATATAAACAAGGGATGTATTGATTAAGCAGTGTCTAAAAAAAACATGGCCATAAAGTAGACATTATGAGGAGCCACACAGATGTTTAAGGGGCACTGTGATTTCCAGAAGTAATTTGTGTGGTAATTTGGATGGCCCTAATCGCTCATCGGGTACATATCTTTAATAGTTGCTGGAGGAATCATCTTTGCAATGTATAAATTACATTTTTATATCAACCTTAAATTAACCTTGCCATCCCCCTGTTTTGCAGATGGTGGCTCTGATTCTCATTGTCACATTACTTGTTGAAATGTTCTAATCCAATAACAAGAGGAGAGCATTTACCCATGAATTTAATGTTCATTAAATATGAAAGCTTCTGGTTTTAACAACGGGCAAACAAACGTGGAACAATCATCACAGTCTTAATATTTGGCTCCCTTACTTTAGTAGATGAAGTGGGATTTTTGTAATTTTCTGTTCTTTTGTAAATGCTGTGTAATCCTCTCTAGGGAACACTGAACAATAATCCTCTTGCTTGAGTCGTAAATGTAATGTTTCTCAACTAAGAAAAGCAGATGTGCGTGTGACGGTGACTTCCTCCTGCACGGCTTGGCAGTTTAAGTTATAACTGTATAATGCTTGGTCTGCCGGTAACTGTTCTACTTTGACACACTTGTAGAATTTATTATATTGTTTATATTCATCTTTAAATAGAACCACTATGGAAAGGCTGACTGTTTTCCCACACTGCTACAGTCATGTTTTACCAGGAAGGGTATAGATTGTTTCCAAAAAATTAAGATATAGATTTAATTATCCAACTCAATGGTATTTATTATATTGCCCTCAAAGGCTGAAAAGCTCAGTTCAATGCCTGGAGGCTGTAGTGTTGACTAGTTTAGCTATTTTTCTTGTTTTGTTAGATATAGTGCATTCTACAGATATGCGATATGGATTTAAATTTTGCATAACTATTTGGCACCAATGTTTTGTGTTATGGAATATAATTTTGTAGATGGTTGATCAGACTTGCTCAATGGTGAAAGTAGCCAAGCTATTTAAAAGAAAAGACTCGCCTTGTGAAAGTTTGCTGCAATTGCAGTTTATTCCATAACCAGGGGGTGTCAGCCAGCCCTTACTGTCCAATTCTCAGTGGGTGTACTTGGCGTAATCCATAAACCCCTGTACTGAGTGGTATACTGTGTTTTTTTTTTAAACTGTAATGTGTTTTCTATTGCTTTAATAAAAAACAGAAACCCAAAAAGAGAAGCTGTAAATAAAATAAACATCTGGATGGGGATTTAATTTAACATTTCTGTTTCGTCCGTGAGAATGACCGGTGATGCAATAGTGACTGGGAGCAAAGTCCAACGCTATGCGCCAGCAGTTTGCAACAACTGCTCCTTCTGGTGTTAGGAAGTATGTGTAAAGGGCCAGATTATTAAACTAGCTCACTCATTGGGATATTAACATTCTGCTGCCCAGCCGCTAGTTCTTCCTGGAGCCCAGCAGAAAGATCTTTGCTCTACGGACGTTCTGCTAGAGGCACAGGTCGTTAAGAACATTACTGGTATTGCAGACAGGTGGACTTGCCATGCACATAGTGTGAGCCAGGCTCTTCTTTAAAGTATGTATTAAAATATGACCTGTTGATGGCACCGCCTGCACATTGATAACTTTTTTTAATTCTACATATCTTTAGCATACATCCTTGATAAAGGCAGATCAACAACCAATACCATAAGCTGACATAATGAAATTTAAAGGGTTAACGTTTGACCACTGGTGGATGGTCAACAATCGTATCCGCATAGGCACAACCCATTACCAGCCCATGGATGTGACCCACAAACCAGTGGAGCTGTATGATATTGTGTCCTCTGTAGTGATGTACCGAACGGTTCGCTGGCGAACGGTTCCTGGCGAACATAGC
The DNA here is from genome assembly GCA_933207985.1 of Pelobates cultripes. Lineage (NCBI taxonomy): Eukaryota > Metazoa > Chordata > Amphibia > Anura > Pelobatidae > Pelobates > Pelobates cultripes. The sequence goes on from OW240913.1 coordinate 361,384,620, forward strand.
ATGTTCGCGTTCACTACGGCGGGCGAACATATGCGCGGTTCGACCCGCCCCCTATTCGGCATCATTGAGTAAACTTTGACCCTGTACCTCACAGTCAGCAGACACATTCCAGCCAATTAGCAGCACACCCTCCCTAGCAGACCCTCCCACCTCCTGGAAGGCATCCATTTTAGATTCATTCTCAAGCTGCATGCTTAGTAAGAGGAGGGAAAGTGTAGCTGCTGTTCATAAGATAGGGAAAAGCATAGCTAGGTTAGGGATAAGGGTATGCTTTTTTTTATTTATTTTTTCTATGTAATGTAATTGCACTTAGTTGTCTGCCACTGCTGCCAGCTTCTGTGTCAGGCTCACAGTGCATACTGTGCCCATTTCCCCAGTCAGTGCCACCACTTACATCTGGTGTCACAATAGCTTGGATTTAAAAACAAAAAACTTTTTTCACTGTTATAGATTGAATAGCAGTCAGTTGTCTGCACTGCTGCCAGCTTCTGTGTCAGGCTCACAGTGCATACTGTACCCATTTCCCCAGTCAGTGCCACCACTTACATCTGAATTGTCACAATAGCTTGGATTTAAAAAAAGCAAACACTTTTTTTTCACTGTGCCAGATTGAATAGCAGTCAGTGTCCTTAAAGCGGGTGTGTTATTCACAGCTAACAGCCATTGAATCACGGTGACCAGTGCACCACCACTTAGATCTGGTGACACCAGCTTGGATTTAAAACAAAAACTTCACTGTTATAGATTGAATAGCAGTCGAGTGTCCCTTAAGCGGGTAAGTATTCGCTAACAGTGAATCACGGTGACCAGTGCACCACTTAAGATCTGGTGTCACAATAGCTTGGATTTAAAAAAAACCCACTTTTTTCACTGTTATAGATTGAATAGCAGTTAGTTATCTTCAAGCAGGTGTGTTACGCTAACAGTGGATCTGGTGACCAGTGCCACCACTTAGATCTGGTGTCACAATAGCTTGGATTTAAAAAAAAAAACACTTTTTTCACTGTTATAGATTGAATAGCAGTTAGTTATCTTCAAGCGGGTGTGTTGCGCTAACAGTGGATACGGTGACCAGTGCCACCACTTAGATCTGGTGTCACAATAGCTTGGATTTAAAAAAAAAAAAACACTTTCTTCACTGTTATAGATTGAATAGCAGTCAATGTCCTTAAAGCGGGTGTGTTACGCTAACAGTGGATACGGTGACCAGTGCCACCACTTAGATCTGGTGTCACAATAGCTTGGATTTAAAAAAAAAACACTTTTTTCACTGTTATAGATTGAATAGCAGTCAGTGTCCTTAAAGCGGGTGTGTCAGCCCTACAGCGTGTACTCTGCCAGTTTACGGTGCCACTCATATCATACCACCAGAATGCCGTCATTGCAGAGCTCAGCAGTGTGGCATTTTTTTTGTGTGTCTGCCTCTGACAACAGCGATGCCATTTGCAACCTGTGCCAAAAGAAACTGAGTCGTGGGAAGTCCAACACCCACCTAGGTACAACTGCTTTGCGTGGGCACATGATCTCACATCACAGATGCCTATGGGATCAACACATGAGTACAAGCAGCTCGCCTACTCTAAGCCACCAGCCTCCTCCTGGTCCAGCATCTTCAGCCACGCCAACCACTGCTGTCCTCCTTGTCCCCTCTCAACCATCCGCCACTCCGCCTCCCGCCTTGAGCAGTTCACGCTCATCTTCCATAACCTCCTCGGCTGAGTCCTCTTCTGCTGCTGCGTCTTGCTCCACATCAATGGATACGGGACGTAACAGTGATTAAACTGATAACAATAGTACTAAACACACCAATCCTATCTGGTGGAACATTAGATTGCACGCTCCACATCAACGGCACCCCCCCCAGCTCCCCAGGTACTATTCCACATCCCGGATACGGCAGTGTCACGCCGTCTTGGGTTTGACTTGTTTGAAAGCAGAGAGTCACACCGGACAAGCACTCCTGTCCGCCATGAACGCACAGGTGGAAAAGTGGCTGACTCCGCAGCGACTGGATATCGGCAAAGTGGTTTGTGACAGCGGAACAAATTTGTTAGCGGCATTGAAGTTGGGCAAAATTTGTCACATGTGCGTGCATAGCGTACATTGTAATCTGATGTTACAGCGCTTTTGTGCATAAGTACACAGGCTTACAGGACGTCCTGAAGCAGGCCAGGAAGGTGTGTGGCCATTTCAGGCGTTCCTACACGGCCATGGCTCACTTTGGCGATATCCAGCGGCGAAACAACATGCCAGTGAGGCGCTTGATTTGCGACAGCCCGACAAGTTGGAATTCAACACTCCTAATGTTCGACCGCCTGCTCCAACAAGAAAAAGCCGTTAATGAATATTTGTATGACCGGGGTGCTAGGACAGCCTCTGGGGAGCTAGGAATTTTTTTGCCACGTTACTGGACGCTCATGCGCAATGCCTGTAGGCTCATGCGTCCTTTTGAGGAGGTGACAAATTTAGTCAGTCGCACCGAAGGCACCATCAGCGACATCATACCATTTTGTTTTCTTCCTGGAGCGTGCCCTGCGAAGAGTGCTGGATCAGGCCGTAGATGAGCGTGAAGAGGAAGAGTTGTGGTCACCATCACCTCCAGAAACAGCCTTATCAGCATCGCTTGCTGGACCTGCGGCAACGCTGGAAGAGGATTGTGAGGAAGAGAAGTCAGAGGAGGAATGTGGCTTTGAGGAGGAGGAAGAGGAGGGGCAAGACCAACCACAACAGGCATCCCAGGGTGCTTTCGTTGTCACCTATCTGGTACCTCATGGTGTTATGCGTGGCTGGGGGAAGAAGCCCCACCTTCATTGACATGGGGTGGGGAGAGCGGAAATGGTAGCTCTGCATCCAACCTTGTGCAAAATGGGGTCTTTCATGCACAATAGGTGCCCATTGAGGGACCCTGTTATAAAAGGATGAAGGAGAACGACCTGTACTGGGTGTCCACGCTACTAGACCCCCGGTATAAGCAGAAAGTAGCGGAAATGTTACCGAATTACAACAAGTATGAAAGGATGCAGCATTTGCAAAATAAATTGAAAAGTATGCTTTACACAGCGTATAAGGGTGATGTCACAGCACAACGGGAATCTAACAGGGGGAGAGGTGGAAATCATCCTCCTCCTCCCATGACCACGCCGGCAAGGACAGGACGCTTTAGAGACGTGTTGTTGATGGAGGACATGCGGACCTTTTTAAGTCCTATGCATCGCCACAGCCCTTCGGGATCCACCCTCAGGGGAAGCGGCTTCGACCGACAGGTAGCAGACTACCTCGCCTTAACTGCAGATATCGACACTCTCTGAGGAGCGATGAACCCCTTGACTACTGGGTGTGCAGGCTTGACCTGTGGCCTGAGCTATCCCAATTTGCGATAGAACTTCTGGCCTGCCCCGCTTCAAGTGTCTTGTCAGAAAGGACCTTCAGTGCAGCAGGAGGTATTGTCACTGAGAAGTCGCCTAGGTCAAAAAAGTCTAGATTACCTCACCTTTATTAAGATGAATGAGGGATGGATCCCGAAGGGACTGACACTGGGCGATACATTAGATTAAAAAAGGCCTGATGAGATGAGCTGCCTTGGGCTAAAAATGGTCCACACGCTGCTGTATTTTAGCTCTAAATGCCGGTTGACTTGCGTGACTTATCCGCCACCAACTAGGGTTCAAGCCGCCATGTTTTAGGGCACTTTCTGCCTGTGAAACAAACATCAATTATAGATTGAATAGCAGTTAGTTATCTTCAAGCAGGTGTGTCAGCCCTACAGCGTGTACTCTGCCAGTACGCTGCCTCCTCCTACTCCATCCTCTTCCATAACCTCCTCGGCTGAGTTCTCTTCTGCTGCTGCGTCTTGCTCCACATCAACGGATAGGGGACGTAACAGTGATTAAACTGATAAAAATAGTACTAAACACACCACTCCTATCTGGTGTCACATTAGCTTGACCGCGCAGTGCCCAAATTTGCAGTAAGAGGACCGACCAAGCCTCTTCTTCCATCTCCCTGTTACAAAAATCAATGCCGTGTACACGTCCACTGATAGGAGACGCGGAAGGTATTAAACTGAACAGTCTCTATTCTGCTCTTGCATTTCTATTTCTTCATAGAAAACGAAAAAATTCTGAGAAGACGTTGGCAGGGCTATTCACTTGTGTGATCTGTCATGAATTGTCATTTTAATGTTTTGAACTGTGGGGCACAAGAACTTGAATCTGACAAAATGGCTGCCATATACACGTCCACTGATAGGAGACGCGGAAGGTATTAAACTGATCAGAACAATACTAAACACACCACAAATAAGGTTTCTCTCCTGTATGGCTCCTCAAATGATGCTTAAGATTAGAAGCGGCTGAAAAGCATTTCTCACACTCCGAACAAAAATATATTTTTTGAACATTCACTCCACTTTGAACGAAATGACGTTTGGGAAGAGATTAACATAATTAAACACAGGCAGTAAAAATACAGTTTTTAGCCATACCCTGTAACTTTAAAACTACACATCCATCTTCATAATTACATATTTGGAATCAGCACACTTAAAACATAAACATAACCAAAAATCAGCCAAATCCATCCAGGGGTTAAAAAGTTAGCTGGAGGTCCCTTCATGACCGACCGCAAGCACATTTTCCTGCCCAAAACAGTTCCATAGATTTGGGCTGTGAGGTCGGTCTATTTCAGGCTGAAAAAACGACTAAGTCCCATGGCGAATGGGACTTAGTCTCTGTATAAAACCAGTAGGGGAGAAGGTAGAGGGAAGCTCAGCGGTGTTGGCGGAATGTGGCCGATTTTAGTTCCATGAATTTGGCTACACATACCGCTGACCTCGTCGAATGATCAAAGATGGCCGCCGCCACGTGTTCGGCAAACGAACAAAGACCTCACCAGCATTGTCAATTAAGCTGCGGTTAACCGCAGCTTCTGGGAGGTAAATTGCCTGCACACTTCCACTTCTGGGTGGTCTGCCTGTGTGGTATTTGGTTCAGTAAGCCCCATTTACTGAACCAAGTGGGAATTAGCCAGGCAGGCACAAAGGGTTTGCACCAGGTCTGGGGACACAGGGGACACCGTCTTAAAGGGGCAGTGTCCCCAACAAGTCTGGGGACACGGCCTTAAAGGGGCAGTGTCCCAATCTTCCTGATGTCCCAAAAAAGGTGTTTGAAGGGCCAGCACCAGTCACATAAAGAGTCCATAAGCCCCAATATGCCCACCGACAGTCTTAAAGGGCCATACACACCAAATAAAAGCGCATACATTTTCACAATCTCCCAGGGGCCATAGTCATGCGGGAGGAGGCTGGCAAATAGGCTTCTCCACAACCCAGGGAAGCAGGGCAATTTGCCATTTAGGTGTCAATCCATATCTGCCAAGTGACCCGATGTAGGGGGAACAGTCCCTATTCTGCTCTGTCAGTGTGTATCATGGTCTCTGAGGACAGGTGTCAATCCATATCTGCCAAGTGACCCTATGTAGGGGGACCAGTCTCTATTCTGCTCTGTGTCCGTGTGCATCAGGGGCTCTGAGGACAGGTGTCAATCCATATGTCAAGGTGTCAATATGTCATATGTCAGGTGTCAATCCATATTCATTGTGATTTAGGAATGTTAGGTGATTTCTGCCCTTTATGGATTAATACCAGACTCTGTATCAACTGTGTAATTTTCCATGGGCGTTTTGCCATGGATCCCCCTCCGGCATGCCACAGTCCAGGTGTTAGTCCCCTTGAAACAACTTTTCCATCCCTATTGTGGCCAGAGAGTCCCTGTGTGTTTTTAAAATTCGCCTGCCCATTGAAGTCAATGGCGTTTCGGGCGGTTTGCCGGTTCGCGAACATTTGCGGAAGTTCGCGTTCGCCGTTCGCGAACAGAAAATTTCGGGTTCGCGACATCACTAGTCCTCTGTACTGGCCAAAGGCTCACCAAGCGTGCCTGAAGCCTACCAATGCACGCACCACCTGTTAATCTTGTATTTCGTATTTGCTGATGCCATGGGCAGAAGTTCAATTCATAAGCTAAAATGGAAGTAATGGTGCACTGCCTATGCATTCACTCTGTTGCAGCACGTTTTGGACCCAGAGTGCTACGACGTCCTATTTTCATGGCTTGTATTATGTATTCGTTCATGTTGGTGTTTCTGGATTTATTAGAGCTATCCTCCGAAAAAACACCTGCACTTGTTTGCAATAATTTCAACTTCTTATAAGCGTTCGCTAAAATCATGACTTTGTGGAAAATAGCTTTTTGCTGGATCAGCTTCCTTGGCAGCTGTTTAAGATGACCTTTTTTTTTTTTTTTAACATTGCTGCAATAAAAACTTGCTGACTCCTAAATTTTATTCATATTTTTATTTCCGTGTTCTCTAAACAAGTGACCCTAACTGTGCTTTGCTCCCAAGTGGTGTGATAAATGAAACGTAGCATTTTTGGCTTCAAGGACAATAACCAAACAAGTATTGCTCCAAATCCCAATAATAACTTTTATATTAAAGCCCTTTCTGGGAAATTTAGGAAACAAATGTTTTAGTAATATGCGGGTCATTCGTTGCATTGATATCTACTTCAACTGCACTGCTTGCTTTTATTGTAACCACTAGAAAACCAAACACCACTCCCCAACGTGTAACCTTGATATGGAATACTTTCATTTTTGCAATTTATTGCAAGTTATAAAGCTCAATTTTATTTAAAGAGACACAAATAAAAAAAAATCACTTTTTAAAATAACTTTTTAACCTGTATACCCTTGATAAAAACATCCATGCTTTCTCCCCACCCTCCATTTGGATATATTTACGACAGCTTGCAGAAGGTGTAGATCTCTCGTCTCTTTGCAAGCCTCCCTCTACTAACTCCAATCAGACTTCCCAATGCAGATCGATGAGAAGTCTTTGCAAGGCAATTGCTGCCTCTTTAGTTTCTCTACTGAGCTAACCAAACCAGGAAGTAACAGGACCGGTAGTCTGGCAGCTGCGGGCATAACCAAGTTACAACAGTTTAACATTGAATACATTTCCCCTACAGCTTCCAGCTAGATCTCTGTGCTTCTTAGGCCAATACTTCTGCATCAGCCAAGCAAGTGATGGGCTTAGACTATCACATGCACACATTGCTAGTATAAATTGGTACGGCTAATGTACAAGAGAGCTTTAAACCTTCTTCACTTAGCGTGATTAACTTGTCCTCGTTTCTGGCTAACTTGCTTAAAAAAAATGGGTCATGTTAAGTTCTCATGTAAAGTACGACCCTTCCTGCTATTGATTACATGAACGAATACAGAGAACACAACAGAGTGGGTTTTGCCGTTGTTGTGGTGTTGCTCTCCCACGGACTTCATAACATTTGGTCCTGCAAATCTTGAGTGACATTCTTTAGTAATTCTTTTTCTTTAAACTGGTTGTACTGGATTTGGCCCATTGTTTAATATTTAACATGTTTTAGGTTTTCTCAGATTCTGCTATCTGTATTGTGACGACATTCAAGAGCAATAGTTTTATATTTAAAATGACTTGGATTTTAATCTCCTATGTTGAACGAGATAGTACATGAATTGTGATCGATATTTGCTGTATTATCGGTATTTCTCCCCCAACATAGATATTGTAATAACCTCATTTGTGTCTGTCCTACAAGATTACTTTATATTCATTCCTTTTCTTGGTTACTTGTTGTCACTGTATCGGTTGGTGAGAGTTTTAGGACAGTGATGTTTTGACCCCAAGATGCTGGTTAATAATTAAGTGTTCTTGCATAGCAAGACCACTTAATGTTATCTCACATATATATTATTCTTATTATAGCCAAATTTACCACCCTAACTCCTCCCACAGTTTTTACACTACATAGACCGTAATATACCGAAACATGCGGATTGTTCCCGATTGGATTGCTATTATTTTGTGGAACGTTTTGCCGAATGGTTCACGGAATATTATCGTTCTTGTGGCAAAATTGGTAACATAGGAATGAATGGCGAAATGTTCAAAACTAGAGTGGGAGCTGGCAAAAGCTGAAAAATCAGGACATGATTTCTAAACTGCCACCACTCCCTCATTTTCAGGCCCACCTACACAAATCTTATATCAAAACGTTCAGCTATCCCTGCTGCCACTAAAAATGTCCACGGCTAAGCCATAGTCCTGATAGTTTTCACAATTTGACTATTTGTTTGTAACTCACGCCGTCCATTGACATTCATTGAAACTCCACTCTAGCCAGCTCAAACTTGAAGGGCAATTTCTACACTGCGACTGTGCCTCCATTGTTAATACTTCAGAGACATACTATGCATCAAAATGTAGGTCTGGGTCTTGTGATTCTCACAATATAAAGCTCTTCGCTGTAGGATTCATAGTTTTTAAAATACGACCGTTTGAAGATGACAACCGCCAAAATACTCTGACCTGTGCCAGGCTGGAGCAGCAAGTGATGTCATAGACAGACAGGGCCTTTTGTACACCTGCTAATGTTTTTATAAATGTATGTTTTAATGTAACTGTGAAGCACTTTGGGCAGCAATGTTGCAATTAAATGTGCTATATAAAAGTTGAAATGCATTTCTCGCTCTATCCATATTGGCAATATTAGTGGCCAATACCGATATTGCTGAAAATACCAAATATCGGCCGATAATATCGGTAAAACCGATAATCGCTCGATCCCTAGTTGTAGACTACTGGTGGAGGCAAGAACACTTCACACAATTTCCCCAGAAATTTTAGCTTTTCTAGTTCTTAAAACAATAGTATAGGCATGACAGGAGCTCTTTAATGTATTTTTAAACTATTTCTGCTCATTACACAGGGCATATTATTCTAACTTCACACTGTGCTAGTAGTTTCACTAGCAAATGTATGGATGAGGAGGAAAAAACGATTAAAAAATAAGTTTTTCTGTCAGTCAATGCCTCTGCTTGCTAAGCCATTGACTGACAAGGGAAAGTAGAAAACTCCTTCTGCAAGAGTTTTCGCTGCTCTTTACCCATAGCGAATGCTCTTTGGTTACTATGGAAACTCCCTAGGCAGTGCCCCTAGCGCTGTTAAAATGCTGGCAATGAAGGCTGCGTGCCAACATCACTGAGGGAGGTATTGTCTGCTCTCACTTGTCAGTCAGTGCAGTGCCTTGACATAACAGCAGGGAGAAGAGCCAGTTTTTTTTCCCTAATCTATACATTCGCTAGCAAAACTGTTAGATAAAATCGTATGCCCAATCTAATGAGCATGCGTTGTTTGGGGAATGAAAGGTGCCATTTAAAGGCAGTCCATTCATGGATATTCTTCCATCCTTCCTTTGACCTGTCCTAGTCTCATTTCCTTTACGTTGGATTGTCTCCATCTTTAAGTTATCCATTCTGTAGCACTTTTAAACATTGTATTTCTCAAAATCTAACATTAAGGGTGTTGCTTCTTACTACTCAGTGTTTTAAAAATGTTAAGAATTGTAAAATTATTTATACAGGTTTTCTCTGGGTCCAGCCTGTGGTCATGTACTGTAAAGTGCTTAGAGCAAGATTAGTTGCCATCAGAAAATTAGGAACATAACTTTTATGTTTGAAACATGGAGCCCTCAAATTCCTTAAAGAGCAACTTTCTCCTCAAATATTTTTAATGTAATAAAACCTTTCAAGTCTTGCAAGGAAATACTTAATATATATATATATATTTTTTTTAAGATAAGTTGCCAGAATTGACATTGGCCATCCTGGAACTCTAATTTGGGCTGACTGATAACACCCCAATGAGTCTGGCATTGGTGGACTTAGACTTCCATCTGCACATAAGGGCTCCAACCACCATAACCACTTCAAATCACTGAAGTGGTCATGATTTGAGTAACCCATTAAATCATCTTGATAAAGTAACTTAAATCTATAGTGCAGGGATTGGCAATCGTTGGCTCTCTTGAACATGTGGACCTTTCATAGTGCTGGTAAAGCTTCAGGGGTAGATGATATCTGGAGGCCAAATGTTGTGTGCCCATGCTGTAGTGCTTCTATATTAATTGGATCAATGGAGGTTTTGTTTTTTGTTTTTCTTATAAATGTATGTGAAATCTTGGTAATATGTATAGAAAGTAAATCTGTTCTTGTTTCATATGCATTAATTGTTCGATATTTTTTTTCCCCCCCCCTCTTAGATTTTCCCAGATCCTTCTGATTTTGAGCGATGTTGCAAACTGAAGGACAGACTGCCTTCGATTGTCGTGGAGCCTACAGAAGGAGATGTAGAGAGTGGTGAGCTGCGATGGCCTCCAGAGGAATTTGTTGTGGAGGAGGAAAAGGATGACTGCGTTGAAACAAAGAAGGAAACTAGCCAGGAGCAGTAATGGCAGACCTGCATCCGATCTTAAATCTATTGTCGTGTGAAGGAGGAAATGGCCACAAAATGGCGTGACTATGAATCCGTTAGAGGTTTTCTGTTAAAGATGACAAACTCAAAGATGCACCTGTGAGATTTTTTTTTCCTTGTGAGAAAATACAGCCGTCATGTGATCAAAAGCAGGAAGTCTTCTAAGAAATGTTTGCTTTATATATTTTTTTTTTCTCCATTATATTCCATTATTTAGAGATTGCGATCTGAGTTGGGTTTTTTCTGATCCTAGAAGTAGCGCTCATATTCCCACAAGGCATCAAAGGCAGGAATTAACCATAGAGTGCACTTCAACAGCAGCAAGCAATGAATGGACCTTTCTTTTTCTTTTTTTCTTTCAAAGAATGCAAATTTAATGTTAATTTTCTTTAGCTGCAAGAATAAAGCAAATTTTGAGAAACTGTTTAGGGATGGGGGGGATATCACTTAGAAGGGAATTGTCCTATTGTAAGTGAAGCTTAGAGGCGGTGAAATATCTTGACCTTTATTATTCAGCCTGGCACATGAGTCACCTTTACGATGGTACCATAGACAAGTGATTAACTTGGAGATAATGTCATGTTTTGTCTCCATGGCTAGACATGTATGGAAACCCTTCTAAGGGACCCAATGTCATTTCATGCATTTGTTTTTCTAATTTGCTTCCAAATTTGACATGGAGAATATGTGCTTGGGATCTAGCAGTGTTGGAGATTAATTTTCTGGTATTGCCGGTCATTACAGAGCTTCCTGTTCCAATGACAAATTCGATAGTGTTCCACTTCACACCATACGTGCCCACTCAGCATGTCAGATTTTCGAAGATGGCTATCCTGCGCACATATGCATTTTCATAGTCTGACAGGGATCAGACGATATTAGGGATATTTCACCATTGTGAAAAAAGTTTGTGTTTTTTGTCAATGTAGTGCAAATGAAGATACTTGCCAAAACTGGGGTAAAAAAAATTGTAGGACTTACTGCACCTATAGAAATTATTTTTTTTTTGGGATATGCAAGAAATTGTTGTCTAACAGTGTAGATTAAGAGATATATTTCTTAAAGTAGCATTAAATCATCAAAGCATTTTTGTGTTTGGTTTGCTGTGTACAGTAGAAAATTCAGGGACGTTTAAATTGTTTCTTCGAAAAAGTCCCCTGTGCGTGTATTCATGTGATGGATGCATCTGATGGGTGCTGACAGACCTAAAAATAAACATCCATTTCATTCATCAGTATCCCACATACATTGCACAAAATGGACAGTCTTTCAAGAGGCCATTATTTATCTTGCACACAATAGACTAGTCACATTCTGGTTCATGCTTCCTTTATACATATTTTTTCAGCGTTCATTGAGCTGAAAGTAAAAAAAAAAAAAAAATGTTTGAAATGCTCTGGGCTACAAAGGAAATATTGCTATCCACAAACTGTTTTTAGGTCTGCCTAATCCGATCTTTCAGTAATCTATAGCAATAACTTGTCTGTGCTTTGAATGATAAATGCAAAATGTAAAGCTTTGTGTTCTCTAGTGACACGTGTAGGAAGTCTTTGGAGGTAGAAGTATTTTTATTCTCATCTGCATCTTCAAACTTTGTCACCAAGAAAAATGTCTTCAGTCCAGACCAATGGGGTGTCTGTTTTGTAATTCTGGTCCCGTTATCTTCATAGTGTCTAGTGACTGACCATGTCATTTGGGCCTTCGATGGCCTGGGATTTTAACACAATCCATGTGCTCTCAAAGCCGGAGTGTGATACAGTGGTCATGTTCTCAACTGAAGGGTGTTACGGAATGCCACTTGCAGATGGAACTTAACTTGTCACCTACTTGTTCCCAAGCTGTGCCACACAGGATGAAAATCGAAATGGCACTCCTGAGACTGTATGACTTGCAAGTGGGGGAACAAAACCTACTCCTGATTTTAAACGTTTGTGTCTCCATCTTGTTTGAGATTATTGTATTTTTCAATTTGTTACTGATGTATCTGCGAACAAAAAGCACTCCAGTAAATTCTGTTGTAAAATAGTATATATATGTAATTTTTGAGGCTCAGGGAGAAGCTAGCTTTGTTTTGTTTTTTTGTTTTTCTCAAACTTTTTTTGTCACTGTGACAGTTGTAAATAAAGGTTTGAAATTGCTTTCCAAAATGCTTGTTGCTTTATTCTTATTGAATCCTTAAGGGCTCCAATATTAATACTATTAAGATTAACAACTGTCTTGCTGTATTATGAACAGCCTTTAAGAAGCACTTTAAACACCGTACGTATTAACCGTAGTGTATGAATTGGGGCGGTGGTCGCTGCCTGCCCCAGGTGAGAGGTCGCACAGATATAGAGCACCCATGTTTCACCGGCAGAATACTGGTGGAGAAGGGGGGTCCCGTGCAGCAAGTGAATAATCTGGTGCTGTAGTAAAGTTGGCAAGGGGGCAGCTAGAAATCTCTCCGGTCTTAGTGTACATCTCGCTCGCACGTCCTGTACTGATGCTGGAATGTCATGTTCTACTCCAGCTCTTCCTGTCAAGGTAAGAAAAGGGAAAGTGGGTGCACCTCACTAAGGAGGAGGCGGGTTCCACGCTATAAAACCCGTGCCATGTAACCGTTACGCCTCCGACCACTAAGAAATCGCCACTCCAACACTCCTTACCCATCTTGTGTAAATGTATCTGTAATTTGCATAACGCAGATTTAAAATTTCTGCATTCGCTCAGCAGCTGGAGAGGGTCAGGTTTTAGGTACTCCAAACACATCAAATGGTCTACGAAAATGAGAAGCTGCAGTCAATCTCCCTGGAGCTGTAATAAGACATACTTTCTCTTTAAGGCATGAATCATTTTAAAGGAACACTAGTCACCTAAACAACGTTGGCTTAATGAAGCAGTTTTAGTGTATAGATCAGGGGTAGGCAACCTTTTAGCAGCACTTTGCCGATATAGGATTGTGATGTCCCGCAGCGTGTGCATGTTGCCGTATTCTGCTTGTTATTTTTACTGTAATTGCTTTGTATGTGTGGGGCTGTTTAGGGTATTGCACGTGAGAGGCTGCGTGTGTGGTTGTGTGCATGTATGTGGGTTGTTAGTGGTGTTGCGTTTGTGTGTGGGCTGTTATTGTTATTATCCATTTCTGTGTTTATCTAGCAGTGTGGGTGGCTTCCCTGGGTTCCAGTGGGGATCAGGCTGGCCAGGCACAGGTCAAGGACAGGAGCTGCAACAGCAGCTGCGGGTTGCTCTACTACAGTGTGGATTCCTATTCACAAGTGCCGGGAGGAAGTGATCTGAGATCACTTCCTCTATGTGCTGCAATGCATAAATTGAGGATTGTCCTTCACCACCTCTTCGTATTAGCAGATATCTGAAGTTTTACTTGGTCTCCTGATAGCCAGAGCCTGTTTGGCTCTAGCAGCCTTGAGTGCCGTGCATGGCACTAGTGCCGTAGGTTGCCTACCCCTGGTATAGATCATGCTTCTCAGGTTTCACTGCTCCATTCCCTGCCATTTAGGAGTTAAATCACTTTGTTTGTTTATACACTCCTTGCCACACCTCCCCTGGCTATGATTGACAGAGCCTGCATGGTTAAAAAAAAAAACCTGGTTTCACTTTCAATCAGATGTAATTTACATTAATTGTATCTTTCTCTGTAAAGTGAACTTTAATCACATACAGAAGGCTCTTGCAGGGTCTAGCAAGCTATTAACATAGGGGATAAGAAACTAAATTAACCAGGACTTCCAATAAAGGAAGGCTAAACTGTAGATGACTCTTTACAGGAAGTGTTTAGGGAGGCTGTGCAAGTCACATGTAGGGAGGTGTGGCTAGGGTTCATAAACAAAGTGATTTAACTCCTAAATGGCAGAGAATTGAGCAGTGAGACTGCAGGGGCATGATCTATACACCAAAACTGCTTCATTAAGCTAAAGTTGTTTTGTGACTAGTGTCCCTTTAACATGTCATGAACTGCCTCAAACTAGTACAGGCAACTAACTTTCAGACATTGAGACAGGTTCAGCTCAATACTTAAAAAAACAAACTTAAACTGCAGATGCAAAAACATATCTTGAGACCATTGAGCTAATTGAGAATGTAGTAGATTTGTCTGAGTAAGCTTTCAGTGTTCATTAAAATGAATGTCAATTACTTTAACTGTATTTGTACCATTAATATAGTTAAAATAGTAAAGCCATATGTCAGAGCAAATTCTACTGTTAAGAATGGAATACCATCCTCCATATCTCCCAACGTTCATTATTTAGGAGGGATAATCTATAATTTGTGCCCAAATCCCTCTTTCTTATCCTAATGTCCCTCTTTTCTAAGAGCTCTGTATTGTTGGTGTGTCTGTGTGTATAACAGAGCTCCACAGCAATAATACTCCCAGTTATAGCTGTGCGAAGTTGGCACCTCATGTTTTTAATATTAGAAAAAAATGACACCGTTCATTATCACATTATGATTTGATTAAATACAAGGCGCAATCTCTCCAAAACCAAACCCCGCCCCACAATTGCACCCCGTTTTCTGATTTAAAAAAAAAAAATACACAATTTGTTTGTGCCGCAACAATGAACATTTTGTGTCCTATGGTTTGAGAGAGATGGCCATGAATTTGATCACTGTAATTAAAATGGGAATGCACATTTTCAATTTGTGCTGAATTGGTGTTAAGACACCCCTGGTGTCTTTAAGAGAAACCGCCGTTTAGTTAACCTTCCCCTTTCGCAATATCAGTAACTCTGTTCGCATAGACTGCAGTATACGAACCACCATCAGGGGAAGCGGTAATCTCCCGACCGGGATCCGTGAAAGGCTCCAAACTCCCAAACAGAAATCCGCTAACCGCCAAACAAAGATATCCACTAAGCGGCTTTCGGTTCCTGTAATCAGTCTCTAGGCATCAGTAATAAATCCCCCCAATAACAGGACAAAGCTCTGCATTGAGGGTCAAACAGGATCTGGCTTTATTGTGGGCTACCTGCCCGTATTTATGCAGGTATTCCACTTGGTGGACACTCCCCTAGGGGACCAAATGGGAGACTGGAATTACAGATGGACATGAGGACATAACAGATATACAGTCACAAGCTTTTCCCACAATACAGTATGGTTTCCTCCCCTCTGCCCTGGAGATAATTGGGAAGTAATTCAATTATCTCCAGGACAAAGACACATCGCCATTTTAAGTAAAAGACCAGAAAATACATAAAAATATATAACCTTATAACAACCGAACATTTCACATTCGCATCACATATCACCAGATAGCGCTCAGATCCCATACGCATAGTTCAATCGCCATGGAGTCAAAGTCCTTACAGTCTTTCGGTATGCGATTGACTCCATGGGAAGGCTATCTGGGTTAAGTCTTTTCGTGTGATGTAAAACTCCCGAACGGCCGGTGTTCGTACGCTTTCGTCGGGGCAGCCAGGTGACCCGTTGTTTCAGCGGTGTTCGGCAGAAAAAGTGTCCGTTTTTAGTTCCATGAAATCAGTGCCGAACACCGCTGGTCTTTCGTGTGTTTTAAAATGGCCGCTGCCTCGTGGTCGACATGCGAACAACGGCCACCCTGAATTCGGTTTAATTGAGAAGTGTCTGCGGTTAACCACAACGTTCTAATTGGGATCAAGACGTTAACCAGCAGCACACTTCTATCCTGGGTGGCCATCCGTTTGGTAGGTTTGTTCGGTAAAACAAAGTCATTCGTATGGCTGGGCTATAGAAACAGCCATTTACATGAAAGGGCAAAATAGACGAATCCACCACAATAGACATACAGATGGTTCTGTCACAATTGGCGTCTCAGACATTTGTGTAGCTTTGACTTCTGATATGACCGATTTTAGACCTTGTGACCTCCATCCAGTTTGCGATTTGCTGGTCTGTGACAATTTCTGGGTGACTTTTCAGGGAAAAATAAAGGAAACCAGGGATAAAAATAGCACCAGTTTAATGTTGCCTAAAAGGGGTTAACACAGCAACCTACCATTTAATACGCGATACACAGGGTTATCTAAGATAAAGGATTAATTTGGGCACAGAGACCACTCAGTGGTTTGAAGTGGCTATGCTATGGTGTCTGGAGTCTTTTGCATTGAAACCGTTTAACACCTGTGCTTCTAGAAGTGTAATTCTTCCTCAGGCAGCATCATCAGGGTGTCATCAGCCTGGGACTAGAGATCTAGGATGGCAAGTTGCATTGTTCAGAAAGTCAGCCATTGGCTTAGAGCAGTCAGTCGGCACTCAGCCAATGAATGGCGATGGCTGCGGCTTCTACAGCTCTACAAAATCAGGGGACATGTCAGTAGACCGCCAGGGAGCCTTGGAGCCTGGCGGAGACCCAGGTAAGGTGGCAAACCATTGCTAAATTGTTTGTCCCAATACAGGAGGGCACTTCTGGCGTCAACCACTACACAGTGTTTATACTCATTATGTGCAGCATTTCATAGTGAAACAATGTACATACAAACGTTTATAACATGGGGTGCAAAATGGGCAGGATTTGATAAGATAATGCACGATGTCTCAGAAATCAAAGCAGCACAGATGATTGTGTTTGCTGCACGAACAAATGGTTTATTTACACTGCTTATTACATTTTCAAAACAAATACACTGTTTGTTTGTGCTGATTTGGTTTTGAAGATGTTGCGAATTACGTTTAATCAAACCTTAGCCCACTTTCCACCCTATTTTAGTAAACTTTACAAAACAAAGTGGGCTAGGTTTGATGAAATGTAATTCACAATATCTCTTAACATGGGGTGGAAAGCGTTTGTCCATTTAGAGCCAAGAGTCTGTATGTAATATACAAGCGATTAAAGCCCCCTGGATGAATTGTTCGTAATGTGGTGTCACCCATAGCTTTCTGGTAATGTGCAACATTTTAGATTAATTAGTGTGGAAGATGAGTGACATAGCAAATAGTGGGTAAGGGGAACAACCCCTAAAAGTCTATCCAAACGTGATCACCTCTAGTAGCCATCTCAGGAGTGGCCAGTGAAGTTATCACTAGGCTGTAATGTAAACACTGCATTTTCTCTGAAAAGACAGTGTTTACAGCAAAAAGCCTGAAGGTAATGATAATACTCGCCACAGCAAATAAAACAAGCTTTAGTTCAGGTGACTATAGTGTCCCTTTAATATATATTTTGCACTATGTACACCCATTTTTTTTTTTATTCGTAAAATCTGTAAAAAATTAAATGAATAAATAAAACAAAATGTGTCTATACAGCCCTAGTCACACCTCCCTGCATGTGACTTACATAGCCTTCCAAAACACTTCCTGTAAACTGAGATCTAGTGTTTACACTTCCTTTATTGCACAGTCTGTTTAATTTAGAATTTATTCTTTCCTGCTCTGTTAATAGCTTGCTAAAGCTCAAAATGTCTGAAGGAAACACACTGCGGTGTTATTATATTATTATTATCTTATTTATGTGGCACTGCAGTAGCTGCCTGACTACATAGCTACTACCAAACCAAATATTCAAAAATCAATGAAATATCTGTATTTTCAGGGTGTTGTTTTCTACGGGTTATTTGAATAAATTCAGATTATTTTTAATATGGAGACCAATAGATTTTAACAATGCTACACCTGTCAAATGCCTTATTTACTAAAATTTAAATTGTGGAGAATTCACATGGGGCAGCAATTGTCGTTATTTATATCTTAATATATTCATTTATATTTAAAAGTAACTCGATACTAGATTTTGGAAAATTATATGACCTTGCACAAATATAAGAGTAAATGGTTGTGTCAAGGCCCAGCCTAGTATATAAGAACACGTAAAGGAATATTTACATAGCTAAATAAGGCAACATACATACTGCAGATATTGTGGACTACATCTCCCTGAACGCTCTTACAGCTATAATGCTGGCAAAGCGTCAATGAAGACGTAGTCCACAATATCATGAATGCCGAACATTTCCTATCCCTGTTCTAAAGCCTGCAAAGCATCATGGACGTTCTAGATGTTCAACTTCTACAGAGGATGTACCTTCAGCCCAGACCTAACCAACCTGTTCTGTGGATAATTATTATTTTTAACATTTACACAGCGTCAACATATTCCATGGCATTTTACAATTAGGGAAGGGAAATATCTAGAGGTGAAGAGGGTGGTGCTGAGATGAGCTTACATTCTACGAGGCGCTAAGTGGATATATACAGTTTGGTGTCTTGCCCAGGGACACTTACTGGTGGCCAGGGGTTGAACTTGGCTTTGTCGGCTCTAAGGCAGAGACATTACCAGTGCCCTCTGTACTTTGTGAGATCACACCACAGCAACTTTGAGAATTTAGTATAAATCTCTTGTGATCCGACTTAACACAAATATATATATATATTTCCATCAAAGCTTTTCCTAAAACAGCGCTTGTTACTGTTTACAAACAGTATCTAAACCAACCACTCCTGGATGTTCCTCTACCTTCCAGGTATAAACATTTCAAAATATTAAATCCCATAATCCCTTTGGTATTATTATGAAAGGAATAGAAATTTGTTTACATTTTTGTTTTTCGTGCAACATCCCAAATGAAATTTTCCCGTCTGTCTGGTGAATAAACTGTTACAGAATCTTAGAGCATGAACCAGCAGGCCCCCTTCTGCCAATTCTCTGCAATATGACGTCACCTCTGGGATCCCAGGGGGAGGGGGGCACTAATGTGGATAATTTGTTTAGTGAGTTCGTCAAAGAAAAAACGATTGTAAGGTGTCATACTGACAGCAGTGTGAACAAAGATACAATAATTTACTAACACTTCTCAGGCAATGATTCATTGCGCTGATAGTGCTATGTATGATTAAGATATTATTGCTGCTAGATATTATGGGCTGAGCTTTACTCGCACTGCAAAGATTGGGATTAGGGTAGAAGTAGTGATATTTTAAATTTCAGGTCATTTTCAGAGTATAATGATACCAAACTTCAAGAAAGGATTTAAAGCATTATTGATTATTTAATAAAATGAAATTATAAATGCTATTATAAATAATAGTTTTATTGATGTTTCCAGGTAGGGTTTGGCCATTAATGACGCCAATTTAAAGAAATTAGTGATAATTTATTGATGCTGTTTGAAAGGTTCGAGTTTGAAAAGTAGTTTCCTTCATTACTTTAAAATGGTAACAGCATCCTGGGGGCACATTCTAAATATGGACCAATCAGCTAAAATGTTCTGTTAGTTTCCATGGTAACTGCTCCACTGCTAGACATTTGCACATTGTGTCTCCTGCTATGCCGCTTCAGTGGTAATTTGGGAAATAAATATGGTTTGTATTGTCAGAATTCAGAGCATTTCTTTCGTAAATTCTAAGCAGTTACCAAATTACCTGAACTGAACGGGAATATTTACTCTGATTCCTGGAACTGTTTTGTGTTTTGTTACTACTCCAAATACATTTATGGCTAAAAGTCTGGAATATTCACCAAATTTTGAAACACAAACATGCAGTACCAGAAACATACACAGACCCACACTGTCAGACAAACATACAGTGCCAGAAACACACACTGACCCACACTGTCAGACAAACAAACAAACATACAGTGCCAGAAACACACACTGACCCACATTGTCAGAAACACACACAAACATACAGTGCCAGAAACACACACAGACCAACAATGTCAGACACATACACAGTGAGAGACACACACACAAACATACAGTGCCAGAAACACACACAGACCAACAATGTCAGGACACACACACACACACACAGTGCCAGAAACACACACAGACCAACAATGTCAGACACACACACACACACACACACACACAGTGCCAGACACACACACAGACCAACAATGTCAGAAACAAACACACACACACACACAGTGCCAGACACACACACACACACACACACACAAACATACAGTGCCAGAAACACACACAGACCCACATTGTCAGAAACACACACAAACATACAGTGCCAGAAACACACACAGTGAGAGACACACACACAAACATACAGTGCCAGAAACACACACAGACCAACAATGTCAGACACACACACACACAGTGCCAGAAACACACACAGACCAACAATGTCAGACACACACACACACACACACACACACAGTGCCAGACACACACACAGACCAACAATGTCAGACACACACACACACACACACACACACAAACATACAGTGCCAGAAACACACACAGATCCATACTGTCAGAAAAACACACAAACATGTAATGCGGGTTACATTTAGCCACTGCCCTGTTTACCTACTTTATGTCACAGTAGGTTGGCTTTCCAGCTGTCTAGTGGAGACGGGTTGTAGCACTGGGGGCTGTCCCTTTAATCTAGTGAGGCTTACTTCATGCATTAAAAGGAAATATGATGTATAAAAAAATCTGCCACAACTCCAATATATAATGCAGGCTGCTAAGCAAATAATAATTCCAAAGTAATGCACACTTTTCCTTTCCTATAAAATTGTATCTCAAAACAATCACATAGTTACATAGGCAGAACAAAGACTTGTGTCCATCAAGTTCAGCTTTTCTCACACCTGTTTCTGCTGTTGATCTAAAAGAAATCAAAATAACCCATTTTGAAGAGCCTTCCAGCACTGTACATGCCTCCCGGACTCCTTCAGAGTAAGCCTTCAATGAAGAAAATGTAAGCCCTTGCACTCCAGAAAAGAAGTGGGTAATTAAAAAGAAAAAACCCTTCTTTATTAAATAAAATCATACAAAAATAAAATAAAAAAGACAGGTAAGTCACAGATACATGTGCACCTACTGACTAAAGGGGGCAGATAACAAACCAAAGTTGGACGCGTTTCGCATCTGCCTTGAACTCTTTTTCAACAGCTGCTGCACGTGGTTTGGGGAGATTTACCCCAACTTGCGTAGCGTTACAGCGCTTTATTCAGGCCCTAGTGCTCACCCAAGCTCCTTGCCTGATTGCTGTCTGTACTCCCTAATGGCATCCTGAATTGTGGGAATTGTAGTTAAGTAACATCTGAATACCTCCCAATGTGTTAGAATACTAGGCAAATGATGCAATTTCTGACCTATATAAACGGATCTCCGTTGATCTCACTATAACATCGAATTAATTACATTTGCATTGCTTTCTCGTCATCTCACAGTTTAATGAATATGCCACATAGAATTCATTACAAGCCTTTAGCAGATTTTCTGTAAGAGGGATTGGCTGTATTTGCGTATTTGTTTGCCTCTTCTCAGTAAACTTAAATACACATTAAAAAGTGGTGATATGTGTAATATTTTGGCACAGTAATTATAGAATAATTAAGGTTTACAATTAAATTGGCAGTTTCAAAAGCTTATAGCTTTCATTAAAGTATAAAATCCTCTAAAGTCATTTTATTTCTAATTGAATAAACAGATTTGAAATGAATGTCTAGACATTCTCTTAGACAAAAATTACTTTTAGACATTCACATTTCCATGGTATCGAAACAGAAGAAACAAATTGTAAAATGCTCTTTAAAAAATGATTGCTAATTAAAGCAGAAAAAGCCGGGCGAGTGGTGAAATCATTTCTGGTCAATTAACACCTTAACTGTACACCCCCATTAATATGGATACTGGCTTCAATCTGCAATTGTATATTTAATAACAGGTTCAATTAGGTTTGTAAATTGGAGAAGGCTCATTAACATGTGCCTAAAATAATAATTGATGCTAGATCTCATAAAGTTGTAAAAATAATCAGACTAGCAATGAGCTAATATTTTAAAACACTTCTAAAATCTGTTCTCATAATTATACACAGTTTTTAAGTTATTTAATTATTAGGGGTAGATTATGGTTTGTGAAGATATATTTGAATGTTCCAGATTGACAGCAGAGACTACAGTCATTTACTAGGCCTCTGGGACACTATTTAAGCGAACATATGGCCCCATAAATAACAATATTTTTTTAGGATAGGCTCCCTTTGTCCATCCCACTTTGCTGATAAGGAATGAAAGTTAAAGAATTATTACGTACCTCGTTTTTTGGATTCCTCTGCTGCAGCTTCTTGCCTGCTGACGTCTTTCTTGATCTGCTCCAATCCAGCGCATCTCATAGAGAAACAATGGATTGTAAGAAGGCGTGCGCAACCAAAGTGACGCTCCAATTAGTAAACTCACCATCTTCCAATGTACGAAACACTCCACTCCAATGACTAAACTCACCATCTTTCAATGTATGGAAAACTCCACTCCAATGTGTAAACTCACCATCTTTCAATGTATGGAAAACTCCACTCCAATGACTAAACACACCATCTCCCAATGTACGAAACACTCCACTCCAATTAGTAAACTTACCATCTTTCAATGTATAATAAACTCCACTCCAATGAGTAAACTCACCATCTTTCAATATATGGAAAACTCAACTCCAATGTGTAAAATCACCATCTTGCAATGTATGGTAAAAACAAAAGAAAACATTACCTGTGCTCTTTCCCAAATCCCTATGTATATTTAAACAAATTGAGGTTTTTAGTTACCTCCAATGGCCATGAGAGGGTATGCCCACCTGCCACGTCAAGGCAGACGTCTTAGGTGGATCCTAACTCTAACCATTCACCTTGCTTCCTTGAGTTTCTGGTAAAAAATATCTCTAATGAGACAGAAAGGGGTATTTTTTATATACACCCCTATATACTTGTTAACTCTTAATAGGGAATACATGGGATGGGCGACAGCATTGTAACCTAGCTGTGTGATACAAAAAGTGAGTACAAATACAAAAAGAAAAGTCCTGCACTCACTCCCATCACTCCTGGACGACCACAGTACACATCAGCCCCAATACATACAGTAAAAACCAAAGAAAAAGTTACCTGCGCTCTCTCATTAATCCCCATGTATATTCAAACAAATGGAGGTCATTTAGTTACTCCAATAGCCATTAGAAGGAATGCCTGCCTGCCAACGACAAGGCAGACCCCCCTATGTGGGTCCTACACTGACCCTTCACCTTGCTTCCTTGAGTATCTGGCAAAGATATCTCTAACGAGACAGAGAGGGGTATTTTTTATATACACCCCTAAATACTTATTAACCCTTAATAGGGAACACATGGGATGGGCGGCAGCATTGTAACAAAGCTGTGTGATGACCTCTGTTTGTTTAAATATACATAGGGATTTTTGTATCACACTGCTTTGTTGCAATGCTGCCGCCCATCCCATGTGTTCCCTATTAAGGGTTAATAAGTATATGTATTGGGGCTGATGTGTACTGTGGTCGTTGCTGCCACCCAGGAGTGATGGGAGTGAGCGCAGGACTGATCTCTTTGTATGTGTATTATCTTTCAATGTATGGAAAATTCCACTCCCGTGAGTAAAGTCACCATCTTTTAATATATGGAAAATTCCACTCCAATGTGTAAACTCACCATCTTTCAATGGATGGAAAACTCCATTAAGCAATTAGTGCTTTAACACAATAGTTAATCTTGTTTTCCTCAATCACATTGATTGATCCATACATATTTAACATTCGCAATACTGCTAGTCTGAATAGGCAGTAAAATATTACCTAATAGAATGAGTTTTGATTTCTCTATATATCACCGCTGCAAGATGTGAGAATTTCCATGGCTGCAATGTAACCGGCGCACACGGATTTTTAGGGGAAGAATTTTGCCATAAAGCACTGCTAGTCTTCATGTAATGCTTCAATGCTGGACGTTGCTCAGAGTCCGGTTGGTATATTATGCATACCCCCATTGGGCATTATGTCATGTCTTTCAGAAATCTCCCATCTCTTTGTAAAGAAGATATTTTTAATACGTGACTGTCAGCAATGACAAACTGTCATTAGGATCAAACTTGAGAAAATAAAGTCACCTCTATCTGTGATGCTGATGTTGTGAGCTGTGCTATCCTTAGCAGAATACATGATACATAAGGATCATAGAAGATCTAATTCTCAAATTCGGGAGACTAGACTCAGAAACTCATTTTGAGCTGAACATTAAATCAGACAAATTTGTGCCGATTTAGATGATCGGTTGAATTCCCAAACGAGATGTACCCCAATCATGGTCTATCTGATTTGTGCCATGCCAAACATGTTCAGTTTGTGATTCTGTATTACGCCTGTGGCCCCCAAAATAGAAAGGATTGATGGGGAAAAAGAATTATCGATGGCTAGAGCACAGTAACTAAATGTTGATTTTATGCACAGGTCAAGTGAAAAGTGACCAATGAAAGGAAAACGGGAGAAGCCGTAAAAAAATAAATAAATCGAAATGTATTTATTTTGTGATCTATTGGTTACCTTTTCTCACTTGATATGTGGACCACATGGTGGGAAACTGCAAATGATATAATTAATATTATATGTCGTAACTCTAACTCTGGTCCATTTTTGCGCCTTTTTTTGTTCTTTTAATCCAGTTCCCAAATCAGAATCTTGGTTCAGAAATTCTGCCTAGCCAAACCAACCTTGGACTGAGCCGAATATTCTCACCATGAATAGGTCTACTGAAGGCTAGTTCTGAAATGGACACTGTAACACACATGGAAGCAGCTCGTGTATGTTTTTAAAATGTAGGATTCTTCACCATGTTGGCATTCTTACATTCTAATTATCCTTTCGTAATAACAGTAAAAGCATTCCTTCCATTTGGGTCTTTGTGTAGTTTACAAACATTGATTGGAATGTCTTCATATAAGGAAATATTGGACTTCTTGGGTCTAAGTTTAGAGGAAGAACTGATCAAAATAAACAAAATAAAACAATTCCAAAGTGCATGTGTTTGTTTTCTGCGGTTTGTTGCTATGTCTCATTATACGTGCACGTGCCGTGGTGCGTGGCCTCTAATTTGGCTATGGCTTCGGTAGTGATTAAATGATGTAGACATAGCCCTTAAAGTGCCGCTGTCAGCTGAACTTTTACTTTTGTAAAATAGTTTAAGGTAAAAACCGTTAAATAATCTGTTTAACGAACTATGCCAATTTCTCTGTAATTACCATTTACCGGGCTTCACCAATTTCATAGTGACCACTGTGGACATTATTTGTCTCTTAATAGCCCCCCTCCTACTCCCTGTGTCAGTCTTCTCATCTCCTAACATGATTTTATCTCGCACTATCTCCTATTAAACTTTCTTGCTACGCCCCATAATGGCCATGCACTCTACCCAATAACATTAGGAAGAGCGCACAACTTCCAACTGACCCTGTTTGGAAGGGAAAGTCCCTAGTTTAGCCCAGATGCATCTTTTCTATTCCAATGTCTCTCTTTTCTAGGGGCTCCATATTGTTGGTGTGTCTGATTGTATAACAGAGCTCCACAGCAATAATACTCCCAGTAATGTATCTGAGCGTATAACAGAGCTCCACAGCAATAATACTCCCAGTAATGTGTCTGAGTGTATAACAGAGCTCCACAGCAATAATACTCCCAGTAATGTGTCTGAGTGTATAACAGAGCTCCACAGCAATAATACTCCCAGTAATGTGTCTGAGTGTATAACAGAGCTCCACAGCAATAATACTCCCAGTAATGTGTCTGAGTGTATAACAGAGCTCCACAGCAATAATACTCCCAGTAATGTGTCTGAGTGTATAACAGAGCTCCACAGCAATAATACTCCCAGTAATGTGTCTGAGTGTATAACAGAGCTCCACAGCAATAATACTCCCAGTAATGTGTCTGAGTGTATAACAGAGCTCCACAGCAATAATACTCCCAGTAATGTGTCTGAGTGTATAACAGAGCTCCACAGCAATAATACTCCCAGTAATGTGTCTGAGTGTATAACAGAGCTCCACAGCAATAATACTCCCAGTAATGTGTCTGAGTGTATAACAGAGCTCCACAGCAATAATACTCCCAGTAATGTGTCTGAGTGTATAACAGAGCTCCACAGCAATAATACTCCCAGTAATGTGTCTGAGTGTATAACAGAGCTCCACAGCAATAATACTCCCAGTAATGTGTCTGAGTGTATAACAGAGCTCCACAGCAATAATACTCCCAGTAATGTGTCTGAGTGTATAACAGAGCTCCACAGCAATAATACTCCCAGTAATGTGTCTGAGTGTATAACAGAGCCCACAGCAATAATACTCCCAGTAATGTGTCTGAGTGTATAACAGAGCTCCACAGCAATAATACTCCCAGTAATGTGTCTGAGTGTATAACAGAGCTCCACAGCAATAATACTCCCAGTAATGTGTCTGAGTGTATAACAGAGCTCCACAGCAATAATACTCCCAGTAATGTGTCTGAGTGTATAACAGAGCTCCACAGCAATAATACTCCCAGTAATGTGTCTGAGTGTATAACAGAGCTCCACAGCAATAATACTCCCAGTAATGTGTCTGAGTGTATAACAGAGCTCCACAGCAATAATACTCCCAGTAATGTGTCTGAGTGTATAACAGAGCTCCACAGCAATAATACTCCCAGTAATGTGTCTGAGTGTATAACAGAGCTCCACAGCAATAATACTCCCAGTAATGTGTCTGAGTGTATAACAGAGCTCCACGGCAATAATACTCCCAGTAATGTGTCTGAGTGTATACTGAGCTCCACGGCAATAATACTCCCAGTAATGTGCCTGAGTGTATACTGAGCTCCACAGCAATAATACTCCCAGTAATGTGTGTGAGTGTATAACAGAGCTCCACAGCAATAATACTCCCAGTAATGTGCCTGAGTGTATACTGAGCTCCACGGCAATAATACTCCCAGTAATGTGCCTGAGTGTATAACGGAGCTCCACAGCAATAATACTCCCAGTAATGTGTCTGAGTGTATAACAGAGCTCCACAGCAATAATACTCCCAGTAATGTGTCTGAGTGTATAACAGAGCTCCACAGCAATAATACTCCCAGTAATGTGTCTGAGTGTATAACAGAGCTCCACAGCAATAATACTCCCAGTAATGTGTCTGAGTGTATAACAGAGCTCCACAGCAATAATACTCCCAGTAATGTGTCTGAGTGTATAACAGAGCTCCACAGCAATAATACTCCCAGTAATGTGTCTGAGTGTATAACAGAGCTCCACAGCAATAATACTCCCAGTAATGTGTCTGAGTGTATAACAGAGCTCCACAGCAATAATACTCCCAGTAATGTGTCTGAGTGTATAACAGAGCTCCACAGCAATAATACTCCCAGTAATGTGTCTGAGTGTATAACAGAGCTCCACAGCAATAATACTCCCAGTAATGTGTCTGAGTGTATAACAGAGCTCCACAGCAATAATACTCCCAGTAATGTGTCTGAGTGTATAACAGAGCTCCACAGCAATAATACTCCCAGTAATGTGTCTGAGTGTATAACAGAGCTCCACAGCAATAATACTCCCAGCAATGTGTCTGAGTGTATAACAGAGCTCCACAGCTATAATACTCCCAGTAATGTGTCTTAGTGTATAACAGAGCTCCACAGTAATAATACTCCCAGTAATGTGTCTAAGTGTATAACAGAGCTCCACAATAATAATAGTCCCAGTGATGTGTCTGAGTGAATAACAGAGCTCCACAGCAATAATACTCACAGTAATGTAGCCCCATGTAGCCAAAGCGCAGCTAAGCGAAAAAAGGCCTTGACAGGGGTTAGGAGGCGGGCATAGGAGGAGGGAAGGAAGTATGGAGTTATGGGTAAGTAGGCTTGGCTATTTAAATAGGCAGCCATTTTAAAGCCTTCACTTTTAATTACTACCTTGCTGAGTTTGTCCCGCCCACCCTCCCTGAATTTGGTTCGGACTTGGGTTATCCCGTTTTTTCACAGCGGCGGGATAGGGAGCTGAAGGAGAAGAAATAGGCTCCCTAGGATGAACGTCATGGAGACGTAAAACTGTGGTCATTGGTGGTTGGTAGGTTCCGAGTCCTGTCGGTGGCTCAGAATCTGGTGGGGCAGGGGTATCCGGGTATACCCCTGCCATGGTTAATTTATGTTTGGCACTTTAAGTTGGTATGTTGGAATATGTTGATACGTATGTTATATGTTATATGTATATGTATATATGTTATTTATATGGGGGTCATTGCCTGTTATATTAACAGAAGGATTCGGTTACGAGGGCGGAGTATGGGGGCAATGACCCATGTTTATTGTTAAAATTATTATTGCTTAATAAATTATTATTATTCAAGATTGGTTAAATAAAGCTGTGGACAAATTTTCCCATATACCTTTGTGTCAGTGAGTTATTGGGTTGGGTATGTGGGAGGGTTGTCCTGGAGTCCGACTGCCCATATGGCGACTATACACCGGTCATGTGTCTGAGTGTATAACAGAGCTCCACAGTAATAATACTCCCAGTGATGTGTTCGAGTGTATAACAGAGCTCCACAGTAATAATACTCAGAGTAATGTGTCTTCAAACTACAATAAATGTGTTTAGAAACCAGTCTGTGTAAATAAGATACATTGTTCCTGTTTTAAATTACATTTTAATTATATAAATTGTTTTTAGTAACTTTCTCAGACCAGCTCTGACCCCCTTACCACACCCCCACTAATACCTCTAAAATTAAAGTGTCCCTCTTTGTCCATTTGAAATGGGAGGTATGAAAGTGCCGATTTGTTTTGCAGCCATCTGATATAAAAAGATAAAAGCATTAGCATTATATCTCCGCAAGGAATCTGGGGTTAAAGAACCCCTTAAGCCACCCCTACTAACCCCGATGACACCAAGAGTGACCCTAAATAACTGAAATTAAAACTGAATGAAAAGAGGTCAAGCTATTATAAGTACATTATCTCCCCTATATCAAACCGATCTTTGCTGGAAGTACAAAAATAAATGTATCATGTATTGAACCCATTTCTGTCTGCTGAAATAATATGCTTACTTCTTGTATTTGTATCCAGTGACTTGAACACCATTTATAAATAACTACCTTAAACCGAGACTCCAAACCCTCGTTTGGTATAAACACCTTATTTAGCAGTTTGAGTAATACTTACTCACCCAACATGACATAAGCAAGCCTGATCTTTCGAACTTGCCTCACATAGAATGTGTGATGATGTGAGAGAGGAATGTAGTATTAGTACCTAGTACTTTCTGAACAATAACAGTTTGTTCCTGCGTGAAAACCCTAATTAATCCTTTCTACGTACGCTGGGCTGAGGTTTCGGAGCAGACAAATGGTCAGGAAGGGTGCGTATCTCCTCCCCACAGGTCATTAAATTGTTGTTGACCACGACTTTGTCCTGAACTAGTTTTTAAGTTGATATGTGGAACTAATTGCTGGTATTAGATTCTGAGAACTGGCAGAACTGTGAAGCTTTAAATCTCTGTCGTGGCATGTTTTACATTTATTTTTGTGTTTTTAATGTTATCAGAAAGAAACAAAATGTACTTAATTATGCTTTTTTTAGACTGATGCTAATACAGTAAAATGCCACAACTATTAAAACTTTGGCAACATCTTCTGAAGTTCCATCTTATCTTGAATGGGTTAGAAATCCAATTATAAACAGCCAACCAAGGGGTTATGTCTGGATTTGAGGTAGGGCAGTGTTAATGAGGTTCTTGGAATGACCATTGGGGTATGACTGACTCTATATTTACCAACACACTGATTGATGCTGGAAGCCAGAAAAAAAGGGGAAAGGGACACATCCTCAGAGTGATCAATGCATTCAATTTAATTAAAAACAGCAGTTTGAAAATATCAGGATTATTCACTAGAGTGAGATTTTAAGGTGAATTCAAACTGAATTCTAAATTTAAGGCCAGAGTAGCTGCAATGAAGGCATGGCTGACGTAGAGAATTTAAGTTTAACTATTACGACCATAAATTAAAAATTTACTCTAAATTCCCCTTCAATTCTCATTTTAGTGGATAACGCTATAACTGTTTGAAACGTTGGCAGGATTTATCCAGGTGATCTGAATAAAGTGCCTTATTTTTGGTCTGCAATATGTTTGTAATTTTTAAATTGTTCCAAAAATGGTCTAAAACGTGTCGGCTTTTCTCTAACAGAATTCCACTATTTTTTCTTCCACAAACCTCCATTTCAGAAAAGACAGACGGCTTCAGTGAGGCGGAAAAAAAAGAAGTGAAACAGGACACTTTTATGGCGGAAAGATTGACGATTGATGAGAGAAAAACAAATGATGGTTGGGGGCAAAAGAAAAAGAAGCACAAAAACGACCATCGTTTGGTAAATCTCCTCTTGTGCTTGCATAATCTGGCTACTCTGTGTTCTTGGAATGAAATGCTGAGTGCCCAGAAAGGAGTGATTTAACACATAGGATGTAATTTGTGTCTTTATTTTCCTTGGTGTTAAGCACTCTCTGACCAAAGCGCACGATAATGATGGACGACACATGAGATGCATCGCTCCCTTATGAACTCCCTCTGCCTAGCAACACTGGCAATGGGCAGCAACAATGAAACACACTGCACACATCAAGGAGACCCTGCATGAGGCTGCATCACAGACACAAACTGCAAACACATATTAAAATACTATAGAAGCCATGCCACAATATGCACCTTGCCATTCTTCCCGCTCTGTGTGCGTTGTTCTGTGAAACTGAGGGGCCCAAGTTTGAGATGCCTCCTCTTAACAGTAGTGACCAAAAGGTAGATACCTGGGTGTCGAAGATCCACTCCCATCATGCTTACTCAGTTTTGAAAATACCCAAATGGGTTTCACTTAACAACTGTCGTTGGACAACCTAAAATCATTGGCTGCCATCAGTAAACGAGCATGCAGTCATCCACCATCTAACACTCCAAGCTAGACCTACCTGTCGGGACAAACGTGGCGGGTGCCTTGGGTGTTAAGGTGGTGTCAAAGGATTAAAGACTGAGGATGTAGGAGCAGGACTATAATGATGGGACGGTGTGTCTGTAAGTGGAAGATAACACACAGAGCTGGGCCACAGACAGTAACAGATTTATAAATCCCATATCTTCTCCATGTAAACTGACAAGTGGAAGCCCAAACCCATTTCCATGACAGTGTTTACATTTACTTTACCTGCAGAGTAATCAAACATACCATATAGTTACTGAAAGGCAATGTATCATGTGAAATAAAGTCTCTTCAAGATGGGAGGTTCAGGAGCTTGATCCATGAAAGTGAGAGCCATCCAAGACATATTGACGGATCGGTCTTGTAAAGTAACGCAAGTGGATTGGAATTCTCACCTGTAACAATATATCACTTGTGGAATAACTAAATACCACTGTGTTTCATGGTTTTTAAGATGCTAGGGGATTTAATAAGAGATTTTTAGATGATATTGAGAGAAATGGTTTCAGAATATAAGTAAGGGGAACGTGAACAACATCGAATTGTAAGTAACACCCTCGTGTAGCTTCCTGTCAAGAAGAATGGTTTTGTTTTGACCTTGATTTACACCAGAATACAAAAGGGGTCACACAATTCAATAGACAGTTAGCAAAGGGGACCTAATTTCAACGACACACATTATTACATTATGTTACTTTCACTACTCAATGCACTGATTTTTCTTGCACTTTATTCTCTAGTAGCTAGAAAATGGTTAAATTAGTATAAATGGGTGCTAAGAAGTCAAAATTTGTCTTTTTTCCCCTTTTCTCATTGGGCACAGCAATCTTTTAGTTCTGTTTGGTTTGAAACACAGCGTATCTGACAAAAAAATGCAAACTGTAAATTGTTCGAAACTGGTCTAGATGTCAAGACATCAAGATTTATCAATGTATCCTGGGTTGCAAAAGCAGTTCTAATGACCAATGAAGACTTAAAGATGGTGGCTCTCATATCTATCATGATCTATCTATCTATCTATCTATCTATCTATCTTGTGTAAAGTTATAAACATAGAAACCATGTTAAAGCTAAACACCAAAGCCATCTTTAGTTCCTATATGATATGAAGTAATAATTGTCGTTCAGAATAGTCCTACAGTCACACACTCACTAATTCCCTAATTCATGACACCAGGGGAACATGTAACAGTCATTTACGTACTCGACGTCCAATGGTAATGATAACCACTGTAATGGTTATCATTAATGGTAATGATACAGGCTGTACAAAATGGCGCCCTGACAGCCAGTGTTTCACAACCCAGTCCTCAAGTACCCCCTACCAGTCTAGGATTTCAGGATTACCCAGTTGTGTCTAAGATGTTTTTAGAAAGAAAAAAATACACTTTAGACACAGGGTAATCCCTAAATCTTGGACTATTCGGGGTACTTGATGACTGGGTTGGGAACTCCTTGTCTATTCCAAAAAGTGAATTAAAGCATTAATCCAAACACCATGACCACTTCAATGATTTACTATGGTTTCGCTACGAAACGCTGCATTTACGAGTTTAACCCCTCTGCTGCCCAAGGTATAACTCCACTTCGGGCAGCGCCACTGGGGCGTCATCAATCAGCCCGGAACTAAAGCTGTCATTCTGTGAAAATGTCATTGCATGACGATGACTGCAGCTTGTGGTTTATGCAACTCTGAAGAAAGCCAGGGCGCATCACCAATTCATCTGGGAAGCTCGGAGCCCAGTGGGTACTCGAGTAAGGGGACAAACCATTGCTAAATAGTTTGCACCATTACTGGGGAACCGGAGTACTCCTGGCATCAAAACCACTACAGTGGGCTGTAATTCTTATGATGATTGGAGTCACCCTTTCAGGAGAAATGTGAAGATTTTCAAACCACGTAACAGGAAACATATTCCCTTTAAAAATACTCAAAAAAAATTTCTAAAAAGATAAACACAAACAATTCAATTCACTGATTTTATTTCCCTATAGTTTACACACAAGATCATTTTATAACCCCCTTGAGAGCAAGAGTCATGCCATGGCTTATTGTACTGGGTACAGCTCTGGTGTTCATATGACGTAAATGGAAGTAAATTTATCAAACATGGGGAGGAGAGGGCTATTACAGCTCAGAGCAGCTGAGGGAAGAGACGTTAATAGCAGGAAAAGAGGTTTATGAGGTTACTAAGCTGATCATTTGTTCTACTTCACGATGCTCACCTCTCGCTGTACGAAGGGTTAATAGCTGGATCCCAGTCCGTGTATGTGGCAATCTGGATCCCAGTCCGTGTATGTGGCAATCTGTGTATATTTTACAATGTTTCACCCATCATTCACACTGCTAAAGTTAATAAATTTTATGATGGAAAAACTCATAATCCTCGCGCAGTAAGGAGATTGCATATAGTTATTCTGTCATTACGGAATATAATGGTTTACAAGCTAAATTGCACAAATGTTATTCCGGCTCAATGGGAAAAGGATTGGATAAAAGAGAAATCATGCAGAGCGGTCAAGGTCGAGGAGGCGAACTGCGCGGGGAGTGTAATTACTTAATGTGTCTGCAATGTATTGTCTTGAGATTCCATTAAAACCATTTGGTGACCCTGGGAGCATTAACCTTGTTACAGGGTTTACTTTTAGTTTGCACACCCAAACATCCTGCTATGTAACCCCGTTATCGTGCCATTGGTTTGCTGATTAGATTATTTAGCATCAAGCTATAACTATATCAATGTTAAAAGTTCAAAACAGCCCAAGGTCCAGTCCCAGGTCTACCCACAAGGCCCACCCTTAGCCACCAACAAGGATGCAGTGTGTGTGTAAAGTGGATACATAGTGTGTGTATTGGATACAGTGTGTTTAAAGTGCAGGCAGTGTGTGTGTTTGTGAGTGTAGTGGATGCAGAGTGAATAGTGGGTGCAGAGTGTGTGTGTGTTTAGTGGATGCGGTGTGTTTTGTGAATGCAGTGTGTGTGTAATGGATGCAAATTATGTCTGTGTCATGGATACAGAGTTTGTGTATAGTGGATGCAGTGTGTGTGTGCAGTGAGTGAAGTGTGTGTAGTTGATACAGTGTGTGTAGTGGATGAAGTGTGTGAAGTGGATGCAGTGTGTGTAGTGGATGCAGTGTGTATTGGATGCAGTATGTGTCTTTGTGTAGTGGATTTAATGTAAGTGTTTGTGTAGTGGATTTAGTGTGTGTATTGTACATATTTTGGGTTGAATAGGGGCTGCATTTTTGGGGCAAAAAGCTTCCCCCTCACTATTCATACAGGCAGTTAGTCACACACAGCTACAGGCAGACAGTCACACACACACACTGACACACACACACACTCTCAGGCATATAGTCAAAAACACAGTCACAGACAGACCGTCACACAGACAGTTACATGGAAGAAAATAAATATCCTGGCACACCCGAGGTTTCTTCTAAAATACAGTCTTTTTATTTGGAACAAGAAAGTGGGGACTTTTAGAAGAAGCCTCAGGTGTGCCTGAATATTTATTTTCTTCAATTTGATATCTTCAGGGATTGGCCCTCCATTGAATTATTCCCCATTTTTTAGTGTGTGCATTTTACTCTTGTTTTTTTTTTGCAAAAAGAGACAGTTACATGCAGACGGTCATGCACAAACAGTAACACACACACTCACACTCACACACACACACAGTTACAGATAGTTACCGCTATCCATAATGGGCTGGAGGGGGAGCAGGGGCACTGCAGTCCCTGGAGTCTAGTAGTTGGGGGTTGGGAAGCAGGGACTCCTTCCTGCTTCCCCATTGGTGTGCAATACTAACCGGGCAGTGACTTCAGGCTGCATTTAGCCCCGCAACCACTGCTGAGTTATCCCCACCCCCATTATAATTAGCTCCTTACTTGCGGCCAGCTTTTGAAACTCTGCCCCTGCATGTGCAGATTGCCCAGCGCCCATGCTGCTATGGTGCCATGTGCGGCTGCACAACTTGCACACACTTTAGGATGGCCCTGCCTGCATGCACTTAAGCCCCTATTCCCACCTGCATCCAATACAACCACTTTCCCCCTGCACCCAATGCATACCCTATCCTTCTCCTGCACTCACTACATACCCTATCCCTCCCCTGCACCCACTACATACTCCACTGCACACATTACATACCCCATCACTCCACTGCACACACTACATACATATCCCTCCACTGCACCCACTACATACCCTATCTCTCCACTGCACCCATTACATACCCTATCCCTCCCCTGCACCCACTACATACCCTATCTATCCACTGCACACACTACATACACTATCCCACCCGTGTACCCACTACATACCCTATCTCTCCACTGCACCCACTACATACCCTATGCCGTCCCCTGCACCCATTACATACCCTATCCCGCCCCTGCACCCACTAGATACCCTATGCCTCCCGTATACCCACTACTATCTCTCCACTGCACCCACTACATACCCTATCTCTCCACTGCACCCACTACATACCCTATGCCGTCCCCTGCACCCATTACATACCCATTCCTGCCCCTGCACCCACTAGATACCCTATGCCTCCCCTGCACCCACTACATACCCTATCCCTCCCCTGCACCCACTACATACCCTATCCCTCCCCTGCACTCATTACATACCCTATCCCTCCCCTGCACCAACTACATACCTACCCCTCCCCTGCACTCATTACATACTCTATCCCTCCCCGGCCCTCACTACATACCCTATCCCTCCCGGCACCCACTACATACCCTATCCCTCCCGTGTACCCACTACATACCCTATCCCTCCCCTGCACCCACTACATACTCCACTGCACACATTACATACCCCATCACTCCACTGCACACACTACATACATATCCCTCCACTGCACCCACTACATACCCTATCTCTCCACTGCACCCATTACATACCCTATCCCTCCCCTGCACCCACTACATACCCTATCTATCCACTGCACACACTACATACACTATCCCACCCGTGTACCCACTACATACCCTATCTCTCCACTGCACCCACTACATACCCTATGCCGTCCCCTGCACCCATTACATACCCTATCCCGCCCCTGCACCCACTAGATACCCTATGCCTCCCGTATACCCACTACTATCTCTCCACTGCACCCACTACATACCCTATCTCTCCACTGCACCCACTACATACCCTATGCCGTCCCCTGCACCCATTACATACCCATTCCTGCCCCTGCACCCACTAGATACCCTATGCCTCCCCTGCACCCACTACATACCCTATCCCTCCCCTGCACCCACTACATACCCTATCCCTCCCCTGCACCCATTACATACCCTATCCCTCCCCTGCACCCACTACATACCTACCCTCCCTGCACTTCATTACATACTCTATCCCTTCCCCTGCCTCACTACATACCCTCCTATCCCTCCTGCACCCACTATACATACCCTATCCCTCCTGTACCCACTACATACTCCTATCCTCCCTGCACCCACTACATACCCTATCCCTCCCTGCACCTACACATACTGTATCCCTTCCACTGCACCCACTACATACCCTATCCTCCCTGCACCCACTACATACCTCCTATCCCTCCCCGGCACTCATTACATACCCTATCCCTCCCAAGCCCTCACTACATACCCTATCCCTCCCGGCACCCATTACATACCCTATCCCTTCCGTGTACCCACTACATACCCTATCCCTCCCCTGCACCCACTACATACAGTATCCCTCCACTGCACCCACTACATACCCTATCCCTCCCCTGCACCCACTACATACCCTATCCCTCCCCTGCACTCATTACATACCCTATCCCTCCTCTGCACCCACTACATACCTACCCCTCCCCTGCACTCATTACATACCCTATCCCTCCCCTGCACCCACTACATACCTACCCTCCCCTGCACTCATTACATACCCTATTCCTCCCCGGCCCTCACTACATACCCCATCCCTCCCAGCACGCATTACATACCCTATCCCTCCCGTGTACCCACCACATACCCTATCCCTCCCCTGCACCCACTACATACTGTATCCCTCCACTGCACCCACTACATACCCTATCCCTCCTGGCTCCCACTACATACCCTATCCTATAAACTATAAATAAACCCCCATTATATTTGTCTAGTTTAGGTTTTGGGTTTTTTTATTAAAAACTATTAGATTCTGTGAGTTTTGAAATTGCCTGTATGGATGAGTGTGTGCTAATGCTGATCAGTAAACACCCTCACTCTTTAGCCATAAATTCCATATCATAAATGTATATTGCCCTATAAAAGCCTGTTTTTCCATTTTTCCATTACTAAACAGGTTCTGTTTGTGTTTGGTGTTTTTATAGTGTCATTAGTGCTTTATGTTTAGGGTTATTAGTGCAATAGTGGAACATGACAGTCTTCCATCTGCACTTATATATTTACGGCTCAGGTACAGGAATGTTTCCGATTGTTAACTCATTGGCACGGCCTCGTTTTACAGAGAATTTGTCTATATACACAGCTTGCATTTATCACTTGTGATAAGAAGTTCACTTGTGTATTTCAGCCAAACCACTTTGTTTAAAAATTAATTCCACTAATCATGTTTTTATGGTGCCATCAGCCGAATTCCGAATCACGAGAGAAACTAACAGGTTTGTGTGTTGCCCGAGTTGTTTGTTTTGTGATTAGTCAATACTGCGCTTCTGCGATTTGTTTTGTGTTTTTGTTTTGTTTGTTTTGTGATTAGTCTACATGACGGTTCAGAAACTGGGAATTCGGACAATCACCCGATCAGCCAAAAAGCAGTTTGTAACGAAGCAAATCTCCAAGTCTGATAACAAGCCACTGCTTCAGGAAACAAAGTGGGTCTGATGGCAAGCTAACTTAATCAACATCAGGACTTTCCAAAAAGCACTACGATACCTCTACCTTGCACTCAACTTACAGTCCTGCAGGAAGGTGGTTGAAAGCACTCTGCTTATTTTTGTATATCACTATTTTGTCACACCTTGTTGATGCATCATCCACAAAGTTATTTATATTTTTATTTTGCTAAGAATTGTTTTTTAAAACATCTATTGTATGGGATCTTTGCAAGTTTTGCAAATTATCCACCACGGTGACATCTCTACTTAAATTTTGGTACCTAAGGGGTGGAGTGGGGTTAGAAGGCAGATACACTCATGTCAAGTTCTCACTCATACTAAACACATAGAATCCATATTCCAAATAAGTAAGTATCCACTACCCATCTATCCCATCCATATAAGTATCCACGATCACTTTAGAAATTTGTTGTTTCCAACACTTTAGACATTCTGCTTTTGTTTGCTGTTCTCAATCTGCATGCATTTCGTTTTTTAAAGGAGCACTATAGGGTCAGGAACACAAACATGTATTCTTGACAATATAGTGTTAAAATCACTATTTAGCCTCCTGGGCCCCTCATACCTTCTTAAATATAGCAATATCTTACTGTATTCAAGCCTGAAGCTGTAAATCTGCATGCTGTTTGTCTCAGACCAGCAAGCTGTCTGCTGACATCATCAGAAATTGTAGTAGCCTGAGCAAATCACAGTGCTTCTCCATAGGATTGGCTGACAAAGAGGCAGATCAGGGGCAGAGCCAGCATGATTCAAACACAGCCCTGGCCAATCAGCATCTCCTCATAGAGATGAATTGAATCAATGAATCTCTATGAGGAAAGTTCAGTGTCTGTATGCAGAGGGAGGAGACACTGAATGTTTGGATGCATTTTAGGCAGCCGTGACCCAGGAGGAACCTCTAACAGCCATCTGAGGACTGGCCAGTGAAGTTATCACTAGGCTGTAATGTAAACATTGCTTTTTCTCTGAAAAGATAGTGTTTACAGCAAAAAGCCTGAAGGTAATGATTCTACTCATCAGAACAAATTCAATAAGCTGTAGTTGTTCTGGTGACTATAGTGTCCCTTTAATGTATACTTTTCATGTATATAACGGTTGTTTGCTGTTCGTTAAAGATGATACATATTTCTGGTATATTGTACTTTTGTATTGTAAGTCTTTGTTTAATTAAAGTTAATCAATAAAAAAATAAATTGTTTTCATTTTGCAGGAAGTTTGGTAAAGAAAAAAAAATCTAATTCTATTATGTTTCAGAGATTCAACAGACGAAAAATGATACAATCATTTTACTTCTGCTAAGAATTCTGGGTGTTATTATGGAAATTAGAGGAATAATCTGGCTGTCAACAGCACCATTATGAACTGAGAGGCTCTGTGGAGCAGAAAATAATACACAGGCACGGAACTCAGAACAGAATATTCAAATATTTCATGGAAAATGGACTAGGTAGCATGATAGGAGTCTTGTTATTTGGAGCGAGAATAAAATGGATGTACTGCAGTGTAAATGTTTTACTGAGGATTTTAAACCAGACCTATAGGAAAAATACAGAGCAAATCATCATGTCCTCTTCAGTAAATCACAAATGGGCTTTGTTCTCTAAACCGTGAGATGTGGTGCGCTTGTATTTAAACGTTGCTGTGTTAAATTTAGCAAATCAGTTGTCGGGTACCATCAAAAGGCATCCTTTAGTGAATAAATACCCAAATGTTCTTTAGTCTTCAGTTATTAACCCAGAGAGAATTAACATTAATACGTTCAAACATTATATACTAAAGAAAACACGCCAACTTTTTGATGGAAAAATGTGTACAAAGGTAAGATAATATTTACCCTCCTATGACACTTAACACTGTAGACAAAATAAGACTCCTCTGTGTCTTCAAAACAATACACAAACAATGTATCTACAAGTATAAAATAAACAGACATACGGCAATATTGTCTGTAAACCGAAATGTTAGAGGGGCACAATATACACTCACAAGAGTGCTTGGAATGCAGGCCTGTCACTCATGAAGAGAGGTAGCTTTTTTTTGATTCTCCTCCAAATATGCAGGAATTATGCAAATAAAAAATACATAGAATAGTGCAGAGCTTAAATGACAACACGATTTCAATACACCCTGTTCCAAATTATTATGCAAATTCTATTTAAGTGTCACAAAGATTAAATATTTTGTTTTTCAGTTTAATTCACGGATGGCATTGTGTCTTAGGAATCTTTTGATCACTGAAAACAATCTCGGACACCTGTGGTAATTAGATTGCCAGGTGAGCCCAATTTAAAGAAAAACTACTAAAGGAGGGTGTTCCACATTATTAAGCAGAGCACCATTTTCATGCAATGTGGGGAAGAAAAATGATCTCTCTGCTGCCGAAAAGAGTGAAATAGTTCAATGCCTTGGACGAAGTATAAAAACATTAGATATTTCATGAAAACGTAAGCGTGATCATCGCATTATTAAGAGATTTGTGGCTGATTCAGAGCACAGACGGGCTTGTGCAGATAAAACACATTGAGGAAGATTTCTGCCAGATCCATGCATCGGATCAAGAGAGCAGCTGCTAAAATACCATTACATAGCAGCAAACAGATATTTGAAGCTGCTGGTGCCTCTGGAGTCCCACGGACATCAAGATGTAAAGTCCTCCAGAGTCTTGCAACTGTGCATAAACCTTCTATTCAGCCACCACTAACCAATGCTCACAAGCAGAAATGGCTGCATTGGGCAGAAAAATACATGAAGACTAATTTTCAAACAGTCCTGTTCGCTGATGAGTGCCGTGCAACCCTGGATGGTTGAGATCGATGGAGTAGTGGATGGTGGGTGGATGGCCACCCTGTTCCAACAAGGCTGCAATGTCAGCAAGGCGGTGGTGGAGTCATGTTTTGGGCCGGAATCATAGGAAGAGAGCTGGTCGCCCCTTTAGGGTCCCCGGAGGTGTAAAGATGACCTCTGCAAAGTATGTGGAGTTTCTGACTGACCACTTTCTTCCCTGGTACAGAAGGAAGAACTATGCTTTCCATAATAAAATCATCTTCATGCATGACAATGCACCATCTCATGCTGCAAAAAATACCTCTGCATCAATGGTTGCTATGGGGATAAAACGAGAGAAAGTCATGGTGTGGCCTCCATCCTCCCCGACCTCAACAATCC